>JAGSMP010000112.1:0-618968 GCA_029286625.1 Parnassius orleans | reverse complement strand
CTATTTTACGCTGGTATTCTGTGAGAGCGTGGTCCTTCTCTGGTCGAGCCGACCCATGCGGGCTACAACTATACTACTAATATAGCTGCAGCATGGCTCTACCACGTACATAGTACGATCGAAGTAGGCATTCTACTTTAGTACTCAGAGGTGACAAGGCACCGACATTTAAGTTCTTAATCAAGCATAGAATAACCAAGCATAGAATTATGAAAACAGAATTAAGCATAGTGTCTATGAACCACAGCATTCACTTACCATCACGGGGACTGTTGCTCGTTTGTCACCCGTATTCTATAAAAAAATAATCTTATATCATAAATACACAACGTTATACACTTACGATTTTTTTGGCAGTCTATTGTTTAGGAAGGCAGAATATTTAGAGAAGTGGTAGTGCAACTCGTCGTAATAAAATCGCTTTTAAGCTAAATTAGCCTACAATGCTCCACAATACAACCGCGATTGCTTTGCCACCTCTTAGATAATAACAAGGTAAATTACGCTTGCTTCCTGCGTTTTTAATGGACAATTATTTCCTCGTTGAGCAGAGATTTAATATTTAAATTCCGTCTATCGAAACATCATTTATATGTTTGCATTGTTCTTTGATTTATTATCTTATCATATGCTGTAGAAAATTTGTATAATATTTAAATACGACACGTCATTTCATTAAGGAAGTGCGGTTATCCTTATCTCGAGTAATAATAGTACCTATTATTTTATGTAAAAAATTGTGGTGCTAATAAGCCTCACGGATTTCTTTTGTGTTTGTATTGTCTTTAAAAGAATGATATAACATTAAGAATTACAATCCTGCAGAAGTTTTGCGATATCGTCAGTACGCTTTACCACTTACCATCAGGTGGGAAGCCAGTGCTTGACTACTATCTATATTTTCGTAAAGAGCGCTTCCATAAACATTTACCATTGTACATAATACATATCTCGTGGACCTGAACTCGTCACGCGTTCCAGGTACTTACCATATCTAATAGACGGACAAACTCGAACTACTTTTCCAAGAGCAAAAATTACTTACTTATTTCAATATTTGCTTGATGTTACATTTTACACAAGATTTACTAGTCCACATATTAGAACTTGCGCGAATGAAATTGAAAATAATGAAATTTATACGCGTGGTAACTTAGTATTACTAGTTTTAATAGTAAGTGTCTTAAGTATGTTGCCAAAGAAGTTAATTTTCTTACAATAATAGAAAGCTTGCCGTGCGGTTGCGCAAAAAAGACCATGACTCGTTTTCGTCCCGTAGGTATCGTAAGAAACAACCATGGGAAATGCCAAAAATATCGCATGTTTGCAATAGTAAGCGGTATTGGTATAGTAGTCCTCTCGTTTATACCCGGAGCGGCAATGGGGAGGAGCGTCAAAGGTGCAAGATACTTTTTGTCTTGTCACACTATTGAAAAAGGAACTTTTGAAATCATACAAAATTCAAAGCTTATTCAGTCAATCTGCCCGTAATTTAGATGGCAACATTTTAAAATTCTTTGGCGACAATTTCTACTCTGCCACAGACTATTAAGTGTTTGATATATATATATATATATATATATATATATATATATATATATATATATATATATATATATATATGAAATTCGCATTTTGTACGGGAGGAATATAAAGTAATTTTTTTTTGTAAATATATTTAATTAATCAAAGTATGCACCGTTGTTATCTATGCACTATTGCCATCTCATAGGTAGTTCATTGATCCTTTTACAAAAAAACCATGGGGGTGAGAAACATTAAACTCTTTGAAGGCGGTTTGGACTGCCGCATCGGAGTTGAATTTTTTTCCTTGTAAGAAGTTGTCCAAATTCCGGAAAAAATGGTAATCTGTTGGAGCAAGGTCCGGGGAGTACGGTGGATGTCGCAGACATTCCAATTGTAGCTCATCTAGTTTAATGGTTGTTTGTTGTGCAGTGTGTGGTCTTGCGTTGTCGTGAAGCAGCAGTGGCCTAGAGCGATTGACCAATCTGATAAACAACCGTGTTTAGCAGCTAGTTCTTCCTTCATGGTTTGCAGTTGCTGACAATAAATATCTGCCGTAATCGTTTGGCCAGATTTTAGAAAGCTGTAGTAAACGACACCCGCGCTAGTACCCCGAAGCGTGCAGCTATCTCTGAAGTGCTTTGTGATGGATTCGCTTCCACAATAGCCTTTAATTCTTCATTTTCCACTTTGGTCTCCGGCCGTCCACGGGGTTGGTTCTGAAGGTCGAAATTTCCAGAACGAAAACGTTGAAACCAAAAACGTACCGTGCTTTCTTTTGCGACACCAGCGCCGTACACATCATTAATCCTTCGAGCTGTTTCTGCAGCACTGGTGCCACGGTAGAACTCGTAATCGTAAATATATCGATATTTCATGTTTTCCATTGTGCGGTAATAAGCGACGCCAAAGAATAAAATAATGAGGAAAAAACAAATGAATGACTGTTTTCAAAACTCAAATGTACCAGCTAAATGAATTTATAAATTTGAATTTCGAATTCTTAACCAAAGAGGAGATATTTCAGATCAAAGTGGTCAGTACGACAAAACGCTAATTTCATATGTAAGGACCTAATTATATTTTTTTTGGCCTTAGATTAATCACATACATATGCTTGTACTTACTCTGAGATACGAACGTCAACAAACGACTCAAGCGACAATTATGTGTGTAAACATTTTGACAGTATGAATATTCATACATTCTAACATTTATTTAATTTAATATATCTGTAACATATAATAAATTTTAACTTTCTGCACTCCTTCTCCATATAAACGTTAACTATACTTGCGTCTTCTAGTAATCTCACACTCCTCCGTGCGCGCAATATGATTAAAAAGGGGTACAAAGTTTTCCCTTCACGTATTAATTAGAATTAAGATAAACTGTCTGCTCATATAAATTATATAAAAAATAAAGAAATAAATGAAATTCACAATCTGAAATCGGTGCTAAGATGTAGTCTATAGAAAAATTAAAGTCCCGACTTTTGAATGTGAATTTGTTTTATCCTTTTTTGTTCTTTGAAGTCGGCTTTTACTTTACAAAAGTTAATTTTTAACCATTTTCAGAAGAATTAAACTACTTTTATGGATTATATCGCGTTTAATTAACTTATTTTATTAATTCCCGACGTTTCAGAAGACTAAAAATATCATTATCTCAATGTCATCTAAACAGTTACTTGAAAAACTTCATCCCCTATTTTGTCATCCTTAAGGACACCCCAGAAGTATAAACTATTTAATAAAAAAAGACGTGACGCCTTGCTGTTGCTATATTATGGTTGTAGTACGAATCGGTCGGCTCAACCGGGGAAAGATAACACTTTCACAGAATACCAGCGTAAAATAGCAGATAAATGCTGCTGTGTTTCGTATGGTGGTGTAGAGAACCGGATACTCTTTTTACTGGAACGAGGCATTCCATCTTAGTCCTTAGGGGTGATAACGCATCTGGATTTTGATTCTTAATTCGAGGATAAATGTAGATGTCTAAGAACTACAGCATCCACTAACCATCAGGTGGACCATGTGCTCGTTTGTTACCCTTTCTATAAAAAAAAAGAATCATCAAAATCGATTCACTAGTGACGAAGATATCGCGATACATGTGCGCACATAAAAATTAAAAATTCATTCGAATTGAGAACCTCCACCTTTTTTTGAAGTCTGCTAAAAAGAACAAGAAGTCAGCGGAACTTACTATGAGGATAGATATACTGATGCCAGCTGCAAATGAATCTTATGGTATAGAAGAAAATGATATTAATCGCTCACGCGCATTACTCGAGTGTATATTTACTAGGTGTACAGGCCACATACGTGCACTTAATACTTTAGATGTGCCTTAATGTAAAGTTAAACTTAGTTACTCGTAATCTCGTAATATACCCCTTCGGTCAGATATAATTCGAAGAATCTTGGTTAAAATAAGTGGTGCCTAAGAAGTAAAAATTGGTGCTAAGCACAAGATTAAAAAAAAAATCTATAATAATAAACTCAAATTATTACTGCAGTAATTTATCTTTTCCTAACCCGGTGAGTAAACTTAAAACAAGTGAAAATTTTAAAGACTATGTAAGTATTAAAAATGTTTAATATACCACGCATTTTTTCATATTCTTATATTGTCATCCGATTCTGAGCTATGTACATAATTTCAAGTCTCTAGCTCATCGGAAAGTTAGTTTAAAATCAATTTCTAAATTCCTTCCGAACAAACATACAAAGCGAGTAAAAACGTGGTAAAAAGAACGGATTACCAACATTTGCAAAAGAAAGTTCTGCTGTGAAATAATCTGTGGAGCACAATATACGGACATTGACGTATCTAGGTTTTATTTAAGCACTAAACGTGACATTAATATTTATACAACGAGGAGAACCTGCCTGATGAGCCTGTGCTGTTATGCAAGGACTTGGTAGAATATAGGCGTCAACTACTTGCGATGAGTTCATAACGCCTTCTAGCACATTATAATACATTAATACTAATTGCGGAGCTAAACAAATTATTAAATTAAAATGTAGGTACATAAAAAAATACATGTGACATTGAACAATAAACAAGTTAAACAAAGGTTACGTTTTCTTCTTCTGGTTTTGTTAGTTAAATTTTGTATCGAGTATTTATAATAACTTGATTTTTCCAAATACATATAACACTACACTTAATTTTTTTATTACATATTATTAAATATTATTTGTACGTTACCTGCTTAAAATAGTTAAATTACAACATCCAGTGAGCTCGTACAATTGAAATATCTTTCAGTACCCTAAAGAGTAGAAGCAAACAGGATAAAAAAACTTCAAAAAACAAACTTAGTGCACGAATTTGTAGTACTACAATAATAATATTAATTAAATATATAAATATTATTTTAAAGGATACAATCCTCATAGTATTTAAGGACGCAATTTGAAGTTGCCCGTTACCGTTACACCGTTACTGCCTTTTAAAAGTCCAATACCGAATGTAGGCTTCCTCCATAGATTGCCTCATAGGAGCGACATTTTCCATAGTTGCCACGCTTGCATGCGGGTTAGCAGTGGCAGTATTTTATTTTCTAGTAACTACTAGAAAAACGTTGCTGTCTATCTCCTGGTTTATTTCCCTCTGTCGATCTTGCGACTCCCACGGGGCGATATCGAAGTAGTGGACGTTCTTACACCGCCACTACTCTGTTGAAAAGCAGTAAATGGGTAAGACTTAAAGTAAACTGATCTGTAAACCACTTTGTACGGTATTTTATTTTTAAGCCAGCCAGCAGGTGCAAGTTTTGCTCGTTCGATACTCTTGAAAAGAATATACACATGACCATGGGAAAATTACGGAGTACTCTAATTAAACACCCGCCACTATCCCTGACTCTAGGACTAATAGTGAATCTCCAATAGGAATTGCAGCCTTTTGAATGGAAATGATAAATTATTTGATATAATCGGAATGCGAGAAATCGAAACACATCTCCTTAAGCTGCTCCAATCAGGTTAGTGTCATTTATAATATTATCTAATCAGTTAATTAAAATCTAACATATATCCCGGCTATGAGATGCGTAGCCTAGTGTCGTTGCACAATCTCGGTTCATCGAGGTTACGCACCGGCAGAATTCCCACTTTTATTTCCAGCTAATGCGAAGGCACATCCATTAATTCAAAGGAATTGAGTAGCTCGACTAGGTAGGCAATACTGTTGCCATTTATAGCACAACAGTATCTTGCGAAGAGTATCGTAATATTTGATTCGCCGACTGCAATGTGTAATATTTATTTGTTTTATTAACTGAGTCTTGTTTTGGTGACGGCACTGACCTCTCGAAGAATCGATTTTCATTTTGTATATTCATTAAGCTTGGGGAAAACGTTTGCAAAAATTTAGTCTTCTGCACCATACAAAATACATTTGCCATACAAAATACATCTATAATTGAATAAATTCTTATAACACGATTATCTAAGTACCGACCCCACACTAACAAAACAGATAGACGAACCGCTGTGTACATTTCAAATGATGCCGAAACCATGATCACCTTCTTGACGCACTCATGCACAGCACTTTTTCGTTATTTATTATTAACCCGTAAAAGTTCACTACTGGATGCACACATATTTACCTAAAACCATGTTGTTTGTCGCATATGATTTTAAATGTAAATGTGTAGGTGTAGGTAAGTCAGTTCTTACAATAAGTTGAGCATGAACCATGCCCAAACTGCTTGGTTTTTGTATATCTTAAAATGCACGCAGCGCACCGTCTTTGTTTGTGTGTTTGTTTGTCGGAGGTACCGACAAATAAATTTACAATTAAGCCATATTTCAAGTAAATAGCAATATGTGTAGTCTTGAAATCATGAAAGACAGCTTTAGTGCACCCGGTCCCTTAAAAAATGTGACCGCTCAGACCCTTCCAACTACATGCCTTTCTCTATCACCTCCTTGCTCTCCAAAATAATAGAAACCATTATAAGCTGCCAGCTCATGAGGCACCTTGAGGATCACAAGCTGATTGATCTGAGCTGAGCGGACCACGCTCTCACAGAATACCAACGTAAAATAGCAGCTTAATGCTGCTGTGTTTCGTATGGTGAGTGTAGAGAACCGGAGACCTTTTACCCTCACGGCTGACAACGCATCTGCATTTAAATTCGCTAACGAAAATAGATGTAGATGTCTATGGGCAACAGCAACCACTTACCATCAGGTGGACTGTGTGCTCGTTTGTCACCCTTGTTCTATAAAAAAAAAAGTACGGTTTCCGTCGGGGTCGCTCAGCTGGTGATCTTCTGGTATATCTGACTCATAGATGGGCAGGGCAGATGATACCGGGGCAAAATTGTCATTGACAAGACAAGTTTGTAATTTTTAATTTTTATTGAATAGAAATATGTAGAAATGTATATTGAAAATCGTAATTAGAAATTGTAAACAAACTTTTATTAGACACTAGCTTTTTACCCGCGGCTTCGCTCGCGTGGTCTTCAATTTAGAAACATCATTAATACTACTCCTATTAAATTTAAAATTTCATAAATGTAGTTCTGTTCACGATGAACGTGTAAGAGGAACTATATTCATGAACGGGAGTAGGAATATAGAGAAGATGGGCAGCAGCGTCTTTCTGATTACAGCTCAAGATAATAAAAAGCTGCGGTTGCCAACCCGCTTGCTAAGCGTGGCTACTACTGCAAATATCCGGCCTATTTGACAAACAATGGGAGAAGCCTATGATCAGCAGTGGATAGGCCTATTAAAAGTAAAAAATTAGCAGCCTACATACATCCCACTACTGAGCATTATTGGGATTGAGTTGACTCTAACGCGAGATGACCGACTTCACATAAGTATACCTTACAAATGATTTCCGAAATATTTTTTAAACTTCTCAAATATGCAGGTTTCCTCGCAATATTTTCCTTCACCACCGAGAACGTGGTAAATCGAAACTTCAAATTGCAATTAAAATATGAGTGGTGTCGGTGCAGATCGAATTTGGGTTGCTTACGTACTATGAAATTTACGTTTGGATCGGTTCGGTTACCGGATAACTTTCAAGATTCTATCAACGCAGTTCTACTCATAATTATAATTAAAATAAACATGCGTTTAAAATTTGCTGTCTTTGATATTTATAGTACTTTTTCGCAAGAGCCTGTTCATTTACTCATGTCAGCTATGAAACCGGGACTGTCACAACAATCTGACAAAAGATGAAAGCTATCTTAATATATTATGACAAACTGTTTTATAAGTCTCATTAAAAGTAAAAAAGTAAAGAAGCAGCTTACATACGTCTTACGACTGTGCACCGACAGACACCCAACATTTTCAATTAAAGCCATTCTCTCTTAATCACAGTTTTGTGTACATGATAAATCATCCCTACACCGGTCTCAGACAGAGAGACAGACAGACAGACAAAAATTCTAAAAACCACTAATTTGGCTTCAGTGCCCTTTATTTAGTCCCCTGGAATTGTTTTTTCCAGAAAATATTAGAATTACAGACACGACTTTTCTACAAATTTATTATATGTATAGATGGTAAGATCCTGATGGCAAGTGGATGCTTTGGTTCAGACACCTATGTAATATAATATCCTCTATTAAGAATTAAAATAGTTGTCACCGCCGAGGACTATGATAGAATGCTTAATTACCAGCAAAAGGTTTTTCCGGTTACTATACACCAACTATACAAAACAGCAGGTTATGTTGCTATTTTACACTGGTATTCTGTCAGAGTATTATTTAGTATATTTAGTATATTTCTTCTTTTTATTATTATATTATTTTTAATTGGATTTTCTCCTGTAAGAGAGTAAATTTACATAAATAAATTGCACTAGGCCAAACATTCACAATTAATGGGACAATTATTGGTATCGTCACACAAAATACTTGTTTTGTACGGGATTCTAACCCATGACCCTCAGCATCGCAACTCATTGCTAAGTCACTGCGCCATAGAGCCGACAGATAGAGTTTATTATCTATAACATTTACAGACTTTATTTATGTTGCCCTTTCCGGTTTTTTAATCTGCGTTCACTCGGTAAATGTTTACAATGTAAATAAAAGTTATAAAAAACACCACCACAGTGCCAAGTATCAGGTGTGATTTTTATTACAACGAAATCAACATTTATTGTGAATATGACTCACTTTACTTCCTAAATATAGAAATTGTTAAAAGCTTGACTACAGCGCCACCTAATTGGATCCTTGCGCAGCTATGAAACACATCGTCTCGACAAAAATCTCGCGACGAGTTTCATTCCGAATCCATGCATGTATTGTGAATAAGAGTCTTATTGGTTCATAAATATAGAATGTGTGAATAACTGGACCTATCCTGTCGATTCCTAGCACAGCTATGAACCATTGTCAAGACAAAAGAAATATATTCTGTGAATACGATGCATCTCGCTCCTGAACAGCTTACTTAGCCTCTGGGTGAAAAGAGAAACGGTCTTCTTATTACCAACGGTGATGATTAGTAGCGCGGGGACCCTTAGTCTCTTCAGCAAATAGCACAAATACTTAACACTACAATTTAACATTTATTTTCCCTTTTTCGTTACTAATCAACCTCGATTAATTATCTTTAGGGATAGATTCCCTAGAGATAATCGATGTTGATCTCCAATTTTTAGGATTTTCTCCTGTGTCTCCAATACAGTTGGAGGCAGTTTGCATACATAATTTTTATAAGGACAAACATCTTAACCCGGAACAATTATTTTTAGACCACGGCCCCCAGTACTGCAACTCATTGCTTAGCCACTGCGCCACGGAGCCGTGTTCGTATAGTAAAGTGAAACTATACCTAAACTTTTATATGTTTCTAGAAACTGAGACTTTTAAATCATCAAACTTAAGATAATTAGTACACACATTAGTATTCTACATATTGGTAACCAGTGTAAGCTGAAACAGAAGCACTGTGCAATTATAGTTCTAATACTTTGTTATATAATGTTCCTGTATTTATCATATGAGTAAAGAAATCGTACCGTACAGAGGTAAAGCTTCATACAACCGCGCTATGATAGATACACTACTATGCTACAAGCTTGAGGTGCGTGTGCGCGTGAGCACTGGCGGCGCGTCACGTACGGAAAGAAACTGCTTTAAACCGGCTCAGCCAGTGCTCAAACTCAGGGTTGTGTAAAAAATAATAAGTGTGAATTTTTTTTAAAGAATAATTTCGCTAATAAATTCGTATAAAATGAAATATAAATAAGTGTAAATATGGTTTAAGTAGATTTAAATCTTATCAGGGTTGCCGCAAGAGATACACATATATAAAATTAATAATTTGATTGATTTCTTAAACTCAAGTACACTGCGATCTCCTAATAAATATAAAAGAGCTTTTCGATGCAATAGTTATCAAATTGAGTTTTTAGACGAAATGCTAATATTTTTCTAACTTAAATCAATAAGAAGTTATAGGCAGAAAGACGTTACAAATAGCATGAATTTCATTCACGGATTTCAAGTGTCTATAAAATCTATAATAAAACTTCATGAAGAATTAAAATCAGAAGAAATTAAATTAATTTATTTATTATTACGTCTCAATAAAGATTGTCTCGCAAAATTTCTTTGGAAAAGTCAGACAGGCGGGTGATAACTGCCAGGAACCAACATGTCGTCTAGTTAGTATTGCCTTCAATAAGATGTTTATAACCAATATCTTAGGGAAACCTCAAAATACTAATTGTGGATACGATTTCGATATGTTACTTATGAAACCAGACGATTGTCGTATTTTAATACACCATCACCGCAACCTGACAATGTTAACAGTAGGAACAATTGATCATCTATTTGATTTACCAGAAAAAAATTATTTACTCTATGTGGCGGGATATTTGTATAGTAAAATGTTGTCTCGAACACCACAAATGTCAGAAAATAAAATTGTACGTTAATAGATTTGAACAACCTATAAATATAGGAAAAGATTATTTTTCCAGCCATTACAAGTATTTTAACAAAGATAGTATTCAATTGAATATAATTCTTTAAATTGAATATGAAAAAGTGAGATTGCATTATAACAGCTATTTCCACAGTACTATATATCCTATGGATTATTATTTGAGGAACTGATATTTAAAATATATTAATACGAGAGAAAAGAGCTATACGTACTATTTACAATATCAGATTAAGGAACTCACTCTGAGACTATTATAAAGAAATTAATATCTTATATATTCCATCCGTTTTTATTTTAGATAATAATAATACTTTAAGAAACTATTTAAATATATTTGACAAAATGAATGATGTTCATAATTTTAACACGCGCAATTAATCAAAAACTTGCTGTACCAAAGTACAGACTTCATAAAACTAGCGGCTCATTTTTGGGTAGATGTAGTATTAGTTATTTAGTATTAATGATTTGCTTTCGTATAATTTCAAGTCATATGTGAAACGCATTCTTATGGAGAAAGGATACTATTTATTTATTTAAAATCTTTATTACACAATCGACGAACTTAATTAAATAATACTTCCTGACAATTTTATCGAGTTTGTTGAAATGCTTGAGCGAAAATTTCGCGAATATTTTGACGTCGAAAGAAACATTGTAAATATTGGTAGTGAAATATTAAAACGTGTCCAAGATTTTTATATTTGTTACGAAATGCGAGTGCTTTCCAATAGATTATTTAAAAAAAACTTTATATTAACTTTAGAATTTACCATTTAATTAAAACCACAACTAATTGTTGAAGAACAATTATTATAAAAGTAAAACATTTAGAATACGTAGTTTATAAAAAATATTATATCTTAAGTATCTATTAAAATGCTGATAAACGTTTTGTTTATTTATTTTTATCCTCCTGTATCAACCCTACCAAAATATGTAAAAAATTTGACAGCTCCTTAGAAGCTTTGCCTCTGTGGTATTTATATTATTTATTTAGAATTGTGAAATAAAAAATACATTTTACACGGAATTTTTGTTCCATCCCTTTTATATTCGATTATTAATGGCCTCTTGGCCATTAATGATAAAAATGAGTAGTTTTTACTTATTGAGTAAAAACTACTCATTTTTTTCTTTAAATGAAATGAAATTGATTTGCTAAAGGAGGTACTTTGTTGCTATGACTACGTTAGAAACTTTCCTGTCTTTTAATTAATGTTGGGCTTATCAAGAATAATTTAAAATAAAAAAATTTGTACAACCGACTTCAATATATATTATTAAAGATATCTCAAAAACTATAAGTCAAAACTTGATCAAATACCCTATCCAATAAAAAAAGAATTATCAAAATCGGACTACTCTGTAAAAAGTTATGCGTGGTCATACATAAAAAAATATACGGGTCGAATTGAGTACCTCCTCCTTTTTGAAGTCGGTAAAAAACTAAATATTCTTTATACCATTTGGCTTAGGTATTTCTTTATTTTTTATATTTAAGTAAATAACAAATAAATTTATTTTTTATAGTAATGAATACAATAAAATATCATCAATTTACTAGGTGTCAGAACTCCTTTTCTGCTAGGAGCCCGAGTAATAGGTATTACCTATTATTATTAACTATTTCTATCACCGAATAACAGGATCTGAAGGGAAAAATTATAGGCTAAGAGGTATTATTTTTTAGGCCTCAGAAGTGACGAAACTCCTGCAGCTTTCTTTGTTTGAAGTTGGCTGCAGATGTCCATGTATTGCAATAGCCATTAACCATCAGATGGACTGTAAGTTCCTTTTTCACTTCAGTTTTATAGAAAAATAAATACCTATATTATTATGTATATAAAAGGTTTTAAAAAATCAATAACAAATAAATTCTTTAAATGTAAGCGTATACTGACAACTTAGTATGATATGAGGGATAATTAAAAATCAGTTTAATGTTAACATGTATATTTTCTCAAACATGAAAAAACATAAAAATATATTATGTAAAACATAAAAAATCAACACAACATTTCTTACACTGTTCGCAACTTTTTCACTTGTAAATCATTATTTATAAAAATAAAAAATAAACCATTAAAAATATTTGGTAACTCAAAAGAATTAAGAGCCTCTTCTACTTATAAACTCTTAGACCATTCAAGGTCTAAGTAATACCCCAACTGCAAAGTTGTGCTTGTTGCTGGAAAAATTGTTTCTTGAAAACAATTTTTCCATTTCTCTTTTATCATAAATTATATTCTTTATTAAAAAACATACCTTGATTTGCTTTTAACTATTAATCCTTTTGTTTAAAATTTTGTAGAATATAATAAAGGTAATCTTTAAGACATAATTATTTCTTTTTATTGTCACAATAAAAAGAATATGTTAATTTCATTTAAAGATCGATGGTCGCTTAATTTTAAGTCGATCACATTCTATAATAAATAAAATTCGAGGTCCCTATGTAAGTATGGTTATTATGGCAAAACTAAAAATGGTTTTAAATAATAAAACAGTACCTATTAGAATTGCAAAAAAAAAACTAAATTGCCTAAAAGTACATACGTGTAACTAAAACTTACATGTACGTACCCAAATGATAGTATAATATTTTGAAATATTGAAATGAGTTTTAACTTTTTTGCCTCTCATAATTGCACTATGACACAAAGTACACATATCGCAGCTTTGATCTTAAGACAATACAAAGCTGTTTTGGTAATTCTATAAAATTATAAATAGTCTCTAGTGAGTAAAATCAAAAGAATTTAAAACATAAAACTTGGTTCTGAAAGAGGCCCTTCATAGTTAAAATTTTAACAATGACAGTCGGAATTAAAATATAACATATAACTACATCTCTTTAACTCTATCTTTAGAAAATGAACACAATTACAATACACGGTATTTCTAATAATAAACAAATATTACATGTTTTAATAACGTGCTGTGTTCATTTTCTAGGCGCACGCAAAGCCAAATTTTATTATATTTCGCATTCGCCGGCGAAAACTTAGATTCACAATAATTCGCTTAAAGCAAAACAAAGAAATTCGCCTTCGTGTACGCCCACAGATAAAATTATTTGAATGTTTACTTACCAGCACCACAGATATTATCGAGTATTTTAATATATTTACAAAATTATCAAACAAAAATATCTTGGGTTCTTGCGGTAACAATTAGTTAACAAGTGACTATGTTTTAAATATTGCTATATGTACAGAAAATTGGGTTTCGTTTGTACTTTTAATCCCATCCGTGATGTTCATGGTGGATTGGTACCCAAACCTTCTCCCAAACTGGTTTCCACACTTTTTTCCATGCTGGCACTTCAATCGTTTTCCAAACGGGTACTTGAATTTGTTTCCATTTCTCTACCCAGATTTTCTTTTGTACGGGTACCCAGATTTCTTTTTTAATTGTTTTCCATACTTGAACCTTTTCCTCAACCCATTCTTGTTTCTTCTCTGTAACCCAGGCCTGTTTCTTTTCAGTTCTCCAAATTTGTTTCCATTCCTCTTTCCATTCCAACTTTTTGTCCTTAACCCATTCTTGTTTTTGCACTGTTTTCCAAATTTTTTTCCATACGGGTTTCCAAATCATCTTTTTCCTCCACAAGTCGTGGCTGGTATATTCCCAACCATGGTCATCTTTACCTAAAAACTTTTCACCAGGAATGCCTTCCTTAACCCACTCAGGCACATATGTCTGTTTCCATTCCGGCACCTGTACATCTTTTGTAATCGGGACTTCTATTTCTTTCCAGACTGGTTTCCATATTTTTTTCCAATCAGGTACTTGGACTTCTTTCCAAATGGGTACTTGAACTTCCTTCCAAATCGGCTTTTGTACTATTTTCCAATCTGGTACTTGTTCTTCTTTCCATTGTTGTATCTGCTCCGTCTTCCAAGCAGGCACCTTTTCTTTTTTCCATTCTGTTTTCCAAATTAATTTCTTTTCAGTTTTCCAAATTTGTTTCCACTCTTCTTTCCAGACGAGCTTTTTCTTCCAAACTCCTTCCGGTTCTGAATGCCAGCCGCTCGGTGAGCGCTTTTCCCTGGTCGATTTAGGGTCGTTGCCGACATCCTTAATAGGTACGGCTATCGAAGCTGCAAGTGCAAGCACCAAACATATCTGAGAAGAAAAAAAGATATTTGGATTCAAATGAACACTTTGTAAAAATTTATTTTAATTCCATCAATCTGCTTATACTAGGGATACTTGACATCATGTGCTTTCAGTATGAAAAAAAAATATTTTTAACATAATATCAAAGAGAGTACCCAAGCTATCCAAAACTATTCAAGGATTCGATTAAGAGTTCAAAAACAATGACTACTATACCTAGTCATAATATTTTCTTAAAAAGGAAATAGAAAGATAAGAAAAAATAATAAAATTTAAATTATGCAATTTACGCAATTATTTTCAACTGATATCCGAGTTTTTCAATTGTATAACAATCTCACTTTTGTGATTTAATCAATTTTATTGATAGTACTATTTATAGCTAATGGAGATATAACCGGAGTACACAATAAACACGAGTAAACCCCCTACATCTGATCTGCAATTCCTATAGCTGTTTGTTGCACGAATAATATTTCTCTAATTGCTTATTGTTAATGTTTGTAATTAATTTACTTATTTATACGCTTCCATTTTATTTTTTATTTCACTCTACTAATTATTATTTACTTTAAATAGTATATGAATTTTAAACTTATTTTGAACAAACATAAACTATGAACTTAGAAAAATCTAATTAGAAAATTGAGAATAAAATTGCAGTCGTAAAGCACTATCGTATGAAAATAAAACATCACAGCACGTCACTAGTTACACCCACCGTGATCGCCAGCGTCCTCATTTTGGTACCGTGGTGACCGCCGTTGCGACTGCCTCTGATAGCCTCGCGCTTGTGTATTTATCAAGCAGCCCCTCTCTCGCGTGTAGAGGTTCAACTCCTGCGCTAAGGATTGACGTTCGTGACGCGGTGTTCTCGGACGTATCTAAAGATGAACCAAGAAAGCTATACTATGTAGCGTACGTTAAGCTTTTCGTGCTTTTCTTCGTGATAATGCATTACATTCTCAATAGAAAATTTATAATATGTAATATTCCTGATATATATCTATCCCCGGTGTCTATTCTATCTCATTTCTATCTTGTCACTGATGAGTTATTTTCAATTTCACACAACATTGACTTATGTGCCGTGGTAGCTCAGGGGCTAAGCGCTCGCTGTAAATTTCACAGTACACGAGCAACCCGGGTTCGATCCCCGCCGGCACCAATGAAATTGTTAATTGCAATTTTAAGCGGTGATTTACCACGTGCTCGACGGTGAAGGAAAACATCGTGAACCTGCATGCCTGAGAAATAAGAAAAAAAATATTTCGAAGACATATGAAGTTCGTCTACACGCATTGGGGCAGCGCGGCGCGGAGGACACTTCCTTGCCTTAAAACCCTCTCAGAAAATCAATGAGAGGCCTGTGTCCGGTGAAGTGGGACGTATATAGGCTGTAACTTTTGAATAGTTTGTATGTACAAAGAATGGTTTTAACATTAATTTTAACTGTATTAAAATATCATTAAATTTAATTTAAGAATCACCAAACGTACTATAAATTAGACTATGTTTTGACTCTTAATTATCTACTAGAGTCGACCACGTGAAGAATTAGGTCAAGTTCACATGTTCACATAGAACCACGCCACGAATATCCTCGTCGCATATTTCAATCAATTTATTCACAGTGAGAAACGTTTCGTAACACCCTTGCGTAGTTGGACTTTACAGACACCGACAGGGTTAAGACTTCGATTAAATAATTATTGATAGTGCGTAATAAAAACTCTATCGTAAAAAGCGATGTGTACAGATATAACCTTTATTGTGTTTAATTAAAGTTTATATTTGTTACTGATAACAAGAAAATTTTAAATAATAAAACAAGCTTGCAAATAAATAATAATATTAAAATTTAAGAAATCTTAAAAAACACGCATCGATCATGAGCTGTGATGGTTAAAATATAGAGAAAATTATCCTGAACCTGATGGTGATACTGATCAAGATACTAGCATAAAGGTATTAAATTATTGTAATGTCATCGGTCCTTGATACGAGTGTAAGGAGTCTACGAGTGCTTTCAAGTCAATCAGCCGTCTATAAGTTGGTGAAAATAATATTAGGTCCTTACATATGAAATTAGCGTTTTGTCGTACTGACCATTCTGATCTGAAATATCTCCTCTTTGGTTAAGAATTCCAAATTCAAATTTATAAATTCATTTAGCTGGTACATTTGAGTTTTGAAAACAGTCATTCATATGTTTTTTTCTCATTATTTTATTCTTTGGCGTCGCTTATTACAACACAATGGAAAACATGAAATATCGGTATATTTATGAGTACTAGTTCTACCGTGGCACCAGTGCTGCAGAAACAGCTCGAAGGATTAATAATGTGTACGGCGCTGGTGTCGCAAAAGAAAGCACGGTACGTTTTTGGTTTCAACGTTTTCGTTCTGGAAATTTCGACCTTCAAAACCAACCCCGTGGACGGCTGGAGACCAAAGTGGAAAATCAAGAATTAAAGGCTATTGTGGAAGCGGATCCATCACAAAGCACTTCAGAGATAGTTGCAGGCTTCGGGGTAAGTGATAAAACTGTATTAATCCACTTGAAGCAAATCGGGAAAGTAAAAAAAACTTGAACGATGGGTACCTCATGAATTGAGTGAATCGAACTTGCAAACACGTATCGACTGCTGTGTTACTTTGCTCAACCGACACAATTATGAAGGGATTTTAAATCGAATCATTACTTGTGATGAAAAGTGGATACTATACGATAATCGGAAGCGCTCATCGCAATGGCTGAACCCTGGAGACCCAGCCAAATCCTGCCCTAAACGAAAATTGAGTCAGAAAAGGTTACTTGTGAGTGTTTGGTGGACTAGCGCCGGTGTCGTTCACTACAGCTTTCTAAAATCTGGCCAAACGATTACGGCAGATATCTATTGTCAGCAACTGCAAACCATGAAGTAAGAACTAGCTGCTAAACAACCGAGTTTGGTCAATCGCTCTAGGCCACTGCTGCTTCACGACAACGCAAGACCACACACTGCACAACAAACAACCACTAAGTTAGATGAGCTACAATTGGAATGTCTGCGACATCCACCGTCCTCCCCGGACCTTGCTCCAACAGATTACCATTTTTGCCGGAATTTGGACAACTTCTTACAAGGAAAAAAATTCAACTCCGATGCGGCAGTCCAAACCGCCTTCAAAGAGTTTATTGATTCTCGCCCCCATGGTTTCTTTAGTAAAGGGATCAATGAACTACCTATGAGATGGCAAAGGTGCATAGATAACAACGGTGCATACTTTGATTAATTAAATATATTTTACAAAGGAAAATGACTATATTCCTCCCGTATAAAACGCCAATTTCATAAGTAAGGACCTAATATTAAAAGATTCCGTTACATAGATAGATAGATACACGCGAAGCTAATAAAAGTATGTTAAAAAGGACAGAATGTTGAAAAATGTTAGGCTGATCTCTAATGTCGTTAACGTAATAAAGGCAGATTTGTTTTTCAATGAACTCTTTTTTCGGGAATCTTTGCGAAATATTTGGCCGACATCACCATCCGTCACTACGGATTACAGCGATCACATAAATAACACAAATAACTGCTATTATTTAATACGCATTGTTTTATCGAAATGCTTTAAGCATATCTGATTACTTACGCCGTTAATGGATTTCAATAAATACCAGTCTGAAGTGATTTGCTTATATCGTAGCAACTATAAACGTTATGAACAAACCACAAGGTTCGAAAATATTTATTTAAGGGTTAACAGATCGGCAGCAACAGCGTTTACCGACTGATGAAGTCAACGAATATAATAACAGAAATAAATAATATCAATTAACTTTATATTATTTATTGCATAATAAATTTTTAAATCATTATATAATTTCCGAATAATGTACGATGAGTTTATGATACACACGTAATGTGACACTGAAGGCTTCTTTTAAAAATTAGACTGTCATGTTAAAATTATTTCATGCTTTTTAGTTTTAGAAGTCTTTTCTTTTTATTATTTTTTAAAGTATTATTTGTTACAAATAAATTTAATGCTGAAGAAGGATAACAGTGGACGATCAATAACATATGTCATGTAAAAAAAAAACTAAAATGAATCCGCACTTGACTGCGCATCACCCAGTATACCTCAACACAGTATAGTTAATTAGTTTGTCAATAAATTCGTAAGACACTAAAACAGCAATTATGTATACATCGATTGTTTACGATAGGATAAGTATTTTTTTAAATCGAATAAAATACTAAAGATGCCAACCGTACGAGACGTATTAAAAAAGAAAATATGCGGCTGTAAAATTCCATCGCTCGTGCTATGTTCAATGACTTGAAGTTAAGTGTGTGAGGAAACAATTTCACAATATTTTATAATCGGTTATATAAAAAGATGAACTCTATTCGCAACATAAATACAGAATCAATAGACTTAAAAAGGGATAACGTGTCCTTAAACAAATTTCAGAATTTGCGGTGGCGAAATCGGATAAAAAAAAATTAAGGTGTTCAATTTTAATTTAAAGACAACAAATAACTAATTTTAGTAATTTATATTTTTATACATACTAATAAACGTAGTAGGTTTGGTTTCACTTTGTTCATCGTTAGTAAAAATCTTAAAGGCTTAAATATATAGGTATCTAAATAAAGAATTTGTATTTTATTAAAGAATATAAAAAATATCTTTTATAATTTATTATTTTTCTGTATGTATTTTTAATGGGTCAAAAGTATTCTAATTTTTCAAACCTTTAAAAATTCATAACTCTAAAAATATTAACTTTATCGTAAAGAGTCATAGAATCTTTTATATTCGTATTTCATCAAAGAATATAAAAAAATTGTCCCGGAAGAGAATAATAATTCCTTGCTGTTGAAAAAAAATGAGTTGCCCCATGGCAACATGCATTTGTATCATCAATAGGACAATTTGAAGGGAATCGCATAAAAAATTGAGATGGAATAGTTTTGGGTACTCATGCGCCCATTCCTTCTGGACCATATAAACTCCACTGTAAATACAACTGGTACAATAGAATTGCCTATTTCAGCAACTAATAACGTTATTTTTTTTAAGAACATTTCATGTGTTACTTTATTTTGCCATATTTGCCAAAATATCGTAAAACAGTTGAAAATAAGAATAAGTTTAAGTAAGTAAAAGTTGCACTCTCTATTCCCTCTAGGGTTGCCATCACCTAAAATGAAAAAGCCGGACTCGGCGCTCCAAAAAGCCGGACTTTTGGCTCTAAAAGCCGGACAGTAATTTTTAGAAAGCCAAACATAGCCAAACAAGCGCGGCGGGGCGGGACGGGGCGGGGGCCTCACTCCCGCGTCGCGCGCACCGCACCGCTCTTCGTCGCCTGCGCCGTAGCCATGTTTAATATAGTATTGGCTGGTAATAATGTATATGGATAGATAAATTCGGCATTGCTTCGCTCATTCTGCAAGCGATGCGTGCAACGCGTTGCACTAACAAAAAGCCTAACAAAAGCCGGACAGGCCGGATACATAAAAATTTGGCCGGACACAACCCGAAAAAGCCAAACATGTCCGGCTAAAGCCGGACAGATGGCAACCCTAGGCGCAGCACCAACGGCTTCACGTGCTTTCCGAGGCACGGGTGTGAATCACCGCCAACTTCCTAACTCCGGGCTGCTACTGAGAATTCTTGACCGAAAAACCCAATAACTGATTTTGGCCCGACCCGGGATTCGAAGCCGGGACCTCATGATCAAAAATCTCGTTAACGACCACTAGACCAACGAGGCAGTCAGCAAGGCTATTAACATATTAACTAATATTCCCTTTAACCACTACCGGTAAGATTAATATGCTTGTTAGGAGTAGTTCACGAGAGTAGTCGAATGACGGATTCGAACCCACGACGTTCAAGTTTGCGATCGCCACACTACCATTAGGTTAATGTCGCTTCAATACATTTAATTGCAATATTAATATTGGAAATAATAAAAAAATTACCATTTAATACTCCAAACATTAATTTCTTCAAACATATTTTGGAGAAAAACATATTTGATTTTTTAAGATTTAAATAACTTGAACAATTTGGATCAGAATATGCTAATACAAGTTGGACCACTATTTGCAAATTGTCATAATAAATTGTCAATTTAGTATGGTAAATTTTAGTAATTTTAAGCAAAACCTGACAATAGCGAGCAGGACTCGCGCAATCAAAATCCCATAAAAACTTAACTATGCATAATAAAAATAGTTTATCCATCCTGGAAATTATAGTTATTACATTAACTAGCACGGGTCAGGCCAAAAAACCAATTATTGAGTTTTGCTGTCAAGAAATTCTCAGTGCAGCCCGAAGTCAGGAAGATGGCGGTGTTTCGCGCCTGATCTTTCTCCGGTGGTGTCGTATTACCGTCGTATTGGACTATGTGAGCGAGGGAATAGAGAGTGCACTTGAGCTTGCACACATACTCGTGCACTATAATCCTCTTATAAGTCTTCGTTAAGACTGCTTGCCGTGACCGAAATTTGGCCTGGAAATTATTATCTTAGTCTTATCCATTTTTGTCTTATGATCTGCCCTTAGAAGACACTAGTTTTTTCTTTGTTTACTTTCAATAAACATGTAACTGGGCGGAAAAACTGTAAGGTGAGCTGTAGTGGAGAGCGTTCAGCAGGGCTTGCAGCATACGGGCGCGTACGACAAACATTTTGACCAGTCAGTCGTCACATCAAATCAAATTTATCTCGAATAGCTGTTCATCCAAGAGAAGGAGCCGCGAGTTCCCTAGCACAGGATAGTTTAGACTCCCGTCACTCACAAATTTATGTACTCCCTTATTTATTTTAAAATGTTACAGGTAAGGTAGATACAATGTATTGTTAGTGGGAGAACTCAATAAAACTTATTTCATTTCATATTAATCGAACATTCCATTGTCTCATACGCCTGTTTAGGGTTCCGTACCCGAAGGGTAACATACGGGACCCTATTACTAAGCCTCTGCTGTCCGTCCGTCCGTCCGTCGGTCTGTCTGTCAGCGGGCTGTATCTCATGATCCGTAATAGGTAGACAGTTGAAATTTTCACAGAATGTGTATTTTTGTTGCCGCTATTACAACATATTATAATAAAAATAAATTAAAATTAAAGGCGGCTCCCCAACTAGAAACGTATTTACGATGGTACGGAACCCTTCATGCGCGAGTCAGACTCGCACTTGACCGGTTATTTACTTTTGTATCATACCGAACTGCCGATACTACTGACTTTTATTTTATCAAAGTGTTACGTAATACACAACGAATAGTTTGCTATTCTTTGTCTACGCCCGTAAATTGTTGTTTGCGAACCGCATACATAAGCAGCGTTTTGTCACAACTTAACCTATAAATGGTGCGTTACTTGCACCCAATTGTAGATGTTACGATTATAAATGAGTGCTGACATAGTTATTACAAACTATTCTTTTCTAATTTCTTATACTTAAGAAAGTATTAATGTACAGCGTATAATATAACAGAACGTGGGCGAGCGAGCTTTCCTCGGCGTTACATAACATCTCCGGGATTACACTTACTCGTATTAGAATAATTTGTAACGCAAAACAATATCTAGGTATAAAATATCATCCAAACTATTATAACCGTTTCCGAGAAATAATGTATGTAAATGTTGTATAAATGTATTATGTTTTATTTTTATTTTAAACCAGCTGGTACCCGGCGCGTTACTTCCGCAGAAGAAATAATTGTGAAAAAGTAATTTTAAATTTGGAAGAGTTTTATTGTTTAATTAGGAAAGATAATACATAGTAATAGTAATATAACTTTTAAATAAATTTGTCGGTTCGATAGGCGCGCCACCTACCGTAAGTTAATTGTACTATGCATATAACCTTCGCGGAAGTGCAAGAATTAAGTTTACAAAGTTTTACCGCAATCTGATGAACGGTATGGCAGTGCATAAAATACGAACAAACAAAAATTTATTTGCTCGCGTGAGCTTGAATTTAGGAACATCATTAAATGCTGTTCCGTGGCAAATTTAGAAAAATTCGATCACTTTTAAAGTCACCTCGGTATCTGTGTATCTATGTCTGTCAAAGGTTTTTTTTTAATTCTAAAAGACTATTAGACGTAGATGATTGGTATTTGACATAGATATAATATGCTACAGGAACACGTGAATATATATGTCTAGAAACACCTACTATTTTTATATCGGGCGTGTCTTCCGATGTATCCATAAGAAAGGTAAATTGTCTTGAAATCAAAATTTATTATTATTATTTATATTTTACTCTTTACATTCATTCATAATCAAAGTTAATTTAGTTTTAACAAAATAATGACGAATTCATGGTCTTCTATTAATTTACGGTATAACGTTTATTTGAGATATTTTATGCAGTGGCATTTTACTTTTATTTTTCAATTTTTATTTTATACAATATTAAATAAATATATTATATTTATATTATATATTAATTGATATTTTATTCATATCATTGGTCCTATTTAATATTGATTGGCACCATAAAATACATGTAAATATTTTTTTTTACTTCGAGTAGACTTAAAAATTTCATAAATGCAGTTCTATAATAATAAATACTACACATGGAACAAAACTAATGTTACGGATATTATCACGATTAATTTTAACTTTTTTACTTGGGGTTTTTCTACGCATCTTGGAGGAAAGTTCCTTAAAAACCCGAGTAAAAGAACATATCGTTGATGTAAAGCACCGAAGCTCCGGGCAGTCTAAAGTATGTCAACATGTTTAGTATCGTCCCAACCATTATATCGGATCTGATAGACAACAAATCCTTGCAATAGAACACCAATTCCTACCAATGATGATTCGGGATACTATTGAAATTAAAAATATCCTAATTTTAATAGGGAAGATGGCTGAGTGCTACCATCTGCTAAGGACTCCATAATTAATAAAATTAAATTCAAACCCAAGCATACTACTGCATTTATTCTATTCTATTCTTATTCTATTCTGTTTCAACTATGACATCAGGTTGTCAAACACCTCAGTCTTCCCGCTCCTCCCGTGACCATGCTGTAAAGTGCCCAAAACATCGGGAATTAAAAAAGTTAAAATTAAACACAATAAAATCCTTAAAATTAGTTTTATTCTTTATAAATTTCATTCACAGTGGACGTGAGGAGCACTACACTCATGAGCGGGAGTAGAAAAATTTTCGCCTTGTTGTGGCGTTGAAAGAGAATCCGCCACCTCATATCATCCCGTCGTAAGAGGCGACATAGGAAAACAAACAGGAGATGGGCAATATCACCTTCCTGACAACAGCTCAAAATAATAATAGCTGCGGTTGCCAACTCGCCTAACAAGCGTGGCAACTTTAGTGAATATCCAGCTACTTGACAATTTATGGGGAGGCCTATGTTCATTTCAATGGACTTTCGATAGGCTGACGATAATGAGTTCTACTCATCTTTGCAAACCTTAATATTTACGGTAGAGTGAAAACAAAAAAGTAACATACTCGAAAATATGAATGTAATAAGAACTGCATATAGGTATTGCCCCATGAAAAGTAAAAAAGTAGCAGCTTACACATATGTTACCCAGTAGTAACATATATGTAAGCTGCTACTTTTTTACAGGCCGCAGAGTTTTTGGCCAAAAAAGTGTTCGCAGAGCTGATTCCAACGCGGGATGAATGTAATGTAAATTATTCAATTATTTACATCGTACATTCAGTAGCATTCTATTATTTAATTTTATCAATGACTTACCATTTTAGTTTATTAAGAAGTAAGTAGATGGCGCTATTATTATCTGAAATAATGAAAGCCAAAACTATACTATCTAGTAATATCAGCGATAGAAGCGAACATTTATTTATTATATTAAAAGTTCTCTTTCTGTTAAAAAATGCGCTATCAGCACAGCTAGCGGTGAAAAACGATTTAATAATATCATCATGTGACAATATCATGAAATAGCAACGTCGTGTTTAGTTATTAATATCTTCAAATGATTTCTATTCATTGATTTGGTCAAGCTATATCATGACATGGTCAACAAAGTGTGTTAAATATCATGAAATTACCACACTATTTCACGAAATGATAGAATTATTTATGATATATGATCAATTCTACGATCTTGCCACGACACGATAATGAAAAATTTGCAACAATTGCAGACACACCAGTTTTAATCACTTTACATCTATATTAGTAATTGAAATAAAAACCTTATCAATTTTCATATTTTTGATAGACGTCACTATTATCTATTGAAATTATTACACTTTTAAAATAAAATAACAAAAATACTAAAAAACTAACAGTTAGAATTTTTAAATAATTTTATAAATCTAATCATTAAAACATATAAATGTAAGTTATTTATATTATTTCATTTATTAGTAACTGAAGGCAAAATATACTACTTTTTCTATTCGATGATAGATGGCGCTGTTTTGATAACTAAATCGGTGTAGTTTCAAATTATTTTACCAAGGTTATATATCTATATTTTAAACTTTATTTATAAATATGGTATTTATTTGAAAAACACCCGTCATCCCGCCTAAAACTAAGATATAATAGAAAATTAACATCTAAAGGAGGGAAAATACTTAACTTTCTTTTTTTGATGTTCCGTAATCGGATAAAAAGTAGCCTATTAGTTGCCCCGGGTTACTAACTACTTACATACAAAATTTCATGTAAATCGGTCCAGTAGTTTTTGCGTGAATCCGGAATACACAGACAGACAGACAGAAAGACAGACAGAGAGACAGACAAAAATTCTAAAAACCACTAATTTGGCTTCAGATACCTTTATTTACTTGTTTTTTCAAGAATATATTAGAATTATAGACACGACTTTTCTACAGATTTATAATATTATGTATAGATTAAAAAGAATTAAATAGGTTTAAGTTTTGGACCAAAGCTTGTCGTACGCATAGCGCCATAAAAATGTACGTAACTCCGCAAACTAAACATTTTATTAGTCAATAATAATTTATTTTTGTCCAGGTATGGGGCCGAAAGTCGATGGATGCAGGTGGCACAGGACCGTGCTTTGTGGCATTCTTTGGGGGAGGCCTATGTTCAGCGGTGGACTTGTGAATGTCTGCAATGACGATGATGATGAGGTGTGGGGCCGTGTGAGCTAGAACACTATAAAACAAAAAAAATAAAAACATGCGTGAGTGTCGTGGAACACTCGGTTGGAACGAAGTTCCTTTCGTAGTATATTATTATTGATAAACGTATTATAATATTATTGATTAACAAATATAAATAAATGAATCACTAGCGTCTATTAAAATGAAGCGTCAATTATAATTATATTTCGTTCATGTGAAGATAAGAAAAAGTGCGAGGGAGATGGATATTATTCCATCTCGCTCGCACTATAGAAAGGGGATCGTGACAGAAAAATCTTACACTTTTTCTCGCCTAGCCCCCATCCGTCAAATTCGTACAGTGCGATAAGGAACTTCGTTCCAAAATACCATCAAATAATCAGTCAACATAATGTATAATTTTTAAAATATTTAAAAATTGTACATAAAAAATAATTTAAATTAATTCAAAAATAATAGAAAAAATAATCTGAAAAATACTAAGGAATACTACTGTCAAATTGTTAGTATATTGTTTTAATTGGTATGTGTTTCGTAGTGACAGACGATTGTTTTTGTGTGCGCAGATTTCCCCCCGCAAAAAATGACAGACAGTTCTGTCTAGTTTCTATGATGTTAATGCTGTTAGCCTATGCGGCTCTTACAGCTTCATCGAACTCAGAGCTCGGGGCCTTTTAGGCCGCGAGTCTCAGACAGTTCTGTATCGGGGAAATACGCTACTTCTACTCCCATCCGGTCCGCGGCGCCGCTGGCTCGTGTTGCCACTTGCTATACGAGTATGTATGCAAATCTTAGTACACTAGCTTAGCAAATTATTCAATCGAATTAAAAACAATTTTTGAAACCACATAGGAAGTGAAAGCTTAACAAATTATAAGATTGGTTAACGGATGAAAAAATAAAAGGGTGTCGTCGACTATTTTGATGTTACATCGATTAGTTGATTATTAAAACGTGATGATCGTGATCAATAGGCGTGTTAAATTATAGGCTAGCTACGGGTCATGACTTCACAACCTTTGTTATACGATCGTAACGCAATATTTTTGTTCACATTCATATAGCGCAACTTATTCTTGTAATTTTAGTTGATTAGTTCATTTTTGTATATATACTAGGTACTAGCTGGCCAGGCAGACGTTGTTCTGCCGTTTCTGACGACCCTTTGTCCTTTAAAAAATCTTGGAGTTCGTAATAAAAATATTAAGGGTCAATTATCAGGATAAAAACTATCCTGTCTCTCAATTTGGACAAAACTGCACACAGTGTGCAAAATGTAATTGAAATCAGTTTAGTAGTTTAGGATTTCATCGCGGACAAACAATGTGACAGGTAATTTTATATATATAAAGATTTATACGCATATTTAATACACATAGTGTGGTATACTATGTAAGCAGTAGTATTCATATATTTTATATTCATTTATAACGTGCAAGCATGCGTTATAATATCAATATAAAAACGTAACAAATTTTCTTTTTAATCTTTCAACTCTGTTATCCGCTTAACCAACATCCCTGAAAGTTGGACCGAGCTTGGGCCCTTTTTGTGAATTACTTTAGCAGTTTGTATCACTACTAAAGGTTTCTTTTATGTTCATTATTTAGAAGTGAAAATAATAGAAAGAATTAATGTATACATATTAATAAAATTGTCCGTCTGTAATAATAGAAGTGTCTGTCTGTAATATCGAAATAACTGCCTTATATTGAGCTGAGATGCAAATAATCCCATTTGCATGCCATTAAGACATGCATAACTATTTTTTTTAAATTGTCATCTGCCCGGGCTAATCTTTGGAATAGCTGAACCGGTTGTAACAAAACTTCATGAACATCTAGGCTATATTTTATCCGAAAAACTTCGAGATTCATTTTTGAAAAAAAATTGATAATATAAATGTTCTTTAATTACTTTACATCTAATAGCTCCTCACCAGGTAAAATCGGGGCGGGTCGCTAGTAATAAATATATGATTCAAGTAATATCGACCTCACATCGGTTGTGGTGATAGCTTGATGAATAGCTTCAAATCCTTTTTATTTTCTCATAAAAATTGAATTTTTTTTCTTTTTATCGGCTCGTAGTGAAATTCACTTGATCTTACGTAGTAACTATTATCTAATCTGTGGTTGAACATTCCCGCTGTTGCGAGGGCTTGCCTTAATAGCAACACGTCGCAGGCGGATTAGCGGTTTCCGCTCCAGACGTCTTGCCGTCTTGCAACTTCGACGCTGCTGCTTTTTCTGACATTTTTTCATAGTTGCCTCTTATGACCCTCACGGGACGTATGTCCTCCACACCATAGTCATATCATAGTCCGATGGGACGACAATGAACCGAGAGTGGACAGGCGCAGGACTAACGGCTTTACGTACTTTCTGAGACACGGCGGTGAGACATAGCCAATTTTCTGACTCCGGGCTGCTACTGAGAATTTCTCGATAGAAAAATCCAATAACTGATTTTTGACCCCGGAGCCATGTGATCAGCGGACGCCTTTAAGACCACTAGACTAACGAGGCAGTTAGACCATGGATCGTAATGAGGTTATGAGTTCCATAACGCTGCTTTTACCATAAGGCAACGTATTTTTTTATAGAAGTACCCTTGACAAACGAGCTCACCATCCACCTGTGATGGTAGGGTGATGCTGAGGCCTCATCAGACATAATACGTAACACAATGTGTTTGTATTTCGTGCTATTTTGGTCCTTCCCCGGTCGAGCCGACCCATTTATAACGCAGCCATAATAAAACTTAAAATACGTAGAATATAGAACTGGATTCTTCAATACTTTCTTTACTATTCAGGCTATACTACTCTGGAATGCCGTACCCGATGATATTGATTCCTTTAAATTTTTTAATTTATTGTACTTAGTTTGCACTTGCCAACATTATTCCAAAGCAGAAAATGTTTGCCATAAAGGAGGGACTCCACCAAGCTCACAATTATAATAATAATACTATCTTGTGACTCGTTTAAGTAATTAGAATATCCTCTAACAAAATCTAGTTACCAATTTTGAAATGCAGTGATGAAAGTTACGAGATCGAATCGTAAGTAAGGAAGAAGCTAACAATTCAAGTACAGAAGTGTAATTCGCATCGTTGTGTAACGGAGGTGTTCAAACGTGTGTTGCGTACCCGAGAGGTTCCTAGACGTAATGAGCGCACGATATGATCTCTACCTGACCGTTTAATTCACAGATTAAATACACTCACATTATTTCACACACATACACACACAAACAAATTATGGCTTTAACAATAAAAATAGTAAATTTTCATTGTTTGTATGTTTTGTTGCTGTTGACCTTTGTTTATTCATTTTTAGCCATTAATATAACATGTTAAAAAACTGCATTTTTAACTTCCCGCTTTGAAAATTAATAATTTTCAAACGTAGGAAGTTATGAATTCGATCCGATTTTGAGAATGCGAGTTTTTATCAGATCAGGGGATGATTGAGCCCTTGGATCGATCTACTCTTGTAAAATATTTTAAAATATTTGTTTGTCTAACATGTATAACAATGGAGCTTCAGAATGTAAGTCAAATTGAGTAATTTTTTGAGAGCTTTAAAGCGTCTGCAAAGCGATACTGCCGACGGAAAGGGTCTGGGAGTATTGATGACTAATTTTTAACGATATTATCTAACATATATGCAAAAATCAGCTGGGAGAATAAACGTGAGGTGAGCAATATTTTTACGTACCTTGATTGCCTTGCCTTTAATAATTTTGGTAAATATAAAAATCAATAAAAAAATCAATATCAATGGTAGGCAAATTTAAAGTAACAATCACTACTCATGTAAAGAAATGAGCTATCACTACCACTATGACTAGAGCCTATCGCGAGTACACTGCTGAAAATGACACCCCCCTCCCCCCCATAGATTGCCACAAACTACAATTCTGAACCTCCCGCATCGATCGATTGTCTGCGGTTTCTTCAGGTCGTCACTGCATCTAGTCGGGATCGCCCAACACTGTGATTGCCAATACGAGCCTTTCAAATATCCTTGCCCATAATTTGTCGATTTTCGAGATAAATGACTGACCCATTGCCACTTCTGCCTAATGATCCTTTGGGCTATGTCAGCAATGTAATGTCTTGCCCTTCTGAGGATATCCTCGTTATGGATTTTATAACATAGATAAACTTCTCGCATTGCGCTTTTCATAGCTTTTTAAGTGACGTACTGGTTGTACATATTTCTTTTAAGGTACTGAGATATTATAATATCAGATAAGTAGATTTGTCGCAATTTTCGGAACGAGACCATGCCAATCCCTTTTAGCTTATAAGCTTGAAAACATCTTGAAAGGAGTTTCATGGATAACGTCACACTCTCTTACAACTCTCTACAGTTGGTTAGTTTTCGTACTTTGGTTTTTACTCGAACAGCAATCGTAGCTTTACCATACAAACACTTTAACACGTCTATATATCGACTGTCAACCTGGCACCACCCAGACATAACGCCAGAACTTTGATTGATTTAATTTGGTTTAAAAAACGTTTCCCAAAGACTAGAATTTTTGTCTTTTATGGAGACATTTTACGTATTCAAATTGCATACATTGAGCTATTATGTACTACGTACGAGATACATGTTACTTCAATGATTGCATATAGACAATAAATATCCAAATCCCGAAGAAATAATTGTAGGCTATACAAATAATTGTAGATTAGCAATGACTCTCGAACATCACGTAGACGCGGCTCGGAAGGGATATCAGTATAAAGTTCTTCAATAGGGTTTTATTACCTTTTTTTTAAAAAAAGTACAAATAATAAGCTGTTTGAATAGTTAAAATTAGTTAAATATTTAGTAATAAAATAAAATAACATGATATTTAATAAGATTATATAAGAGATTTAATTGAGTTAATATGTCACTTAATATGGTCACTTTCTTTTAACTCAAAAACTACATCTTTGTTTGCATAGACGGTTTTGTGATACGATAGCTCTTTATCAGTCAATCAAAAGGGCGCTACTTTATCGACGTCATTTTGACAGTTGAAATTATGGTAAATATTTTAGTTGATTTTAGTATTGTGTAGTGTAGTTATTTTTTTTACCTTAATTTTTCGAAGTATTCCTAATTATTGCCAAAGCTTGTTAACAATTTTTTTTTGTTAATATATTAGTTATAGTATACGACTTTGTGTTTTTGTCTCTGTCCTCCTCCTAGGCTCTTTCCCTTTTGGTTTTATATCGCGGCAAAGCTTATTGTGACCATATTACCCTCACGTACCTTAGTCAAAAGCTAAAAACCTTTATTTGTATGCTGATGGATTGTGCATTTTGATAAAAAAGATAGGTAATTGTGGAATATTTTTACATAATATCAAACAATTTCATATTTTAATATGCATTCGTATGCATATGTAAAATATTGCGACATAAGACTTGAGACAACTCGACTAAAACCAATAAAAATAGTGCCCTTATTGGAAAACTATCCTTCTTATTTCAACAGTAAATATATTCAACTTTAAGAATCACATTATGGATTATGTTTATTCAGCTTTGTAGCTATTCAAACAAACATAGAATCTTAGTAGTACGTTTTTTTTTCTACGTATTGTTTGATTCTAGTTTCTCTAAGAATGTCTAAAAGTTGGACTAAAGGTTATAGCCACTGTGTGTGACCCGGCTCAATATAAGAGCTTTGAAAATACTCTTACACAACTAACAACCCCTTTATTACTTTATACAACAGCAGGATCCATAGGTGTTAGTATATATTAATAATCAATAACTGGGATAGTACTTAAACACTAATAGAGATTTAGTCCGCTGTATAAGATTTCCTATAAGAGGACCATTCATCTTCCTTGCTATAATGTGCGGGATGCCAGTGCTGCTCTCATAAACTCTGGTTAAAGGCGAGGCTGTTTTTTTTTAATAGGATTAGGGTGACAAACGAGTACACAGTCCACCTGATGGTAAGTGGTTGCTATGACCCATAGACATCTACATCTATCGTCAATAAAGAATCAAAATGCAGATGCGTTGTCACCCGTGAGGACTAAGATGGAATGCCTCTTTTCCAGTAAAATGGGTCTCCGGTTCTCTACACTCACCATTTGAAACACAGCAGTGTTAAGCTGCTATTTTACGCTGGTATTCTGTGAGAGCGTGGTCCTTCCCCGGTCGAGCCGACCCATTCGCGCCACAACCACACTAGTAATACAGCTGCAGCATGGCTCTACCACGTTTCTTACGCTAGATAGTCGCAAGGCATCTGCCCGCGGTATGGTAAACATAGCTGCTGCACTATAGAACTTAGGTAGCCGGAACTCATTGTATAGGCGCATGCAAAATTTTATAGGAATCAACATTCAAGTATACCCGGTGAACCTGCGAACTACCATATTCTCTGGGATTCACAATGCCCCGCATTCCCCCTTAATATGACATCATCTCCAATGTCTTCAGTTATCACGTATCTAAGGTATTTTCAACCGACTTCAAAAAGGAGAAGGTACTCAATTCGACTGCATATTTTTTTATGTGTGTTACCTCATATCTTTTTTCTTGGTGAACCGATTTCGATGATTCTTTTTTTTTATTTGAAAGCTGGTGCTTCTCATGTGGTCCTTGGTTGATCAAGGTCTGACCAGTGGTTTTTGAGTTACCCTTAATAATTTATATTGAAATCGGTTGTACAAAATTTTTAATTTTACTACTTCTAAATTGTAAACTCTATGAAGTGCTCCATTGAGTTTTGTAGGTGGAACGTATGTTAGAAATAGCGTATTGTAAACCATGTGTAACTCGTATTCAAAAAACAACGCTGCACTGATGGAAGGAGCACCATGCCATCGGCATAGTAGAAGTTATTGATACAGACACAGCCTACCTAGCGACCTACTGGTGAGTCCCTCAATCAACTGGACGAGTTGATTGATTGAAAAACAATGGTGAATTCAATCTACTCTACTTGATACGCATCAGAGAGCTGATCTGCCCACCTCTCGTGGTTCTACTGAACTAGGTACCAATTTTAAAAAGCGAGTGGCACCACTGTCTTAACCTAGGCCACAGATCACCATATGGTATCAAATAAATAGCTCGCGAAAGGTCCAGAAAACAATCATAGATGGGAGTATGCCTATCTGTGTAGTAGGTACTTAATAGTATGCTTTAGACTCAGAATGGAGGTCTCTGTCGACAGTTCGCTCCGAAATACAAATTGAGCATCATTTAAATTAACTTGTCTCTAGATATTGGTACATTATTGGTGGTAGTGAGTAGGCTAGGGAAATCGGCCAGTAGTTACTCCTGTCCGACACATCCCCCATTTTACTCTAATGATAAAGAAACTTAATTTAAATTACACATACTCGCTCAATTCAAAGAGTACAAACTTGAAACACAAGATTTGAGAGTAACAAGAAAAATAAATAAAATCCGTGGAAATATGTACAACAGTAATATTAAATCTCTTTGAACATTTTAATGAATAAAAAGTGCCAATCAAATAATTCATATTTTAACTTTTTAGCCGAGTTAAAAAAAACATGAATGTTCTCTAATCGACGCGTATGTTTAGTTATATGTATATTTATCGATTTATCGAAAACGGCTGAACCGATCATTGGAATTATTCTTTTTTCATTAAATAGTTTACACTTCAGGGGTCGTTTCATATAAATATATAAAAACTCCATCCCTAATTGTGGAAAAATGACGAAGACTTTAATATACCTATTTAGACATTTTAGGTGTTATCTTAAATCTGTGATATTCCTCAGACAATTCAAAAGGATAATATAATAAAACGTTTAATAAAAAGTAGAACCCAACTATAAAAACATAAAGAAAAATATCATAATTTTCAACATATCAGCTTCCGAAATCGGTTCTTTACATTGATATATATGTAATACGCACTAGATTTCGCATTCCGAACATTCACTGTGTTCAACTGAACTGTACTGCAATCCGTACACCTTACTTTAGTGTCATTTACTGTGGCTTCAATATTCATGCAGTGTGGAGTGGCGATAATAATACGAGATTTCAAATTAAAGTTTAAACCCTACGTAAATAACAATTCAGTAGTCAAGTAAGTAAAATGTTTTGTTGTTCAAGTGAATAAATAGGTAATAATATCGTAATATTTTACTATCTACCGCGCATGCGCGAAGACACAGAGTAGCGCACATTTTTTGTTTGGGATAGCTTCTCTAGTACGTAGTACATAATATAACTCAATGGTTCTTTATTTGTAATTCTCCAATACAATCGTAAAATACTATATGATATAGAATAGAACGATTTAAAGGTGCCGCTAGAAGTATCATATACCTACTTCGACTATAAAAAAGGTTTGAAGCCGCAAGAATATTTTGAACTTTTAACTACTAATTTTGGTAAGTCTCTTCTAAGTTGACGAGCAAAAGTTTTTAATTGGCTCCTGAATTCAAAAGGGAACAGGGAAGCTTTGAAGATGAAGCTAAGAAAGGTCGGCCGCCAGCCGCAGTTAGTCAAGAAAATGTTGGAGCAGTCGAAACTCTTAAGTGAGAAAACAAATGAATTCTATGTTATGTCTTGATCGAAACTGGGTATTGGATAAGAAGGAATGCAAGTCATTATTTCCTAACAACATTCTTGTTCGAGTTAGATATGCTTATGATATGCTATTGATATGCGGCTTATGATATGAGTGGTGCCCAATGCCCATTCATGATAGAGAAATTCTGCACCGGCAAAAACATTTACGTACACTGACTGGCGATGAAATAAAGCTATATAGCTTTTTCTTTTCTTTTTATAGAATAAGGGTGACAAACGAGCACACAGTCCACCTGATGGTAAGTGGATGCTGTTGTCCATAGACATCTACATTTATCCTCGATTAAGATTCAAAATGCAGATTCCGGTTCTCTACACTCACCACACGAAACACAGCAGCATTAAGCTGCTATTTTACGCTGGTATTCTGTGAGAGCGTGGTCCCACCCTAGTCGAGCAAATGGGTCACCATTCGTGCTACAACCATAATATAACTGCAGCATGGCTGTACCACGAATTAGAAGCTAATTAATGTTACTATATTAGCTATGGTAGTTTTTTATTTTTAGCCGTTATTAGGAAGACGCTGCTGCCCATCTCCTGATTGGTTTTCCTCTGCCGCCTCTAACGACACCCACAGGATGTAATGGTGTAGTTGATATTATTAGACGGTGTAAGTGCAGCACTAATTTGCAAAATCGCATAAAAAAATTAATAGAATTAGCGTCATTCCATGTTAGACAGAGTGAACAGGTACATAGGTTAAGAGATGGCGTGGCCGCGGAGAAAAGGGTCCTGTTGGCTCATATCCTAGGTGTACACTTGCGTGCGTGGTCCGTGTGTTCGAGCGAGAGTGCTTACGTACTGCTTCGTATATGTACATGTGCGCATGAGTGCGTGCGTGCGTTACGTGTGTTTAATAATAAAGAGAATTTCATAAGATTCTGTCATTTCAAAGTTTTTCTTGATTCGTAACTTTTGGATGAGGGTAAACACTTAGCTTATTTTTATGTAGATTAGTCAGTATCGTTCACGTTTGACCTAGCATGGTGTACTCGTTTATCTCAAATATGTGACGAGGTCGGAGGCCGTTGATTAGTGAAAGTCGTTACGTCGATTACACCGCACTTCCCTGATGCAATAAATGTGTTTCTTTATATATTAACACGTTAGGGTGATGTTACATTTATTTTTCTTGCATAAATTTATTTTTATGACTTACACATTTTATTCAAGACAAAATTAAATTAGCACGTAATTTTTAAATTTAATTTTTGATATTAATCAAGTAGACTTCAATCAATCATTTCATTTGATTAGTTTTTATGTATATCTTACTTCTATTAGTTTTTCAGTTCAATGTCTAAGGGAAGTCTGCCCTTTCTGATCATATCCAGAACGCACTTGACATTACATCAGATTTGAAAGACCACAAATCCCCGCGATACAACATTGATTCCCACTAAGTATGATATGTGAGGCCATTGAAATTTAAAAAAAAACATCCTAATTTCAATAGAGAAAAGAGGCTGAGTACTACCACTTGCTTGGGATCCTGTAATTAATGAAATTAAAACTAAGCCCATGCGTAGTCTTCAAGATACATTAAGATTATTCTGCGTAGATTGAAAAAATTAATAATTAAAAAGCTGAAGGTACTCCGGGTTAACTACGTCAATCGTCAATCACCTCAGTCCCCCGTGACCATGGGTGCTGTAAAGCACCCGAAACGTCGGGAATTAAAAATAAGTAGAATTAAACGCCACAAAATCTGTAAAAGTAGTTTTATTCAATGTGTAGTGTTCGCGTAAATATAAGAAAATTATAATGTATATAGACATATCACTGATGATAACCATACTTATCTTATATCACACAATTTTTCACCTTATCATTATCAGAGTGGCAACTAACATACTTCTTAATGACCATATTTAAAGAGCATTAATAATTACTCTCATGCTTCTTCTGCAACACACCATAACTTAAACTGACTTACACAGCATCGTGAATTGCCATACTTGACTTTTTTGATACACGGTAACTTTCCACAATAGAATGAAGAGCCCCATTCACTCTATATATAACAAATATACTAACTAAATAGTGCTACATGTGTATAACGCATAACGATAAGGTAAGAATAAGGTAGGAATGAAATGTACAGACGAGAGAATATTAAGACCACATCGGATGAAGAAAACCAAACATATGTGTGATTTTACACCAATGTTAGTTCCGGCTGGTATTCAAACCGAGGAATCTTAACTACTAGGCCTCGTGGAAAGAAACTTACCAACAGTAAGAATTAAAATTAGATCTGCACACATAAGCAACTGGGTAAATTATACCATTTAATTAAAAAATTATATAAACTTTCTGTGGTTACGCATAAACTGCACGTTTATATGTATTTTATGAATATATCAAAACCTTAGTTTTAATTATAAATATAACTTAGGCGTGCTTATACCCAAATTTGGCTTTGGTCCAAATATAGCGAACAGAATTTACGAGAATGGCAACTACTAATGTAATGTACGCTTGAGAAAATAAATAAGAGGAACAGTGAATATCTTCCTAGAAAGTAAGGAAAGGAATCTACTACGAAGACCGGTGGAAGTATATCTTAACAGCCTGTTTCATAAGAATTGTGGCAATACACATGTGTTCGGTTTAGTAAGCATGGATTTCCAATTATCGTGCGTGCAAAAGTGCACTTTGAACGCAACTCTTACCACATAGAAAGACCTTTGTACCGCATATTTACCGCTCACTTCGCTTGAACTTAATTAGAAACATGTAGAAATATTGAAGTCATTCATCTCGAAAAATTTTATCATTTTGAAATAAGTAGAAATTTATTTAGCAATTCTTAAATATTTCGATTACTTCCAGAATTTCGACATCGAAATACAATTATTTATAGGAGATTAAGGGGAAATCCTTAATTTAAAAAAGACTTTATTTTTAAACCATTTATTTTTTCATCATTTTAGTCACATCCTTTTTTGCATTAGGCCATAAAGAGCGGAGACAGTTTTAATTTTTACAAGTGGTCGCCTATTAGTCGAAATTCGACCATAATTAATATTTTTTTTAGATTTGTATATTAAGCAAGCTGTATTTCACTTTGAACCGTACAAATAGATACCTTCACTCTGAAACTATATATTCTTCGATATGAACTAACAAAATAATTTGGCCAAACGACAATTATGTGTTTGACATTGGCAGTATGAACGTAAACAATAATTTATGTTTTATTTAAGTTGATATATTTGTAACACATATTATATAAAAAAACTTGCCTCCTCTATATAAACTTTAAACTCCTCACTCAAAAAGGTGTACATAGTTGTCTCTTCAGGAATTAATGTATATTTGTAGATTAGATATCAATTTTTTGGATATCTGTTTTCGGGATATCTTTTTTTATAAAATTAAGGTCCTCCCAATTTTATTGCTGCCCCCATAAACATAATCTATCCTGGAGCATGGAAATGCAGATGCTTTGTCACCCCCTAAGGACTACGATCGGATCGGATCAGATCGGTTCGAATGCGTCGTTACCAATAAAAATGGTCATTATGTTGTGTGTTCATTGTTTTTGTTATTGTAATTGATACAGATGGCAAAACATTTTTAGAAATATAGTCTGCCTGTTTGTCAGTAAGAACGTGCATCACACATGTTTCTTTGGAGTTAATGGAAATTATAGCTACAGCGATGGAAAAGGGTTATAATTTTTTTTTCTTTATCTGTAATTTCTTAATTCTGTCTTATAATAATTACTGCTGATCGTTATACATATAGCCCATGGTCACAATCGCAATAACTATATACCAATAAAATCTTTATTATGTATACATATAATATTACTAAAAATACATTAACTGTAATCGTAAAACCGTCGTAGTTTAGAGCTAGGATGCGCGTCGAAGAATTAAATATGTAGACAGTTGGTTTTTTAAATTGCGCCTGTCTGTTAAAAGTAAAAAAAAGACGTTCAATCAAAAATTTAATAATAATCTTTGTTCCTATGCCCAACGATGGGATGGTCACCTCTTACGATAACCATGGGATAATATGGGGTAGTGAATATGCATATGCTTTCACAGTCATTACACTATCTATGCCAAGAAAAAATCGATCATTTGGAAATTTTATTTTTAAGAGGTAATTCAACCGAACCTTCATTTACCTACTTAAACTAAACGGTGTATCCAATTTCAATAAATTAAAAGTCAAATATTAAGTGAATTAAATAAACGTCATTTTATAGAGATACATTTAAATTTTGACTTGAAGCACCGACGTATCGGGAAGTCTGCAGTTTGTGAACATGTTCAAGGTCGTCCCCGCCATTACATTAGATTTGATAGACCACAAATCCTCGCAAAAGAACACCGATTCCTACCAAGGATGATTCGCGAGGCTATTGAAATTAAAATCATCCTAATTTCAATAGAGAAGATGGATGGGTGCTGCCATCTGCTTGGGATCCTATAATTAATAAAATTAAATCCAAACCCAAGTATACCACTGCTAGACTTTAAGATACTGTAAGCTCATTCTGCGTAGATCGAACCAAAAATTAATATTAAAAAAACTGAAGGTAGCCCGGGCTAACTATGACATCGGGACGTCAAACACCTCAGTCCCCCCTGTGACCATGGGTGCTGTAAAGCACCCGAAACGTCGGGAATTAAAAAGTTAAAATTAAACGCGATATAATCTGTAAAAATTAGTTTAATTTAAAGTTTCATTAAAATCTGTTTAGTAGTTTTTGCGTGATTGAGCCAAACATCCAACAAACTTTCACATTCAAAATATTAACTAGGATTATATCAAAGTTATATTATATATTTAGATTAGATGAACAGACCTGGTAAGACATGCAAGAAGGAAGTGGCTTAGGACCGTGCCTTGCGGCATTCCTTTGGGAGGCCTGAGTTCAGCAGTGGACTTGAAAGAACTACAATGATGATGATGATAATGATCACAAATCCGCCTGCCAAGGGTCTTAGAGTATAGGCAACATTTCCAAGAAATATAGACACGTTCTTGGAAAGGCCCGTGCCCAGCTTAATGGGCTGAAGAAGCTAAAAATAAACTCATTACTTTGATTTTTTGAGTTATTTTTAATAAAATAAAAATAATCTGGCTAGGCTTACGGCTTTGCAATTTAAGTAATGAATATGCAAAATATAATAGCCAATAAAATCGTCCAAGGTTAAAATTCTGTGAACACACCATCAATTTAAGCTCAATTAGTTTTTTTACGGCATACAAGTATTTTTCAATTTTATTATTTATTGCATCGTTGAATTAAATTAATAAATACATTTATAAATTTTATGTCTGCACAAATTTCATTCAAACACATGTCAATAATTCTAGAGGCCATCTACTTCTCTCTTCTCTAATTATAAACGAATATCACAAAACATAATATAATATAATATAGTTACTTATCAAATACCGTTATCAGGATGTTCAGTACAAAGTTGTTGAAACAATTGTAACTTATGTAAGCACATAGACTTAGAATTCTAAGTCTATGTGTAAGCAAAAGGTTCATTTATAATACAAGTGAATTATTTAATATAGTTGTGATATTTTTTTTCATGGGATAAGTTAAAATAAATGGTCCTTAATGGTCATATCTTAACTCTAAATAACGCCATAATAATAGATCCGACCCAGGCGAAGCCAGAGCGGTTTGCTAGTTATAAGTAGTACCTACTTGCATATACAATTCATTTATTCAGTCATTTTATTGCAATTCATCGTCGACATTTAACTGGAGATGAGATTTTAAGAGCAGTGGGAATGCTGCAGGCTGGTGCTTTTCAACGTGACATCTCTGCAGGAATAGACACCAGGCAAAATGCAATTTCGAAGTTTTGGTCATGCTATCGTGCCACGGGGGAGGTGGCGGAGATACATCCAAGCTGCATTTCTACCAAATATTACGGCAACCAAATATTACGGCGATGCAATTGGTCCATAGGCTACAGTCTGAACACCGGGTGCTTGTGAGTGAACAAACTGCGAGGAGGAGATTGCACGAAGCTAACCTTTATGCTCGTAGACCACTTCGGGTCTAAGAAGAGGAAATCGTGGACGAAGACTGCAATGGGTTAGAGAACATGTGAACTGGGAACCTCATCAATGGTCGTTAGTGCTTTTCACCGATGAATCCCGAATTGGTTTTTATCCTCATTCGAGGAGAATACGTGTTTGGAGAGTTCCTGGTTGTACAAGCCGGCTTCAACACCTTCAAGAAGTTCATCCATGCCAAGGTGGTTCAATTATGGTGTGACCAGGAATTCGTTTTGGTGGAAGAACGGACCTCGTTTGGATACAGGGCAGTTGGGTGCTTATGCACGATAGTGCCCGTTCACATGCGGGGGGCCAGTGTCGTAATAGCCTGGTTGGACGAACATGATGTCACAGCCCTGGAATGGCCAGCGCAATCCCCAGATTTAAATTCCATTGAGCGTGCTTGGGATATGCTCCAAAGAAGAGCTCTGAGAGAATCTAGTTAGAGAAGAATAACTTTTTATGCATCTCAGTAGGACCTGGGACAATATTCCTCAACAGGATATTGACAACATCATTCAGAGTATGCCCAACCGATGCAGATGTGTTATGAATATCATGGGTGCTTTTACTGATTAAGAACTCTTAAATAATAGCCGCCCTAAAAAGGTTTTTACTTTACTTTTTTTAATTTAAAAATCAAACTTTCATTATGTACATACAGTTTTTACACTTGCGTTTTTTTTCTGCATAAAAATCTAGAATCTCATTTAAAGTGAAAGTTTATATAAAAAAATGGTCTATTATTAGATAAAGTTTTCTTGTGTCATTTAAATTGCTTTTTCATCCAAAGTCTTTTAGTGAGTTTTGAGCCAATTGCCTAGTCAAATATTTTTTTATACATATTGCTATACCCTATTTCATCCTCGAAGGTGAATTTTCCAAAATCGTTGCAAAGAATTTTCCAAATTTATTGCAGATGCATACGTCATAAAAGGCAGCTACTGTCCAAATTTTACCATAAGTGATTTAGGCTGTACCTTGATAGATGAGTTACTCAGGAGATATATGTATATATATATATATATATATATATATATATATATATATAATTGTCCTCATACTGTTTTAGTAGCTTTACATTAGGTACATTCATAGAATTTTTTTTATAGAAGAGGGGTGAACGAGAATGCGGCTCACCTGATGGTAAGTGACTACCGCTGCCCATGAACAACTGCAACACCAGGGGAATTGCAGATGCGTTGCCGGCCTTTTAGAAAGGAGTAAGCTCTTTTCTTTTCTTAATCGAACAACTATTTAGTTGTATGAGAAAAGTCAATGGAATGTATGAGTATGGTCCGCATATTATCAACTCGATAGTTGCTTGAAAATAATAATTAATAGAACCAGATCCTTACTTTTTGAAAAATTTGTCGAACAACTATCGATCGAATAGCTCGAATTATATTACCATACAATGTATTCGCTTGGCTAAACAGTGCAATAGCGTCGTTGAAACGACATATTAACCTTCTTTATTTTGTTTATTATGCATTATATAAATCAAATAATGGGCTTGTTCCTAATAATTTATCATGTAAATTATAATTAAGCCGCCCGATATAGAAAACTAGTAAATCGATAACGATTGGGTTGAATGTGTGCGCACCACCATTGATCAAACACTTTAATCGTCATGAAATTGTTGCAAGTTGCGTCGTCTAAACAACGATTTAACAATTGATGCAGTAGGTAGTACGGACTTTTTATTTTTGTATAATTTCTGAATTTTCTTAATAAATCATGAAGTTTGAATTAGTGATGAAACGATACGCCTATTACAATACCGATACGAATGACGAATACATCATAATTTACATTACGAATACGTATAGTGATATGAATGCTTTACGATTTTTCCTTTTAATTAAACTTCTATGTAAATTAAAGTAAAAAAGGAGTTGAATTATTTATTTTTAAAAATTTAATTTTAATTTATCCGTGTGTTTTAAGAAACAAAATAAGCTGTGAACCACCGATACACGATTATTGCATTCGTATTCGTATCATCACTAGTTTAAATCAGTCTATTTCTTTTATATTATGAAGAAACCGTGTATGTTATTCAAATATAATCCACCAACTCACTTTAATACAATCACTACAAAAGTGACCATCACGGTTCGAGTGTACGTTATTGACCATATTTATGCAATTTACATAATATAACGTACGTAGATACGTCATTTACGCAATTCTAAAGGCGAATATTGCCAAGTCATATTTCACGCTACTTAAAGAACATCATTGCAATTAAGATACTGGGCCTAGTGCGTAATGTTTCCACTATGTATGTACATAATATGCATTTTATTCTATATATGAAAAACAAATGTTGACTATACATATCTCGTGAGATGTTGTGTATGCATATCTCATCTATAACTCAACATTTTTTATTATGAGAAATCGAAGTACGCAGGTAGTCTTATACTTTGAGAGTTTCCTAGGATAGGATATCGACTTACAATATGTTATATAACCAAATGCGAAAGAGGATACACAAACTTCACAGAACTCCTTGCGGTATAATACCAAGAACGCTGGCTGCGTTCCTTGCGGAATGGCTATCTTTCTATATAAAGAGGTCGAATTTTTCAACTGGACCAATCCGAAAGTATGGGGATAAGCGCAAATGCTCAAAGAAGTCTCGGGATTTTGATAAAAACTAAATCATTTAACTTGTTTTGATCCGAAACCGTTGATTTTTTTAATTTTTATATTTTTATTTTGTATAGAATAGTTTTTTTATAATCCTCAAGGATGAAAACGCGTCTTCATTTTGATTCTTAATCGAAAACAGGTATAGATGTATATTGTGCTCGCTTGTAACCCTTACCTTATAAACAAAATAAAGCCGAATGAAGCTTAGTCACTTGGTACTTATTACTTATTTACCTGGATAACTAACATGTTTTGTAATTTGTAAAAAGTTTTGGAGTACTGGGGCTGATCATAGAGCACATTAGAAGGCAATATTTAAAATTACGCATATTACAGATTAGACAAACGATAAACAGTGAGTGGTAGCTCAAACTACTAGTTTTCTGAACAATGACAACATAAGCTTGTGATTTCGGTCGATCAGTGGCAATGTGATGTAAGTTACTTCACCGATTTCCCTGCCCGAAGTAACTTGTAATTAAATCAGATAGGTTAAACATCCGCACTTCTGACCTGCGTGATTGAGTAATTAACTGTTGCAAGTTATACCACTTAATATGTAATAATAATTGTATTTGAATGTAAAATAACGCAATGTGATTGGTAAATATAAAATGATAAATTATAAGAACGTCGTGTAAAGGTTTCACTTGACGTAAGTCGGATTTAGAGAAGACTGTAGAAAATGGAAATATCTTGCTTGAGAAACTCGATACCGATCAGTCTGTAGCTGGCTATATTAAAGTTTGTTTATATCATATTTTCTATTCCATAAGGATCTGACAAACCGCAAATATTAATATTGAAATAAGTATTTTAATTTACTGTGTCCTTGTGATTGACTTATTATGGAATGCTAAATCAGCTAATAATTTTATATTAGCTAGTACAGATTATTTTTGTATTATAATATATGATAAAGAAATTGGAATCTCTTGCGTTAAATCGTGTTTCAAGTTGTGGTCACGATTTTTTTTAAATACATTGTAACAACTCGTGAACTCGTGACATCATTCAGCTGGAGATAATCTAGTATCGGACTAAGCCCTTGTCGATCTCTATTTCAGTCTATATTACGTATAAGCTGACTTAGCTTGAGTTATGACTCGAGTTACTCGATCAAATATAATAAATACTATTTTCATCACTAATCTTGAAGCAACGCATCCACCGCTAGCGACCCGGAGTCTAGTCCACATTGCTTTAAGTCACTAATAGAGGAATGTGTAAATATTGGTTTAAAATTGATTTTTATACGTAAGTGATGCGATTTTGTGTATTACATGCTTACGCATATGAATTATCAATCAAGTGCTAATTGGTAAAGATAAACCAAGTGCTAGGATGGTGATATAAGCCTCAAGTTATTTAGGCTGCTTAGGCGCATTGAGAATTTGGGATGTTATCATTATCGACTATCTGCTGGTTTAAGTAGCCGTCCAAATCTCTAAGAAACTACGCAATGTGACCATCAGCATAGTGTGAAGAAATTTGATAACATTTTATATTATTAAAATTTAACTATATATTTTGATGTATTGTTTTTGGCTAAAGACCTTGTAGCCAATGTCACAATAAATAAAAAGATACATAAGCCCATCTTATGTAACATAATCTCTATATCTATTTCTAGGCATTAGATTTTATAGGAGTAAGCTTGATGAACATTTACATACATAATATTATAGTTTTATTTATTTATTTAAGTACACACAACAAGACAAAGAAACGGTCATATAGTAAGTTAGTACAAAGGTTCTACTTACTTATTCTATAATTTACTGAAATATCTTCCATAAAGGAAAATATATTTAAAAAACAGGCAAACTTAGTGCGTACACTACTAATGTATAAATAATATACATAATGTTATATAAATTATGTTATATAATTCAATAAATAATAATAATATTATACGATATTTATAGATATATAAACTAATACTAATATAATACAATAATATATATTAATTAACAAGACGCAAAGAAATTATCTCGTACACGTTTCTTAGGGCGACACCGCGAAAAAACGCAACCTCCTTCCATCGAATATTATAGGAGTATGACACGACTAACGAAACTGGAATTTTGATATAGGTAAATTCATGTCTTTAAATTGAATTTGCTTGTTCAAAAACACGATTGTAAATTTCTACACAAGCACGCTGCTAATTAATAAAGCAGGTTGTAGGTTTGAGGCGAAAGACACATGTCAGTACATCGAAAATGTCGAAACCAACATTGCAGGCTGTCAATGAGGAGTATCATTACCACAGCCAGGGATAGGCTCTGCGCTTACCAACCCGTGTATTCAATGCGTTGAGTCAGTACGAATCTATATACCTATATAAAAATGAATGTTTCCTTTTGCTTAACTCGTATACCTTCGTTCCTACGCCATTCATCACCAACATGACCTTAAGAAACGTTCTCTGATGTAATGTTACAATAAAAATGAAATAAAATACAACAATGCGTGGTAACTATGGTAAATAATCCCCCTATGTAGCAATTTAAAATTTGGGCAGTACAATGTACAGCAGTGGACTTTTGATTTTTTTGTAGAATAAGGTAAACGAGCACACAGTGCACTCATTGGTAAGTGGATGCTGTGACTCAATCGAAATGCAAATACATTGTCAGCCCTGAAGACTAAGGTGGAATTCTTCATTTCCAGGACAAGAGTCTCCGGTTTCCAACGCTTACCATACGGAACATACAGCAGCAATAAACGGAAATTCACTTGCAATTTCAAATAACTGCATTTTTCAATTCACTGGTATTTTCTGAGACCGCGATCCTTCCCCAGTTGTGTCAAACCATTCATGCTACTACCATAATATAGCTGCAGCATGGCTCTACCACGTACCACGTACTCGTCCTACTTCCATTTTTTCCTCAGATATAAAAAACTTCGTTTAAAAATGCTTTATATTAGATTGGATAGTACGTCCAATCTAATATAAAGCCTTAATATTAAAAACGTAGTGATTATATACTCTTTGTTGCTAAGCTCCTAAAAAATCAACTTACCACTACTTTGTCATCATTGACATTAAACTTAAAAAGAAATTCATTAGAAACAGATATTAACGATGACAACATAAATATTTATTGCAAATATTTACGACACCGCATTACATACTCTGCTAAGAAGTTTAAACGATAATTACCGCTAATTGCTTTTAATGACAAAACAGCCAACAATGAACTTTTGATTAGCTAATAATGGGCGTGTAACAATTTCTAGGTGTGTGTACGATTTTATTTAGGCTTGCACCGTAAAAAGTATATTTTATTATATACTAGCAGGTACCTGCCGCGTTGCTGCCACAGAAGAAATATAATTGTAGAAATATGCTTTGAAATTTGGAAGAGTTATATTGCTTAATTAGTAATGATAATATCTACATTCGTTGAAGTTAAATGATATATAACTTTCAAATGAATTTGTGGGTACTGTTATACGGGACCTCGTGAACTAGGTTTTAAAAAAAACACTTTTATTACACAACGGAAATAGTATTATTTAGAAATGGAATTAGTTACAAATTTTAATTGGCCCGGAGTCGAAACTGGCAGACACGCGATGGTACAGAGGTGTTAGGGATTCAGCGGTCGGGCAGAGACTGACTCGTTCCCGGGAGCGGGAAGCAGAACCGCCTTTAAAGGATGACAACACTATTTAGAGGAAATCTATGTAATCAGTTATTATCCATGATTAAGAGTTTTCCCTAGCATTGGGAAACCGTAACAGTACGATACACGCGTCACTTACTGTAAGTTAATTGTACTATAAACTTCGCGAAAGTGCCAGCAATAATTTGACAAAGTTTTACCGCAATCGAACGGTATGACAGCGCATTAAATACGAACAACAAATATACTGGTTGGCCAGGCAGACTTTGTTCTGTCCTTTCCGACGAACCTTTGACCTTTAAAAAATCTTTAAATTCGAAATAAAAAATATTGAGGGTTAATTATCGGGATAAAAACTATCCTATTTCTCGAGTTGGAGCAAGCAAAACACATTTATAAAATTTCATAAAAATCGGTTGAGTGGTTTCGGAGTTCATCGGAACAACGTAATTTTTATATATAAAGATTATACAGGGTTATTTTGCAATAACCAGCCAAATTTGCAGAGCAGGTTCAGAATAAGTAATATAGAGAAATGGTGAAGAAAAATTAATTAAAAATAATCTCAAACATATGTCCTTTTTATCTTTTAAATTAAAATGCTTGGCAATGCATTATTTTTAACTGACTGTCATTCATAAATATCTAACGCCTACTATTTTACTTCGTACGCACACATTTGTAAGGGTCGATCGGCAAAAACGTAAATTGAATCGCACACAGAGGAGCGTGCAAAAACAAAAACTGTAATAACGGTATATCATCATTTATATATTTGAACTTAAGTTTAAAATTTGGCTACTCTTTGAAAAATAACCTTGTACTATACAGGGTTATTTTCATTCATAAACATTCATTCATCTTACAAACCTGTGTTGTCTGGGGGAAATTGTTGTCAAAAATAAGACCGCCCATTGCATACTTCTTTAGTGTACATATTATTCTTAATATTTTGTGTTAGAATACAAGAAATAATATTAAAAAAATAAATTATAATAGTTGTGCTCGCCATGCAATGAATTTTTATAAGAAATCTTCGCGGAGGCTCACTCAACTTAGGAAAGTTTGATCGTAATCGGATGAATAGACAGACGGTAAAAATTTTGAATATTTATCCTTGAACTTAAAACAAGCCAATTATTGCTATATTACAGACAGGCACTTCATTTTATTTATATGTACGTATGTATAGAAGATCATGTAGTTATATCTAATTATAGTTTAGTAGTTGGATATAAGTTCATAGCGCATGAAACATTTGGGTGCGCTTCTTGCACGCTTCTTGCTACCGGAACCAGAGCAGAAATGAGTGAATGCATTATGTAATATATATAATTATACCGGGAAATCTGGTATTTATGAGAACTCGTTTTTTTGGTACTTCGGACCCTTCGCGCACTGGTCTTGAGAGAATCCGTTGCGTACTTTTAAATGTTGACCTTAGACTATTATATATGAACTTATGTCATTTAAACTTCGCATAATTAACGACCGATGCTGTCATTATTATTTTGGTATTCAAGTAGAACTTTATAATGCACCAGAAAAACAGTGAATTCTTCAATTTCGGGTTAATTGTGATACTGTTGGTAATATAATTTCAGCACACACACAGATAAAATAATATCTCTTGTTATTACTTCGGCATGCACACAAATAAAGCAAACTGACGCGTATTATTGGCGTTTTTTTTAATACGAGACAAGGAGTCTTTGAGGAGAGAGAAGATATCGACCTCACCTGCACGTGAGTATTTGTTTTATGAATTGAAAAGACAAACGAACTTACATTCCGCCTGATGGTAAGTGGCTATTGCAGTCCATGGACACCTGCACCAAATTTAAACAAGTTGGCTACACAGATGCGTTGTCACTTCTGAGGACTAAGATGGAATGCGTCATATCCTGTAATTATACTGTCTCTATGTTAAGTCTAAGCTATGCTAGATAGCTTTGCAAGCACTGCTATTAGGCGGCAGAAATATGTAAGAGAATAGTATCTATCCAGATAGACTTCTGTGCAGAAAAGGAGCCCTATCATCTAGAATTACTCTGCTGAGACGATCGCTACCAAGCAATTTCGAATTTGTTTTGTGTTGCTAATTGTGTAAAATACATGATTGTAAGCTGTTTTTAAGCCCCGCTGGTTTTCTTACTGGTTCTTCCCAGGGCAGAAGTTTTTTTCCGAATCAGTGGTAAATTAAACAAAAGAGTGACTTTCAATAATATGTATATGTACATACTATATATTGTAGTTCCTTTCGTAGTATATTATTATTGATTAACGTATTATATTATTGATTAACAAATACAAATCAATTAATTACTAGCGTCTATTAAAATGAAGCGTCATTTAAAATAAAATAATACTTCTTTCATGGCAAGATAAGAAAAAGTGCGAGGTAGATGGATATTATTCCATCTCGCTTTCTTATAGCTGCCAAGGCCGTCTACACTACGTCAGAAGGGGTCGTGAGTCGTGACGGAAAAATCTTACACTTTATCTCGCCTAGCCCCCATCCGCCAAATTCGTACCGTCCGATAAGGAACTTCGTTCCAAAAAGTTTCTGTTTCTGTTCTGTTTCTGTTTCTGCTGATTGATGGACAAGCCATCTTCTAATGAGGGCTAATAATTGTCTGCCCACCAGATGTCGCTAGTTGACACTGAGGTAAAGTTTTGTGTTACACAATGTAATTTAATTGAGAAGTTGTTTTTTTTAATAAAAGTTTATCAGTTTCTAGAGTATTATATTAATACACAAAACAATGCGTCAGTAGTCTGCTCTTTAATTATTTGCACATTTTTAACTTTTTTTTTAATTTTTCTACTTTTATGAATATCTGCTATTTGGTTTATTTATTTTAATCTTATTAATATAAAATATAGCTAATAGAACAGAAAGAAACAAAAACTTTACATTTTCCGTACAAATTAACTTCCTGCTATGAAATCTCTCAAATATTATAAGGTGCTTTGGGGTTATTACGAAATGGGGAATTCCGATATTTACAAATTATGACTAAACTAGGCAATATTTTTGCTCTGGTAAATTTATTCTAGACGACATTTTATTTGTCTCCCTCGCTTCAGTCGTTTCAGGTAGCTAGTCTCAATAGTGCGCGTGCAAAGTTAACTTTTCGGTGGAAACAGCTTTTTTCAACTCTTTTCGGTTTTTCGGAATTACCCCGCATTCATTATCTTAGGAACTTGCTAAGTAATCTTAATGATTGTTTAATTATATGATAGATAATCGTTTTCAAAGCTTTATTTTATAGGTTAGGATTAGCCAGCTATTGTTTTGTGTTTTTTCGGTAATACCACAGGGTTAATTACGAATTAATAGACTATCGAAATACTTTTCCATTGTAGTTTCCAGTGGCTGTCAATCTTTCGTCAGCATAAATTGTTATTTTGGATAAGTTTAACACGTTTGTGAATTTAACCAACAGGAGTGGGCAAGGCGTACCTACCGCTATGTCAAATATATAGACACAGGCCAGGAGGAATAGGCGCATGAGTACCGAAAACTATTCCACATCAATTTTTTTATGCGATTCCCTTCAAATTGTCCTACTGATGATATAAATGCATGTTGCCATGGGGCAACTCGGTGCCATAGGTATTGTTTAAGCCGATTTATTTTTCAATTGCAAGGAGTTGTTATTTTCAAAAGGGACAATTTTTTTATATTTTTGATAAATACGAATAAAAAGTCCCATGACTTTTACGATAAAGTTAATATCTTCAAAGTTATGAATTGTTACAGGCTTGAAAAATCCCAATTTCGAATACTTTTGACCCATTAAAAATGCATAAAGAAAAAGAATAAAGTATAAACAATATTTTTATATTTCTTGGCAAAATATAAATAAAAAGGTCCTATAACGTTTTACGATAAAGTTAATATTTTCGAGTTATGACTTTTAAAGGTTTTAAAAATCGAATTCGGATACTTTGACTCATTAAAAATATATAAAGAAATGTATAAAAATTTGTTCATTTTATTTTCGCTTACCTGTTATAAAAGTTTGAAGAAACATCTTTAACTAGCCTAATAACTGTCCAACTACGGACACGCAAGGTGAGCTGCCGTGGTGGTGCCTTAAATGTTTAGAACCACTGGACTTTATGTGGGTAATTCCGAAAATTCAAGTGAGCAATATAGTTCAATTAGAAACATAAAGTATGTAGCAATGCTTTTGTAGAGGGTATAGACGAACGAAAAGTAAATCCAAACCTTCTGTCGAAAGTCAAAAGGACCACTTTACCGAATTTTCGGTTTTACCCGCGTTATATCGGAATTATACCTTATCCACAAGAAAAATATGTCAAATTTTAAATGATCGTATTTACGCAATCCAAAGACATTTTATTAAGATGAATAACAAAATAATTAGGATATGTATTTCAATAAATAAAAGTGACATGAGTTGGTTGTAAACTTGGATAGATTTTTAAAATAATTATTAAATATACATCGTATCAACTAATCAGAAAATATGTCGGATTTACCCCAGCACCTTACCTCACTTTCTAGTGGCGCCGCCCTGGTGGCAGAAAAAGTCGTGGATGCCCTCACTGGTGAAAACCTCTCAAAAATGCCGAATAAAAATTTCATTGGCTGGTTATGCCGAACAGCATTACTAGCGAAAGGGATAATTGGGACAAGCGCTGTAGAACTACTACCAAGAGTGGTGAGTATAGGTAATACTTTTAAAAGTAATGAGTCACTACTGGCACATTCTTATAAATGTAATTTATGTGAACAGTGGTGAACTTTTAAGCGACAGTAGCCTAATGGTAGTGTGCTGACCGCGAACTCTAAAGGTCGTGCTTTTGAATCCATCATTCGACTACTATCGTGAACCACTCCTAACACAAGCGTTTTAAGCTTACCAGGAGTGGTTAAAGGAATTTGTAATGTTAACATACTATAACTACTGTTTTTTTTTTAATTAAAAAAAGAGCTTTAATACCTTAAATTAAAAAATTAAAAACCCCAAACAAAAAGAGCTGATTGATCTTCAAACGACTGGAAAGATTTTCTTGAATCATAAAGCTAAGAACACTCTGGATAAAGTCACCTTTAAAACAAAAACAAAACGAAATCTAAATCGGTTAATCCGTTTGGGGGCTAAGGTGCCACAGATAGACACCCTTTTTTTCGTCGGGGGTTAAAAATAGTGAAAATGAAGAAAACAATTTTTTATATAACAAACTCCGTGATATCGTGTATTAACAACTAAATGGGCAATAAACTGAACTGATGAGTAAGTAAACAGGTCATGGTTTTAGCTAGCGAGTTAGTGTTGTAACTAAAACGGAATAAGCGGCAATATCAACCTTAAGTCGACAGTAGACGAGTCTTGCGAGTAGTAAAAAGTCTATGTTTTATGAGCCATATACTAATTAAACGTACGCACAGTGTTTTGTAAACAAACTCTATGTTTACTGTCAATATTAAGTATTTGCGTAAGCTACTGCGGCGCACAAACGGCTACCCACCTCCGTGGTAACATATTATGAATCTGAATGAGGGCCTTAAGTAAAGGTGCGTAACATTTACTTCTATTAATGACGATACTAAGTACGTTAAATAAATAAGTCCCTGCTAATATTATAAATGCGAAAGTGCGTTTGATGATTTGTCCTTCTTTCTTGCAGCAACGAGGGAGCTGATCGACACGTGTTTTCGCAAAGAGATTTATGGGCTGGAGGACTTCCTATGGGTTAGAACTGGAGCGTAATTCTGTAATTACACATTTACGCTCTCTTAGGTCTTGGAATAACATGGGCTGTAATTTTTCGATACGACGTCTTTTTACAAACTAATCGCGAGCGAAGCCGCGAGCAAAGACTAGTAAACAATTTTTTTTATAGAATGAGGTGACAAACGAGCACACAGTCCACCTGATGGTAAGTGGATGCAGTGCCCCATAGACATCTACATTTATCTTCGATTAAGAATCAAAATTCAAATGCGTTATCACCCTTGAGGACTACGATGGAATGCCTCGTTTCCAGTAAAAAGGGTCTCCGGTTCTCTACACTCACCATACGAAACACAGGAGCATTAAGCCGCCATTTTACGCTGGTATTCTGTGAGAGCGTGGTCCTTCCCCAGTCGAGCCGACCCATTCGTGCTACAACCATAATATAGCTGCAGCGTGGCTCTACCACGTAATATTCTATACATATAAATAAAATTGAAGTGTATGTATGTAATAGAAGCCCCTATATTAAAATTTAGGGGCTTTTATTAAACTCAGGGCGATTATCGCGTATTATTAAGGCATAAATAACCTTTTCGAAATGTTTGTCTAACTGTCTCTGTCAATCTGTGTGTCTCTCCGGAATAATCTTCGAAATGGGTAAACCGATTGTGAGGAAACTTTACCAGGATGGATATTTGTTATATTTTTATTCGAAAATATTGAGTTTTTTGAGAAATCGAAAAATTTACAAAATAAATAGCTTTTGATGATTATCTTATATGTAAATAACGCCACTTTAATATATCCTACCGGGGCGAAGCGGGGGCGGGTCACTAGCCAGAACTAAAGTTAAAAAGTAAGAAGTATTATAAACAAAGCATTTGGTTTTTTTTATCAAGAAGTTCTCAGCCCGCAGTCAGGAAGTTGGCGGTGTTTCAGCTCGTGCCTCGGAAAGCACGTAAATCCGTTGGTCCAGCGTTTGATCTCTCTCCAGTCCTGTCCAATTGTCGACCCATCGGACTATGAGAGTGTAGGTATAGAGAGAGTATCCCATGTACTACTCCGTTTAAACTGACCGTTGTAACCGAAATTCGGTCACGAGGATATTATAACTCTGTTTTGAACTTTTATTCTGTAATCGGATAGTAACAATAACATCTTTTTTTTATAGAATTAGGGTGACAAACGAGCACAATCCACCTGATGGTAAGTGGTTGCTGTGGTTCATAGACATCTACATCTATCTTCGTTTGCGAATTTAAATGCAGATGCGTTGTCAGCCGAGGACTAAGATAGAATGCCTCTTTTCCAGTAAAACGGTTTCCGGTTCTCTACACTCACCATACGAAACACAGCAGCATTAAGCTGCTATTTTACGCTGGTATTCTGTGAGAGCGTGGTCCTTCCCCGGTCGAGCCGACCCATTCGTGCTACAACTATAGCTGCAGCATGGCTCTACCACGTATTTCTTCTTCATCGTCAGCCCATCATGGGCCTCTTTCGTTGCCGTATGTAGGGAAGGCTTGTCCCCTGAATATTAAGATGCTTGTTGTAGCTTCCAATAAAAAGTGTCTGGGTTCTTATCACTCACACCACGGAACACAGCAGTATTATATAGTCCGGGATATCATCAAAATAGTGTCGCATAAGACTTGCTCTTGGATCGTTGCTCACAGTTGCGTGTGGCGACACAATTACGTGTACAGCTGCCCGTAGAACCTCTCAATCTGACTCAAAATCTCAGGTGTCCCGGAAACTATGTTACCACATTCGGTCTTCAGATTCGACAGTTGGCTCTTTCTGGTAGACAGATATCTGGCAAAGCTCTTTGTAAAGAACTCTCAAAGCAAAGGACTTTGAACCTTGGTTCCGCTCGATCGCTTCTTTAATAAGAGCTTTATTGAAGTTGCGTGAGTCCCGCCGCATGCATTTGAAGATCTATTTGTTCAGTTGCCTGTATGCTATCAAATCTGCTGAAGACTGCAGCTTCATTTCCCTTCTAACAGCCATTAGATTAAGTAAGAGAGGAGAGTTTTTGGGTTCTTCTGCGACGGGTATTGCAGAATTTAGCTCCAACTTTTTATGTGTTACTAGTATAGTTGTAGCACGAATGGGTCGACTCGATCGGGGAAGGACCACTCTCTCCCAGAAAACCAGCGTAAAATAGCAGTTTGATGCTGCCGTGTTTCGTATGGTGAGTGTAGAGAACTGGAGACCCTTTTTACTGGAAACGAGGCATTCCATCTTAGTCCTCACGGGTGACAACGCATCTCCATTTGATTCGTAATCAAGGGTAGCTGTAGATGTCTATGGGCCATAGCGACCACTTAACATCAGGTGGACTGTGTGCTCGTTTGTCAACCTTATCCTATAAAAAACAATATGGACAGTTTTCACGAGCTTGTTATTCATATCGTCCACTATATTGCAGTCTTCTAGGCACTGAAAACGATTTTGTAACTCGAGCTGAAATATGGATTAGAGGGGTATATTGCCATAGTTGCCACCAAGCAAGTGAGCTGGTTGGAAGCAAATTTTTGTTGAAGTGAAAACTTTAGGCACGTCGGACACTTTTGGGATGGGGAAAAAGCACTGAACTTGCGTGACCATCACGCTCAAACACATGACAATGAAAGTAATCTTTAAAATCTTTAGAGTATAAATAATCAAGCTATTATAAATACATGCAGTAAAAATACAATTGATAAAATTTTATAAAATTGATAATATGTATTTATAAATTTGTTTGCATTTTATAGGCAATAATCATTATTTTCATGTAAAATAGCGCAATATATGATAATTTTATTGCTATATTAATACGTTGATAAAAATTATTTTTAATAATAAATGCTTCCTAAAAATATTTCTTAGCAACCCAAAAATAATGTTTAAAAGTTTGTGAAGCTAAGAAGTTTTTACTTCTGACGTGCAGTCCTACGACTGACAGTTTTTTTGTTATTTTGCTTTTCTTAGAAAGATGCTGTTGCCCATCTCCTGCCTCAGTTTCCCTCTGTCACCTCTTACGACACCCACCGTCACTACACGGTAAAAATAATACCTCACTTCTTAATTTACTCGAACGTTGAGTTGTTAACCACAGTCTCAGTTATTTTGTTACAAGATCGCTCGCAACGATTTAAATTTAAACATAGTAAATATTATTCGAGTTATAAACGATTTTGTTCTTAAAGTGAACCGGAAATTACATAAGCTAACGCCGATATCGTAGGGTCTCAAGCGTTGTTTGTTTTATTTTTTTTACAACGCGCAATATTGCAGAAATATTAAACATATTTTTTTTAATCAGGTGACATTGGCGTAATGGTTTAAAGTACGCACTGCAAAACTTAATACCTATCTGCTATTTCATCAATGTTGTGAAACCACAGTTAACACAAGAGTGTTTAACAGGGCTCCTAGTAGGTAAAATAAACAGCATTACTGGTAAATATGATAAAGTACTATATTTTTTTTTCATAAAAGTTCTATATAGCAACTGTTTAGGATGCCAGTTATTTATTTAATTTTTCTTACATAATTTATACAATTATAACAACCATTAAAAATACTAAAAATAACCTGATCATAAAGCTCTAATAATCACGACATTGTGCTAAGCACACTGACTGTTTCCTCGCTGAATACTTATATAAATATTTAACCTAGTACCTTATACTTAGGTACAAAAGTACGGAATCGTGTAATTAAATGCTAAATGCGCAAATATTATGTAGCGCACAAAACTCTCGCATACTTCTATATAACGTTGATACGAGAGCAGGTAACAATAAAATCACACATACTAGTATTTTCACATCAATATATTATATCAAAAACTTTGTAATGGAAATAATTAAGTCGGTAAGTAAGAACGGGAGCATGAAACGTTCAAAACATAAGTGAAAAGACACAAGTACACGCTCTTTGGAATTTAAAAGAGTAAATACCGACTTGTAAAACTTGTATGTGTGCCTCTGTCTCTACCCCAAAAAATAACTGATTATTTTTTATTTTGAAAATAAATGTAGTTTATTGCGATGCATTGTGTTGAACTACGACCTACTCGTATCATTAAGAATCTGTGCTTGAAATTTCACAACGTTATAAGTCAATCTAGATTTACGGGATACATGAAAACTTCACGTGCTGCGCTGAAATTAAACGTAGAAGAATATCAAAAATGACCTTGTTTGTCACGCTTTACGTCAGCAGTGACCGATGAAGTAATTAAACAATCCGAAAAAGTTTTTTTAGCAGATTGTCGTGTCACGATACATTTTATTGCTAAAGAAACAAAGATTTCGACAGGTAATATGCATAACAATTTACATGAACGCTTCACCATTTATTACAACCTATCAAAAGTCCACTGCTTAACATATTCAATATGCATACGCTTAGTACGTGGATGACAACCGCTTTTTATTACTATTTTGAGGTGCTATCAAGAAAATGTTGCTGGCAATCTCCTATTTCATTTTTCCTCTGTTGCCTTTTACGACAGCCGCGGTATGACATGATGTATTAATGAATTCTCTTACACTTACACTGACTCAACACGACAGCAAAAACAGCACATTAACGCTTGGGGATGAAAAAAGTATTCGTTCGTTGGGCACATAGAATGCTTAACAATGCACAGAAATAAAACAGACTGAATATTTCCCGAGAATTTTTTGGACCTTGCAACAAGATTCTGGTCGCTTTTTGGGCCGAATTATAACAATGGAGTATTTTCATGTTTACGATCCTGAAACGGAATAACAGTTTATGACTTGGTAAATACGATCAAACAAACAAAATAAAATAAATACGGAACGAAATCCGCGAACAATGGCGAGGCAAACGCGGAAGCCAAATATTGTTTTGTTTTAAGATAATGACCCGGCTTACTGATCCACGGTTTCGATGGCTACAATTCGAGATTCTGCTTTTGAAATGCTTAAGCATTCTCTAAAATCACTAGACCTTGCACCTAAGGATTCCAAGATTGAGGAAGTATCTGAGAGATTTGAAGATGATGAAGCAATAGTCGCTGTAGTTTAAAAATTTTTAGGTCGTCAGGATGACAGTTCTTAGGAAGGAATTTTAGTTTAAAAAAATACATTTCAGAAGTCAGAAGCCAGAAACAGCTTTAAAAAGGACACATATGAAAATTCACAATGGTGCGTTAGTCCTTACATTTATGTATGGTAGTGAAAGTAGGATGAGGCTGAAGAAGCATGAGGGTAAAAGTAATAGAGTAGGAATGCGGTCATTAAGAAGAATGTGACTCTGAATTATAGGGTGAGAAATTGTGTGATTCTTAGCACACTTCTTTTAACATCACACATCTTTTAACATCTTTTTAATAACGACACATATCATGAGAAATGTGTGGTTCTCTCTTACTTTAACCAACGAGTATGCGTACATATATGGATGTGAAAAAAGCGAGAGGGTGTGTCAAAATCGGGCCAAATGGAAGTCCATCTACCCCTCTGGATGAGAGGCGTGAAAGATTATATGTTTATGTTATAAAAATATGTTAAAGAAGCGAGAGAGGTGTGTCAAGATCGAGCCAAATGGAAGTCCATCTACCCCTCAGGATGAGAGGCGGGAGATTATATGTTTATGTTATAAAAGATGTGAAAGAAGGAGATAGGTGTGTCAAGATCGAGCCAAATGGAAGTCCATCTACCCCTCTGGATGAGAGGCGTGAGAGATTATATGTTTATGTTATAAAAATATGTTAAAGAAGCGAGAGAGGTGTGTCAAGATCGAGCCAAATGGAAGTCCATCTACCCCTCTGGATGAGAGGCGTGAGAGATTATATGTTTATGTTATAAAAAGATGTGAAAGAAGCGAGAGCGGTGTGTCAAGGTCGAGCCAAATGGAAGTCCATCTACCCATCTGGATGACAGGCGTGAGAGATTATATGTTTATGTTATAAAAAGACATTACTCTATGTTCATCACACTAAAAGGAGACCTAGTCAAAAAATAAAATACCATTTAATAAAAGTTAGCTGCAACATACCAACTCATTCTTATTTTTATTGAATACTCCTAATATTCTTGACATTAATCTGTGGAACTAGGGTTTGTTGTCTATCAAATCTGATGTAATAATAAGACAACGAACGTATCATGTGATGTTGTAAGCAGTTTTTTGTAATAAAGCTAACCATGTTAGTTTATATAACTTATTATCACGTGAAATTTTTAAATGATCTTAGTGACAGAGAACACTCAGAGATACAGGAATCGCCGATCATTATAATAATGGTGTAAGATTAAGAGAGAGATAACACGGGTCACGCAAGGGTAACGTGATTCACAACAATTATCTAGGCGCCATATTACGTAAAACATTTATGGTAATTTTATGTATAATTTTATTCGAAAATAAATTTTCACTAAATGCCGCAGTTCTAATACATTCACTTAAGTATGGGACTCTAGCTAGGCTTTACAATATTTAATTTAAAAAAAACGTTAACTTAGAAATATTTTGTTGATCTAACGGATTTTACATACGATGGTTGAGATTCTGCCACGAACTAAGGAAATCAAACAAGTAAATTAAAAAAAAATTGTATCAATTTTTTTAATATACCACGTTTTCAACTCTGCATTATCATCCGAATTTGAGTTATATTCAAAATTTCGAGTTTCCAGCTCGTCGGGATGATAGTTTACAATTCATTACTAAATTGGAATTTAGTAATTGATTTTTGTCCATCTGTTGTTCCGGATAGACCCCGAAAGACAGACAGACAGACAGCCAAACAAGAAAGTAACTTGATAAAAACGTGGTAAAATCGGAAACGTTCGTCTATAACCGAATATAAATATAATGTGACCGAAAAAATCTTGAGAATAATGAAACTACAATTTTTTTATGTCTAACTAATTTTTCGTATCTAATAAATAATAATCATACTAAAATATAACAAGTCTTTGCAAAGGGACAACGCATAGCTCTACATATCGATTTAATCATGGAAAGTTCTCCGAGGAGTTATACGGATTAATTCCGGCCTCTAAGTTCCACCGTCACACACTATGACAGAGCTCTAAATTCCACCCGCATCATCTCAATTGTTGAAAATCGACCACACTGTGGAATTTATTAATTATAGTCTATTTAGGTCTAACTAGCTCTAGGTGAAGCAAAACGTGGGGTCGCATCGGCGCGGCGCTTATGTCTAGTTCCGGTAAGGATGGAAATATTATATCGAGCCAATATAATTAAGGATTAGGAAGCCTCCTAGCCCTTAATAAAACTAAACCATCTCAGCCCATAGAGGTATCATATCAACGCATCTATATATGTTTGAATGGTTACACGTGTCAATGGGCTACAGCAGCAAATCAACAAGAGGTGGAGTTACTAGTATGTTTATAAATGATAAAAATTCGCGATGTTGGCTTGTGTTTTATTGAACCTCCTGTTTGTTTCATTTCAAGGCAAAAGCCTTTCTTTCAGTTTTCCTTATCATATGATTTGATATTATTATACAAGTATATCACTGTACAACATTTAATTTTACGGGATAGCACTATGCTTTTAGCAAGTCGCCCCGGCTTCGCACGGGTGATTTCTGGATCTCGACATCAGTGCCACCTACCGGATCAAACTATAGCTAAGAACCATCCAGGTGACCCCATAAGTACCCTATAAAATTTCATTAAAATTGGTCAAGCCGTTTTGGAGGAGAAGAATTACGAACACACACGCTGGAATTTTACTAATAAAGTTTTTTTTTTGAAAAACGTTACCTCATTAGGAATCCACACTAGGATTATCTCCTGTGTCGTGGGGGCAGTTTACATATATAAATTTCAAAAGGACAAACATCCAGACCCAGAATAATTATTTGTAGGCCTTAAATACTTGTTACGTGCGCGATTCGAACCAGCAGTCCTTAGTGCTGCAACTCATTGCTAAGCCACTGCGCAACGGAGCCGTCAAACAATTTGGAATTCGATTTCTTTTCTTATTATTAAGTTGCTTCGGACTTGTTAGTTTATATTATTTTCAATAAAAACCTATTAATATCTAGGAATTATGTAAAGCGGACGGAATGAATTCATAATTCTAAAATTGATTGTTGTCTTTATTATGCATGCGAAATAATAAACATGCTAATTCAGATATAATTATTCGATGAAAACTACATAAGAGAGTGTATATAATATGTATCATATCTACAATATTATGTCTACAGCGTTATTTTGCAATAACCGGCCAAATTTGCAGAGAAGGTTCAGAATAAGTAATATAAGCAAAAGGTGAAGAAAAATTAATTAAAAAAAATCTTAAACATTCTGTCCTTAATATCTTTTTAATTCAAAAACCGTGGTAATGCATTATTTTAATTGTTTTACTACGCACGCACACATTCGTAAGGGTCGATCGGTAGGCAAAAACGGTGTTGGCCATAAATCACATTCAATTTTTTTTTTTTTATAGAATAAGGTGACAAACGAGCACACAGTCCACCTGATGGTAAGTGGTTGTTGTTGCCCATAGACTTCTACATCTATCTTCGTTAGCGAATTTAAATGCAGATGCGTTGTCAGCCGTGAGGACTAAGATAGAATGCCTCTTTTCCAGTAAAAAGGGTCTCCGGTTCTCTACACTCACCATACGAAACACAGCAGCATTAAGTTGCTATTTTACGTTGGTATTCTGTGAGAGCGTGGTCCTTCCCGGTCGAGCCGACCCATTCGTGCTACAACTATACTATTAATATAGCTGCAGCATGGCTCTACCACGTAAGAAAATCAATTTGGGATAATTTCAAATAAAAGTAGAAGCCTTATTTACTTGTATTTTCAAAAACTGCAATAACGGTATATCATTATTTATATATTTGAACTAAAGTTTAAAATTTGGCTACTCTTTGAAAAATAACCCTGTATATCGTAAAGCGGTTTCTTAATAACAGCTAGAAAATAAAAAAAACTGCTGTTGCCAACCCGCCTGCCAAGCGTGGCAACTATGGCAAATATTACTGGGTCGTGGGATTCCTGTTTTGTCTAGGGGTCCGTCTGGGTGGGCACCACCCTGTACACCACCCTGTTACCTATCATTGCCGCTAAATAGAAGCGCTTGCAATGCTGTGTTCCGATCTGAAGGCTATAGAGATACCCAGTATAACTACAGGCTATGATAACTATAGACTCCTTCGTTTGAGCTTGGCTACAGGTATCAGGTGGACTATCGCTCGTTTGTCACTTCAGTTTTATAATGTTTATTTGTTTATCTTATAAGGCTCTTATAACGCAATACATGGGGAGGCCTTTATTTGGCAGTGGATTGATGATTGATCGCAAAACGTTGACACGAACTAACTTATTTTTTTGTTTCGACACAAATGTTTTATTGTATTTTTTTATCAAAATTGTATCATTATAGTATTACTTTATGAAATGTCGTAACTAGCTAGAATTAAAAAAAAATTAACAGATAATTTCTTTATTTGTTAATTATATAAATTAACAGTGATTTGTGGAAATAACTCTTACTCTGTACTTGCAGGTCCCTGATATATCATTGAAACTTACATTGCATTGATTTTATTACCATTTTGATAGTTTTGATTTGACGTTCATAAGAGCTTTAAATAAGCCTAAATTGAATTAAATGGTTTTGAATTAGAATTTGACATGGATAACAATACATTCTTAGAATGACGCACAGTTTTTAAGCGACATTCAGTTAATGTATAAAAAAACCGGCCAAGTACCGGCCGGCAAAATGTAGGGTTCCGTAGTCACAATAAGTGAACCCATAAAGTGAATAATTGAACTTACAAGGGACCTTTTAGATACAGTGAGCATATTAAGTTCATTCGCGGTTTGATCACTATAACGACTAAAAATAGGCCCAAATACGACTATGGCAACCGAAGGACTTATTTTCCAAGCATACTTACATGGAGTGATATTCAAAAAAGACTATAAAACTATTTAATTTTGATAACAATACACGCTACCTCAAATCATTCCCAAGCTAAGTCCATACAAAAATGGTCAGAGTTCCCTATGCATCTATTAGTTCCTGGCAGTGTAACCCTAAGATATACATGACCGTAACGAACCTTCCCCTAAACCACCACCGGCCTAAACTATCCTCAGGGTCGCTCGTGTAAACCAAGAGTACCACGGATGAAACTGTAGACCTACAATAACTACTAACTAAAAAATAAGCAAAAATGGTATGTCTGCCTTTCCCGCAAATGAAAATGTAAAGCCATAATAGTACTGGATAAGTCTTTTTCTTCAAAAAAAAATGTTTAGTTTTTACAGTTTACAATAACATTACAATGTTATAATGCAGCTAGTTTTAGGTGATTATCTATGGAATAGTAACGAAATTTTTACAAATCCAAGTGCATTTTATAATTTGTTCGATTACGAATACTACTCGATAAAGAATCCATTATCTTGTCACATTTTGCGGGTATCGTAAAACTTAACAAAAGTAAATGGGAAGTACATTTTGTGGTTTCAACTGATAATGGATTATTTCGTGTATGCCAGGTCTTAAATACTGAGACCTGTACATTGAATGCTAACGGTAGCTAATATGTTGAGAATGGAGACAATATTTCATCCTGCTATGAGTAGTAAAGGCACAGGTCCGGCATTGAACTGTGTACGGGCTGTTGAAAACAAGAAGTAGGTTATGTACACATTAAATAGATCTGTTACATATATAAGATAATACACATTAAATAGATGTGTTACATATATAAGATAATACACATTAAATAGATGTGGTACATACATAAGAAATCACCTTTGGGAAAATTTTCAGATTTTATGGATTTTGGTTAGACAAAAGAGATACCCATTGAAAGATGTTGCGTGTAATTTATGCGCAGAGCTTGAATGACAATTGGTTATCTTTGGTCAATGCCAAATATGAGAGTAAGTACTCTCGTATCTTCTGATTTACTAGAAAAATAGCATCCTCATTGTAGTAGTAATCACGCTATCAAAGTTCCGAATTAATGCGCTATATATTACATAGAACAGCTTTGTACTAACACACTGAGCGTTGCCCGCCCCGGCTAAACACCTTGCCCGGCGGGAGATCTCCCTTTTCTTGCACGGCTTAACTGTCATACCCTTACTTAGTATATAATATTGCAGGCTAAGCAAAGATCAAGCACAGGATCAACTGCTTTACGTTGACGTTACTTTACAAGACATGACTTCTTTAATCTATAGTGATTCCATTCTTAATGTTAGTAACAATCGACATCGATATACTCGTTATTGTTAATTAATTAAAAAAGAGACGGCTTCATGGTACAGTGGCTTAGCAATGAGTTGCAGCGCTTAGGTAGGGGCCTAAAATAATTATTCCGTGTCTGAATGTTTGTCCTTGGGCAATTTATGTTTGTAAACTGCCTCCGCGATGAAGGAGAAAACCTAGTGTGGAAGTAAGCGAAGACGACGTTAACCTGTGAAGGTAATTTAGTTTATCTGTCTTGCGGGATTTCTCCATGATGGTGTAAAGGGATATCGACCTGTAGTTCGAAACAGATGCATCTGTGGTCTAAGCATGCGGCCTGGCCTCTCTCGACAAATACATACATAAATAAAATATTTCACAGGAAACTCATAATAAGGCTGAATTTAAGTAGATTTCATAGTGACCTTTCCAATGATATCGTATATTTTAGCTACCACGATAGCGCGAAATTCCGCATTTTCGACTACGTTTATGTTGTAAGATGTCAGATGAAGTTTCTTTTAATGTACATTGATATAAATAAGTACAATATGAACCGGAAGATCCTTAATTATACTAAGAATAAATGAATTTATCGGCAACGTTTTTTGTTTCGTTAATTTCATTTGAAAGACACTTCATTTGACTCTATGGAATGGAAAAATGGCAACAACCTTGTAAAAGAAAGAAGGTAAAAAATAATATAACTATCTTATTTTGTACCACGTAAAATGTTATAATATTCATAAAGAGTTCAACTACAAACTAGAAAATTTTAGCTTTCCGCAATCTTTTTCCAAATAAAGTTTATGTATAGTACGTGAGGGTAATGTGGTCATCCGGTTAATATGGTCATTTCAAAAAAAACTCAAAAACTACAGCCTTGGTTGCATAGGTGGCTCTGTGATACGATAGCTCTATATCAGTCAATCAAATAATAAAAGGTTAAAAAGGGCGCTGCTTTATCGACGCCATTTTGATAGTTGAGAATATAGTAAACATTTTAGTAGATTTTAGTATTGTGTAGTGTAGTTAGTATTTTATAAGTTGTTTTTTCGAAGTGTTCCTAATTATTGGCAAAGCTTGATTGCTATTTTTTTTCTTAATATATTAGTAATAATATACGACTTTGCGTTTTTGTCTTCGTTCCTCGCCTAGTTTTGGTTTTATAGGGCGGCAAAGTTTAAGGTGACCATATTACCCTCACGTACCTTATACCAAAATCTACAAAAGTACAACATTTTCTCTTCATGTATTAATATATCTATCTAATACATAAAATTGAATGTTTGTTTGTTCGTATTTTATGCGCTGCCATACCGTTCACCAGATTGCGCTAAAACTTTATTAAATTATTGCTTGCACTTGTGCAAAGGTTGTAGGCATAGTAGGTACAATTAATTTACAGTAGGTGCTACGCGTGTCGGACTGACAAATTTATTTAAAAGTCATACATCATTCAATTTCAATTAATGTATTATCATTATAATTAAACAATATAACCCTTCCAAATTAAAATGATATTACGGCAGCAAAGCACTGAGTATCAGCTGGTAGATAGATAATAAATTCTTTCAACTTCGCTTTTGTTTAATGCAAGGAAGTCCCTGAGATACATAAAGCTACATATAGGATCAGACAAAGCTTTGATTTTTGTCTTAAATTAGACATACAATATCCGTAAGTCGTCCTCATGACAGCCAAGGTTGAAACAAATCATTAGATCCGTCCATTGTTTTCGCAATCATCTTGAATGCTATGTTCCGGTCGACAGAGTTTTTCACATTCCGGTTAAGTAACAACAACATCGTCAACTAAAGCGATCTCCTTTATATATAGTTTACCAAATAAAATGGTACACAATACTATTTTATTTCATTAAATATTGCTTCAACAAAGGTCTGCGAAGTTTTCTCGAATATCTGGTAACAAAGTGCAACTTTGCATGCATTACTGCCTCGTTACTAAGGGAAAGGTCTCAAGTTCTCGTCACTAACAATACAAAATACAGCAGCATTATGTAAGAGCGTATTCTCTTCTCGATCGAGATAATTTTTTAGATCGCATTATTCGAGTTGCAGCATAAACAACACAGCAAAACACCAACGTTAGCACCAACCTTCAATGTAAGTGACGAAACGATATTTATTAACTTGCTTCAAATTAAGAAAATACAAAAACTCGGAAAGTGAGTACCGAATGACTTGATTGAAGGACAAACTCGCGTCGAAGCTTGCTTTAATTTGTTTAAAGGAGCTCACTAACGAAGGGATCCTGAATCTAACTGTCACTTGTGATGATTAAACGTGTACGTAATACAGAATCGAAAAGGTTCGTCATAATTATCCAACCTTGGGAAACTTTCTGTCCTCCACTGTTCTCACTCTCCAGACCCTTATGAAAAGTAATAAGGCGATGAATAACTCCTTTTAATATTCATTAGATTCCCGTCTCCAGGATTTCTAAGCAAATAATCAATATACAAATATAATATGATTCTCATTAAAATTGTGCATTTTATAATAATAATAATATATATATATATATATATATATATATAAAATATATTACCCGCGTAGTGACGGTGTAAGAATATCCTCTACCCCATATCGTCCAGAGGGAAACTGAAATATGGGCAGCAGTATCTTCCTGATAATAACCAAAAATAATAAAAAACTGCGATTGCCAGCCCGCTTGCTAAGCATGGCAACTATGGCGAATCCCCCCTATGAGGCAATCTATGGGGTAGGCCTATGTTCAGCAGTGGACTTTTAAAGGCTGAAAGAATAAATGAATGAATATAGAGTTTCTATAAAGAACTTATGAATCGTTTCTTGAGCTCTTAACATTAAAATAACTGGGTATTGTCGCATTTCAACTGAGCACTCAAGCAAGTAGGAAATTGTTGGTAATTTTTAAAGCGGTCAACGATGCGATTTTGATCGTCCACACGCACCTTGCGCAAAGTGGTACGCACGTGACAAGATTTATCCAACGTTAAGTAATGTTGTTTATAAACACGTAATCCTGCCATTAAACCTTAAGCTACCTAACTCTTTTTTTTATAGAATAATAGTGAAAAACGGGCACACAGTCCACCTGATGGTAAGTGGATGCTGTGGCCCATATACATCTACATTGATTGTCACCCCTGAGGTCTAAAATGGAATGCCTCGTTTCCAGTAAAAAGGGTCACCGTTTCTCTACACTCACCATACGAAACACAGCAGCATTAAGCACCTATTTTACGCTAGTATTCTGTCAGAACGTGGTCCTACCCCAGTAGAGCCGACCCATATGTGCCACAACTTTAATATAGCTGCAGCGTGGCTCGACCAGGTATAAAACTGACTCTTAAGCCGGGGATAAAAAAATCTTGTATATTTTATTTTTTGTTTTTATGAGGTAATGTAAATAATTTAAATAATCCCGATTTACCAAGCCAAAATGACCAATAATTATGGGATGGTAGTATAATAAATTTCCGTTTGGTGGAGGCATGAGAGAATCCATCATCCCATGGTTGTTGTAAGAAGCGACTATGGGAAATGGCTTATAACTTCACGAAAACAGCATTTATTTTTGTGCGAGCAGTTATTAGAGCAGTCTAGAAAGACCAGTATCACTGCGGCCTATAAGATCTATTGTGATCGCTGATATGGCTATGGTTCTTAAAACGACCCTGTTGTTACACCCCAGGGCGTTTAAACGGTTCACGTAGTCTCCAACAAGCTTTGAGTTCACTAAGTTCACGTAGTCTCCAACAAGCTTTGAGTTCACTAAGTTTGATCTTAGCGCTAGCAGTGCTGCTTAACTATCAGAGTTTATATAGATAATATGGTGATTTAGACGTAGTCTGCACACCGAAGTATGGCGAAAATTTCTGCCTGGAAGATAGAGGTGAATTTACCCAAATTCATACTAACTTTGAATTTGGGGCGTTCCTCATAAATTCCAAAGTATCGAGGCCCATTTTTGACCCATCAGTATACCATATAGGGCTACCGACCTCACAGATAATCTGTCCATTCAGCCAGTCTTCTCTGGAGGGTAGTTCAACTATATACTTTTTATTAAAAGTGTATAGTGGACGCATGATATATGAGATCATGCATAAGATCGGTGTTTCCTTTATTGAGTCGAGCATGGATCTCAATCTATAGGAAAGCAAGCTCAGACCGCCCTGGGCATTAACCCTATACAAACTAGCCCTCGCCTCCTTGTGTAAATAAAGATCAAGGGGCGTTACACATAGAAGTGCATTAAGAGCCGCTCCAGACGATGATCGCATCGCTACAGTTGCTATTAAACAAGCAGTCTTTTGTAGACTATTTAGTCTGTCCGCAGTCGTCTTTTGGTTGGCCTTATACGAGTAACACCGAACAATGGAGGCGTAGGTAAAAATCGGCCTCACTATGCTGTTGTACAGTCATAGAATCATACTGGGACACAAGCTCCAGTTGTTCCAAACCATACGACTGCACGTACCTAAAGCAATTTTAGTCTTATGACAAACGTTGCTAAGGTGAGAGTTCTACGTTAGTTTTTGGTCGATTGCTACGCCCAAATACTTAACTTCAGTGCCATTCTTATGAAGACAAACTTATGAAGACAAACTTCTTAAGGATATCATCATCCCCCTTTATTCATACCTTGGTATTATATATTATTTTGTCATAATTTGGTATTACACAGCTTTGTTTTCGAATAAAGGGTAGCATATATATTACCCAAGGACATTACCTACAATATCTTAATACTGATTTACTCAGGGGCGGACTGTGCATTTGTGGGACCCTGGGCTAATACTACTTGGGTACCTACCAAATTAATTAAACTATTGGTCACTTCGTCAAAAACTGTTTTTTATGATGATGTATACGCTCTGAAAAAAATCAGGGCAATGAAACATTTTATTTATTTAATATGACTTAGACACAACAAACAGCAACTGTAAGACATTATTACAAAATAAATTAACAGGTTATATGGAGTTATGTGTAAATATAGAAAAGTCTTTATAAATAAATTACAATGACTTTTTATTTGCGCTGCAAATTCCTTTATTTGCACATCACACTCTAAGTCCTGTGTTAAATCACTATTTATGAAAAGAACTGATAAATAATTTTTTCGATTGTTTAACATTGTTATCCTATATTTGTTTTCCATATACGACATCCTGAAGAAAGAGCGCTCCGCTTCACAGCTAGTGCTTGACAACGTTAAAAAAAATCTGCTCTGACACTAGTATTTAATTATTTAGCTTCCTCCTCGCATATCTATAATAATTTCTGATTTGATGGTCTCGTATGTAGCTCACGAACTCTTATAATAACATAATTAATTTGTTGCCTTCACAAATATCCTCTCTAAAATTTCTTACCAAAAATAGTATCGAGTTTCGCCACTTAATTAAATAAATTTCGTGCCTCTTTTCGAAAATTAACTTTCTCATCCTCATTTCCACTAAAACTCATGAAATTTTCATAATATCATCATAATTATTTTTGAAGCTTTGACAAGTATTGTCTTCATTGGGGACTGGGTGCCCACTTTATCCACTGGGCCCGGGGCTGCAAGCCGATATATAAATCTGCCCCTGGATTTACTCTCTCTCTTTTTGTTTGGCTGTAATAAATTTTATCTATATAAATAAATAAAATAGGAGTGTCTGTTTGTAATGTCAAAATAACCGCTTTTCACTAAATGCATATCTAAGTATATACGGTACTTGTAACAAAAACATAATTTTTAATTTTTTGTCTCTCTGTCTGTCTGTTTGTTCCGGCTAATCTCTGCAACGGCTGGACCGATTTTGATGGGACTTTCACTGGCAGACAGCTGATGTTATAAGGAGTAAATTAGGCTTTTATTTAAGAAAAGAATTAGGGTTCCGCGCAACAAAAAAAACCTAAATCATACGCGGGCGAAGTTGCGGGGAACAGCTAGTATGACAATATTATACTATGAAGAGCAATCAAAACAATTGCACTCTAAAATTTCATGTCATATTTTTATTAGAATAAGAATTACCAAATTTTAATTTAATGAGAATGGTCGAGTAGGCCTACGTTTTTTTTGTTGCGATATATTTTAGTAGTTACTCATTTACTTGTTACATACTTGTTAAGTCGTTATAAATTTTGCACGACCCTATTATGTAATATGCTGTCCAAACAAATACATCTGTCCGAGTCCATTTGTACACTCCCCAACCACGTCTAACTTAAATTGCGTAACGACATGCATTGCGTGAATAATGTCTAGACGTGCATTTCCGGGTCGCTGTGGTATAAAAAAAGATCGAAATGCAGTTATACAAAATCATGTAACATAAATACACTGACTTGGAAGCCATATAGCGGACACCGGACACGGACCACCGGCGGCTTAGCTCTACCGGTGGCCCGTGTTGCTCTATGTGAACGTATAAAAGTTCCAAAAGTGCGTTTACACACGGAACTTATCCAAACCCATATTCGATTTATGCTTTTATGAGATATCAGTGGTATGCTAAAATGTTATACCATATCAGAGATACAAACATAATCAGAACACATAGTACAGTCCTAAAGTCTAAAAGATAAAGATGGAATCAAGAAAACGATGGAAGCAATACTAAAAATTTTTATTACTAAAATCTCTTACACGTGGTACAACTACACTGCAGCTTATATGACTGCGACAGTACTGAGTATAGATAACCGGAGATCCTTTTTACTGGTAACGAGGCATTCTATCATATTTGCATCGTCGGCGGCCGAGTTGCAAATGATGGTTACTTTAATGAACTGGTCATTAAAAGAAAGGGGTATGAAAGTGAACGCAAGTAAGACGAAAGTGATGGTTTTTGAAAGAGAAGTAAGTAACACGTTATGTGAAATAAGAATAGAAGGGGAGATGATTGAGCAAGTGGATGAGTTTGTATATTTGGGATGTTTATTTAGCAGGGATGATAGATATGATAAGGATATAGAACGACGAGTGAACGCAGGAAATAGAGTGAATGGGGCTCTACATGCTATTGTGAAAAGTCAGAATGTATCAAAAAAGGCACGTATGGCAATTCATAATGCTGTGTTAGTCCCTACTTTAATGTATGGTAGTGAAAGTTGGGTCTGGCAGAAGAAGCATGAGAGTAGAATAAATGCTGTAGAAATGCGGTCATTAAGGAGTATGCTAGGGCTGAATCTGAATGACAAGGTGAGAAATAGTGTGATAAGAGAAAAGTGTGGTTTTCAAGATGACGTTTTGACCAGGATTGAGAAAGGAATGCTTCGGTGGTTTGGTCACGTAGAAAGAATGAACGAGGAAAGAGTGACAAAGCAAATTTATGTTGCAGAAGTGAACGGAAGAGTCGGGAAGGGACGCCCTAGACGAAGGTTTATCGACCAAATTGGCGATATATTGAAAATGGGCCAGATTAGGAGTACCCTTAACCGACGAGCGTGTATGCGAAGATATATGGATGTAAAAGAGGCGAGAGAAGTGTGTCAGGATCGTGCCAAATGGAAGTCCATAGTCTCTACCTACCCCTCTGGGTGACAGGCGTGAGTGTTTATGTTTATGAGGCATTCTATCTTAGTTCTCAGGGGTAGATGTCTATAGGTCACAGCATACACTTACTATCAGGTGGACTATGTGCTCGCTTGTCACTCTATGAAAGATTATATATTAACCAGCTAGTACCCGGCGCATTGCTGTCGTAGAAAAAATAATTGTGGAAATATCGTTTTAAAGTTGGAAGGGTTATATTGCTTATTTAGGAATACATTCTTTAAAATTGAATGATACACTTATGGCTTCAAATAAATTTGTCGGTACGATTCGCGCGCCACCTACTGTTCACGCAAGCGCAAGCAATAAGTTGACAAAGTTTTACCGCAATCTGATGAATGGTATGGTAGCACATAAAATACAAACAAATAAACATTAATTTTTATATATTAGAAGATATGCAACTGCTGACATAATATACACCATTCATTGTTTTATCTATAGGTATAGATATAACATTCCGATGAGATCCCGACGTCAGTCTGAGCAAGATTAAAATGGCTCTCTAGCATCTTAAAAACGGCAAGGCCCCGGGGCGAGGATGAAATGAAATACAGCAGAGCTTCTGAAAGCGTAGTAGAACTAGGGTAACCGACATAACCCAACGGATTAGTAAGCTGAAGTAGCAATGGGCCGGCCACATAAAACGCTGGAAGAACCGACAACCGATGGGGAAGAAAGGTTCTCGAGTGGCAGCCTCTAACAGTTGAGGAAGTGTAGGCCGTCCCCTAACTAGATGGAGTGATGACCTAGTAAAATATGCAGGAAGTCTATGGATGCAAGTGGCTCAGGATCGTGCTTTGTGGCATTCCTTGGGGGAGGCCTATGTTCAGCAGTGGACTTGTGAAGGGCTGTAATGATGATGATGATCATTGTTGTATCTAAATATAAATAGTAACATAATATTGTTAAAAGTCTGTTTGTCCGTAATAAATCGACTCCTATCTCTCTAAAATTACTTTCCATAAAAATACTTCAACATATTGGAATTACTCAAAGCTTGAATATCAAAGAGGATATAATTAAACCGCTAATAAATCCAAGGGGTGAATATAAAGTTAAGGTCCAAAATATCACCTCGATACAGAACGGCCAACGAACTCGTGACATTTGTAAAGAAAGCGAGATTGCGCAACTGAAGTCGCACATTTGCCCACTCAATCTGCGTCTCATGCATTGTTAAAAAGTAATGAGAATTACGAAGACCTTAACGATAGCACCTTACATTTCGTTACATAAACTTTGCATAATTTGTTTTTTTGAACTTGTAAACAGAAAAAGGTTAAAATGTACTCTGTTTACTATTTAAATGTTTTGTTACAATTTCATGAACCATTTATAAATATTTATAGCGTTATAATTATCTTTAAAGTTAATGTAGGTACTACGTTAATTGCTTGTTAATAGCAGTTAAAGCTCCTCAAAGGGTTTGTGAAAAGCTTCTTGATAATTGAGAAGGGTTTATGACAAGATGATGTTTAAATTAAATTAGTAACAGTAACATCTCATTCTACAAACATTATAAGAGGCTTATGTAGTGTCCAGTCTAAAGTCAGTTAGTGTATCCAGTCTTTGGAGGAGGGATTTTCTAATGACAGAAAACGCCAGTTCCTAAGAAAATACAACTGTTCAAACTTGTCAATCGCTCATTCCAAGGTCACGGTGTGTTACAATGGTTACGTTTCTGGTTGGTGGTGTTCAGGTAGTCATGTTTTGATCATATGTGTATCAATGCTATGTTGCTTTGTAAGCAATGAGTCTTTTTTTTTATTTACACATTTTGCATGAACGAACTAGTGCTGAACATATTGTTACTATTTGCTTATGCCACGCTGCAGCTATATTATGGTTGTAGCACGAATCAGTCGGCCCTAACGGGCAAGAATGACGCTCGCACAGAATACCAGCGTAAAATACCAGCTTAATGCTGCTGTGTTTCTTATAGTGAGTGTAAAAAACCGGATCCACTTTCACACGGATTTCGTGATGCACCACACTGGTCTCAAATTCAGAAGGCGGTGCTCCTCTATACCGCCTGCATCATCCGCCGGTTTCTTTCTCTTTCCCTTTCTCGCTGTATTACCTAATATTTTACTGGGTTTGGTGACTTACCGCTACAATCTCCTTGCAACCACGAATCCAGGGACTGGCTAAAAGAGCTCGATGCAGTCGTCACAATAGTTGTAAAAATTCAGCAGAGTGTATCATATAATGGTCTATAGGTCACAAGCATACAACACTCCAGGCTAAAAGTGATTTTCACCCTGGAAGCGTAGTGGTTTATTTATATATATTATATTGTTAATTGTCGTCTGGTTGTATATATATTGTAAAGTGTATTAATTCTATTTTATATTTATTTATTTTATTTATTTGTATCATATTTTGTCCATTTATAACAACCAGACGAGAACATTATAAGTTATTGAAGACACTGAAGTTCAGCGCTTCTGGTCGCTTATAGATGTTTGAATTTCAAATGTCAAATTTTTTAAAACATAAGAAACTTATTATATTGATTAAAATAATTTTTGAGGAGCCGCGTGTCAATTGTTCTTATCACAAGTTGGAAGTTTGTTATCCGTGAAATTAACGCGAAAAGATTTTCGTGTGATGATTATTTATTATTTTAAAAGTTCATTCAATTGTTACGCAGAATTTGATCCTGGCCGTGTTTCTTTCTATAATGAAATTCGTGAATGTCGATCTTTAACTGCGATAACTGAGGAAAAAGTGGCAACTATCAGACATCTAATTGAAGGAAACCGGCGCATCACCTATGAGGAGACTCGAGGACATTTGGGTGTTGGCATGAGCCAAATTAAAAATTAATAATGAACATTTAAAATTTAGAAAACTTTTTTTTCGCTGGATTCCACATGAACTCATCTTAGAAAAAAGACGGGCTCGAGTTGATTGGTGAAAAAAACGTTATTAAAGTATGATCATGGAAGTTCAATTGCTGTGTATTACATTGTGACAAGAAACATGAATTTTGTATTGTTATGTTCAACCAAGTGATTAATCAGGGCACTACTATTTATAATAACCGGACATTATGAATAATGACAAGTCAAATCGGGCTATGTAATTAATACTCATTTAAACTTCGTTATTTATCACATTGTCTGGTCATTATGAATATTGCTACGTAACTGTTGGGCAATTTGATATAACCTAACCTAACCTAAGAACACTTTTAAGATAGTAAGTTCATAATGTATCAAATCTGAAATTAACAAGTATAAAATGTAAAGGAAGGGAAAAACCATCCTGCAGTATCAAATAGCAGCAATGGGGTATTCCTTCTCCTTTGCGTTACAAAGAAAAAATACCTTTGATGACAAACTTTATTCCCATTGTGTTTAATCATTAAATATGTCCCATCAAATAAACCTAACTTAACCTAACCTATCTTTTTATTACTCTGCCCAATTACTAACGAACATTATTCATAAAGCGTGGACAATATAATTCTTTCAATACTTTTTATAACATTGCCTAGTCATACTGGGCATTATCCATATTACCCTGGCATTATGAATAATGCCCTAATAATCACTTGGCCCATAACATATACATTCCGGAAAGAAAGCAACAGTCTTCTGTATCCATGTTCTAACCATTATTCTGTACCATTTGACGTCATAAGGAAGAAGGGGCTCTGCATGATGAATTCTTTCTTTCAGAAGTGGTCCTACAGAAAGTGGCCTGTGACTAGCCCCGTAAAATTAAGGCTTATTAGGACTACCAAACGATAACTGTTCAGTGTTCACCCTTCTGATTGCATAGAAGGGTGAAAACTGGCAGTGATTACCGAGTGATAAAAGGCACACTGAACGTTAAGTTGGAGAGGTCACGTCTAATAAAGTCAACACTCCGTCCCCCTCGAGCCCCGAAACCTTCAGCTCGAATAAGTAAATCTTTTGTGTGCTTAGAAGATAGATTTCGCAATACAGTGGATGATTAAAGTAACAAGCTTGTGGAAACTGTCAATACTGTCGGAAAATCTTCACCGCTGTATTAAAAGACATTTCCAAGCAGCTGAGCTAGAAAGACTACGTTGTCAATGTCAGTGGTAAATACGTAACAGTTTTAATTCAGTTTTAACTTGTCGACGATATAGTCATTATGGTAGAATAACTGGAGGACACAAGCACTATGCTGAATGACTTCAATAGTGTCTCACGAATAGGTCTTAAGATGAGCTTCAACATGTTATGTAACGTAGTTTTTGGGAACACTACGCTGAGAGTTGTTGATAAATTTGTTTACCTAAGACCAATTGTACGGCTAGATAAGTCTAACCAATTAGTCCAACTAAGAGATCAACCGACGGATCCAGCTTGCCTGGTCAGAATACGGGTAATTACCACACTCATCGCATCTTCTCGTCACTTATTCGTCAAAATCATAATAGATGAGTGTATAACCAGTACATGACGACGGTAACGACATAAGGAATTAAGACTTGGCCTACTTTGTTGGCCGTATAAGGATGCTTTGAGTCACTCAGCGTGTTATAGAGAGTGCTATACTTTCAGTTTCTTTCCGTATAGAATCCATATAACTATACTACAAGATACCCACATTTAAATCAGAGTAACTGATATAGCATATTAGTAAGCTGAATTGGAAATGGGCTGGACATAGCTCGAAGAAGCGAGAACCGATGGAAAGTTCTTGGAGTTCTTGAGTGTCGGAAGCTTTCTCCACTAGATAGAGTGACGATCTGGCAAGACATTCAGGAAGTAGATTGATGCAGATGGCTCCGGACCATGTTTTGTGACATTCCTTGAGGTGGACGTAAAAGGCTGTGATGATGATGATGATGAATATAAACCTATTTATATTTTTTACTTATTTAAAATCGAATTTCAACCAAGTTAATTTTCATTTTGTATTTTAACATATTTAAAATTTAAGTTAATCTTTATTTGTAGATTATTGTTAAAACAAAGCCTATTAAATTGCAACTTGCAAGATATTTTTATAACGTCTGCGCAAAGTTTTATTCATTTTCATCTTGTACTATTTAAAATAAATACAATTCTCGCAATACCACAAATACCTCATCGTGAAACATTATCACACAACACTACTTAACGTCTTAAATATGCAAAAAGCAATCGATGCAAGAAGTGACCAGTATTAAAACAAGTTACACACGACGTACAGGTTGAAAGGCAGCTTCAACAGAATTTAGTAATACATACAATCATCAATCAACCACGATAAGGAAAGACTTCATATCAATTCGACATGCTACATTATTTATCATGTTTTTGTTTCTTCTCAATTTTCTCAGTGACATTAATATTCTTTGTGTAAGGGTAATTAAGAAATTTTAAAGCACTTAATTAAGATATATGATGCTCTCCATAATTATGTGGCTTGCGCCGATGCCAGCAGTTCATACGAAAGCATAATTTGTAATAAAAAAAAACGTAATTACAACTTGCCGTTTTTTAAAAACTGGTGACGGCGAAAATTTCAAAATCAATTAGGGCGTAGATTGTGAATTTAATATACATTTACATATTTACTGTCGACCCGCCCCGGCTTCGCCTGGGTGGCATCTGTAAGTGATGATTTAAATTTTCAAACAATCAATGCCCATTTTATTTTATCAATTTTCGATTTCACAAAAAATACTCCAAGTTTTTCGGATAAAATATAGCCTAGATCGGTCCTGGCATTGCTCACTGAAGCTTCATTACAATCGGTTCAGCCATTCCGGAGGTCAGCCCGGACAGACAGACACAAATTTCTTGCAAATGGTTATCCTAATGGCATGCAGATAATATAATATTATATAATACATTAATGAAAATAACTCCTGGGATGCTGATTCTATTATTATTCATATAAAAATTGTACTCAAAAATTATTGAAAAAAAAAATTATCAAAAGAAATATTTATCCCGTTGGGTTTCCTGCTGATTCTTCCCAGGACAGAGGTATTTTCCGAACTAGAAGTAAATAAAAAAAATGGTTTCAATAAAGTTGGTTTTCTCGCTCAAAGACCAAGTATAGCCATTCAACGAGGAAACGCAGCCAGCATTTTTGGCACTATACCGCGGAAAGTAGGGCTGTATGATAATTTAAGTTTTCAGTTTTTAGTTTTTTATTGTAGTTTTTTAATATTGTATATATTTAAATGTTACGTAAATAAATGATTTATATATATGGATAAAAAAGAAGTTATGGAATAAATAAAACTTTCAATAAATATTATCTAATAATTTATATTGCATAAAATTTTATTCCATTCTTTATTAGAAAATAAATATTCTTTAAATTTATAACAAGCCCTTCAGTTTGGTTGAACGTAGATTTTAAATAAGTAAAATAAATAAATAGGTTTATATTCATCATCATCACATCTTCTACTGCTGAACATAGGTCTTCCTCAAGGAATGTCACAAAATACGGTACAGAGCCCCCTGCATCTATCAACTTCCTGCATGTCTTGCCAGTTCGTTACTTCATCTAGTTGGAAGATCCGTCTGCGCTTATGAGAACTATAAGTATAGAGTAACAGACCTAAATATAGGTAAAAGCACTGAGAGAAATAAAGTCAATTAGTTTACGAGCCCAATGTTAACAAAAAATCTATAACTACCAGATTTATCCGACATTACACTGTTTAGGACATATATCATTATTTATAATTTTTGTTTTTGACGCGTATTATGTTAAAAGTAAATAAATTAGCAAAATCCTAAAGGATACGCAACTGAACAGTTAAAAAAGAGGTCAGATTTATAATTGCCCACATTTTTAGAATGTAATTTTTATTTAATATCACATAAACTAGAAAATCGTAGTTGTCTTATTTTTATAAAACAAGACAACTACGAAAATATTTAAAACAAAAACGAAATAATTAATTATAAAACAGCAATCATAATTCATTGTAGTTTATATACTGCTCACAACAGTTAAAAATTAATTATAATTAAAAACAGCTTTGTATTCATTTGATCTACTGCATTTCTAGGGTGTTATTTTTCTCATTTATTTTTTATTTTTCGCAGTTAACGTGATTCATCGCATAAAGTTTTATTAATTTTTAATATGTAATTTTATGGACCAATGTATTATTTTTACAAACCCCAACAGACGATAAATTAAATTGCAAATAGCCATCGGGGTCGACATGCGTTAATAATACCACTTAAGGCAGATAAAACACAACAACACATTAATTATCTGTATCCTTAGCACGTAAGGGGAAATTGAAAATTTAATAAATTACGTTATTGAAATATTGTTTTAAATGCTTCTACTGTGTCAAACTCAAGAGTTTAGCAACAATAATAAATTAAGTTTTTTTTTTATAATAGAAGAGTGGGTAAATGAGCATGCGGCTCACCTGATGGTAAGTTTAAGAAATAAAAATAATTAAGACTAAGCTTATTACATTTTTAATATTTTTTTCACTATCATAATCAATATATTTATTTTATTTACATAATTATAATGCTCAAAATATCCTACGGTGTTTTAAAACTACAGCCGTGAGGACTAAGACGGAAAACCTCTTTTCCAGTAAGAAGGGTCTACGGTTCTCTACACTCACCATACGAAACACAGCAGCATTAAGCTGCTATGGTCAGACCTTGATCAAATTTATATGGGACCACATGAGAAGCACCAGCTTTCAAATAAAAAAGAATCATCGAAATCGTTTCACCCAGAAAAAAGTTATGAGGTAACACACATAAAAAAACATACAGTCGAATTGAGTACCTCCTTCTTTTTGAAGTCGGTAGAAAATATTACAGAGGTATTTATTGACTGCGTGGACTGATAGACCGCGTTAATATCTGTAGATTTTTATGTCCTCAATTAATTTTATTAAACATGAAATAGTTATAATTTTCAAGTGTATCGGAAGGAGTTATAAATTCATCTACTAATGAACCATTTGATGTGTAATAATACAAACAAAAAAACAACCAAGACATAAATACAAACAAAAAACAACCAAGACATAAAAAAAAAACAGAACACATCTTCCAACCCGCTTGTCCCCGAGGAAGATTACGACCAAAACCCTCCAAAGAGAAACTACAAACACTAGCCGGTCCACACTGGACAGAGGTAGCTCAAGACCGAGACAATTGGCAAATTTTTGCAGGAGGCCTTCACCTGTGAAAAACGGGGTTCTTGCAGTAATAATAATAATAATAATAATATATAATAATAATAATTAATATAATAATAATAATAATTAACACTAGGGATATTCCAGTTGTGGTTGATTCAGACGGTAATGAAATAGTCCCCACAAACTAGAGCAAATGAGGAGCATATTGGAAGAGGCTATTTTGGAAACGCGCAGTACGCCTCTCGAAAATCGACCACGACTTCCCCGCATAGGGTAAGTAAGCAGGCAGAATCGGGCTGTCGTGAGGGCTCTCAACCCAATGCTGGTGACCTATTTGGAAGTCAGCCGGGGCCTTTGCGGGACGGACTCAATTCTTTTTGGCGCCGCACTGGCAGTTTGCCGTATTATTGGCGCCAAACTTCCCACGGCTGGACGCGCTACTGGACAAAGTAGCGCCATCCCAGCCTGGAGAAAAATAATTGAGGACCGTATCGCAATGGCAAGAGCCCTCATCGGCAGACTGATGACTGCTTCAGGTCGGGTAATAATAGACCGAGAATTGTGCGCACCGTCAGGATGGCGTTTGCTGGAACAAATATAAGTTTGTCCCAGCCGGATACTACGCAAAAACTGACGGAGCGCATAGACGACCTGAAGTAGAGAATCGCTGCTTGGGGATATACCGAGAGGTCGACACGGTTCAACCAGAATTGTCTCTTCCAGAGTGATCAGAAGAGGCTCTATAAATCATTGGAGCGACCAATGGTACGTGGAACAGGCAAAACACCGAATCAGGCCGACACTGTCGCATTCTGGCGCAGCCTGTGGTCAGAGCCCGTAAACCACAGCGAGACCCCTTGGACGGAAGTTGTGGCGAGTCATTGTGCGAATATTACGCCCATGGACCTCGTCATCATTACGCCGGATGTAGCTGAGGCGGTCCGAAGGGCCCCGAACTGGAAAAGTCCGGGGCTCGACGGGCTGCATCACTACTGGCTGTAGGGGTTCGTGGTGTGACACGCTGTGCTCGCCCGACAGTTTCAAGAGGCTCTCGACCAGAAGTCGCTCCCGAGCCCCTTCACTACTGGGATCACTCATTTGGTTCCTAAAGACCGGGATACCACAGACTCCAGCAAATACCGCCACATCACGTGTCTACCCACCATATACAAGACACTAACATCCATTTTGAGCGCGAGAATCACTCGTCACCTGAACTCAAATCAGGTGATCTCGCGCGCTCATAATGGATGTCGGGGCGGTGGTCGTGGAACCAAGGAACCACTCCTCATTGACGCGGTCATTGGCTAGGTGGTTAAACGCAACCGTCGGAACCTCTCAGCCGCCTGGATAGACTACAAAAGAACATTCGACTCGGTGCCTCATACATGGCTGAAGAAGGTCCTCGAGCTGTACAAGGTTGACTGCATAGTTAGAGACTTCCTCGGGCAGTGTATGTGGCAGTGGAGTACGATCCTTTGTCAACTATGCGAGCGAATGACGGCTGTGGAGAACCACATAAGGATAAGAAGGGGTATCTTCCAGGGCGATTGTCTGAGTCCAATCTGGTTCTGCCTCTCTCTAAATCCTCTCAGTACCTTACTGGAGGGTTCCGGGAGAGGATTTCAGCTTCGAAAAGGGGGTACAAAAGTGACCCACCTTTTCTATATGGATGATTTCAAGTTATTCGCCTCCAGTCGCTCACATCTTGTGGAATTGCTAAACATCACTTGTGATTTTAGCAATTCTATTAGAATGGAGATGGGGACGGATAAGTGTGCGGTCCTCCATGTCGAAAGGGTAGGGTTGTTAACTCTGAGGGCATAGACTTATCTATGCCCATGAACATAAGGACCCTATCCGAGGCTGAAACATACAGATAGATACCTGGGTATGTCACAGAACATAGGTATCGATGAGGCGGATATAAAACAGTCAGTTTGCGATGTGTTTTATGCACGCTTGAAAAAAGTGCTCAACAGTCTTTTGTCGGGCGTAAATAAGACACGCATATAACGGTTGGGTCATGCCTGTCCTCATGTCCTCATGTATACCTTCGGCATACTCAGGTGGACTCAGACCGAACTGAACGCTCTGGGTGGAAAAGTCCGCACTGTTATGACGTTCCACAGGATGCATCACCCGAGATCGTCAGTAATGAGGCTGTACTTGCCGCGGAAACATGGTGGGCATGGCTTTTGAGCATTCTCACCATGTATAATGGCGAAGTGTGCAGCCGCCGTAATTACTTCCTGGCGAGATCGGATGATCCATTCTACAGGGACGTCATTTCGTGTGATAATGGGCTTACTCCTCTATCCTTAGCCAACGAGCAATGGCAAAACCCAGCAGTACAGAGCATTTCAGACCGAGAAACCGTATGGAAGGAGATGGAGCTCCATGGGAGGTTATACAATGCTCTACATGAGACTTTAGTAGATACAGTCGCCTCCCTCCACTGGCTACGTTTCGGGGACCTCTTTGGGGAAACCGAGGGTTTTGTCTGTGCGATACATGATCAGGTTATTAAGACCAACAATTATCGGAAATACATCCTAAAGGATGGCGCCGTCGACATCTGTCGTGCTTGTCGCCATCCCGATGAGTCACATAGGCATGTCATCTCCGGTTGTTGGGCGCTTGCTAACTCTGAGTATTTGCGCAGACACAACCTAGTATTAGGATTCTACACCAGGAGCTCGCTCTGAAATACGGGCTCGTGGATCGGAAACTGCCATATTATAAGTACTTGTCAGAAGCCGTGCTCGAAAATGACCGTGCCAGACTCTACTGAGACCGGGCCATCATCACAGACAGGACTATTCTTGCGAATAAGCCTGATATTGTACTGATGGACCGGGCACAGTCAAGGATATTTTTGGTCGACATTATCATTCTTTATGACGAGAACCTCGGGAAAGCTGAAACAGATACGCGAACAAAATATCTGGACCTGGCTCACGAGGTGACCGACATGTGGGGTGGTCTGCCAACCGAAATTATTCTTGTAGCCATTTCTGCGACTTCTGTGACTAATCCCAGGCAGCCTCTCAGGTCATCTGAGGCGACTGGGACTCCATGACGGACCGCTCCAGGCTCAAATGCAGAAGGCGGTGCTCCTCGATACTACCCGCATCGTCCGTTGGTTTCTTTCCCTTTCCCTCTAACCCTCGGCCGTTTGGTCTCCCCTGCCGAGGGCTTCCATCTGGTTGGGCTTTGATTTATTTATGTATTTTTTATGTATTTATTTTATTTTATTGATATTTATGTATATTTATCATTTTCATTTACAATTATATATTTATACAGCCCAACCAGATGAGAAAACTATATAGATACCCCATATTAACACTAGGATAAACAAAATAACTAACCATCATGAAATGAAATGTAAAAGTACATGCAGGAAATAAAAGGCTTTTTTTAGTTATAATTTAAAGCAACGTTGAACGGCAGTCCGTTAATTTTAGATTTAAGAAAAGATTAAACGAAATCGGAAATAATAGGTAATGAGGAATGAAGTAATAAATAATTTACTTCATATGAATGTCTATATTTTATCTATGTATCTTTTTTATGTTCATGCTGGTAGTTTAGTTAATGGTAACGTGTAGTTGCGGTGTAATAATATCCACGATCCCAAGTCATGGGTGTCGATAATCTCGATCGTGTAAGAGGCGTTACAGGGAAACAAACCAGGAGATGGGCAAAAGCATCTTACTAATAACTTCTTAGAAAATAAAAAACTGCAGTTACCAACCCACCCCCCAAGGCTTTCAACTATGGCAAATATTTCCCTTATGAGGCAATTTATGGAGAGATCTATATTCTACTATAACAGCTGATTGTTGTACTCTTTAACGACATCATTAGTAAAAAGTTGATAACTGCATTGAAAATAATAATTAAAATTAAAGCTTTTAATAACCTTATCTATTAGGCAAAAGAATAAAAACGACACCTTAATAGCTTTAAACACCGAACTCTGCCTTAAATTAAAAATATTACATTGATGTCATTAGACAAGTTTCCAAGCATTTGTTACCATTTTGAGTTTCGTTTATTATTATAATGTTCCATGAGGAACTTTTAGCAAAACTCTATAGGTGATGTCACAACGTTCCTATAACGTAATGAAATACAAGAATGAGAATATAACATACATAATATTATATAACGCTGCTATTAACTACATTTATTATAATCTAGCTAGTCATTATAAGCACGAATTAGGATTGAACAAAAGTTGCCTGTCAGACTGGCCACTTATATTACAACATATTCTACATTATGTCTTAGCACTTACTCGTAGAGTATGTTATATATGACTCTGAATGATATGGTGAGAAATTGTGTGATAAGACAAAAGTGTGGTTTGCAAGACGATGTTGTCACCAAGATTAAGAAAGGAATACTTTATTAGTTTAGACATGTAGAAAGAATGAATGAGAAAAGAGTTACAAATCAAAATAACGCTGCAAAAGTGAGTGGCATTGGGGCAAGGGACGCTCTAGACGAAAATTTTGGATAAATTGGTGACATCCCTTGTCCGATACCCTTATCCGACAAGCATGTATGCGTAGATATAATATGGAGTATGTTACTCTATCTTGCTAATGGAAGTCGTCTCTGCCTACCGCTCTGAATTACAGGCGTGGTAGTTTATGAATGTATATATAGTAGTATATAAGTGTACATAATATGTATACTTATAGATTAAGAAGTAGCATAATTTCCACCTTGATTCCTACAAAACTGTATAAAGAACTAAGTAGTAAGAATGTTAATGAAAGAAAAAAAAGTTATTCCACTCCCGTGATTGATTGTTTTACTTTCCATTCTACACGTCGCATAAACTTTAATCACTTTGTGGGAACAGAACGTACTTGTAAACTTAGTGATTATATTCTCTTTGTGTACTTGAACTTAGCATCCTCAATTGTCACTGATTATTGTCTGACAGATTTAGGTCGTCGATAGGAAAACTCAGAGAACTAAAATAATCACCTCTTGACATAACTCTGCAGAAAGTGACTATACTTAATAACTCTATTAAATTTTTATTTATAGGATAAGGACGGCAAACGAGTACACAGTTCACCTGATGGTAAGCGGATGCTGTGTCCCATAAACATCTACATCTATCCTCGATTAAGAATAAAAATGCAGATGCGTCGCCACACCTGAGGACTAAGATGAAATGCCTCGTTTCCAGTGAAAGGGGTCGCCGGTTCTCTACTCACCATTCGAAACACAACAGCATTGAGCTGTTATTTTACGATGGTATTCTGTGAGAGCGTGGTCCTTCCCCGGTCGTGCGACCCATGCGTGCTACAACCATAATATATCTGCAGCATGGCTCTACCACATAAGATTATAGATTTGATATTAAAAACCTAAGTTACAAGTCACCAGCCCCCCTCGCGGATAGGTTACATATTTAACCACTTGTTTTATTAACCCAGTAATATAGGGTATCAGAGCCTCATAATATACATAAAGAATTGTAGAATCCATTCAATGGATATGAGCGGGTATGAATGAATGTGTGTATGTGTAGGGCTACGTGTATTTGCGTGTTTACGTGCGCGCGTATGCTTTTTTGTCTGTTTTTTTAATGATTGTATGGAAGCAATCCTCATACTAAAGTACCATTATTAGAAACTTTAGAGATTGTGATAAGACTAATTTACGTGTTTGAATAAATTAAAAGTATTAGTTATGGGTTAAAAGAAGATTCTCAGTTTCTTGGTAGTTAAGAGTTTTTAGGAATTTTGAGAATGTTATTTTACAACTTTATTTATTTTTGGTATATATATATCTAAAATTTTATTTAGTTTGCTATAAAGGAAGGGTCTCAATAAAAACTTATGTGAAAAATCTGAGTTGAAAGTTAGAATTTTACATATTTTATCTTTGCGGCTTAAGAAGATCTGGATTATAATGTAGATGAGAATGCTGTCTAAGCACGATATGCAGGATGAAAGTTTGTCTAACCGTCAGTATATCCCAATGTTTATATAGCTCGTCTGTAGGAAAAGGAAAGGGAGAGCAGCACATGCTTTGAGAGAATTGCACGTTGTGCTCTCTCTACTTTGATGAGAACTACCTCCTCCGCATGATGTTTTACAATATTCAATTAGGGGTTGACATAAATCGAAGTATACTAATATTATAACACGACGTTTATATTCAGTACCTTAAAACATATACCTTAAAACAATATATACTCGCAGACGGGATACTAAAACCTCGGGTTTAAATGTTAGGAAATGATCAATAAAAATGCCAAGATATTCTATTTTATCAGTTCTTTCAAGTAAGGGACAGTGATATCCGGGAAGTTTAAGCCCACACGTGGGACCTGTGATTGTCATAGATAGTTGTGGAAGGAGGTTAGCCCTATTATCAAATGCAATGTACTCTGTTTTATTAACATTCAGTGTCAAGACATTGCACTCGTAACTAAGCCATTTAGCCATGTACAGAATTTATTAAATCCTAAATTAGCTTTCTTGAAGATATTTTCACAGGATTCTAGGATCGACAAAGAATACGCCAGTGTTATCAGCAAAGATGATTTTTCCTTTAGAGTGTTGAAGCTGCATAGGTCATAATATAATATACAAAAAAGAGTGTCTTCCGAGAATGCTGCCTTCATGCACACCAAATTTGACAGGTAGCTCGTCACTTAATGTATAATGATCTAAACCAGTGATGCACAGACTTATTAAGACTAGGGCCACTCGGCAAATTATGAACTGATGGCGGGCCGCCAGAAGTATAGGTAATAAAAAGACAATAAAGAATTGATAATAATGTATTAAAATTGAAAAGAATTTATTAATTTGAAGCGTGGCACTGCATAGTGCTTACAATCTTTTATATTTTGCTCAAATTTACTTGTAGCAACACGTAAAACTGCTTCCAAACTTTCATTTGCAAGGCGGTTTCGATTTTTGTTTTATTATTATTTAGTATTGAAAAGGTTTGTTCACATATATAGATAGAACCAAATAAGCTGGCACATTTCAGAGCGTTTATGCGCAACTTTGTACGTATTTTATCAATGCAGCGGTAAAAGTTCAGCAAGTCTCCTTCGTTGAATTTGTTACGTAAATCTTGGTCGTTTTGAATGTCGATAATTTCTAACTGCATTGGCTCTGGCGCATTTTCAACTGAAATCGTGAAAGGATTGCTGAATATGTCTAACAGAGGTTTCACTTTTTTAAACTCCGAAAATCTGTCTTGAAAAGATTGAATCAAAATATCTAGCTTTTCTACATAACTGAAATTAATCGCAGTTTTGTTGAATTTTTCAGCCATTTTCTTATAATTCGGAAAATGATTGTAATTTCCAGAATTCAATTGCGATCTGAAAAGTGTCAGCTTGCATTGAAAGGATGATACATGAGCGTAGAGCTGGGATATCAGTTGATTTTTGCCTTGAAGCCGTGTGTTCAAGACATTCAAATGATTTGTAATATCAACTAAAAAAGCCAAATCACACAACCAATCAGGATTTTTAAGTTCCGGGACATCCCTTTGCTTTTCCGCCAGAAATATTCCAATTTCTTCTATTAAATTTAGAAATCGTTCCAGTGTCAATCCACGACTTAGCCACCTTACTTCTGTATAATACAGTAAATCTCCATATTCGCTTTCGATGTCATCAAGGAATTGTTTGAATTGCCTGTGATTGAGTCCTCGTGATTTTATGAAATTTACAGTCGAAACTACCACTTTCATGACATTTTGAAATTAATTTTTTTAGAACAGAGGCTTCTTGGTGTATAATGCAGTGAAACTGCATGAGATCTTCAGCGTTTATGTTTTTTTCTTGCAGATGCTTTTTCAGCAAAGTAACTAGCCCAGAATTGACACCAATCATCGATTTTGATAAGTCCAAATCAGTTTTTGAACACTCATCCAAAAGTACATTGAGTATATCAACTCCTCTGGTTTGACCTTTCAATGAACACATTCCTAATAACTCTTCTAAGACTTCAAAATCTTGAGTAACACCTCGTATGAATATCAGAAGTTGAGCTGTGGAACTAATATCAGTGGATTCGTCGAGTGCTAATGAAAAAAATTCAATGATCTTAGTTTTTTCATTTAATTGTTCCGCAATATTACCTGACATAATTCGTCTTTGGATAGTCATACGATTCAGTTGAATTTTCTCAAACTTTTTTGCTGCTTCTGGACACATTTTCTTAGCGGCAATTTCTATGCATTCTTTTACAAAATTCCCATCATTGAAGGGGCGACTTCGCTTTGCTATCATTCGAGAAATTTCATAACTAACTTCTGTAGCTGTTTCTGAATCTTGAATGGGTTTTGTAAACATAGCTTGCTGACCAATAAGCTCCCGTTTTAAAGACAACATTTTTTGCTTCCTTAATTCGCCTGTAAACTTGGTAAAAGTAGGATGCTGCGTTTCATAGTGCCTTTTTACATTATATTCCTTTGCAATCGCAACAGAATTCTTGCAAATTAAACAAACGACTTTGTTATGCGACGATACAAAAAGTATTTCTCAGTCCAAATTTCTTGAAACTGCCGATTTTCATCTTTAACCTTACGTTTTTTACTAGGTCCTGGCTTGTCCATGTTGCGTTCTAATCCTGGCTAGGATTAACACAGCACCTAAAAACAATTACAGTACCTACTTAAATTACCCATCCTTTTTTAAATTACCAAAAATAATTGATTAAATAGGTAGGGAAACACTTATTAATAACAGAGTTTTACTTACGATTTCACAACACAATTATACACGGCACTTGACGGGAAATCTACGTTGAATGTGGATCAAAATATATGACACCGGCTATTCGAGTTAAAATCTACACTAGAACTATTGACACTTCACTTAAATTACAACCGAACTGTCGGTCGCTGCGCTTAGTGTGGCTTTTATACCGCGCGTATAGAGTCGAAAACTGTCTGGAGAAATCACGAAACCGACTCTGGAAGCTTCGTGTATCTACCTACGCGAGCAATCAGAATTCAGGACTATTACTATCTCGCTTGCTCTAACAATATAACCCGTGGATAAGCCGCCACCGCGCTGCCGTCGTCACCGCGCCGCCGGCCGCGGCGGTTCCTCAAGAAAACGAATTTAACCGAGATCAGCACGAACATTACCGACCGCTGTTACCGACGCATGCACGGCGCACCGATAAGCGCACTTAGAGCGCGCGCGCAGATTCAAATTACTTTTCGAACATATTTTTTGGTTTTATTCTGGAATATAATTCAATATTTTCGAATGTACGAGTATTATTTTTGCTGTCGGCGGGCCACCAGTTTTCGACCGGCGGGCCACATGCGGCCCGCGGGCCGCGGTCTGTGCATCTATGATCTAAACGAACCCGCTGCCATCTATCGGTCAAATAGTCTTCCATAAATTTTAGTGGAATACCCCTTACACCGGGCTTTTCTAGATTTTTTAACAGGTGAGAGATAGAGACTGTGTCAAAAGCATTATATTTATTTATTTATATTTCCTACTAACATCTACCATTACAGGGAAAAACCTAAAACGATAAATGTAGCATCTCAATTTAAAATTAATATTGATAATAATAATAATTATACAATCAAAGTATGTCATTGGAAGTCATCATAAATCATAAAGTAACAATTCAAATGGTAAAAGATAATAATATTACTAATGACAACACATAATAATTAATTTAAATAACATCACATTACAATCAATTGTATAAATCAATTTGAGAATAACATATTATAAATAATGTCACTTTTGCGAACTCACTCCGTGAACACGAAAATAAGTCCAACTTGTCAGCAACCAAATTTAGTATGTGTACCGTTAGCGTGAGGGGGGTGTTGCGTACCAGTTTAGTCCTGTCGTCGCCGCTGTACATACCTATCAGGCACGCGTAAGCCTATCCACTGCAGCACACCTGGGTTGCTAATGTAACCACGGAACACTTTTAAAATGTAGGTTACCAGCGCTAGATCCCTCCTAGTTTCCAGATTGTTGTATCCAACCATGCCCAAAACAACCAAGATTGGATACATCAAGGGGTAGAAGGGATAAACCCATAAAGCCTATAATATATAAATCGCGTGAATTTATTCTGTATGCGCTCCAGCATAAGACTGTATTTATGCTGGAGCTTTCATGCCCATATTGCCGAGTTACACTCCAGCTGACTCCTTACTAGCGCATCATACAGCACTGAGATGGTTTTAATGTTAGTAAATTTTACTGCTCTACGAATGATAAACCCTAGTCGTTTATAAGCTTTCTTACATATATTCAAGATGTGCTCCCGGAATGTCAATTTGACATCCATCTGTACCCCAAGATCCCGGACTGATTTCTCCCTCTTCATTAGCTCGCCATCCACCTTATAGTTGTAATGGAGTGGTGCCCTTGCACGACTAAATGATAGAATAGAGCATTTTGAAATATTAAACTGCAGCTTATTTTTGTGACTCCATTCAACTACTTGGTCGATATCTTGCTGAAGGTGTCGACAATCATCCTCACTCTTGATGGCTAAAAGCAACTTTAGGTCGTCTGCAAATAATAGACACGTAGCCTCTCTTACTACTTCGGGTAAATCATTAATCATTATGTTGAACTCTAACGACCCTAAATTACTGCCTTAGTAAAATAAGGCTCCGACCGGTACCCACTGTACTCCACATACTGTTTTCTATCTCTCATGTAACTCGCAAAAAAATGAAGCAGTTTAGTTGTGCAGCCAACTTTCGCCATCTTTGACAGTAGGATATCGTTATCTACCAAGTCGAACGCCTTTCTAAAAATAAAGTAGGCGGCATCTACCTGCAACCCTGCATCGACATGAGGAACCAAATACGTCATGGCATTTAAGAGGTTACTGGTTGTGCTCCTCTCTGGCCGGAAGCCGTGCTGAGCGTCCGATAACTGCGGTGCAACTTGTTCCTGTACACTTCGCTGGATGGCTCTCTCAAACACCTTCGCAGGTGTTTAGAGAATCGCTACTGGTCTGAAGGATTCAACCGTAGGTTTGTTAATTATGTTTGTTAATTTATGACAAGTATCTGATGACTCGAAAACGAAACAGGTAGCTTACAGATTGGTTTTGATCTTAACATGATCTATGTCCGTCCATGGGCAGGTACAGTGTGGCCGGGTAGAATGCAATGACTTGCTAGTACGTTTAGATAATCATTCAAACGCATATCTGAGGAGTTAAACACTATATCAATCTTAATATCACCACAAATGATAATATTTCTATAGCTAATAAGTTTTAAAAGAAGTTAGTCCTCGGCGGGAAGTATGCACCAATAATGCAAGTATCCGAATTTAATTTAAGTAGGAGGCAATTCGCATCACTAATATGAGGTTCCTCGTAAGTGACGTTGATATTTTTATTGTAATATATTACAACTCTCTAATTTTGGGAATTATGAAAGTCATTTGCTACAATATTAAAATTCACAAGGTCAGGATTTTGCCTCGTTGAAGAAATCCAACATTCTAGGACTGTAATATCCCAGAATATATCTGTTCCATGTAGAAGCGTGATTAAATTGAGCATTTTATAGTTAATATTACGTATATGACACAAAATATTTAGTTTACAATTGTTGTTTAATATGTGTTTTTTACTTAATCGACATCACAGGTAATCGCCTCAGCCACTTGAAAAGTGTCCAGATAAAGTTTCAATACGTTGCATTCGTGTCTAAGAGATATAATAATATCTAATTAAATATTTTATTTTGCTGAAGAAAATAAAATCCTAATCCATAATACAAAAGTAGCTGAGGCGCCTGATATGGGTTATGCTGCAGTAAAACATATCAAAGAATGAGAATTGTTGCTTACCGTATATTCTTGTGTCAAAACTTGATTAGATGCTTGGTAATAAGTATTTTGTATAGAATGTGTGTGATGTTTGTCTGAGATATATAATATGTGTGTGCTGGTGTGCAATTCGTTGGTAAACAAAAAAAAATGTCGTTGGTAAACAAAAAAAATGGTAACAGTCAACAGAAAGATACATTAGTAAAAAAAATTGAAAAACTTATCTAGCAAAACAAAATAGATAAAACAGTACGACGAATATTAGTCACAAAGTAAGTTTATTGACTGATTGAGTTCCCTCTTCTTTTTTCACATAAATCTTTCCGTAAGAAGTCAATGCAGGGAATAAAATTTTGCTCTTGACACTTTCACGGGCTAAAAAATTGAGCGCGGTGTACCAGGTAAATTAACGTGTTACAAGTTCAATCGTATCTCTCTGCTTTGCTGTTTGAATTTATTATACTTTTTTATAAATTAAAAGAAAGTTTCCTTCCTCAGTGTTGGAGAGGAATCCACTACTATAGCTTCTGACTCTGTAAGAAATATATCTCTTACCTCTGAATCTTGAATTGGAGTATTCAGACCCAAAGTTAAGCCCATATTGTTAAGGACTATCTTATTTTCGTTGGACTGTACCGGCAGGTTTCGTATTTCAATTGAAGTACCACGCGCGCATTTTTCAAGGAGGTCTAGCTTTGATTCCAAGGGAGGATTCGCTTCTTATATTATATTCATTATTTTCTATTTCTAAATTATTTATCTTTGATAATAAATCTTGATGTTGATAAGTAAGAGCATCAACTGATTTTTGTATCTCTTGATTTTTCGTCACGATGGTCATGATAGTGGTAGTCAGTAATAAAAAAAATTGATCTTGTTGAGTTTTGAGCTCAGAAAACATAACTTGGATTTCAGAGATGGATCACAAAGGTTGCAATGAGAAATCACCTAACGTACGTTTAAGACTCTTTGTAATCTTAACACTTTCACTGTCCAGTTTTCAGACACAATAGTAAGACAATAGCAATGACCTATATGTAGTGCACGGGACAGCGAAAGGTTAACATAATTATTGTCATCCGAATCAAGGGTACTAGACGTGTTAAGGGCTGAGTCTGAGTTGTAATGTATTGTAGTATTTTGTGTATTCAGTTGCCGACGAGAGCCGGGTTGGGTCCGTTGCATGGACATCATTAATTAATTTAATTATTATTATTTTTATATATGAATATATGTATGTACATATATTTCTTCAAGATGTTTTCAACCGACTTCAAAAAAAGGAAGAGATTCTCAATTCGTCAGAATCTTCTTTCACCACACGTTCAGTATATGGTAAATCCGCACCTAAGATTGCAACTAATAATTTTGTCGATGCTGGCGAACTCGGGTCGCTCGCGTAGTTTAGGTTTATAAATTTAGTTGAGTAAAACTTAATGAAATATTGTTTATTATTGATTCATAAAATTGTGTAACGCTATTATTAGAATTCCAAATGTTTGCATCACAGCGTATCAATTACTTTATTTCTACTATGCAAATATTTTAAACTCCTCCACGTGACCTTTCCTTTCACAATATCAATTTTACATAACATATTGTGTACTCGCCTTTTCCTTTGACTTTGCTCATGCGGACTTCGCTTGACCGACATAATTAGTGTTCCATATCAAAATTATAAAACGGAGCACTTTGGGGATCACATCGTTGTCTGTCAGTGTATTTGTCTGTCTGCCATCAATGACAGACAGATACTGACTAACTGACTTTTCTAAGAGACTTTTTTCGTCACGTAGATTATTGAAATTTGGATGGACATGAGGTCTAAAATTCAAATTTTCTAAAAATAGTAAGCTAATTTTATTAAATAATAATAATAATAATCATATGTGGTGTCAAAAAAATCGAAGAACTATTTTAAACATAACTTTATTGTTTCATTTTATTCCACATTATTTTTAAAGAAAGCTTTAAATTAAACCTTCCCCGTAACTTAAAAGTGGCAAATATTGGTAATGAAGTATGATTAAACGATTTTTAGATTTACATTGTTTCATTAATTTATGTTTTAAAATAATATGGCATTTCGTGATCTTCGTTTAAGTCAGGGCAAAATTTTTACGGGCGATAATCGATCCATATCATGAAAAGTTCGGCTCTTGACGCCGTAGTGAACAGTCGTGTCCCTGCAAGTTGCGCATCCAAGACAAATGTTAATAGACCCCTGCCTTACGAATATTATATGCTCCTATCGTCGCACGTCTTCGCTGCCGTGGATTGGCCAACGACATTGAACTCTCACTTATGAACGTTAACGCGGCCGCTCGGTGTCTCGCACGATTGGTTTTGTGAGTGTATTGTGTTTGAGCACAGTGTGGAGTGACGTTTTGACTAGTGTACCTACATCATATAATGATGTAGGTACACTGGTCAAGACCTTGCATACACCGTCCACTACACCGACTACGTTAATGCAATCCCAATCAAATCCAAATATAGCTATAATGAGCAATACGACTAAGGAGTACATTAATATGAATCCACGTAATAAACGCCCAAGGTATGAAGCCCCATCAATGAATTACATAATTTTAAGGAAGAACTAAAACGAGAAATCGAAGCTATGTTCGCCTCATGAAACAAAATGCAAACAAGCACATTATCTGAAAAAATAGAACAACAACAGTCTACTATCTTGAACAAATTGTTGTCCGAGGTACATGAGTTAAAAACACAAAAGTCTGAATTTAAAAAATCCTTTCTTGAGATAGAAAAATTTGTAAAATTCATAAGTGCACAATGCGATGACGTGTCACAGGAGGTGCTCGACCTGGAAAAGGGAAATTCTTACCTAACAGAGAAAGTCAAGGCACTTGAAAATACTTCAGTATAGAGATCAGAAATGTCCCCGTTAAAGACAATGAAACAATTGACGACCTTGTTTCTTTTATTCTGGAATTGGAAAAATAATTTACGAAAATGTAACCCCAGCAGACTTCAGGGATTTGCGACGTGTGCCCGGAAAACAGGAACGGCCAAAACCAATTCTAGCAGAATTCACGAAGGTCAACATTAAGCGAAGCTTTATATCCAGCACGAGGAATTTCCACATAAAGTCCAAGAACAACCACGTTAAACTCAATACAGTATTGATAGGTATTTCGGGGACCCGTATGCCCATATATGTATCTGAGTTCCTGCCACTACAAACGACGAAGCTTCTCTTCCGGACTCAAGAATTTGCAAAATCCAACGGGTACAAATATTACTGGGCTTCTAACGGAATCGTCTACCTTAGGAAGAAAGAAGGACACAAGTAAATTATAGTGAAATCGGAACAAACCCTGATAGATCTGCAGAAGAGCGTATGCATGACCAAGCTTATTTTTGTAATTTTGCTGTTTTATACCTAAAATGTTTATTTCATTATTATATGATGAAATAAAAAATAATGTCTTCATTGTGATTTTCTCAATTTACATTTACAACGTAAACGCAATACGCAAATCCTATCCAAATACAATATTCTTACACTCGCTCTCACAATTACATTCTCTAACTCACTCACTCGCTCCCAATCATAACTACCACATAACACATTTATTTATTATCACTGAGATATATTTAAAGTTACTAGTATCTATATGATGAATGTAAAAGAGTTTAAAAACGATATGTTTCACATGCTTAATAGTCTATCTTCATAAATGGCTAACAATATTCTAAAGAATGAAATTGAGGATATATCTATTTCACAAGCTTTTAAATGCAAACCGCTGAATTGCCAAAAGTACATTAATTATAGCTCAAAATCTTTGTCCCTTCTGCATGTTAACATTAGAAGCATCAATAAAAACTTTGATGAATTCCGTTTGCTATTATATGCACTAAATATCACCTGCGATGTTTTGATTCTTTCTAAATGCTGGTTGTCTAAAATATCTATCTTACTGCAGCTTGAGAGCTATTTATCATATAGCACGAACTTCATCCACAACCAGAATGATGGCGTGGTGATCTACATTAAGAAATCTATTATCTATACACTATATCAACATAATTTTAATGACGCAAACTGTATAATCTGCACTATAAATAAAAATCTATCTAAAGTAGGTTTATATAGATCCCCTTCATTTTGAAACACCGATAATTTTATGAACAGTCTGAATACTGCATTAAATACTTTATCAGCAATACATAATATCATCATAATTGGCAACATAAACATAGATATTAAAGTATAATTGTGGCCCAAACTCAAATAATTATTTAAATCTTATGGCATATCATGGAATGTCACCAAGTCATCTTGTTATAGAAACATCATTAACTGATCATTTCCCAGTCCTCTTAAATTTAAATCTAAATCCTGTAAACCGTCGAACAAGCCGAATTGGCTATGTAATCAATTTTCCTCAAGTTGCACATGAGATAAATAACAAAGACTTTTTTTTGATGTCAATAAGGCGACCCACCTGTTCCTAGACAAGTTAATCTCTATAATGAAAAGAAATACCATTTGTTTTACAATTCCATGCAGACAGCGAATAATAAAGCCCTGGATAACCGCAGGAGTGTTGAGGTGCATAAGAAACAGGGATCGCATAAAACCGCATGCATAAAAACGTCAAACGTAACCCAAATAAAAAAACTTACACAACAGGATTTTTGTACTACTCTTCTAAAAACTCTCAAGAGAGACTACGAAAGACCTGAATATGCCAAGGCTAAGAAAAGTCCAAAAAAATCCTGGGAGATCATTAAAAAAGTTACTTATACAAAAAAAGTAACCGAACCACCATTAGAACTTTTAAATTTGCACGATGATGCTACAGTATCTGTGGATGTCCTAAATTCATTTTTCGCAAATATAGGGAAAGAACATGCAAACACAATTAAATCAAATTAAGAATCTACTGACTTACCATCTAACTTCTTGCACTCTCCTTCACATTCTATGGTTATCCTCGAAATCGATGAAGACGAAGTACATAATGCTATTACGAGCCTACGAAATGACAGTGCTATCGGGTGGGATGGTATACCAGCCCAAATTTTTAAATCAATTCCAGTTCTTACACCAATCATAACCCACCTATGTAACTTGGCGGTATCCACTGGGAAGTTACCTGCTGCTGTAAAATTGCCTTGAAAAAGGCAATTTTACATCCCATCTATAAAAGTGGGGTTAGAGGCAGTATCACAAATTATCGCCCAATTTCTTGCCCGCCCTGTCTAAAGTATTTGAGCGAATCCTAAATCGCCACTAGATTCGCTTTCTCGAAACAAATAGTTTAATCTCCAAAAATCTATTTGGCTTTAGAAGGTGTAGATCTACCGAGGATGCTGTTGCTTCCCTGGTAGTCACCGAGCTCGACGAAGGTAGGAATTGTCTGGGTATTTTCCTGGACCTTTCTAAGGCATTCGACACTGTCTCTATCCCACTAATGTTAAATAAGTTGGAAACGCTGGGTGTCAAGGGTCGTATCCTGGAAATATTTGCTAAATTACTTATCATTGCGTACGCAGTGCACAAAGATAGGCTCTTTCGTAAGCAAACAAGAAGCCTTTGAATTTGGAGTCCCTCAGGGTAGCATTTTAGAGCCCATGTTATTCCTGTACTACGTAAACGAGCTTTGTGACTTACCTCTATCTTATTGCCGCATTGTTACTTATGCTGATGACACGGCCATTGTTGTTTCTGGGAACGACTAGTCCGAAACAATTAAGATAGCAGAGAATAATTTTCAAATAGTTATGACGTGGCTAAGTTGTAATCTTCTAACCTTAAATATAGATAAGACTAAATTTATAACCCTCTCTATAAGACCCTCTGTACAACCATCAAGCGAGTGCTTCGAGATACGTGCTCAAAATTGCTCCAGTGGTACTTCTCACTGAAATTGCCCAAAATTGCAAACAACCCATTCCATTAAATACTTGGGTATTCAAGTAGATAATTGTTTGAACTAGTATAGTCAAGTAGAATCCGTTGCAGGTAGGTTACGCAACCTAATCTACATCTTTAAAACTATAACGTAGCTCCGCGAATGCTGACATCCTTCTTATACGTGGTAGAGCCATGCTGCAGCTATATTAGTAGTATAGCTGTAGCTCGAATGGGTCGGCTCGACCGGGGAAGGACAACGCTCTCACAGAATACCAGCGTAAAATATTAGCTCAACACTGCTGTGGCTCGCCTGATGGTAAGTACTATGATGACTACCGCCGCCCATGATCAACTGCAACACCAGGAGAATTGCAAGTGCGTTGCCGGCCTTTTAGAAAGGAGTAAGCTCTTTTCTTGAAGGTCCCTAAGTCGTATCGGTCCGGAAAAATGTAGTAAAGTCGTATGATAAGTGTAGAGAACCGGAGACCCTTTTTACTGGAAAAGAGGCATTCTATCTTAGTCCTCACGGGTGACAACGCATCTGTATTTTGATTCTTTATTGAGGATAGATGTAGATGTCTATGGGTCACAGCAACCACTTACCATCAGGTGGCCTTTGTGCTCGTTTGTCACCAATTCCAATAAAAAAAAATCCTATCATCTGTGTACACCGCCCTTTGTGAGTCAATCATCCCGATATGGGCACACACGCACACACGCGCACACACACTCACGCGCGCGCACACACACTCACGCGCGCGCACACACACAAGCGCACGCACGCACACTCGCACACACGCACGCACTCATGCACACACGCGCACACGCACACACGCACACCATACCATACACAATCATCACCGAACTGTTTTTTGTTTTCTTTTTCTTTAACTGCCTGCTCGTAAACTGCTTCCCATAATGTAATCACCAATTAAATTAACTCGCTATGCCGTTATGTAGAATATCTTTTAAAGAGCCGAACCAATAACTTTCATAACTCAGGTTACCCTAGCATGAAAGTCAGGGGATCAACTTATTTCTAGGACATTTATGCTAGTCATCTTGTTACAATTTATCTACAACAACATTGTTTCAAGTTTAAGGCTTTCATCATCATCTTCATTACAGCCTATCACAAGTCCACTGCTGAACATAGGCCTCCCGCAAGGAATGCTACAAAGCACGGTCCTGAGTCACCTGCATCCATCGACTTCCTGCATGTCTTACCAGGTCATCACTCCATCTAGTGGGGATCGCCCTACACTTTGCCTACTGCCACTCGAGAACCTTTTTTCCCCATCGGTTGTCGGTTCTTCGAGCTATATGGCCGGCCCATTGCCTCTTCAGCTTACTAATCCGTTGGGCTATGTCGGTCACTCTGGTTCTACTGCGGATATCCTCATTTCTAAGTTTATAACGCAGAGAAACCCCGAGCATAGCCTTCTCCATAGCTCGCTGAGCAACCTTGAGCGTCCTCATACGGCCAACAATGAAGGCCCACGTCTCAGATCCATAAGTCATCAATGGCAACACGCACTGGTTGTACAGTCTCGTTTTCAAGTTTTGAGGTATACCTGACGGGAAGATGTGTCGTAATTTTCCGAACGCTATCCAGCCGAGTTGAAATCGTCGATTGACCTCTGGGTCGAAGTTGGACTTACCTAGTCGGGCTATTTGTCCCAGCTAAACATACTCGTCAACAACTTCGAGCTTAGTGCTCCCAACAACTACCGGCATAGGTCTGACATGGACGTTATACATAATCTTTGTTTTGTCCATGTTCATCTTAAGACATATCCGTTGGGAGGCATTTTTGAGGTCATTGAGCATAGTGCTTAGGTCCTCCAGCAATTCTGATATAAGGACTATATCGTCAGCAAATCAAAGGTGAGTGATGTACTCGCCATTGATGTTAATACCGTATCCTTTCCAGTCCAGTAGCTTGAAAACGTCTTCCAATGCAGCGGTGAAGAGTTTCTGGGATATAACGTCACCCTGTCTTACACCTATCTGCAGTTGGATAGGTTTCGTACTCTGGTTCTGTACTCAGATAGACATCGCAGCCCTACTGTACAAACACTTCAGCACTTCGATATACAGATAGTCAACTTGGCACCGCTGAAGGGACTATAGCACCACCCAAATTTCGACGGAATCAAAGGCTTTCTCATAGTCCACATACGCAAGACATAGTGGCAAATGGTACTCCTCGGTCTTTTGTACAATTTGCCGAAGGGTACGTATGTGGTCTATGGTGCTAAAGCCTTTTCGAATACCGGCTTGTTCGGGAGACTGGAAGTCGTCGAGTCTGCTTGCGAGACGATTCGTAATGACTCCACCATGGAGGATGGAATTAAAGAGCTTCTGAAGGACTTCAAATACCGGTTTTCCACCCGCTGTCAGAAGCTCCGCTGTAATTCGCCCGGGGACTTGCCATTTTTAAAGTGCTGGAGAGCCATTCTAATCTCGCTCAGACTGACGTCTGCGATATCATCAGAATAGTGTCGGATAAGACTTGCTCTTGGATCGTTACTCACACTTGCGTGTGGCTCCAACGATGATGTGTACAGGTGTCCATAAGACCTCTCAATCTCACTCAAAATCTCAGGTGTCCCGGAAACGATGCTACCACATTCGGTCTTCAGCTTCGACAGTTTTGTGGGATTTAAAATTTTTGAATTTATTTCCTTTTTTTTTCAATTAATTAATAAATTAAATTACGTGCGCTAAAATAAAAAAAACGATATTGATATTAACTGGCAGGACAACGTCTGCCGGGTTCAGCTAGTTTATATATAAGATAAAATAAATAAATTACATTTGTGCATCTTCCCTTTCACATAAACGTTAGTAGATGTCTTTCAAATCATACGCCTCTGGAATATTTGGTGTTTTTTATAGGAATTTGCTAAAGGACATATGCAAATTTCAAAACTACTTAGGCGTTATAATTTATAGGTTTATATAAAAAATCGAAATCAAATTGCTAACAAATTTCAAACTACCCAATTTTAGTTGTTTGTATGAGATAAAATGGTTACTTCCTAGAGTCATAATCAGTCACATTTACATTATAAGCTATTTTTTTTATTGTCAATAAAATTAATATTATGTCATCCGGCATTTCTGAAAGCGCAACTGGCGCGACTATGGAAATGACGCATTTTACAGGGTATACAAAAACCTGCAATTCGTTTTCTAAACAGATAAGTTTTCAGACCAAGTTCTTTGAATGTAGTATATAAAAGAATAATGAATTAAACTAAATATTGTATACAATGGCAAACAAATAAAACAAGGACAAGACGCTTCCTTTCTTTGCATATACATAGATATATTTTATATTTGGAAAGCTCACCTAGAAAGAGTATGTAACAAAATATAACCGGTTTGTTTACATATTACGGAACCTTACAAATACAGCATCGCAAACAAAATTTATTACGGCGTATTACGGACATATTGTACACTTAGCTACGGTATGATAAAATTCTGTAGACATCAATAAAGTTTAATTGTGCAGAATAATGTGAATATGTAATACGGCCTCTCATGAGTCATGTAAACTTATCTTAGGCAGTGCTGTGCTCACACTTCCTTGTATATACTATGTCTTCGAAAGAGCCAAATTTGTAAAAAAAAATCTGATCCGTTTATATATATATATATATGTTAAAAATGTGAAGCACCCTGGTTTCTAAAATAATAACGTCACGCGAGATACACGCACACAAATGTAATGTAATATAATTATATTAAAAAGCATTAGTTAATAAAAAATCAATCTTATTTAAATATATTTATACAACGTAAATAAATGAATAAGGTGTAAGGTCGCATGTATTTGTTTGCATACTTTTGATCAAAGTTTAATGATTTTTGGTCTAATAACAATTTCAAAAATTAAGACTAATAATAACTAGTATCAAGATACAAATCAAACAAAACAGGCGAATGAATGTAAACTTGAATTCTAAAAATAGTGGCCCAAACTTTAGCCTCACTTACTCCTAGAACCAGCCCGTACATGTAGGCAAATTAGACAACACAACACAAAGGGCATTCGAAATTTTGGGGAGGCGGCAAAGCGAGGGTGCAGAACGGGCGGCGGAGTGAGCTCACAAAGCCTCTCCTGTGTCGAGCCACTGAATACTTAATGGAGTAGCTTACGATGCCATACAGTTAGTTGATATTCCCTAGGTATCAATATACTGTAATTTAAATTTCAAGATGAACCAAATGTACTCGAAGTTTATTTAAAGTGAGGTTCAATCAAAATCAAAGCGTATTTCTCCCGGAACTATAAGATAATATTTTGTTTTAAAGTAAGGAAATACGCTTTGAATCATACTTTTCAAAAAGACCACAAAAGAAAAGCCCAGATCGACAGTAAGATTTAAACAAATACCAGAATGCATGACTGTCTAAAATCATGGAGGATATGCCCAAAATATTGAATAAACGTGTAGATTTTTCAAAACATTTATTTTTTGAACAAATGGAAAAAATTGTCGCATATTTTCAATTTCCCGTCATATTTAATAAAAGAACTCGTAAACTATTGTAATCTTAGAAAGCTTTATTGATTGTAAATTGTGGATAAAATATATTCTTAACCATAGCCTTATGTATATTATAAGTAAATTTCTTAAACATCTTAGCCTTAAGTATTAGAGCAATTCAAAGTCGCATCATAAAAATACCAAGAATATTTGGAAATTGTAGGTAATTTTTTTGAGTGGGTTTTAATCTTGTTGGTCTCAAAAAGGAACAGTGGAGTACCAGGGACGGAGAAGTGCGACACTATTCGTTGTCGTTCGCCATTGAGGACCACTTGCGGTATTTCTCATTAACGAACTTTTACGCTTGAAACATTTTTTATTGAAAACAAAATCGAAATTTCTCAAAGATGTGTTTGATAAATTTTCTTGGCTAATCTGGAATTTCGATACCATTTTTTAGATATATTTAATTTTGCGTAATACATTTTTTATCAAAGTAACTGTCATTAAGCTCGTAAAGTCCTAGTAAAATTACCGATTATAGAGAAATAATGTTCGATACATTTAATGTGATCCACACCTCCTGGATAAACGAAGTGACGATCTTCTAAGTCCGTAAGTTATAAGCCAAAGTAGAGAAAAAAAGAATTCCAAATTAAGCAGTTTTAATAAAGATTTATTAGAAGCCAGGTTGTAAGTAATGCCATTTATAATTAATCTCCGTATTAGAAAGTGCATGGGAACGGCATCTCTTATTGAGAAACTGAGACGTCATTTCCATTGAGCTCATTACGGTATGGAGCAAAAACATGATTGTTGAAGCCTTTACAACCAGGCCAGAGGCGTTCAAAATGTAAGAAATAATAACATTTGTCATGACACGTGCCGTGCTGATGACAAGTTCGTTTATTGCGAGTTTCGAAATGCATTTCGTAAAAATAATCGGCAAGGTAAGTAATTTCAGTTTTTACAGTGTTTTTGAGATTTGAATAAAAAATTGAAAGTTTTTGAATAGGTAATTAGTTGATTTCTAATTATTTTTATTTCATAAAAATAGTAGTGTAAAATTTACACATTTAAAATTATAATGTTTATAAGTATTAAAAAATATACCTATCGTCTAAAAATGCAAACGATCGAATCGAATGCGACCCTAGGGTCGTCTATGCGTAAATTAATTACGCAAATTATTCCATCCAAATATCCATATATCCTAATTTTAAATATCTAAATTATAAGCGCAGGCGGGTGGGTGAACTTCACTAACAATACGTGGAATGGTTAATTAAGTGCAATGACAATCTAGTCCAGTAAAAATAATAAAATTCTTATAAATTGTGTTCATTTTAATCGATATTTTCAAATAAAACTAAAGCGAATAGCTTCGTTAAATAAAAAAAAAAAACTCACATAATAAGTATGTGCATTTTGAACATATTACAATGTTTAAAAAATGGTAATTTAAATTTAGTGACGTCAGCTATAATTTATTTACAAACAACTTTTATATTTTTTTAGTTTATTTAATACTAGAGACCTGTCCACTGGGCGTAGGAGTAAAATTAGTAATAATTAAATAAATATTGTCCTATGTCCTAAGTATGTCCAGTCTTTCAGGCGTGATTGGAGGTCAAATATCCAAATATACATGCTTTCACATTTGTAATTTAAGAAGTATATTATTATGAACTATGTATTAAAATGTTTAATCTCAAAAACACTGTAACAACTGAAATAACTTAACTTGCAGATTATTTTTACGAAATGCATTTCGATGCTCGCAATAAACGAACTTGTCATCAGCACGGCACGTGTCTTGACAAATGTTTATTTCGTAATTGTATGTATATTTTAATCAATTAAATGTAAATTTGCAAGTTTTTTCCATACAACGTTTGGCTAACAACCTATAGCATTCGTGTCCGTGTTGCATAACGTACAGAAACATAACTTACATATACATATACCAGACTCAAGACAGTTATCTCGCCATAATAATTATACAGAAGAATAAGCGAAAAGTGATTGATCAAGGCCCATGCGAATGCTTCTTCTATGAACAGAATTGTATTGATAGAATATATTGAAAAATTAAAATTTTAAAATTGAATTTAGAATACGGTATTTTTATCATTTTTTTCTAAATAAGCTGTAACACCACCCTATTTTACCATTTTACTTTTAATATAACTAAAAGTAAAATGGTTTCTTCTATTGATTTTTTTATGAAAGATAAGGCAAACGAGCATATGGCTCACCTAATGGTATGTGATCACCATCTCCCATGAACATCTGCAACACCAGGGGTATTGTAGGAACGTTGCCGGCCATTTAGAAAGGAGTAGGCTCTTTTCCTATTTTTTTTGTGTTACATTGTATATTAAGTACCATTGGTGTCCGGACATGCAATCAACCGTTTATTATGATGGACGTTGTAACATCCAAATCAAATAGTAATAATTACTTTTTTAGATCAGGCAGTCACAGCCCCAAAAGTCACACGCCTCTCAAACTGCTGCCCATCGTCAGCTTATGTAATATACATCTGGTGTACATCCGTGAGATGGCGCGAATGCTATCTATCTGATGCCATAGAATTCGCTAAGATTTTCCTAGCTGGCTTATACGGTGTCTGCGAGACGATAGCGCTATGGTTCCACTTACGTCACCACCAAAAAAGAATTATTCTCTCTAAGTAGTATAAAAAGAAACCTACATATTATACTACTATTTACTTTTAGTTTGTAACAGTAATGACACAGATTATGATTAAGTTAGCAATTCAGTCTGCAAAAAAGCAATGCTTGCAATTATTCCGTTCTGAAGAAAAGAGAGAGAGAGAAGAGAACCAGTATGAGTAGAGGCTGTGAGGCATTCCATCTCAGTCTCAAGGTTTTCAACGCATCTGTATCTTTTTTAAATGAAGTTGGCTGCAGGTGTCAATGGACTGCAGCATCTGGCGAACTATAAGTTCGTTTGTCACTTCAGCTTTATAAAAAAAAAACAACTGATTTTGAAATAATGCGTAACAAATATACTATGTGTTCCTCATAGCAAATCAACCAAATACTTAACGGCGTTTTAGACATGGGACGATATAAATATTTTTTATGGAGTTATAAAAATATTATACAAGTTTTACTAAGTAAAGATAAAACTATTTTCTGCTATCTATTTACTAACTGACAATGATTCACCGTGTACTGGCGGTGTAAGAATATACACTACCCTATATCATTTCGTGGGTGTCGTAAGAGGCGCAGAGGGAACAAATCTGGAGATGGGCAGCAGCGTCTTTCGAATAACGACTAAAAATAAAAAACTGCGGTTGCCAATCCGCTAGCCAAGCGTGGCAACTATAGCAAATATCCCCCCTATGAGGCACAATATATGGGGAAGTGCAGCAGTGGACTTTAATAGGCTGTAACGGTAACGGATTTTGGTCGGTTCCGACGGTTAGTTGTGTTTAATAATAAATAATAATTAATAATAATTTTTATTACAACGTTGATAAAGGCATATTGTTAATTGTATTCCAAAAAATTCTCTGAAACGGCAAATTTTTTATTACAAAATTCTTCAGGGGAGGTCCTATATAAATTTAATGAAAAAATTCCATCCCTAAGGGTGGGAACATAGGGAATGAATATTTTAATTTACTTACCTATTAAAACTGGTTTCAGGAATAGATTAGAATATTTTTGATTTTATATAGATTTGAAGTAAGAATTACTTTGATTTTGAAATTCAATTTTTTGAATTGAAAGTCCTTTTATACTTTTACCACTGGTTCGGGAAAATTTCTCTGTTCTGGGAAGAATTAGCAAGAAACCCAGCGTGACTTTCTTTCAATGAAAAATTACTCAAATTTAAAATACACAGTTTTCACAAAATAGCTGAAACTGCTAGGAAGCGATCACGTCATTCCTAGAGGTTATTATAATAACCGTGTCATCATCATCATTACAGCTCTTCGTAAGTCCACTGTTGAACGTAGGCCTCCCCCAAGGAATGCCACAAAGCACGGTCCTGGGCCACCTGCATCCATTAACTTCCTGCATGTCTTACCACGTCGTCCCTGCTTCTAGTATGGGATTGCCTTACACTTCGTCTACCGGTACGAGGCTACCACTCGAGAACCTTTTCTTTCCAATAGGTTGTCAATTGTTCGAGCTGTATAGTTAATCAGTTGGGCTATGTCGGTTACTCTGATTCTACTGCGGATATCCTCATTTTTAAGTTTATGACGCAGTGAAACCCCGAGCACAACTCTCTTCATAGCTCGCTGAACAACATTGAGCTTCCTCATGCGGTCAGCACTGAAGATCCACGTCTCAGATCCATAAGTGATCACTGACAACACGCACTGGTTGTACATGCTCATTTTCTAGTTTTGAGGTATACCTGACGAAAAGATCAGTCGTAGTTTTCCGAACGCTGATAACAATGTTCATATTTCGTGGCGGATTGCGCGGAAACTTTAATTGATATCGCTTTTGTGTTTAGAAGTGGTTGATAGCACATTTATCAAGGGTCATTTCGTACTTTCACACTTTTCATATATCGTGTACTGTTTTCTGGGGACGCTCACCCGGGAAGGCATAGAGAGTGGATAAAATTTTACTTCGCTCTATAACGTACATATGCCGATAGATAAAAGTGCTCCATTAATTTAGCCAATTTTTTAGCTAAAATTATTTAACCAACCTCGCTTATAGAAGAGCTCACTGGTTTCTCTCGGTTGTCATCGGGCGTCGTTCGCGCGCCGAGCCGAGTGTTGAATTATTTTAATTTTTCATTATCTCTTAAACTATGCGTCCAAATAACATGCTAAAATATGCAAAGTTTATCTTCATAAAATTTTCTTGATGATGAACTAACTTTCGTTCGTAAGGATTAATATGCCATGCCAGAATAACGCTCATAAATCACTTATAAATTTTCTTGGCTTACGAATAAGAAATAGACATATGGTATTGCGAACTTATTTTAGCTGAAATAAAGATCTATATTTTTTGTAGTTCATTGTATTTACGTATCACTAACTATTACGCCAGCGCACGCGGATAAATCATTTCTGGAGCGCTTTTTCTTCTGACTAACTTAACAATAATCAATATTTAAGGCTAGCTGAGAGGTGTAGCTTAATGCTTTATAGCCTATACTATTCCTCATAAATCTGGCTATAATATACAAAAATAATTTTTCATATCGTACTGGTAGTTTCAGAGATTAGTGTGTTTAAACGAACAAAAAAAACTCTTCCGCTTTATTATATTATAAGTATAGATTGTTCTTAAGGCTCAAACTACAGTTCAGTAGACCACGGTTACGTAAAGAATAAAACACGGTTAATAACAGTGTAGTAAAATAAGGTCACGTCGCTTTGTTTAAATCTAGGACAGATGAGCAGAGAAATACGAAACGAGAAATCAATTTTGAATATATTTTTTAAGTTTATAATATTATAATATTAAAAAAATACCTATTTTGAATGTTTATTTGCTCAAAATATTAATTAGTGCTCAATATGTAAAAAGTTAAATAAAGCAATGTAAGATAATGTGTAAACTATGCGGAATAGTAAACATATGTGCTATGGACCCGTATCGTAAGAATCGGGACGGGTTCTTTCATACTACGCAAATTTCTTTCTTAATATTATATAAACTCCGTTCACTAACTGAAGAAATGGAGGTGTCAATGTTTTCAGTTTTAGAACGATTTTGTTACGAGGTCTATCTCAAAAACTAGTTGAACCATTTTATACCGTGTTTAAATAAAAAATACTGAAAACATCAATACATAATTTACTTTGTAAGATATGAACAAAAACATGAAACTAACATATTTTTTATTTTTTTTATAAAAAAAAAGTTAATTGCTCATAATAAAAAAGTAGAGCCGCGCTGCAGCCATATTATGGTTATAGAATAGCACAAATGGTTTGGCTAGACCGGGGTATGACCACGCACTCACAGAATACCATCGTAAAATAGAAACTTAATGCTGCTGTGTTTCGTATGGTGAGTGTAGAGAACCAGAGACCCTTTTTACTGGAAACGAGGCATTCTATCTTTGTCCTCAGGGGTGGCAACGGATCTGCATTTTGATTCTTAATCGAGGCTAAATGTAGATGTCTATGGGCCTCAACACCCACTTACCATCAGGTGTCCTGTGTTCGTTTATCACCCTTATTCTATAAAAAAAGCAACGCTAACGCAACTAGGCCTGACTCGCACTTGATTATTACTTACATATTTTGTGTTGATAAGTCATAGTGCGTCTTTCAAGAATTGCGATATTTAGTAAAACAGTAGAGTTCAAAGGCTATTAAAGCTGTGGCGTGGAGACCTTATTTTATCAATGCTTCTAAAAGATTATGCTTAGGCTTATCATGTGGGTCAAGTTGATCAGGTTATTGCACATTATATGGACAGTTTTTACGTATTTGGGCTAAGATTAGTGAACGTGCGCCAGGAATAGGTAAGAGAGTAACCCAGACGGGACTTGTTCGGGAGGATGGAAGACGACTAGCCTGCGTGCAAGGCGATTCGTAATAATTTCGAAAACAGCACGTAGACTCGGCTCAGAAGAGAAATCAGTCTGTAGTTCTTCGTTGCGGCATTATAACCTTTCGTCAAGGTCAAGATCACTTTACTCTACGTCACCGCAGTAGTGCCGCCATGAAAGACGTAATTAAACAACCTTTGAAGGAATTTAAGAATTTTTTATAAGATTAGAGTGACATACTAGCACACAGTCCACTTAATGGTAAGTGGCCCCTAGACATCTACATCTATCCTCGATTAAGAATCAAAATGCATGCGTTAAAACCCATGTGCACTAAGATGGAATGCCTCGTTTCCAGTAAAATTGGTATCTGGTATCCTCTACACTCACTATTCGAAACACAGCAACAATATGCTACTATTTTATGCTGGTAATCTGTGAGAGCGTGGTTCTACCCCGGTCGAGTCGACCCATTCCTGCGACAACCATAATATAGCTGCAGCATGGCTCTACCACGTTAAAAATATAATATAACGGTATTCCACTCGTTTTCGGAAGCTCTGCTGTCTATACTCCTCTGACACCTTGCCGTTTTGAAGGTGCTGGAGATCCATTCTAATCTTTCGTCCAGGATGATCCCCAGAATAGTGTCGGATGAGATATGCTCTTAGGTTGTTTCTCTGTGGCTCCAATGACGTTGTGTACAGCTTTTTTATTTATATAAGAGGGGGCAAACGAGCATGCGGCTCACCTGATGGTAAGTGACTACCGCCGTCCATGTACATCTGCAACACCAGGGGAAATGCAGGTGCGTTACCGGCCTTTTAAAAAAGATTATCTGTTCTTAGAATTTTCATTCTCATTCAAAAATTAAATTATTCACCAACTAACACTAACAAGGCCAGAGAGCCAGTATAATAAAAGGCTGTAAAACATTCCATAATATTCTTCAGAGGTGACAACGTATCTGTAGCCTTTTTTATTTGAATTTCGTTGAAGATGTCCACAAGCTGCAATAGCCACTTACCATTAGGTGGACTGTAAGTTCGTTTGTCACTTAAGGTTTTATAAAAACAAAAACTATTTTTTTTTCAGCTGCCGTACGTTTGTACGAACAAACACTTATAGCCTATGTATATGTGTACGTGTTATTTTGTGAAATATGCGTAACTGACCTTATAGTCCGATTTTTAATTTATCTGCTAATAGCCATAACAGCTTCCTGATAAGATGTTATAAACAACATACATACGTGGAGCTGATATGTAATCGAATGTTCTTTTGTTACGGATTCTTTATCACTGTGCGCTCTGCAGTTGTATTAGTTGGATAAAATGCCGTGTTTAAAAATTTTAACCAATATTCCGAAGAGTCAAATACCTCGTGACTTTGTGAATAAGATTATCCCACTATTAGCGAAAACCTTGAAAAAGCCAGAAAATGTAAGTAATTTTGTACTTTTATTCTTCTAGCAATCTTATTACCTTAAATCATAACCTTTTTTGACAATATTGTCTTACAATGATGATTATGGGATATTATATGTACTTAATTATTGTAGTCGAGATGCAGAAGGGACTCTCTTACTACTCCATATCATCCCGAGGTTGTCGTCGAGATAGGCAGTAGCATCTTCCTAGTAGTAACAACTCAAATTAATGATTTCTTCTAATAATTATTAATTATTTATTCTCCGCCTCGTGATAATTGCCACGCTTGACCGGCAGTTTTTTATTTTATAGTTGTTGAGCGTACAAAGGCGGTGTAAGAACATCTACTACTCTATGTCGCCCCGTCGTAAGAGGCAACAGAGGGAAAGCAGTAAATGCGCAGCAGCGTCTTCCTAATAGCATTAAGTGTTACTGTCAATTTTATTGATACCAGAAAGGATACTTGGTTTGCACGTGTACTAATAACTTTTAAAGCAAACGATTACCCCTTGAGCTACAACGAGCCGTAGCCACATGTAAATATAGGACAAATGAGTTACATAACTACATAGGTAAGCCTAGTAGTAAATGAATTGGTAATTGCAATTTTATATGCTGATTTACAAAATATGTGACGGTAAGGGTAAATTTCTAAATTCTTTGATATTTATGCTGTTAGTTGGCTTTTACAGCTTCAACGGACACACTGTGAGACGGCAACCTGCGTCTCTGAATTGAATGAAAAGAAAGTTGGAAGGGAAAAGGACATTCGAGAACAGCCAATAGGCCAATAGGGAAGGGAGTCCGCCACTGTGCTCCAATTAATTCACCGTGGCGGAATCCTTTACCTACCCTAAAACTCTCACAAAATGAGACAAGACCTGAACCAGCAGCGGAAGACTCTTTTAAAAAGTCTCTGTCAAAGTCCACTGCTAGATATAGGTCTCCCCATAGATTGCCTACTATAATTGATTCATTACAGTAGGCTATCAAAATTGCAAAAAAATCTGAAAATGTTAAATGAATCGTTTATTTAGAATTAAATGTAAAAACATTACATGTCCTTTTTTAGCTTAGAGAATACTTAATATGCTATACTATAATAAATATATACTACATGTATCTATACTACACAAAACTGCCGTGTGGTGGCAGCGTAAGAGTTTCCACCACCCTATGCTGTCCCGTGGGTCGCAAGTAGGGTCTATGCGAATTCCACAAGAATAATTAAAGTTAATACAGCTTACTTAATATAGAAACTAACAGTTTAATGAAATTACTACTTAAAATTTGAATTAAATTTTAACAATAATTTAACAAAATTAAATCAAGATGTTGCAACGACTTTTGAACAATATTTTAACGACATTTCGATCTTGACTACAATGTCACTGAATTCCTCACCTACTGTCGCCGAGTCATTACTCAAACAAAATGTAAATGTCTGTAAAAAAATAATTTGCATTTCATAAAATATTATCATGAGATATTGTAAAATATTTCAAAACTATTGATTTTAAGAAAACAGCAGGGGATTTCCGTTAAAGTTATTGCGTCTATAATAGATGCAATCGCATTGTAACTTGCTATTATTTTCAATATTTCAATATCGAATCTCCTATGTTTCCTGATTTAAGGAAACATAGTAAAGTTATACCTTTATTTAAATCTGGTAGTACATTGGACCCCACTAATTTTAGACCTATTTCTGTACCGCCAACGCTCAGTAAAATTTTTGAAAAAATAATTCTAGATCGAATTTGAATTGTTTTTAATGTAAATAAATTAGGTACTCCATAAAAATCTCTTAGGTTTTACAAGTAGTCGCTCGACAACTGACGCCGGTGTTGAGCTGATTAAACATATTTTATGTACATGGGAGAATTCAGAGGATACTTTGGGTATATTTTGTGATCTTTCCAAGGCTTTCGATTGCGTTCACCATGATACATTAATCAGAAAGCTAGCATTATGGTGTAAAATACATAGCACTCAAACTTATTATATCATATCTGAATAATAGAACGCAAACAGTTGTTATTAATGGGAGCATTTCTTCCGGATCAGTAGTATCTATGAGTGTTCCTCAGGGCTCAATTCTTGGACCCTTCCTGTTCTTAGTTTATATTAATAACTTACCTTACTTCGCAGGAATAACCATGATATAGTTTTATTTGTTGATGATACTTCGTCGATATTCCGACTTAAAAGGCAATTATTAAAACATGAAGAAGTGAATAATGATATATCAAAAGTAGTAAACGGCATAGCATAATGTCATATCGACGCTTGAAAGGCAATAATTACCAAGCGACATTTTGGGCGATATTGAGTTATATACATCATTGAAACCAGCAAAAAATTCTGCGTCGATATGTCATACTCTCGTACCGCTAGGAAAAGTTTTGTTGTCGCTTGGTAACTTAAAAAAAATCACATTTTCACAGTTTTCGGCGACCAAGAGACTAAAATTTTACTGATTTATGAATAATTTTCACTTGGTAAATATTCGATTTTAACTTTATACACTTAGAAATTTTTGCCTTGACTCAATTTAATGCGGTTAAACATAAAGTATTTTTTTCCTTACGGTATCTAGAGTATAAGCATTACTTAAGAAATTTTACCGGATTAATTTTTTTTGGTCTCGGCATTTAAGACTTTTTAACACACGTTAATTATGTACACATTTTCATTTAGTATCTTTTTCCTAAATGCAATGATGTACGGCGCTGGTGTCGCAAAAGAAGATGGTTTCAACGTTTTCGTTATGGAAATTTCGACCTTCAGAACCAACCCCGTGGACGGCTGGAGGCCAAAGTGGAAAATGAAGAATTAAAGGCTATTGTGGAAGCGGATCCATCACACAGCACTTCAGAGATAGCTGCAGGCTTCGGGGTAAGTGATAAAACTGTATTAATCCACTTGAAGCAACTCGGGAAAGTAAAAACTTGAACGAGGGTACCTCATGAATTGAGTGAATCGAACTTGCAAACACGCGTCGACTGCTGTGTTACTTTGCTCAACCGACACAATAATGAAGGGATTTTAAATTGATTCATTACTTGTGATGAAAAGTGGATACTATACGATAATCGGAAGCGCTCGTCGCAATGGCTGAACCCTGGAGACTCAGCCAAATCCTGCCCTAAACGAAAATTGCCTCAGAAAAAGCTACTTGTGAGTGTTTGGTGGACTAGCGCCGGTGTCGTTCACTACAGATTTCTAAAATCTGGCCAAACAATTACGGCAGATATCTATTGTCAGCAACTGCAAACCATGAAGGAAGAACTAGCTGCTAAACAACCGAGATTGGTCAATCGCTTTAGGCCACTGCTGCTTCACGACAACGCAAAATCACACACTATACAACAAACAACCACTAAGTTAGATGAGCTACAATTGGAATGTCTGCGATATCCACCGTACTCCCGGACCTTGCTCCAACAGATTACCATTTTTACGGAAGTTGGACAACTTCTTACAAGGAAAAATTCAACCCAATGCAGCAGTCCAAACCGCCTTCAAAGAGTTTATTGATTCTCGCCCCCATGGTTTTTTTTTAGTAAAGGGATCAATGAACTACCTATTAGATGGCAAAAGTGCTTAGATAACAACGGTGCATACTTTGATTAATTAAATATATTTTACAAAAAACAATTGACTTTATATTCCTCCCGTATAAAACGCCAATTTCATATGTAAGGACCTAATATTTCGACAGCTGTGATTTATACAGATATAGAATCTTTTCAAATCCTACTCCGTTGTATTAAGTCCCGAGTTAAAAAGAGAGTACTATTGCTTACTCGTATACGATACGATGACGACGACAATTAGCCGCTATCAGAATTAGCTTTAAGAATGCAAGCTGGAGAAATTTATGATGAGACTGATCCAACAGCAGAAAATGACGAAGATGGTGTTGAATTCAATAATGAGTCAATACTTTTAGAATCTATACCACCTCATTCATTCGATTACAAGGGTAATTTAAGGGTTCCCCCACTAAAAGTGACGAAATTCTTCAAAAGCATATCGTAGCTGATTTTGGGACAAGTATATTGTTTAGTTTTAGATGTAAAGACACGCTGGAGCAGCTAAGGCGCGATTTTAAGCCGTTTTCAAATCTGATATAATCTGGTATTGACAGTCCTCTCTTGATGTTAACCAAACACTAACCAAGGATTCTGAAGAGACCGAAACAGGTAAAAATTTGAGGGTGCAAGAGTGAGGATTATTGCACCATGTAGTTTGGCCTCATGGAAAAAAGTACATCGAAATTCTCCATAATTATTATACATTCATCGTCAAACACTTCGGATTACACGCTACTGTCAGTTTTGATGGATATACACGAGGAAAACCGGTATAAAGTCTTACGAGAGATATCGTAGGAAACAAAAGTGTGTAGCCGCCGATGTGGATATTTCACCAGATAAATTATTAACACAAACTCAAACCAAATTCCTTTCAAACATTGCAAACAAACAGAAGTTTGTATTGCCGAGGAAGATGCAGATCTTTTGATTGTTAGAACAACTATTGAATTGAAAGCAAAATCTGCAAATCAACCTGTTACGATAGTTGGAAATGATGTCTACTTACTAATTTTATTAATTTCCCTTTCTTCAGATTCTGAAATCATCTATTTTCCCAAAAAAGTCCTGGAAGAAATGCAAATATTCTATATTCAACGCAGAATAACCGATTTTAAAATGATAATCCATTAAATGATGATGATGATGATGATGAAAGGGAATATTATCGTGAAGAAGATGACGAAGAAGAAGAAATAAGGACTGGAAATTATCAACCGAGGGATGCATTGGATCATCTAATGAAACAGAAATGGAATATAATCAGTATTAAAAAATTATGAAAATGCTCATGTTTCTTACATTGTAAATGTCGAAAATATATTTTTGCATATATTTTACTTTTGGTAACTAATGGATAAACTTTTATACCATTTCTTTTATGCCAATTATATTTTTAGCAAGCACATTCTAAGAGCGGAAAGTTCTGCTAGTCTACTTTTGAAGTTCCCGTAATTGGTAAGCTTTCAAATGAATATAATATATTTATTTATTTACTTTTATCTTTGAATAAATTAAATAATAAAATTAATAACTTTTCACAAAAATCAATTATTCTTAAATAATACAAGGAAAATTTTACTATAACACCCCTTAAAAATTTAATTTAAATCAGGATTTTGAATTTATCTAATTCAAGAAAACTTTGAAGAATTGTATCAATTGTATATCTGGGTCGATTTGAAGTTGCGAAATTCAAAAACTAACTTGACATGTCGGAATGATTGTTTTTTATAATTTGTAAGCCAAATGTTTATAAAAAAAATGTTAAGTTTCAAAATCCCAAGATCCCAACATGTCAAGTTATTTTTATGAATCATGGAATTTGGAATTGATATAATATATTTACTATCGTCGGGACAATTAAAAAAAACTTCAACTTCTAAAAAATATAAAAAAAAAATTACTTCCTAGTTTCGTATTCAATCACCAAGTAGCCAAAAATAACCTGATCTATTTTTATAAACAGATCGTAAAATAGAGAGAGTGCGAGAATTATGATTCTTCGATGATGCCTTCTCACTCTTACTCGGACCTCGTATAGTAGTAGGTATAGTATACGAGTCAGCATAAGTAGTATACGAGTAAGCAATAGTACTCTCTTTTTAACTCGGGACTTATACAACAGCGTTGAAAAGAATATGAAAAAGATTTTATACCTCTTCAAAATTCACATCTACCGAAATATACTAGGAAAATTTTTTTTTTCATAAATTTTGATGTCGGTAAATAACTTTTACCTGTTTGTGATTTTGATGAAATTATTACTAACCGACACTATTTCATAAAATATTGAAAAAAAATCGTAATCTTTAAATGCCAGTTTACTAAGCCTTTAATCTGCATTTAAAATTCGTTGAAATCGAGTAGTTACGACTAATAGACGAGTTTTTACGAATTTTTTTCCAAAAAAAAATACTTTAAAATGCTCTAGTGTAACGTTGCCAATATGTCGCTTGGTAATTATTGCCCTTCAAGCGTCGATATGAAATCTTGCTATGGGGTAATGCGACTGACATTGAAACTATCTTCGTTTTACAAAAGAGAGCCATAAGAGCAAATTATAACCTAGGTCCGAAGGAATCCCTTAGAGAAAAATTTAAAGAAATAAATATATTAACTTTGGCCTCTCAATATATTAACGAAAATTTTATGTATGTACACAAAAACAAAAATAGTTTTATTAAAAATAGTGCTGTACATTCTGTAAATACTAGGAACAAGCACAAGTTAGTTAAACCAGTTACTCGACTCCAAAGAATCTGTTTTTCCTTCATGGGGCAATGTATACGCTTTTACAACAAAGTCCCAGAAAATATGCAGACCTTATCTATCAAAAAGTTCAAATTATTTATTAAGCAAAAATTGTTTTGATAATAACCCCTGGGATTGAGGTGTTCGCTGCTATGCTGTTTCTAAATGTTTTCATAACATTTATTCATAGTATATTATGCTTTAAAAAAAGTTCCACTGGGTTTCTTGTCGGTTCTTCACAGAGGTTTTATTTCCGAACCAGTGGTAAAAGTTAAAAATGATTTTCAATAAGAATTACATGTATTCAATATTGAATAAAAATGATTATATTCTATTCTAATCAATTACGGACAAATTTCGACCTAGTGGAGACTTAAGTTTTCAGTCAGTTATGGTTATAGTTAGTAGCAGATTGACGCCTGTATGAAAAGAATAGCAAATTTATTTATTGATAAATTTGCGTTGGTAACTTAACTTAATAAATGTGTTAAAAGTTATTCGTAAACAGAATAAGCAAATTAAAAATCACAGTTATATGCATAAAATACTTCAATTTTATCACTATCAGGTTACAATTTAATAGATTAATAATTTTTATCTGATGATTGAAAAATAAACCTGAAATAAAATCATCCAGAAAAAAAAATATTAATCAAAGATCTTTAGTTATTTTTGGAATCAAAATCTAATAAAAAACTTTTCTATATTCCTCAAAAGTACTTACTTCACTTTTAAATTAATACGTATTTCTCTTTGAAATACGTACAATTCAAACAGTCTTTAACTAGCAACGGGCCTCTCCCATAGTAAAACGAAATTGTCGTAATCGCTACGACTTGTAAGCAGTGATGCCAGATCTGATAAGGATATACAACGACGAGTGAACGCAGAAAATACACAATAACACTCTATTTTGGGAAGTCAGAATGTGTCAAAAAAGGCACGTACGGCAATTCAAAATGCTGAGTTAGTCCCTACCTTAATGTATGGTAGTGAAAACTGGGTGTGGCAGAAGAAGCACGAGAGTAGAATAAATGTTGTAGGAATGCGGCCATTAAGGAGTATTAAGAAGGGAATGCTTCGGCGGTTTGGTCATGTAGAAAGAATGAACGAAGAAAGAGCAGCCCAACAGATTATTAAGCTGAAGTGGCAATGGGCCGGTCATATAGCTCAAAGAACCGATAACGGACGCGGAAGGTTCTCTCGAGTGGCAGCCCCGTACCGGCAGGAAAAGTGTAGGGCGTCCCCCCACTAGATGGAGTGACAACCTGATAATACATGCAGGAAGTCAATGGATGCAGGTGGCTCGGGACCGTGCTTTGTGGCATTCCTTGGGGGAGGCCTATGTTCAGCAGTGGACTTGTGAAGGGTTGTTATGATGAAATGATGTAGTTTTTATTAGGTAGGTGCTGCCCATCTCCTGGTTTCAATTCCCTCTGACGCCTCTTACGACACCTACATATATTATGTGATATATTATGTAAACATTCTCACACGGTCACTACATGGTCGAAGTCAAACTTACGCGGTGGAAATCTTGCATTGCTATTGTTGTGTTTGTTTTTGTCAGAAAATCCAAAAATTCAAAATCTTTTTGAAAATATAATTATAACTTTATTTTACTCTGTTAATAACAACCTAATAAAGTTAAAACTTTATATAACTTTTTATGCAGAAAGTTACATGCGTGATATCCGGAGACTGCTACATATCCTTCGCTGGTGAGTCAAAATCTCCGGGTGCCACTGCTACACTGGAGTCAATTGGGAATTTAGGTCCCAATGAAAACAGAGTAATCGTGAAAGAACTATCCGATTTTATAGAAAAAGAAATAGGCGTGCATCGTGACAGGTAATATTTATAAATTATAATCATAAACTTAGAATATACTGGCGTAAGTATATTCTAAGACTATGAATTACAATGCGATTTAATATAACAATAATCACTTGTTTATAAAATCCAATTACTTTGTATTATTTTTAATTGTACTAGGTTGATTAATAATTTTTGGAAACGCAATGAAACTTAGGAACTTTACCTTAACAATTTCTTTGATTTTTTTACGTTGTCTTGCGTAGCGGACTTTGTTGGCATTTGTCATTGCAGGCTGTGCTGCCGCATTTAAATTCAGTGCACCAGTAGGTCACTGTAAAATAAGACGGAGCATTGTCTGCCAAAGAAGTCTGCAGTTCTTAAAAAACACTTTTTGTAGATTTTTATTAAGGCAGAAATAATTAATAACCGCACGAACTTCGAGTAAAGTTTCTTTACTCATGTGCTTCGAGTTTCTCCATTTTGCATACAAGATATATTTGTGAAGTTTGAAAAAAAATTAGGTATTGTTTTTAATTTAGTTTTTCTGGCCTTGGCTACTAACGAATTTAAGATTCGAAAAAAAAATAGAACGCATTTTTATAACTCCTTGATTAGTGTCCTATTCCGAAAACTTATTGACCAACCTGGTAAATTGTGCCATTGACATACTTCGCTGGTATACTTACATTGATGTGTTTAATATGATATATATATTATTGATGGACGATTTTAACTAAAAACAATCGAATTAGATATTTTTCTATTCTTGTTTTGTGTATAAGCTTGTAACGCTACTCACTCAACGTAATTATTGACGGTGCGGCATTTTTAACAGCACAAGATCCTATCGCATTTAGGTATTAGCAATTGTTAAAAGAGGAATACGTTTTTGAGGGGATGCATAAAATTTGGCCGCAAGTTAAATTAATTAAATTACTTTCTGTGAACAATATCAATTAAGAAATTACAAATAAAATTGATGCTAACTATAATATTTTTTAGTTGACATAAATTAGTGCTGACGCATGCGCAGCAGGTTTACAACCAAAGGTAGCTGCTTCTTTTTTTGATGCAAGGTGTGCTCGTAGCTTAATTTGTTATACACAGTTATACAGGGTTATTTTTCAAAGAGTAGCCAAATTTTAAACTTGATATATAGTTATTGCAGTTTTTAAAAATACGAGTGAATAAGGCTTCTACTCTTATTTGAAATTGTCCCAAATTGAATGTGATTTACGGGCAACAACTACGCGTACGCGCGCTCCTCTGTGTGCGATTCAATTAACAAAATTTTTTGCTTTAATGTATATATAATGTACTCTGTGGTTTTTGCCGACCGATCGACCCTTACGAATGTGTGCGTTCGTAATAAAATAGTAGGCGTTACATATTTATGAATGACAATCAGTCAAAATAATGCATTACCACGAATTTTGAATTAAAAAGATAAAAAGGAAGAATATTTGAGATTTTTTTATTAATTTTTCTTCACCTTTTTCTATATTACTTATTCTGAACATTCTCTGCAAATTTGGCCGGTTATTGCAAAATAACCCCGTATATCTAGTAGATATAGTTTATCCGTGACGACGAGTGAGTCGACGATCAAATAAGCGTAATAGCATAATTGTCTATTCATCCGATATTTTCGCAACAATTACCAATTTAACGCTAATTATAGAATATTGGACAGATACTGCGATATGATGCACACCTGGCAATACTTTACAAAATCTGCAATGTTATCTCTTACCGAATTTGCTTTATCTTAGATATTTTTAGTGATATACTTAATTGAAATGACATGACATAACTTTTTTTTCAATTTAAATAATACGATACTATTTTTTTTGCTGATTTTACAATAATTACATAATTCTATTATTGAAACATATTTTTAAAAAATTACACATTATTAGATCGAAATTCACGACTTCTTTAAATACATATTATTATTTTGATTTACTATGATTATGTATCGAAACAAAAATAAAACTACCACATATAGACTGTTTTAATGTATTGTAAAGATTCGTATCGTATTTTATTGTAAATAACCCTTGCTTAATAAAAAAAAAAATATTTTAAAATTTACAGATTTTTCCTGACTTTTTACGACCTTTCATCGTATAATGTAGCAAAAAGTGGCGTCACTGTAGAAGCAGCTTCGGAAAGTCAAAAATAATAACAAAGGAGTACAATAACAAGAAATCACAAAGGTATGGCAACTGCTGGACATAAAAGTATATTATTAAATTGATACACATTAAACAGAATAACGAGTTTCATTTTCGTAATTAATTCATATCCTAATTTTTTTACACGTAGGTAAAGGTAATCCTAACCTAATCTAAGATACGTAATGCCATCAGTGTAGGTGTATAAATCTATTAGAAATAAAAACGTAATTAGCAAAGAGGCAAAGAGTATATAATTAGCAAAGAGGCAAAAAGTATATAATTAGCAAAGAGACAAAGAGTAGAAGAGCTTTGACATTTGTTTTCGTAGAACTGTGTAAAAATGCGCAAAAATTAGTGACTTGTAGTACTGGTTGCCTTAAACCTAAAACAGACTCCAGACTATTACCAACCCTTCCAACGGGTCTCCAACGTGACTCTTTAGGAATCGCGCCGTTGATGCGTTAGAGTTGTGGCCGCAGAGGAGAGGAATGTAGGAATTGCGAGGTACCGTGGCCAAATCTTGGTCGGTAGCGAAGCCATAGACTACTAGATAATTGCCGCTGCTGGAATCAGGAGGACTGTTGCTTTCGAGTACTCGTTTTTCCTTGCCTCATGGCCTCCGCATATCGGATATTGGGGTACTCTCACTAAATAAGATTTTTGAATGGATACACAGCCTTTAAAGTAAAGCCTTTTTGTGGTAATAAATAAATGATTATAATATAATTCTTATTATTCTTTCTTTTTTAAACTTAAGGTTCATTTATTTACGTAACATAAAATATAAAATATTTATTATGATCATAAAAAACTATAACTTAAATTATCGTACAGTCTTATTATCCGAAGTACAATGTCAATAACACTGGTTGCCTTTCCTCGTTGAATGGTCCTCTTATCACTAACGTCAACGACAAGTCGCAGATACAGTTCCTTTAGCAACTTTACCTCACGTGAACCAAACGGACCGATAGCTTCTAAAGCAAATTTCACAAATATGTAGTCATCTGTCAGAGACTCTTATCGTGCCATTTACACAGTACAGCCACCTCTGATAGCACCGCGGCTCTAAACGTATTACCCTTGAAATGAGGGGTCGTGAAAGTGTCTAACGCAAGTAGCATCCCACGCAAGAGCTTGGAAATGTATTGTTCTTACATATAATAAAATAGCAACGTCGTTCTGTCTTTGTGCCTATCCATTATTGTACTTATAACTCGAGAATCACATATTATCATTAATATCGTCCACTGTAATGCCGTCTTCTTTTTTTTTATAAAACTGAAGTGACAAACGAGCTTACAAGCTATTTGATGGTAAGTGGCTACTGCAGTCCATGAATACTTGCAGCCATACAAAGAATTATGCATACAAAGAAGGTTACAAATGCGTTGTCACCCCTGAAGACTACGATGGAATGCCTTACAGCCTGTAATTATAATGGTTCTCTATACCCTACACACCGGAACACAGCAACACAAGCACTGCTATGGCGAATGGCGCATGCTACACACTCGATAATTATCACGATATTTAACGTGATTTTTATCTTGCAATATTTTGGATCGAATCTACATACTACATACTCGATACTAATCGCGTCAGTACAACGGTAGATTTCATTCACTAAAGACGTACGTTACATACTCCAAATCCAATAACGTAATGATTGACTATAAAAGTGAAGCATGCGTTGCTATTATATTAGCGATAGCATTAAAAGACATGTAAAGAGAAAAAATGGATAAAGCATTGGCTTCAAGACAGAGATCAGTGTCTAGTCTCTGGTCGATATTTATCGTGTCAGTATTGATCAGTATTCATTCTGTCAGCGATGGACACTAGAAAATAATTTTCTTAATACCAAGAAATGGATGTTCTTGGTATTCTCGAATCTAATTTAATAAATTCAGATGTGTATATTGATCTCTGTCTTGAAGCCAATGATCATCCATTTTTTTCTCTTTACACGTCTTTTTAATGCTATCGCTAATATAATAGCAACGCAAGCTTTACTTTTATAGTCACTCATTACGTTATTGGATTCGGAGTATGTAACGTACACGTCTTTAGTGAATGAAATCTACCGTTGTACTGACGCGATTAGTATCGAGTGTATGGTATGTAGATTCGGTCCAAAATATTGCAAGATAAAAATCACGTTAAATATCGTGATAATTATCGAGTGTGTAGCATGCGCCTATGTGACGGCAGAATAGGTAAGAAAAAAATATATAAAAAGAGTCCTACCACCTAATATCTTCTAGAAACTGAAAGTTCACTGCATTGAAAATCTACCGCAGTGTTCCCAACTACTACCGGTTCTTCTCCATGTTCATCTTAAGACCTACTCTTTGGGAAACACTACTTAGGACTTTAAGCATGGTGCTAAGGTCCTCCGGGGATTCTGCCATAACGACTTAATTGTCGGCAAACCATAGGTGAGTGACATATTCGCCATTAATGAAACCCTATCCATTTCAGTCCAGTAGCTTGAAAACGTCTTTCAATGCAGCCGCGAGGAAGTTCGGCGGTATAACATAACCATTTCCTTACACTTCTCTGCAATTGGATAGTTTTCGTTTTCTTGTTCTGTACTCGGATAAACATCGTAGTGTTACTATATAGCACTTACTACGAAGGCTTTCCCATTGTCCACATACGCCACATATAACTTCAGTTTATGCTTTTCAGTCTTCTGTGTAAGGCCGAATCATATATATACAAGGTAATTTTGCAATAACCGGCTTAATTTGCAGAGGATGTTCAGAATAGATAATATAAGCGAATGGTGAAAAAAAAAATATATATAAGAAAAAAAACTCAAACATTTTGTCCTTTTTATCTTTTATATTCAAAATGTGTGGAAATGTATTATTTTAACTGATGTCTTTCATAAATATGTAGCGCCTACCATTTTATTAGCACGCACACATTCGTAAGGGATTGTTGAATTCGGAAGCAGTCGGTAGCGTTCGGCCAGTTCGGCACTCGCGCTCGGTTACAGATTTAGCGCGTCTCCCCGCCCTTTCCCTTCCGTAAGCAATTACAGTGCTAGGTACGTTCACCTGGACGGGCCCGGCCGACAGTGTTCACTTGACCGTGACCTCATTACGTACCAGTGTCCTATTTTTAAAATTTCGTAGGTATGAAATGTTACGGTGTTACATTTTAAGCAATGAAAGTTCACCTGATGCGCAAAGATTATACGAAAGTGAGTCGTTACCGCGTTTGCAAAGACAAGGAATTAACGCACGTGTACCACCCAATCGGAGAATAAGATTTGCAGCTAACCGAAGCCTGTTAGACATTGGACAGTTAACCACTCCGTCACATGGAAGTGCTCGCCCGTTTAAATGTGAAGGAAAAATTGGAAATTGGAATCACAATTCGCGTCGCGTAGTTATCAACTTAGTAGCGAGCGTGTCGTTAAGGAAGTAAATAGTGGGCAAAAGCTCCGTGCTGACTCGTACACACACGCGCGCGCGTATGCTGTAGTTGTTGCCCATAAATCACATTCAATTTCAGATATTTTCAAATAAATATAGAAAAATTATTTACGCGTATTTTTAAAAACTGCTAAAAGTGTATATATTTATATTTTGAACTTAATTATTAAATTTGGCTAGTCCCTGAAAAATTACCCTGTATATATATTCTATATACTATATTATACTCTAGTTGTCGTAAACGTGATTGCTGATCATTAGATCCTAGGTTCGATTCCCGGGTCGGACCAGAATCAGTTAATGGGTTTATCTGTCAAAAAATTATCAGTAACAGACTGGCGGCAGGAAGTTGGCGGTATTTCACTCCCGAGTCACGGAAAGCATGTAAATGTGTTGGTCCTGCGTCTGATCTTTTTCCAATCGTGTCGGCTTACCATCCCATCGAAATATGAGATTGAGGGAATAGAGAATACACCTGTGCTTGCGCATACAGACCGGCACTATAATCCTGTCCTGCGTAGATGGCTAATTTCCAGTTGGTAGTAACCGCCGTGACCAAAATTCGGTCTGGAGGATATTATTATAAAGCCGAAGGGTATGTATGTAGTCTATTGTACTAAAGCCTTTGCAAAAACCAGCTTGTTCGGGAGGCTACAAATTGCCGAGACTGCGTGCGAGACGATAAGTACTGAGTCTCGAAAACAACATGTAGACGCGGCCCAGAATCAGTCTTTAATTCTTCAATAGAGTTTCATCACCTTTCTTGAGAAATAAAACTACACAATACTGCTCTACGTCTCCGGCGGGCACCACCGTAGGGATGCAATTATATAGCTTCTGAGAAGGACTCTAAGTATCGGTTTACCATTTCGGAAAAAAGGGCTTCTAGTTTTCTATAATTACCATACGAAACACTGCATGCAGCATTTAGATGCTATTTTTAAGCTGTTTTTTATTTTTTACAACTAGCTTTACAATACCTTATTTTTATCGTGTAATTATTTAATCTCTTCAATCGATAGTTTCATCATCACTTTTTGTTATAACTTTTACAGAATTTATTGGTCTTGATATAATATTATCTTCATCCACCCATATTTCTCCAATATTTTTCCATATTCCACGATAACTTGATTCTTCTTCGACTTCCTCCGTTTCTTCCCAGGATACGGTATCTAACTTAACGTTTCTCCAAGCTTTTTCTATGCAACTACTTTTCTCCTCTAGGGATCCTTCTTTGCTTGTTTTTTCGTCTACACTGTCGGATTCATCACTGACAACAGGTTCAATAGAATAATTTTCTTGTAACTCTTCATCAGTATTTTCTTCCGTTTCATTGTATTCTTCTGTCAAAGAATCTGTGGTGACTTCCTTTATATCCAATTGCTTTATTTCTTCTTCCAAATTTTGCCTCTGTTTTTGAAGTATACGATCTGCTTTAGTTTTCCATTTGTTAAGATTCCTTAAGGCCATGATATACAATGGCTTAGTATTTGGTAACATTCTGAGTAACATATTATAGCACGGTATACAAATTTGGCTAAGGAATCCTACCTGAAAATTATTTTAAGAAAAACTTGGCTTAGACTGGTATTTTGGTTGACATAATTAATAGAAAGGAATTTCAATTTCGAAAGTAAAGTAAAACATACTTGACTAGCGGGTTGCTCATTAGGTTTATTCCGATCCATCATTGGTATCGGAGTTCTACCTGCTGCTCTTTCTTTATCACCTTGGTCATAAAACTCTTCAAAAATAACCTTGACAGTCTTAATTTGAATATTCCAAGGTTTTGCTGAAGCGGAAAGATCAGCTGCTGTCATGGAAATTGCCATTGCTAGGTCTCTGTAAAACAGTGGTAATATTATTTTATATTCGAAAACGTAATACACACATTTATTTTTAAATACATTTCACAATTTTCGTTCGCATTGTAAGTCTCTACAACGAAAGTGCACCAGCAATAACAACAATATTCAATCATAAAGGACAGCTTCGCGTTGCATTAGTTATACAGCAAACATAGAAGACAGTTATGATATCTAGAAAGTTAAATGATTATTTAATCAAGTAGAATTAACAGAGTAAAGTTACAACCTACGTCCGTCCAATTTCCGGGTACAGGTCTCCTCTTATTTCTAAGAAAGTTATGGAGCACTTAGTCCGCTTCACTGCTCTAGCTTCACAGTTAACCTACAAACTTCACATTTCCTCGAAATATTTTATTTTTCTAACAGACAGGCTTTCTCGCGATGTTTTACTTTACTGTTGAGAAAGTGCTAAGAAATGTGGGGTTCGAAACGGGTTGCTAGAGAGATATAAAATTTACGGTGAAAGTTTAACCCTTAAGGGGTTACCGTCACCGGAAATATTTAATATTATTGTAAAATGAAGTGTACATTATACCGATGACTAGGAGTACTCCAGTTGAACCTGTAATGCTTTGGATCATCTTCATGAATTTCTTTTAATTTTTCTAAAGTAGGGAAAAACGCTGCCAAATCCGTAGCCAATATACAATGTCTTATTAAACCCAAAATTTCTTTATATTCAGCACTAGTTAAATGAGAAAATATGTTGTGCCCGTCCTGTAAGAGATAATATTTTTATTTACTTTACGGAATAATACCTTTGAACAAAATAAGCCTTTCTCTTTGTGTATATTGCTTATATTTCGTTCACACTTACAAATTACTCAGCGATGACGGCAAAATAAATCCACCCACTAAAGATCTATTCATTATTTCTCTTAGCTGTGAGAGTAGGGTAGGAAGGAATTGTCTCGATAATCGAAATCGTAGATATGTACTAGTAAATCAGTATCGAGTATTATGAGATACGATATTACTTATAAAGCGTTAAGAAGTCTTACCTGTTGTAAAATCGTTACAGTTATATTAAAGTGATGGTGTTCCAAGGTAGACGTTGTATACATAGCAGCTAATGGAGATGCAGTCTCACTCATATACTTATTTGTATAGCCACGATGATCTAAATCATGACACAGACATGCTACAAATAGTGCTAATCTCTGTAAAAATATTAATATAAGTTAAATAAATCTTAATTTAGCTTTGCTATTCTAAGATATCGCTTATCTTTGTACGTCACTTATTTTGGTAGTTTTATTTTGTAACTCAAAAAAGATTTTTTAAGAATAGGAAATATTGATAATACTTATTAATATATTGAAACGCATTCATAGTATGGATAAAATATCTATATAATTTCAAATATTGGTTATTTTCTTAACAAGAAACAGATCCCCTTTCTCCTATCGATTTTTATGATTCAAAAAAGAATTACGTTTCTTATTTGGAAAGCGGGTCTTGGTAAAGCAATTTGTATATTTTTTAGATAGAGGAATTTGTGTTTTCGAAATTAACTAGTTTCAAATATTAGTTTCGAAAGCGGCCGAAGTTCCAAGCTATACTTACCATTTTGTAATCAAATCTTTTCTTTTGATCGTTTTTTAAAATTACGTACATTGCATGTGCGACAGACCAACCATGGTCAAAATTGTGATAGGGCACTCTTCTATAGTTTTTTTTTACTGTCAAAACGAATCGTATGACGGTCATTACATCGAATTTAGACAAATCGAAAAGATCATCAAACATGGTTATAACAGCTTTACATTTTTCAAACTCACTTAACCGATATGGATCTAGGTAAAAATTATTAAGGTTTGTATTTAGTTCTCTATTATCTTGAAAGATAGCTTGAACTTCATTCTCTCTGCATGTATTATGATAACTCAAGACTTCTAGAGCCACTCTATACTTTTGTTCTTTCCGCATAATCCGGTCATATAGCCGTGCATGATGTAGCGCTAACCCAAAGAATGTAGAGAAAATTTCAAAAGCCACTTCATCGTCATGATCAAAATTGTCATGGTTTCTTTTATTCACCATCTGTACTACACCAATGACTTTGCCTTGCACTTTTATCGGCATACATAATATACTTATTGTCTTGTAGCCAGTAGCTTCGTCAACTTCTCTAAAATTGAAATATGGTTTTTAATTTTACATACTTATTTTTTATTAATGTAAATCAAAATTACGAAGAAATCTCATTATAATGTTGAAGGACCATTCTAAAGTCAAGAAATAAAATATTAAGTTTAACAATATGTTGAAGAAATATGATGTAATAAAAACACAGAAATCGCAATAAATACATTTAGATGTTTTTTTTTTCTATAAATGAAAATAATATAATTTCCAACCTGTTGAATCTATAATCGGAATATGCGTCTGGAATGTTCATTGTTTCTCCAGACAAAGCAACATGTCCAGCAATTCCTCTGTTGATGGGCATGCGAATTTCTTTCTTTTCCATATCTCGACTTTGCCCAGATTCAAATTTTAGATCAAATACAGTCGATACTAGCTCAAAATTTCTGTAATCTACAAGGAAGAGGGATGCTCTATCAGCATTCACAAGCCTCTGAGCAAATTCGAGTATTCTCTTAATTAATTGATCTAATGAAACCATTTCTTCAAAAATAGCTCTAAAACAAGAATAAAGATATATATGAGGAAATTTTGTGTTCATCTTTATAAGCACATTTTATACTAAGTATGAAATTTTAGTGTACAAATGAGTATTCACATACGAAACAATCCAAAAAATAACAATCGATCTTATAATAAGTAGTAGAAATGGCGGTGTTTGTGTCAGTTTCTCAAATTTCGCTTACAATTTTCATTACAAAATTGAACACACAACCATTCAAACTTGGCAAACGCTTATACTTTACTTTACTTGCAGTAATTTAGGTTTCGTTGCTTTAAACATGGTCTCTCGGTAGAGTTATTGTGTTCTGTGAACATGGTTATTATGCCAACTAATATCAAAAGAAGACATTTTTTTCTGCTTTTCCCTAAGTCATTTCTTACAACACTGGATGAGACTGTGAAAGCCTAAAGGCTAACAGCACTAACATCATAGAACATAGACAGACTATGTGTAGATCATATACTGGCTGGCTGGCTCCTTTCTCAGTAAATTTATAATTAATAAATATTTAGTATAAAAATTAAACATATTTTCTATAAAATGAGTCAATGTTTTAGCCATATACGAGTTGTCTAAGTTATATAACAAAATATAACAAAATATTTAATTTTACCAATTTTTATATTTTTGTATAAAGTATTTTCTGAGTTTTTAGTAAAGTTACTTAGCTTTGAAATTTTATTTCACATACTTAAAATTGTCGTATCACGAATCTTATTGTAAAAATAAATTATAAAAAAATTACTTTACAACGTCCAAAAGAAAATCAGACATGCTTCGCTCTCGTTTTTTGTCTAGATACAAATTGCAGTAATGTAACGCCAAACTTCCCCATACGAGGAAATTTGAACAAATCTCTTCATCTTTGTCGGTGAAAATATTATCCACACGCCACATTTCTATCACATACGCTGTTTTTCCGGTTGCAGTTAAAATTGGTTGATAAAGTATATAATTGGCATCATTCTGAAAAATATGTTAATTACGACGTAAATGTCAATAATAACGACTAGAGTATTTAAAAAGTATAAAATTTTATTTATTTTCGTACTTAAACAAAATTAAACATATTTTGTTATTCAATTTTGGAAATTAATTTATATTAAATATGGGGAAAATAACGTAAATTAAAGAAAAATTTAATTTTTCTTTGTAAGAGATGTAACAATAAATATTCTTCATTTTATATTTGCTTTTTTTTAATATAGAATGTTACTTAATGAAAGCTCAGGATTTTATTTCCTGGAACTTTAAACCTCTTACCTCAATGTCGACTCCAAACACCTTTAACAAGGAATGTGGTGTCTCGGGAAAGTTTACTGGATGATTGTCCCGGGATATGCGCCATGGAGCCCCTCTTTTCGCCGCTTCGAACACCAGAATAACTTGTTTAGAATTTGCTCGAATCAGACGTGTTGGATTAAGCAGTTCCTAAAACCAAAAAGATCCAGTTATTACAAATTATAATGGTTAGTTTGCTTATTTCGAGTGTATGGGGAACATGTGATCCAAATCCGGTATAGGTTACTCATTGTCGGACGAGACAATAGCGACCAAATGATAGCGGAAAAGCTATTCAAAAATACCGAATTCATATTGCACAGATTGATTATGGGTTGAGTGTTTACCAGTGAGAGGATGTTAGCTTTACGCTCACCAACCCATCTGTACCATGAATCAGCGTGTTAAATATCGGTAAATCTTCTGAGGGAAGCTGCAGCCGGCGCATTTTTGCCTATGTCCAACAATGGACTGTAAATTATACAGAAACAAACGACCGAACTAAGTAAATGGCTCAATTATGAATATATTATATTAGTGGCATTTGTTGTAGAGACTGGTGTTTGTTAAATTGAAACCCATGAAATCGGTAAATACTTTCAAATTATAAGTAAAAAGATTTAAAATAAACACTTACTTTATTTGTCTCTGTGATGAAGTATTGTACAAAATTAGATTGATCTGGAAAAATTTTGAATACTCTGTACGCATCCGCGCCAATTGATGAACTGATACAGCGAACAAGTTTCCACAATATAGAGTGTTCATCGGTGTCCTCTTGTAGACTTTTTACCAAATCCTATAAAAGAAACGCCCTATTTATAAATAATTACACCAGAAGGCCATTTAGCGTCGTAATTTATCTAGAGCGTCACCATTTGGGATTTATCACCAGCTGGGACTGTAATACACCGCTAGCTTATAATAATTAAAACAGATACGGCAGAAAGTTCAATCAAAGTTAATCTCGGTGATTAGGATTATCAGTATAGACGATTTAAAAAATGGAGGAAGTGCTTCATTCGACCGTATTTATTTATCGTATAGTTTTTTTTTATGTATGCATGTTATGCGATTTCTTCGTCAATTGTGAACCGCTTTTATTGATTCTTTTCATAAATAGTATGTACTTCAGGAGTGGGTCCTGTTTGGCGTATTTGAAGAAGAAAATTCACCCCTAGGAGTGGAAAAATAAGTGATGAAGTTTTAAGTGTAATTATGTAGACTAAATTCGAGCTTATGATATACATTTTTATCAGAAGCAAAAGTGAACGAAGTAAGAAACCTATGTTATCACTGACCTCTATATATACAAGTAGGTATATCAATCAATAGTCTATCAGTAGTAGTAGTAGTAGTCTATCAATCAATACTAATAATTTGAAGAAAGCTTTTTACCTAGCGGCTGATTTAAAGTCAAGGACGTAAAAAGTTCAATGATTGTTGCCACACGTAAAAAGTTATTATTATAATTTTGTTATTTTTAATCGCTTTTTTAAATTTAAAAAAAGCTAGCGTAGTTAAAAAATTAATTATTTATGCCACATACTATTACTTCGTTCATTTATTACACCCTATAATTTTCTTTCGATAAATAATACCTTAATGCACTCAAAACGGTCATAATTAGACTTTTAATAAAAAAGTTCAAAGCTTCATAATAACATCTTTCTGGTTATCAGCCTCGCTTAATCTAATACTGGGTAAAAATATTTTTAATACTGTGGCAATTAATATGCAACCTTGAAAGATTTGCCCACACTCAACATGCTGCGCCAAAGATCATGGTGATTCTTATTACAAATCTGTGTGATTTAAGTTCTGTATAGCATTTCATTTGTTTCATATTCGTGTTGTTGCCAGATCATCATTCCTCCTCATTCAGAAGATGTTGGTATACCAACATCTTAATCAATATATATCTTCTTTTCATCAAGATTTATCTTCTTTTAACCTTTTACTTTAACCTTAAATCGTCGTGTCGTAAGAGATGATTATGAAATATAACAAAAAGATCTTAAAGCTTCCAAAAGTTAGCGCTGTTAACAGCTCCTTACCGTCAGGCGTAAAATATCTACACTGGCGACAAGCAGCGTCAACAGCACCTACGAAACTCTGACACTGCGATCATTACTTCACCTGCCAAGCGTGACGCTTAATGCATTGCCTCCTTACAACAGGAGTGCTCCATATCTAGACTTTTCCGGTATGATGATGAAGAACAAGAATAAATAAATTATGAGATTTTTATACCTACTTTATTTATAGGTAGTGACTTACCATAAATATTTGTTTCTTTGGTTGATTTCCCTTGTTATCGCATCTTTTAATAGTTCTAGAATCACAGGCCGATTCACATATCTGTAAGTTATTATTAAACTTGTGTAATTATACTAAAATATTTTTTTTAATTTTATTTTTTTTAGGGAAAAAAGGTTCTCGATGGGGAAAATAGGTTCTCGAGTGGCAGCCTCGTACCGGCGGACGAAGTGTAGGGCGTCCCCCCACTAGATGGAGTGACGACCTGGTAAGATATGCAGGAAGTCGATGGATGCAGGTGGCTCAGGACCGTGCTTTGTGGCATTCCTTGGGGGAGGCGTATTTTCAGCAGTGGACTTGTGAAGGGCTGTGATGATGATGATGATGATTTTTTTACGATAATCACTTATTAAATTATTAAATCACATGTTATAAATATATCTATTATATTACTATACTATACTTTTTTATAGTATCACAGGCATAGATCTAAATAGAACGCAAGTGTACAGCCTACTTCGTGTGCCTAGTACAAGTTAAATACATGTATGTAGTCGCTGCCGTGCTATAATCTGCAACAAATGTTGTCGTAGTTACATTTCAGCCGAATATGACGAGTTGTGCCATTAGAAAAGTCAAAGCCTTCTATTTTGTTTCCCTCTGCCGCCTCTTACGACACCCACGGGACGATATAGGATAGTGAACATTCTTACACCGCCACTACACGGTTACCAACGAAATTGTTAGTTTGTAATTTTAGCACGAGCTCAATAGTGAACGAAAACATCGTGAGAAAACCTGCATGTCTGAAGAATAAAATGTTTCGAGTTCTAATGAAGTCTGCCAACACGCACCGAACAGCGCGACCGACCTATTGCTCCACAGCCCTCTCAGAAATGACGGAAAACTCCTGTGCCTAGTTGTGGGTCGCATAAAGGCTGCATATTTACTTTATTTTTTTTAAATCAGTCAATAAGGAACATGTAAGGGTATTCAATAAAGGACAAGAAAGGAGCACAATACTTACGGACAATAAACAAACTAGAGGAAGTCGCTTTGAAGAGGTAAAGGCTAAGATAGCATTGGGTAAGCCATATTATGACTGAGCTATTTGAAAAAATGGACAAAACGATCACAGAATTAACTCCGATAAACAAAATAGAAAGAAATACACAGAGATAACAGATAAGATTATGAATTAGGAAAAACGCTAGGTCGTTCATGATACGGAAAGGAAATTGCTTAAGGATTTGTCAAAGAGAAATACTTAAGACTGTCGAAGAGAAACTGGAATGTCTTTGACAAGGGTAGGCATTTACAGAATATTTTATATCAAATATATTACATTACTTATACTTCTTAAAACCAAATAAAACAACTAAAACCAGAAAAAATGTGTCTTAAATAATACACGGTGTTATTTATTACAAAATTACAGCTTATATTTTATGTGAGTAAAATTGGAATGGATTTATTATAATATGTCTGATCAGATAAAATATAGCGTGCTACTCGTATCTTGTCCAGGTAGCTTCAATCTACTCATTCCAGCATGAAAGGTGTAATTTAGGTAATAATTAAAGTGTCGAAGATAAACGACGATGTATTTATTTCGCCATAGGTATTTGGAAATTCATTATATAAGTATTTTACTTTTCTCTGGTAAATAATGTAAGAATATTTGTTTTGACTAAGAATGGCTTTAGACAAAAATATATATTTTGACTTTCCAACTTTGAAATGTTTAATTAAAACGAATTAATATTTAGTCCGATCTACGCAGCTAATAATTAAATTAATAATTTTAATCTGGAGGTAGCCGTGGTTAACTTTGTCATTGGAACGTCCAACACCTCAGATCCCCGTGACCATGGGTGCTGTAAAATACTCCAAACGTCGGGAATATAAAGTAAGTTAATATACGCGGTAAAATCCGTAAAAACTAGTTTTATTTAAATGTGTAGTGTTCGCGTAAACATAAGAAACTTTGAAATGATTAAAAATGTACCATGAAATATTTTCATTTATTCATATTACTGCAGGATAGATTATTTGCCATGCTTATTACATTTATAAGAAATACTTTTTCTAATCAAAAACTGACTAGGGAGAAGGGATACTTACATTGAAAATAAACGTATTAGAGTACATGTTTAGATTTAAAGATTATAAATGAGAAACCGGTCTGTTTTTACAATTAATAAATTAAAATATACAAGGTTAGTTTTCAATGATATACCATTATTGCATTTTTTGAAAATACGAGTAAATAAGGCTTCTACTTTTATTTGAAATTATCCCAAATTGAATGTGATTTATGGGCAACAACGTATTGTCCACCGATTGACCCTTACGAATGGGTGCGTGCGCAGTAAAATCAGTTATAATAATGTATACCACGCATTTAAATTTGAATTTAAAAAAAGGGGCAGAATGTTTGAGATTTTTGGAACGAAGTTCCTTATCGGACGGTACGAATTTGGCGGATGGGGGCTAGGCGAGAAAAAGTGTAAGATTTTTCTGTCATGACCCCTTCTGACGTAGTGTAAACGTCAGAAATAATATCCATCTCCCTCGCACTTTTTCTTATCTTGCCATGAAAGAAATATTATTTTATTTTAATTGACGCTTCATTTTAATAGACGCTAGTAATTCATTTATTTGTATTTGTTAATCAATAGTATAATACGTTTATCAATAATAATGTACTACGAAAGGAACTTCGTTCCAACCGAGTGTTCCACGACACTCACGCATGTTTTTTAAATTAACTTTTCTTCGCCATTTGCCTATATTACTTATTCTGAACCTTCTCGGCAAATTTGGCGGATTATTGCAAAATAACCATTTATATTAGTAAAATAAGTACACATGTATATCCAAACCACAATAGTGAAGAAGAAGTTTCAAAAAGTGACAGTAATCGCAAGTATAAACTGCGCAGGACAGGAATATAGTACCCGAGTGTATGCGCAAGCACTATCTATTCCCTCACTCTCATAGTCCGATGAGACAGCAAACCGATACAATCGGAGAGAGATCAGGCCCAGGGACAAAGGCTTCACCTGCTTTAAATAATAGTTACCTAGTACACAACATATTATAATTCGTTTCAATATTTTCATAGAACAAATTCTAACTTACAATGCTCCGTGTCGTTTTCTTCACAAGCCATCTCTCCAATTCATTTAGTGGAATACTGTCAATAACGTATGACTCCAAGAAGTCTCTGTTCCGGTCGAGGTAGTCCACTATCTCGAACACTTCGCCATCTTTGGTGCGTTCCGCTGTAAATACAATTGACGAAATGTATTTAATAATTGACGTAATTATTAAATACATTCTTGTAAAGGGCAGAGCCCTGCTATATTAAAAATATGTCGCAGTTGAAATAATTGTATATAAATTATATTTTTTTAAATATATTAAAAGATTACCATATCAAATCAGCTTAAGCTTACACTTCATACATAATTTAATTATGAGCCTAAGTAAATTTTTATGTTTATAAAAATAATTTAGGGTTCCTCTGTAAAACAAGGAAACCTTAAAATTCATTTGTATACACATAGGCGAATTAAAAATGGGTAGCAATGCTCTGGGAAGTCTGCAATCTATGATCGTAGCCCAGACAGCCCCCGCCATTAGATCAGATTTGATAGACCACAAGTCCTCGCGAAAGAACATCGATTCCTACCAAGGATAATACTTGAGGCTATTGAAATTAAAAATCCTGTTTGGGATCCTGTGATTAATAAAATTAAAATTGCACAACACTGCAACTCTCGCCATGGGGATATATTACCATAGCTGCCACACTTGGCGGGTTGGCAACCGCAGTTTTTTTTGTATTATTTGGCTGTAATCAGGAAGATGCTGCCCACCTCCTGCCTTAGTTTCGCTCAGTGGCAATGGGCCGGCCAATAGCTCAAAGAACCGAACCGACAATCGATGGGGAAGAAAGGTTCTCGGGTGGCAGCCTCGTACTGGTAGGTGAAGTGTAGGGCGTCCCTCCACTAGATGGAGTGACGACCTGGTAAGACATGCAGGAAGACGATGGATGCAGGTGGCTCAGGTTCGTGCTTTGTGGCATTCCTTGAGGGAGGCCTATGTTCGCAGTGGACTTGTGAAGGGCCGTAATGATGATGATAACACTGCTATACCTTAAGATATAGTAAGCTCATTCTGCATAGACAGGGCCAAAATTAATTAAAAAGCTAATGTACTTTGACTTTTGGACCTCAAACACCTCAGTCCACCCATGTTCATGGGTGCTGTATAGCACTCGAAACGTCGGGAATTAAGTAAAATTATACGCGATAAGATCCATAAAACTAGTTTTATACAATTTGAATAAACAGTGAAAGCCGACTTCAAAGAAATAAAAAGAAAATCATGAGCGAGTGTCGTGGAATACTCGGTTGGAACGAAGTTCCTTTCGTTGTATATTATTATTGATAAACAAATACAAATAAATGAATTACTAGCGTCTATTAAAATGAACCGTCATTTAAAATAATATTTCTTTCATGGCAAGATAAGAAAAAGGGCGAGGGAGATGGATATTATTCCATCTGGCTTACACTATAGAAAGGGTCGTGACGGAAAAATCTTACACTTTTTCTCGCCTAGCCCCCATCCGCCAAATTCGTACCGTGCGATAAGGAACTTCGTTCCAATAAAGTTATTTCCACATAATAGCTTTTGAAGTTCGGTCCGTAATTCTTTTGCTCACTATATCTTAGCACCAATATACCTAGAATTCGAATAAAGCGTTCTGCTTCATAATTTGTAATGAGAAGTATTAAAATAATGATATCTCGGCATCAGACTTTGCGTCTGAGAACAATGTGGTCCACAAGGGGAGTGTGAGTAGGCTCTTACTAAACTAGCGCGTGCTTACACCGTACTTTGTGTTATTCTTTACAGAAGTTCTATGTGCAATAGAGAGCTTCTTATGGGTTGTAATGAGAATAACCATTACTCATTATTGCAGCCTATCAAAGTCCACTGCTGAACATATACATGCCCATAGATTGCCTTACAGGGAGATATTTGCCATAGTTACCACACTTGGAAGACGGGTCGGCAATCGCAGTTTTTATTATTTTGAGCTATTATCATGAAGATGCTACTGCTCTTTTCCTGTTTCAGTTTCCCTCTGACGTCTCTTACGACACACATGGGCTATTTCTCAAAACTATCACGAATTTTAAGTTAAGGCCTGCAAAGTAATTTTAATTATGTGAAGCACAAGTCCAAATGTTTAAAAAAGTAATAGGGCAAAAAGTATTGATAACATCAAAAAGGAAGAAAAACACTTTACTTTCTAATTGTTTATTTATTGTATTTATTGCGTTTTATTCCATTGTTTATGAAGATAACGATATATAGTACCTATTGAAAAGCATTATTTTAATATTATTAATAATTCAATATTAGAAAGTAGTTTTATTGCCACTGAAAACTGAAAGACTTTTATGATTATGACGTTTAGATTTATAAAAAAATATGTATTTTATAATCTAAATTTCTTTAAATTTTTCTTGTATTATTTTTGTATATACAACAGGAAATATACATGATGTAATTACAGATTTATTTGACTTTTGATTTTGACCCTATTTACACCTTACATGCTTACCCCACACAAGCTTGACAATTCATTTAACTTTATTAGGCAATATCCATATTCAATTTTAATCCGTTTTTGATGTTCCTTGCATTAATTACTAATTATGTATATTTCCAAATTTCATTTAATTAATTCTACACTTGAAACCCAACACACTTATTTTAAATGGAAATTAATTAATTATGTTTCTTCGTACGGCATTCAAAGACATGATGTGCCGTTATATAAATAATATCGCACGAGGGCTGGCAACATGACTACGTCACAAGTTCAACTTGTCCACTTTTAGAAACGTTTACCTTTAGATGATGATGATGATGATGATGAAGGAACCTGTGAGCTTGCTGATTTGCTCTGCTTATTGTCTTTATCTGTAATTAGAAAACATAAAAAATAGTTTTTAAGATTAAAAAATCTTTTTTGTTTTTAAAACCTAAAATTTGACCACGAATCCATATCCATACTTCCATACTAATTTTATAAATGCGAAAGTGTGTTTGTTTGTTTGTTTGTTTGTTTGTCCTTCTTTCACGTCGCAACAGAGCGTCGGCATGGCATGATTTTTTGTATGGGGATAGTTCGGTGGCTGTAGAGTGACATAGGCTACTTTTTCAGCGGAAAAAACATATCATTCCCGTGGGAAAATCGAATATGTTGCAAAATTAAATTCAGCTAGGTGGCGCCACCGTGATTCTACAAGATGGACGACGGTATGATGGACGAACACAGAAGGTCAGAATATCTGGATTATTATGTATTTTTACCAAAATTAAGATAAAAAATGTATGGATCTGTATTTTTCCACGCAGGACTGGGAAGAGAGCGATAAAAAACATAAAATTCAACAGCTGATTTTCTTCAAACGTTTTGGTGCATCGTAATTCACAGAATAGGCGATAACCTCGCAGACGATATTAAGTAATCCGTTGATGCTCTGCCTACCCCGCAAGGGTTACAGGCGTGATTATAAGTATGGATCAGAAATACTATCATCACCTGTCACGCTTTCACCCTTAACTATTACTTAACAATGGTAGAAACAGTTCTTAGTAAGCCTTATTAATAAGCCTTAGTAATATCTATTGAACGGTAATGAATACAGTTCTTATATGTGGTTATGAATGAATCGGTATTAGAATCGTGAATTGGTTTTCGTTGTTTTAGGTTGTTTAACAATATTTCAAAGGAATATTAATAGTATAGATAGTGTATACGGTACCTATACACTTACTTCTTTTTTTGTTGGTTATATTTATATTGACTACTGCTTTCGATTTCGGTTTTATGCGATTTGTTTTGTGATTTGGTTTAAGTTGATTCGATTTTTTTTGGCTATCGTTTTCGGATCCGTGTTGTGTCTTGAATTGGTTTTGTTGTTATGATTTTAAAAAATATTTAAAAGGAATATTTATTCCTTTTAGATATTTTGGATTTGCTTTTAAAAAAATATTTAAAAGGAAATTTAATTCTTTTAGGTATTTTAACGTTTTTTATAAATAGGTTTTTTCTTACTTCATAATGCCTCGCAAACGTAAGTCCAGCCTTTCAAGAGTATCTTCTCAAAGACAAGCGAAAAGATTAGCTCGATCGCTAGAATCTTTAGAAGATGCTGAACTGAGAAGGCAAGAACAAGCAGAGCGTCAGGCTGCTTTTAGAGCATCTGAGACACCTTCTCAACGTCAGCAAAGGCGTCTTGAACAGACAGAGCGTCAGGCTGCTTTAAGAGCTTCCGAAACACCTTCTCAAAGTCGGGAAAGGCGTCTTGAACAGGCAGAGCGTCAAGATACTTTAAGAGCTTCTGAAACACCTTCTCAAAGTCAGCGAAGGCGTCTTGAACAGGCAGAGCGTCAAGCTACTTTAAGAGCTACTGAAACACCTGATCAAAGTCAGCAAAGGCGTCTTGAACAGGCAGAGCGTCAATCTACTTTAAGAGCTACTGAAACACCTGCTCAAAGTCAGCAAAGGCTATTCGAACAAGCGGAACGTCAGGCCGCCTTAAGAGCCGCGGAAATACCTGATGAAACTCAACACAGACTCATTGAGCAAGCTGAACGTCAATCTACTATAAGGGCATCTGAAACACCAGAACAGACACAGGCGCGAAGAGATGCAAATGCACAGCTCCAAGCTGAACGTCGACAAAATTTTCAAATAAACAATTGGTCGGTTTTTAATGACGCAGCATTCAATTATGATCCGTTGATTGATTATAAAAATCACAGGTTAGTTGTTATCGGACTGATGGACAAGGCGTGTCGATTTTGCAGCGCTTTAAAATGGAAAGATGAGACCGCAGGCATGTGCTGTTCCAATGGCAAAGTGTCTCTTCCGTTACTTGGGGAACCAGAAGAACCTTTGAAAACTCTCTTTTTATATGATGCTAATGAGTCACGGCGCTTTTTAAACAGGATCCGGAAATATAACTCATATTTTCAAATGACGTCCTTCGGAGTTGACCGGGAAATAATAATGCCGGGATTTTCGCCTACATTTACGTTGCAAGGGCAAATTTATCATAGAATAGGTTCACTTTTTCCAGCTGAAAACGAACAGCATAAATTTTTACAAGTATATTTTATGGGTGACGAAGAAATTGAGGTAGACCGTCGCTGCCAATTTATCCAGGGAGTTGAGAGAGACACAGTGTTCAAAATTCAAAGATTCTTGCATGAACGTAACATTTTAGTCAAAACATTTAAAACTGCTTTAGAAAGCCTACCTGAAGAGGATTATAAAGTCGTCATTCACGCAGATCAGACCCCTCGAGGAGAGCATGAAAGGCGCTACAATGCACCTTTGATAAACGAAATAGCAGCCGTAATTAGTGGTGATCAAGTTTCTTCACGAGACATTGTCTTGCGAGCACGTGATGTCACGTTGCAACGGGTAGCCGATACACACAAGTTTTATGACGCTCTGCAATACCCATTGATTTATTGCAAAGGACAAGAGGGTTATCATTTTCAAATTCCACTCATTAACCCGGTCACAAAGGAGCCTACTCCGAACAAAAAAGTATCATGTATGGATTTTTATGCGTATCATATGATGTTGCGAGAAAATGATTTTAACCTCTTAGCCCGGTGTAGACAATTATTTCATCAATTTTTGGTAGACATGTATGTGAAGGTAGAAAGTGAACGTCTCCGTTATATATCTTTAAATCAAAAAGCTGCGCGTTGAGAATTATATACATTTACAAGATGCAGTTTCTAGCGACGCCAATGTAAACCCCAGAGATTTAGGTAAAATGGTAATTCTGCCCTCATCATTCGTTAACAGTCCCTGCTACCTACATGAGTACACACAAGACGCATTCGCCTATGTACGAACTTACGGAAGACCTGATCTTTTGTTACTTTTACTTGCAATCCCACGCAGACGCAGAGCTCCCGAAGATGGTGGCAGGAAAGTTACAATCAAATCTCGCTCTGGAGCGTTCGAAACCTTAGATAACAGCTGGATTGTCCCGTATTCGCCCATTCTATGTAAAATGTTTAATGCCCACATTAATGTAGAAGCATGTAGCTCTGTCCGCGCAATCAAATATATCTGTAAGTACATAAATAAAGGAAGCGACCAAGCAATATTTAATCTCAGGAGTGAAGGTGAGGCAAATCCCATTAATGAAGTACAGACCTTTCAAGCAGGGCGTTATGTCAGCAGTAACGAGGCAGCGTGGCGTCTCCTTGGCTTCCCTTTACACGAAAGGCACCCAACAGTTACTCACCTTGCTGTGCACTTAGAAAATGGAGAGCGTGTATATTTCACCGAAAGAAATTTCCAAGAAAGAATTGCATCACCGCCAAAAACTACACTAACAGCCTTCTTTCAACTTTGTCAAACCGACCCCTTTACAAAAACGTTGTTATATTCTGAAGTCCCCCGCTATTATACTTGGAAGAAGTGGAAACGCCGTATCCAAGGCGCGCCTGTTGCAAATTGGCCCGGTGTAAAGTCATCAGATGCCCTTGGTCGTGTGTATACCGTCCATGTAACTAATTTTGAATGTTTCTGTTTACGATTGCTGCTGCACCATGTTCGAGGTCCTACAGGATATAAAGACCTTAAAACTGTCAACGGTCAGGAACGCGCAACTTATAGAGAAGCATGTGAAGCTCTGCATCTTTTAGAAAACGATAATCACTGGGATGAAACCATGGAGAAAGCTGTGCAGTGCCAGTCACCAACCAAAATTAGGGATCTTTATGCAACTCTCATATCATCTTGCGGGCTATCTAATGCACATAAATTGTGGGACAAATATAAAGTACATGGCGGAAGATATTTTGAAGGTTACAGCAGACACACGCGAACATGACATACAATGAACACATTTATAATGAAGCACTTGGAAAAATTGAAGATAAAGTAATGGCAATGGTAGGCAAAAATTAAGCGACTTTGGAATGATAAGCCCTCAGCGAACAACCGAAAATGAACTAAGTGATGAAATTATACGTGAAACAAACTACGATATACCAGCTTTGCAGCAGCAAGTAGCCGAATTTGTACCCCTCTTGCTTCCCGAACAAAAACGAGTTTTTGACAAAGTATTAGGACAAATTGAATCTGTAAATGGTGCACTTTTCTTTTAGATGCCCCTGGAGGAACTGGAAGACATTTTGTTAAATTTATTATTAGCGCAAGTACGGAAAGATAAAAACATTGCTGTGGCCGTAGCTTCCTCCGGTATAGCCGCCACGCTGCTAAGCGGGGGCCGCACTGCACATTCTGTTTTAAAACTCCCTCTAAATCTAGCCCAGGAAGAATCGCAGATCTGCAACTTTAGCAAAATAGTGCACGAGGTATAATGCTACGACAATGCAAACTTTTAGTGTGGGACGAAAGTACAATGTCGCATAAAAAGCTGTAGAAGCACTAAATCGAACGCTCCAGGATTTGCAGCAATACCGATGTAATGGGAGGAATGGTGGTTTTACTGGCTGGTGACTTTCGCCAAACTTTACCTGTCATTCAAAAGGCACACCTGCAGATGAAATTAAAGCATGCCTCAAGTCGTCTATTTTATGGAACAAGGTGACAAAATTCAGTTTAACTACGAATATGAGTGCATTTGTATAATGATATCAATGCTGGAAACTATGCTGACACACTATTAAAAATTGGCGATGGGCGGTTGGAAACGGATGCTGAGGGCTGCGTTAAATTGACGAGAAATTTTTGTAATTTAGTACAGAGTCATTCCGAATTAATTGCGAGCGTTTATTCAGATTTAACGAACAACATGCATGAAGACAAATGGTTATGTGAAAGGGCGGTTCTTGCACCAAAAAATGAGAGCGTTAACAAAATAAATTCAGATATATTAAGCGAAGTAGCAGGAGAAATAACAGAGTATTTGTCAGTAGACACAGTTATGGACACAGAACAGAGCACTTCATGTCCCGTAGAGTTTCTAAATTCTCTAGAGTTGTCAGGTGTGCCCTCACATAAGCTTCAATTAAAATTAGGCGTCCCAGTCATGCTAATGCGAAATTTAGATGCTCCTCGTTTATGTAACGGGACAAGGCTGCGTGTGACACATCTTGGACGGAACATAATCGGTGCTACAATTTTGACAGGCGTAGGAAAAGGTGAAAATGTTATTATACCACGGATCCCTATAATTCCCTCAGATCTTCCTTTTCAATTCAAAATTATATATGGCTATTTTCATGCTTTCCTATACGCTGCGTTTCAAAACATTTAAATAGGCTGACGAATCAATTTTGCTCAGTTTCCTTTTAATGGCTGCATCTCTGACAAATCTATAAAACTCAGTTTTCTTTCAATTCAAAAAGCAATGGATAGTTCATTTCCCAGTGACCATGCGGGCGAAGCCGCGGGTAACAGCTAGTATGTAATATAATTAAAAATTACTTACTGAATCCTGGGCCTTTTTTTGACTTTGCTCTTGACCAGTCCATGTAAGTCGAGTTCCGTTTGAAACAGCCCTTGTGGTAACGCGACCACAGTTTTTGGTCGAGCGGTAGTAATTTTAATAATTTTGCCGATTTAATGGATTGTGAATGGTAATCTGAAAATATTTTACATTACATAATTAAACAACAAAGTACTAAAATTCCCGATTCCAGCAAACCTAAATGATATACATATTTCTTTGTAATATATAAAATATATATGATAAATATAAAAATTCCCCAAAAAAAATATAATAGGTCGGGGAAACCTTCTTTTCGTGTTTTGTACACTAATATAGTTGTAATTTATCGCTTTAGTAGATATTTACATCAGGCTAGTATAATATTGTCCTTAGAAGTTAACATCCATGACATTAGAAAAATATAAAGAAAGACCTCTTTTTCGTCTACTTCCATTGTATTATTAATCTGTAAAAAATTAAGTATACCTGGAATTTCGACGGAAATTTTATCGTTTATTTATTGATTAGGGGAGGAATTTGTTTCATAAAAGTAGTGTCAAATTGTCTATTAACTGTCTGTGAATCTGAACCAACAGAGAAAATGATGAAATAATTGCTCTGATGGTTATATAAATCTCTATTCCCAAGTAGTTTTGTCCGCTCCCAGATCCCTCCAGTAAAGTGCTGAGAAAGTTTAGAGAGAGGCATAATCAGATCAGACTCAAAAAATCACCCCAGAATATATCCCTATATACATATTTTTACTAACATGCATTTTCGGTCTGACAAATTTCATCCAGATCCGGACACCCTAATATACATATAATAACCCTCCATAACATATAACATCGATGCCGTCTGGGTACAAGGTTTTTACTTATTTCAAAAGACGATATTTAAATCAATACAAAAAAGCTCCATATTTAGGTGCCACGAGAAGAAACAAACAATGTTTGTAATATAATCACTAATCAGTCAATCTTAAAAGTCAGTAGTCGTTCTTTTTGTACTCAATATTTATTAATATTAAGTAAACTTAGTTATAGACTAAAGGAAACTAGAACCTATGGAAGAGCGAAATCACCTGTCACAGGCATCATTTTGCTTACAAGGTGACTTCTATCACTGTACACAAAATGTAAAAGAAAATATTTAACAAATTAAAGTAATATTATTTGTAGTATTCTCGCCTGGTTGTTACATATAAATATATAAAAAATGATTAATATGATATAATTTAATATGTTGAATATAATACTATATCATCATAACACTCACGTCTGTCATCCAGAGGGTAGGCAGAGACTACGGACTTCCATTTGGCACGATCCTGGCACACCTCTATCGCCTCCTTTACATCCATATATCTACGCATACACGCTCGTCGGTTAAGGGTACTCCTAATCTGGCCCATTTTCAATATATCGCCAATTTGGTCGATAAACCTTCGTCTAGGGCGTCCCTTTCCGACTCTGCCGTACACTTCTGCAGCATAAATTTGCTTTGTCACTCTTTCTTCGTTCATTCTTTCTACATGACCAAACCACCGAAGCATTCCTTTCTTAATCCTGGTCACAACGTCATCTTGCAAACCACACTTTTCTCTTATCACACTATTTCTCACAATGTCATTCAGATTCAGCCTTAGCATACTTCTTAATGACCTCATTTCTACAGCATTTATTTTACTCTCATGCTTCTTCTCCCAGACCCAACTTTCACTACCATACATTAAAGTAGGGACTAACACAGCATTATGAATTGCCAAACGTGCCTTTTTTGACACATTCTGACTCTTCATAATAGCGTGTAGGGCCCCATTCACTCTATTTCCTGCGTTCACTCGTCGTTCTATATCCTTATCATATCTACCATCCCTGCTAAATAAACATCCCAAATATACAAACTCATGCACTTGCTCAATCAACTCCCCTTCTATTCTTATTTCAAATAACGTTTTACTTTCTTCTCTTTCAAAAACCATCACTTTCGTCTTACTTGTGTTCACTTTCATACCCCTTTCTTTTAATGACCAGTTCATTAAAGTAACCATCATTTGCAACTCGGTCGCCGACGATGCAAATATGACTTGATCATCGGCGTACAAAAGGCATTTGATTGTTAACTCACCCATTCTCAAACCACATTCTTCAACTTTCAAAGTTTGCAAACAGCTGTTCATAAATAGGTTAAACAGCCACGGCGAAGCTACACAGCCCTGTCTGACACCTTTTTGGATGCCAAACCAGTCCGAGTAGACCCCGTTGATCCTGACACAAGCACTAGAGTCCCTATAAAGAGACCTTAATGCCTGTATCAAACCAGCGCTCAAATCAAATGAGTTCAGTGTTTGCCATAACATATTCCTGTCCACTCTGTCATAAGCCTTTTCTAGGTCCATGAACGCACAAAAAACTTTCTGGTTTTGGCCAAAAACTTCTTCGCAATCATGCGCATAGAAAAGACTTGATCCGTACACCCCATTCCCGTTCTAAATCCAGCTTGCACATCCCAAATTTTTCCATCAGTTTCTTCCATAACTCTTTCAATTAACACCTTAGCATACAGTTTACCCACAATGCTAAGCAAGCTGATACCACGGTAGTTTTTACAGTCCTGCTGTGACCCTTTTCCTTTATATATTGGGACTATAACGGCTTTGCACCAGTCTTCCGGTACTCGCTTCAGTTCCCAACATTAATTAAATAAGGTGTACAGCAGGCCTACCACCACTCCCTGTCCAGCCCTTAGCATTTCGTGTGATACTTCTATCATATCCGGCTGCCTTACCTGCTTTCATGCTTTTCATTGCTTTCATTATTTCATCTACGCTTATCTCCCTACCTCTCTCCACTTCTTTCGGAATTTCTATTTCACCAAATTCAGATACAATACATATATAATACTATTTAAATAAATTATAATAAATAAAAACCCGACCGAATATTATGGAGAAAGAAACTGGCGGACGATGCGGGCGGCATCGAGGAGCACCGCCTTCTGCATTTGAACCCGGAGCGGTCCGTCACGGAGTTCCAGTTGCCTCAGATGGCCCGAGAAACTGACCGGGATTAACCCGTTTGCAGAAACGACTACAGGAACTATTTCTACATAATATTTTTTGTTCTTGTCTGTTTCGACTTTTAGCAGGTTTTCGTCATATAAAATGGTAATGTCGACCAAAAATATCCTTGACTGTGCCTGGTCCATCACCACAATGTCAGATTAATTCGCAAGAGTAATTCCCTTCTGTGATGAACACCCTGTCCCAGTAAAGCCCGGCGCGGTCATTTATTACTTTTGTGCTTCTCTACATAGTAAAAAACAAAGTCGCTTCCCGCCGTCTGTTTTCATCAATAGAGAGAATGATTTAAGAGAAATGTTTATATTATGTATAATACATGCATATTATATATTATATTATTCTTCTGTCCGTGTGTATGTGACTGAACTCCTCCTAAACGGCTGTACTGATTTTGATGAATTTTTTTTGTGTGTGTGATTAAGTTGATTAAAGAATGGTTTAGATTCTCAATTGGACCCAGTAGGTGGCGTAGTTGTCGAGATTCAGAAACCAACCTATGTAATAAAAGGCATCGTAGTCTAAACTTTACTAATCACGGGTGACGAGAAGCTGCTCATTTGCTTATGAGCTTGACAATTGCGTGCGAAGAAGATCATTTAGTTAAACAAGCTTCTCAAATAGTGGTAACTTCACAACAAGAAACAAGGCGATCTTGTGGTTACATATTGTGATTGAAAAGGTATCGTTCATAATAAAAACTGCTCGTAGCAGGAAAAATCATTAATACTACTCCCATCAGCTAATGAGGCTAAAACAAACAATTGGGAAAACCGCAAAAAGAAATGCTTTTAAAAGTCCACTGCTCGACATAGGCCTCCCCCATCCCTCCCATATCTATGGGGTAGCGTCAGTATATTTAAAATAAGTAAAATCGTATACGACATCGTTATTTGCCATTCGAATTATTACTTTCCGGCTTCTTTATCTTATCATTCGATTTATTTAATTATTTCATAAGTATGTAATTACTCTAAGGTTATTAATTTGTAAACAAAGGCAATGACAGAAGACATTCAGTTCGTTTATTTAATTATCTATAAGCCACATACAAATATTATGCAGTACAAGCAAAGCACTGAATCGGACAATAATTATTATACATATATGTGAATTATATGTATGTTGCAAAGCGCATTTATTTCTTGTAAATGATGTCTAAAACAGTGACAGTCACTAATAAGGCTAGTATATCACAAATAAGGTAATAAAATATTTTAAAAAACAACTTACTAAATATAGCAGTATCGTCCTCTGCAAAAATAGGAGGGAGGAGACGCGGTGTGCGGCACTCCGATGTGCGCGCAGACTGCGTGCTTGCGCCCGCGCACTGTTCCACTGACTGAAACGTATAGTCACTGTAAGTATATCTACACATCTACACTGTGATTGGTTTACACGAATCTATTATGTGATTAAAGGATAATATAAAACATTATAATTGCATCTATTACTATAATATTTTAGAGGAAATATTCATTGAGCTCTACATTTACTTACTTTATTAAAAAAGGAGGAGGTACTCAATTCGTCTGTATTTTTTTATATGTGTTACCTCAGAACTTATTTCGAGGTGAAACGATTTTGATGAACCTTTTTTTTTGAAAGCTTGTGCTCCTCATGTGGTCTCATATAAATTTTATCAAGAACTGACCAGTAGTTTTTGAGTTACCTTTAATAATGCGTATTTAATTGATTACAACTATAATGATGATGAGAGAACATCATTTCATTCTATTTATATTGAAGTCGGTTCTACAAAATTTTTAATTTGACCACTTGTTGTATGTTTGAGCAATGAATTTCCTTAATTATTATTTATTTTAATCACAAGGAAACAAAATAGCGTGTCAGGTCAATATTACTAGAATATCAAGTACGTCATCGCTTCATTAAGGTTCGTGTAGCAATAAAAGGATATTAATGCAAAGGGGTTTTAGTTCGGGGTAAACTCAGTAGGAGAAGTGGTTTAAATTTGCATTTGACATTTTTTATCAAAATAGCTTTCTAAAGCCCAAATACACAAACGATGCTCAATTTTAAGATGGTTTAAGTCTCGTGCTGTTTTTTTTCACTTTAAGTCAAAGTGACTGACACTACGAGACTTAACGGCGTCTTAAAATTAAGTAGCGTTTAAGTATTTGGTCATATGAGAGTCATTCGTCATTTACGCCAGACGTTAGACACTGCAGTCGTCAATCAGCCTGCCAAGCGTGACGTTTGAGGGAAATCCTCCTACAACGTAGGAGCCCCATATCTAGCAGTGGACTTTTACGAGTCGATCAAGAATAAAGAAGAAGATTCATTTGTGAGTGGTAAAACAAGCATTGTCGTATTAATAACTTAAAAATATGTACAGTCAGCGTCAGATAGAAGGAAACAGTAAAGGTGTTCAAATATTTTGTAACAGCCAAAGTGATCATTAATATCAACCATACATAGAAGTCAAATTATTAGGAATATCAATCTTGGACGAATGAATGAATGAATTATTTTTTTATTCAATATTGATTATTACATAATACTTATTGAAAGTCATTTTTTTTCACTACTGGTTCGGAAAATACCTCTGTCCTGGGAAGAACCATCAAGAAACCCAGCGGGAATTTTTTTAAACATATTTCACTTAACAATAATTTTGTTTGTACAATTTTTAAATGAATTTTCATAGAGCCAGCATGGTGGATATCACCTCATTTCCAGGGGCTATTTTCATTCATGTATTCCTTGATATTATAATAACCCTTTTTGTACAGTTTTTCTTTAATAAAACTTTTCTACTTGTTTATTGACAAACTTTGAACATATTCTGGGATTTTGTAGTAAAAGCGTATATATTGCCCTATAAATGAATTACTGATTCTGTGGAGTCTAGTTTTTTTTTTTATATGATAGGGTGACAAACGAGCACACAGTCCACCTGATGGTAAGTGGTTGCTGTGACCCATAGACATCTACACCTATCTTCAATAAAGAATCAAAATGCAGATGCGTTGTCACCCGTGAGGACTAAGATGGAATGCATCTTTTCCAGTAAAAAGGGTCTCCGGTTCTCTACACTCACCATACGAAACACAGCAGTGTTAAGCTGCTATTTTACGCTGGTATTCTGTGAGAGCGTGGTCCTTCCCCGGTCGAGCCTACCCATTTGTACTACAACTATACTACTAATATAGCTGCAGCATGGCTCTACCACGTAAAAACTGGTAACTGGCATTACAAGCTTATGTTTGTTCCAAGTGTTTAAAGTATGAACATCCTTATTCTTATTAAAGCTATTTATGTTTTTATATTTTACATTGCATTTTTATTTTTTTAAATTTTTCTCTGAAGGACTCTTTACAATTTAAGTTATAAATCGCAAATCCATTGAAGCTTCAAGTCAATAGTAACACCAAGAAAAACAGTGGTATCGTACGAAAATAAAGGTAAAATAAAATAAATATTTATATTAAGTTAATATTTATAAAAACAAATAATTAGAGGTGAAATAATAAAGATTTTACGTGGTAGAGCCATGCTGCAGCTATATTAGTAGTATAGTTGTAGTACGAATGGGTCGGCTCGACCGGGGAAGGACCACGCTCTCACAGAATACCAGCGTAAAATAGCAGCTTAACACTGCTGTGTTTCGTATGGTGAGTGTAGAGAACCGGAGACCCTTTTTACTGGAAAAGAGGTATTCCATCTTAGTCCTCACGGGTGACAACGCATCTGCATTTTGATTCTTTATTGAAGACAGATGTAGCTGTCTATGGGTCACAGCAACCACTTACCATCAGGTGGACTGTGTGCTCGTTTGTCACCCTATCCTATAAAAAAAAAAAAAAATAATTAGTAAAGAAAATACTGTTATACACAAATACTAAAATATAATAAAACATATAAATTAGAAACTCCTAATTTATATGTTTTATGAAACCCGCGATACAGGAGAAAATCCTAGTGTGGAGGTTTCTATTTATAAATAAATAGATACATATGGATATTACATACTGTTTTCATATATTTTATATACATAAGTAAATTTAAGATAAAGATTTCGGTTTAATTAGGTTTTTCGTACTATCGTAGCTCAGAGTATGTAACCATTTTGTTATGGCTCTTTTAGCTTCCACCACTGATTTTTATTTTATATCGCAATACTTAAGGACGGAGTTGTTAACTTGAGTTCTCACGAATTGCCCAAAACGTTTAGAAAAAGCAGAGTTGATAGCGGGAGTTGGCAAGCGGAATACTCTTCGTTTCTACAATCTCTTATACTCTGAAGATGCCAGATTAGACTTATGAACAGTTAGGGAGGAGTTCAATATGAAAAGTTGTCTTACATTTAATAATCCACTGTCCTTATATAAATCAAATGTTGAATATCTATACGGCTTTCTTAACATTACTTTTATAACCGAACGTTGCGCTCTCTCAACTCTGATCAGGAAAGTTTTTGCTGCACTTCCCCAGGAAGTAATACAAAAAGTTATAAGCGACTGGCATAACGCATAATACACGGATCTTAGAGTATTTAAGCCTGCTATGTCACGCAGATGCTTTACAACACTAATAGCCTTTCTGACTCTAGCTGAAAGAGCTATTATGTGATTTTCAAATGTCAGTTTATCATCAACGAGGACACCGAGATATCTGATGACTCAAGGTCTCACAGGCATACGGTTTGCTTGTGCAAGAAGGCTCATGAATCTTAACCATTGTATGTTGTACTGTCGCAGTGGCTACTATCTTATGAAAGCATAGGTACACAGTCTTCTTGGTATTTAGGGTTAAGAGATTATTTTGTAGTCAACTAAATACCTGTGTTAGACCTCTTTCAGCACTTTACAAAGTATCGTTCCAAGTTGAGCCTTGGAATACGATAGCAGTATCATTGGCGTAACATATCTTTTCGGCGTTTTCCATGGCTAGGTCATGTATATCATTGATAGGCCTATAGTTTTCTACAGCCACCTTTGAGCCACATCCCTTATAAATAGGACAAACAAATGCAAGCTTCCAATCATATGGAAAAACTCCGCTTTCTAGGCTTCGGTTGTAGATATAGGTAAGTGTCTGGATGATCGAATCTTTTATATGTTTTATTAAAGAGGTAGCTAAGCCATCCATACCAGGAGCCTTGTCATTCTGTAATCCCATAATCATAGCACTGACTTCTTTGGGATCAGTGGGAGTCATGAAAAATTATTCTGTGGAGTTACAATTGGTTCGTATTTTACTGGCAAGATCTGGCTCAGTTTTATTAATTTTGTTAAGTGTTTGTTTTTCTTGGTTTACTCCTACCGTTGAAAAATAATCATTACATAAGTCAAATGGAGAACGTGTTATATCAGAGCATTTCATATCTATTAATTCTGTGGAATCGTTTTTATTGTTGGGAAAATTACAAAAATATTTAAATGACCTCCAGAGTTTTCGCGGATTATTCTTATTTTCGATTAGTTTGCTGCTTTCAAAATCTAATTTACGTTTACGCAAGAGATCAATAAAAAAGTTTCGATATCTAGTATAGGTGACCTTAAGCGGAACATTATCAGGTTCAAGCTTTGTGCGTTGGTGAAGTCGGTCCTTATGTTTCATGCATCTGATGAGCCCCGGTGTGATCCAGGGTTTTAAATTATATTCTCTTCTGGTCAGTCTCACTTCATGTGTATGCTTATTTAATGTATTGAAATAATATATTTGTGAAAGTGCCCAGTCAAAAGCTGAGAGGTCTTTTTTAATTCATTCAAAAACTCTTTTGAGAACTAATAGAATCAGGCGTTACTTTGCGGAAATCCATTATATTAAAGTTGGAAAAATTTACTTTGCCAAAATCCGCTCAATAAAATAAAATAATGTGTCTTACCTAGTTTGAAGAGCACCTCCCACCCTCCCTCAATTGCGTGCACTAATCCCAGCACCACTACTCCCACCACCACTACACTAGGAAAGACACACCACCGACGATAATACGAAACGTGTTTCGCCTCTACACGAGGCATCTTCAGGTGTAGTACACTCTACGGTGGCTAACCGCTAAGATATTAGCAGTCAGCCAGTGGGAGTAGTGATGCTGGGATTAGTGCATTTTTAGAAAATTTGTAGTGGATTAGAAAATTTGGCTTTACACTGCTCTAGTTCACTGACATTATAGCAATTAATCTTTATCGAGACTAAATCTGTTTCAAAATTATCATCTTTCTCTTTTGATTCGATAAGTTATCCAAAACAAGGTATACCATACATATATTGATTTCATGGTACATTTAAATTTTGCTTCACTATTTTCACAAAGCAGTGATAAGGCGGTTGAAAGTACTGATGAGTGATACTTGAATTCTATTCCAAATATTGTTATAGTATAGGTGTGTAGAATTATTAAAGCATTTATATGCAGTATACAAATAGAACAATATAATATAGTTATTATTAAGAAGTATATTAAATAAATAGTTATAATAAATATGTGAACATGTAAACCAATATGTATGATACTGGAAATATGATTCATAAAATTTTTCGTGATAATGTGACTATACAGTATAAAAGTACAAAAGCTTACCCCAGATTTCAATGCCGTTAAACATGTACAATTTGGTTTCTTATCAATCATTACAGTAAGGCAGTAGAACACAATTAAAAATGATCTTTTAAAAATGATATCGTAAACAGAATTATTCAAAAAGACTGACATATCTTTTGCACTACGCAAGAAAAATAGAGATAGGATGTGTTTGTTATAGTTTTTAAGTATCCTCTTTAGTAGGCAGATGACGGTCCAGATCGTGTTTAGTTCTAGTAAGTGTTGCAGCTTTCCCTTCTCGTTTTCTAATATATATTGCACCCAGGTTGCACCAGCAGAAAGCATAATCATAGTTTTTGGCTCTCGCTCTGGCTTTACGAAATAAAAGTCTATTTTCTTTCGTAAGTCGTCCATTACAGAAAACTTTAATCGGCGAGCCAGTTATTCCCAAGTCTGCGCTGGTGAGGGTCTTCCTTGATTTGAAGGCTTGTAGTACCTGGTCGCGCTTGGATCGCCGGAGCAAACGCACTACGATGGGTTGAGGCATTCTACTGCCACCATCAGGAACATTAGTTGGTACAGCCAGGCATCGAGGTCAACGCGAGTAATCCAGTCGACGTCAACGTCTTCCAACTGTGCTCCAACTTTTTGAGCGGCCACCTTAATAATATGTTTGAGATTTTCATTATTACTTTCTGGTATACCGACGATCTCTATCTCGTTGCGGAGTCCCTGTTGTGCTTGTATATTGAGTTCATTCTGTAGATAGGATGCATGCAAGTTTATGATTTCCTGATCGCGTTTTTCTAGTTTTATCAAGCTACTTTCATTGGCTGACATGCCCCGCACTAACTCGTCCATCCTTTCATAGCAATGGCATAGAGAGTGCGTCACTACATCTAACTTTGTTTTTAGCGTCGCTATTACTGCTGTTAATTCTTTTATTTATGTCTCAGGAGTCTGACAGTCGGAGACAGTTTTTTGCGCATCGTAACGTTCTGCGAATCCGTGTTAGGGCGTATTGGCGTTTGAATGTTATCGCCGCCTTTTTTCTGGGAAGTACTATATTCGGAACACTTCCAGCACTTTTTCCCCTCCACTGTAACTGATTTTAAATTAATACAGTACGAGCAGAATTATTTTCCGCATTTTGGAGATGTGCATATAATAACACTTGCATTCTTAGTAACCTTCAGACAACCTGCACACTTCATGGCCAATTAGTAATAAATATATCGTCTCAAAAATAAAAGTATAAATTTCAACCAACTGCCCAATATGCACCGCGATAGTCTTTGACAATATCGACTCTGCGACACGCTACGCTTACTGCAAGTGGTTTTCACGGTTACGTCGAGCACTTAACCGCGTGTATGTTCTGCGCTGCAGACTTTACCACTTACCCCACACTTGTGATTAATTTCTTGGTGGTAAAATTGTTGTTCACTTTTATTTCGAAAACAGCTATTACTTTAGCAGTTTTTTCTATACACTATCCACAGTCTTATTGTTTATATACCACACAAATAGAGTATTAAAAGATTTTTAGGATTCGTTTAACTTAATACTGATTATTGATATAAATATGCGGAGAGATTTTTAAAGCAATGTAATTTGTTCGACAGAGATGTCAAAGCAGGAGATATAAATAGTCTGCATTGTTCTTATAAGAAAGCGATGGAAGATTTTTTACCGTATTACTTCTAAATCTGTCCAGGCATTTTGCATTAATAAGAACAAACACAGTTTTCTCAATTACCTGTTTTTTGTGCATATAAGGTAATGAAACCAGTTGTCCACAGTGATCTGAACTAAGTTTTTGAATTATTGATTTGTTGATTGGTACACCGTGTAGTGGCGGGTAAGAATACCCAATACCCCATATCCTCCCGTGGGTGTCGTAAGAGACGACAGAGGGAAACTGAGGCAGAAGATGGGCAGCATCATCTTTCTGATAACAGCAAAGCAACAATAAAAAGAAGATGTAGGAAATGTATGAGGATATATCTAGAGCCATGCATTTCTCCAAAATCCATTATACGGAGTTAATGGGAGACTTCAACGCAAAACTAGGCACAAGAGAGGACGGTAAGCTGAAGGTAGGGAAATTTGGAATAGGGCGACGGAACCAAAGGGCCAGCAGCTGGCCGACTTCATGGAGAAAGAGGGACTCTTTATAATGAACTCTTTCTTCCAGAAGCGGCCCCACAGGAAGTGGACCTGGTCGAGCCCCGACGGTTCGACAAAAAATGAGATTGACCTCATTATGACGACCAGACGACAACTGTTCAGTGACGTCTCAGTGACCACGAGGGTGAAAACCGGCAGCGATCACCGAATGGTGAGAGGCACATTGAACCTAAACGTAAAGTTGGAGAGGTCACGTCTAATGAAGTCTACGCTCCGTCCCCCTCGTGCTCTAATCCAAAGTCCCGAAACCTTTCAGCTCGAACTACAAAACCGTTTTCAGTGCTTAGAAGATTGCAATGCAGCGGACGATATGAATGAACAGCTGGTGGATACTGTCCATGCGGTCGGAGCTAAGTTTTGCAAGACCCGCCGCAGAAGGACACAAAAACTCTCCGATCACACTCTTAATCTCATGGCTCTTAGACGGGAAATGAAGCTACAGTCTTCAGTAGATTTGACAGCATACAGGCAACTGAACAGACAGATCTCCAAATGCATGCGGCGGGACTTGCGCAACTTTAATACTGTTCGTATTGAAGATGCGATCGAGCGGAACCAGGGCCCCAAAGTCTTTGCTAGAGATCTGTCTGCCAGAAAGAACCAAATGTCGAAGCTGAAGACCGAGTGTGGCAGCGTCGTTTCCGGGACACCTGAGATTTTGAGTGAGATTGAGAGGTTCTATGGGCAGCTGTACACATCATCGTTGGAGCCACACGCAAGTGTGAGTAACGATCCAAGAGCAAGTCTTATTCGACACTATTCCGATGATATTCCGGACGTCAGTCTGAGCGAGATTAGAATGGCTCTCCAGCACCTTAAAAACGGCAAGGCCCCAGGCGAGGATGAAATTAGAGCGGAGCTTCTGAAAGCGGGTGGAAAATCGGTACTTGGAGTCTTTCAGAAGCTCTTTAATTCCGTCCTCCATGGTGGCACTACACCAGAGGCGTGGAGTAGAAGTGCGGTGGTCTTGTTCTTCAAGAAAGGTGACAACGCTCTCTTGAAAAACTATCCCTTCTCAGCCGCGTCTACGTGCTGTTTTCGAGAGTCATTACGAATCGTCTCGCATACAGACGCGACGACTTCTAGCCTCCCGAACAAGCCGGTTTCCGAAAATGCTTTAGCACCATAGACCACATACATACCCTTCGGCAAATTGTACAAAAGTCCGAGGAGTACAATTTGCCACTATGTCTGGCGTATGTGGACTATGACAAAGCCTTTGATTCCGTCGAAATTTGGGCGGTGCCGCAGTCCCTTCAGCGGTGCCAAGTTGACTGTCGGTATATCGAAATGCTGAAGTGTTTGTACAGTAGGGCTACGATGGCTATCTGAGTACAGAACCAGAGTATGAAACTTATCCAACTGCAGAGAAGTGTAAGACAGGGTGACGTTATATCCCCGAAACTCTTCACCGCTGCATTGGAAGACGTTTCCAAGCTTCTGGGCTGGAAAGGATACGGTATTAAATAGGTCTTAGGATGAACATGGACAAAACAACGATCATGTATAACGTCCATGTCACACCTATGCCGATAGTTGTTGGGAGCACTAAGCTCGAAGTTGTTGACAAGTATGTTTACCTGGAACAAATAGTAAGACTAGGTAAGTCCAACTTCGACCGAGAGCTCGATCGACGGATTCAACTCGGCTGGGCAGCGTTCGGGAAATTACGGCACATCTTCTCGTCAGGTATACCTCAAAACTTGAAAACGAGACTGACTGTACAACCAGTGCGTGTTATCAGTGGTGATCTATGGAACTGAGACGTGGTTCTTCACTGCTGGTCGGATGAGGAAGCTCATGGTCGCTCAGCGAGCTATGGAGAGGGTATGCTTGGAGTTTATCTGCGCGATAAACTTAGAAATGAGGATATTCGCAGTAGAACCAGAGTGACCGACATAGTCTAACGGATTAGTAAGCTGAAGTGGCAATGGGCCGGCCACATAGCTCGAAGAACCGACAACCGATGGGGAAAAAAGGTTCTCGAGTGACGGCCTCGTACCGGCGGACGAAGTGTAGGGTGTCCCCCCACTAGATGTAGTGACGACCTGGTAAGGCATGCAGGAAGTCGATGGATGCAGGTGGCTCAGGACCGTGCTTTGTGGCATTCCTTGGGGGAGACCTATGTTCAGCAGTGGACTTGTGAAGGGCTGTAATGATGATGATGATAATTGGTGCAACACCTGTAAAAATATTATCAATACAAGTTGCACTACACCCTGCAATACGTGTAGCTTCAAAGAATAAATTATCAAGATTATAGGATTTGAACAAAGAGCGAAATTTAATACTAATGGAAGAAGCTTCCAGGAGATTGATATTAAATTCTCCACATGCTACAAGAGATTTATTCTGTTTATTAAGCTTAACTAAAACTTCTTCCATAAGTTTTCAAAGGTATCATAACTTAAACACTTGGGTCTGTAAACAATGACAACAATAAGGTGCTCAAGCTCAATACATGCCATTTCTACAGTACGCTCAACAGAGATGCTCACAATGTCTTTACGTTCTTTACATGATAAGGATTTATTAGCTAATATTAAGGAGCCACCACGTAATTTAGTATCTCTATTGAACGATTTGACCACCTGGTGATTACTGAAATTAAATATGGAATTGTAATCTTTCAACCAATGTTCAGTAATACATAAAATATGTATAATGTTACTATTTAAAAATAATTCAATTTCTAATTCTTTGCCTAACATACCTTGTATATTTTGATGCACCAGGTTGATACAGTTTTTATTATTGCTATTTTGTGAAATTACACAATTAAGTATTGGTAAGTTTTATCCTAAGCTATTTAAATTATCTTTGCTAGAGATTACCTCTATTGTCTTATTATCTAATTTAAATTACTTGTAACTGGTTCCAAATCAAATGTAAAATTATTTTGCTGCTCAATAGAAGCAGGTGTCAAGGTAGCCAAATCATTGGCTGAGTTGAAATATAAATAATAAGATAGCGTATTTGCTACCAGTCTTAAACTATACTTTGATAGGTAATACCAAACTTGTCAAAAACTTCTTAGTTAAATTATTTAAATCAAATAAATGTAATTTATAATTATTACAATTATATGTCAGTTTTACATTATTATTTATGCATATTAAATTATTCATGTCATGTCTTAATTTATTTTCTTGTGGCAAACCCCATAAGTAAGACAATGTAAACAAAACAATCTTGTAAACATTTATATTATTTAGAATTTCAATATATTCCAATAATTGTTTTTATTCACATTGCCTCTTCTCGCAATAAGAAGTATCAATATACTATTAGGACTATGGCTACTTATTAGAATTTTATTTATAATTTGGCTAAATGTTGCTCCAGGCATACAATAATTAGTAATTTGTTGTTCCTTTAAACAGTTATTTAATACTAAACTTAAGTTTTTACCTATATCATCACTGTACACAACAATATTATTTTTGCTAACATTTAAGTTATTCAAATTATTTATTATTCTGGAACTGTCATGGAGTTTGTAAGTAGGAGAGGGGTTCTTTTTGTCCATATTATTAACACATACCGTCCTGAAGTAAACGGTATTGAGCGCCGACACTCACACTGTTGTTTTACTCAAAACGTTCCTCATTATATTTACACGGTGTCACCAATCGTCCATGGCTAGTATATGTTCCTTTATTTCATTTTGAGCTGTTTTATATTTATTTGTCATAACTTGTAGTGCATTATGAAGTGAAGAAATTTCTGAATTAAGATACTCCATGTCAGTCTCATAACTTTTCCTAATGCTATCCACCTCAATTGAATATATTTTACCTTATTAATTAATTTTTGTTTTTCTTTACATGTTTTTTGCAATTTTTTAATGTATTTATTAATTTTAATGTATTTCTTTAATTTATTGTTACTGCAAGCCTGCTGTTTTCGATATGAAGGCATCTTCACCTGTTAAATCCACTGTTGTGCATTCTACAAGTTCATGGAACAGACTCTGAGTTTTAGAGGCTATTAAGTTGTCAAATTTTTTGTTTAATTGCTCATATATATCGGAACAAGTACAATATCAAATATATGAGATCACTTAAGCCGTTCAAAATTGTAGTAATAATTCACAAGTCAAATATTTGGAACACTTTAGGAAAATAAATTTTATACAGGATTGAATTTTAAATGATTTCAAAATCCAATTCGTACGCTGAACATAACATCAACAAAATAATCTAAATTATCTTTTATTGAAATAATAACATTATAATTAATAGAATCAGGAACGCCTAATAAAGTAAAAACTTTACGGAAATCCATTATATTAAAGAATCCAAAAATTAACTTGCTAAGATCCGCATACCGCTAAGTGAGCTAGTGGTCAGCCATCGCAGAGTCTACTTCACCTGAAGATGCCTCGTGTAGAGGGGAAACACGTGTCGTATTATCGATGTCGTATGATCGACTGGAATTAGTAGTGACGGAGATAGTGCACGTAATTGAGGTGGGAGGTGCTCTTCAAACTAGGTAAGACACATCATTTTATTTTATTACGCGAATCTTAGCAAGTTAATTTCATTCTTTTATCATTATTTTATATGTTTTCTTATATTTACGCGAAGACTACACATTTAAATGAAACTAATTTTTACGGATTCTGTGGCGTTTAATTTTTTAATTTAACTTTTTAATCCCCGTACCATGGGTGCTGTAAAGCACCCGAAACGTCGGGAATTAAAAAGTTAAATTAAACGCGATAGAATCCGTAAAAATTAGTTTCATTATTTTATATTTAAATTAAACTGGTTAAAAAGCCGTATCGTAGCGGTGTAAGAATATCCACTACCTCATATCGTCCTGTGGGTGTCGTAAGAGGCGGCAGAGGAAACTGAAACAGAAAATGGGCAGCAGGATCTTGCTGATAAGAACATAAAATTATAAAAAACTGCGGTTGCCAACTCGCCTGCTAAACTAGACAAAATCCCTCCTATGAGGCAATCTGTGGGGCATGTCTGTGTAAAGCAGTGGCCTATTATCGGCTGTAATGGATAAGACAGATGATTAAAAAGGTATCTTTAATTTACTTCTTTCAAATAAAGTTGGTGTTAAATTTTACATTTTCTTCTAAGTTGGAGCAGTTAGCTAAGAATTAAAAACAACAGGTTACACAAGCACTGCCCAAGATTACACAAAAAAAGTCGAAAAAAAAGTAAAGATTTGTAGCTAAAGGAGCTAAAAAATCATCACAGGTGTACATTTTTCAAAAAAAAAAAAGAATATACTGTAATTTAAAAAATACATGATTAAGATATTTTTTTATATTTTTCTGGTAACTATTATGATTTGTCCTATCACTCGATTCCGGCTTGACGTCGACTTTGGGACAGCCTGTATATTTTTTTTTAATTTAAAAGCTAGCAAGGACAGGGTAATCAAGCAATGAAGTATAATAGTTTAGTAAGCATCTTAGTTTTCATTGGTTGGATGAGAGCACATTTTTGGAGGCCTTTGTGTGACAGACTCCTATGTGTGAGTGACCAATAAGTAAATATATATTTATATCACAGAATTTATATTTACTTACTGTCCTTATTATTTAATCTCCTCAAAACCGAATTTCAGACCTTCGCAGGACAGGATTATAGTTCACATGTTTGTGCGCAAGCATAGGCGTACATCTATATTTTCTCACTCCATAATCCGATAGGACGTCAATCCGACACGATCGGAGAAAACCAGGTCCAGGACCAAAAGCTTTACATATTTTCCAAGACACAAACCGGCCATTGACAAAACTATTGATTGATTTTGTGATACAAGACATATCATATCCCTTTCTACATACCTTTAAATTTGTGGAGCAGCCGGCGCCTGAAAGTTCTTGCTCCTTGTCAAGCAATCTTTCCCGTCGATTTCCTGACATGGTCCTAAAAATGTGATATTCCACTATATACATCAACTTTTCGAGGTGAGCCCATGTTGAAGCTATATAATGATGGCTGCAGCACCAATAGGTCGGCTCGACAGGGAAAAGACCACACTCGCACAGAATACGTACCAACGTACTCGTAAAATAACAGCATACTCGTAATATTACTTTATTTATGTACTGACGAGAACGCGGACCCTGTTTGCTGGTAACGAGACATTCCATTGCAATCCTCAAGGTAACAACGAACTTTTATTTTTAATCGAGTATAGATGTAGGTGTTCATGGGCCACCCCAGTATCCACTTACCATCAGGTGAATTCTGAGCTTCTTTGTCACCCTCATAGCTTAAAATAAGAAAACTTTCAATATTTTAACTTTTCTATATTTTATTGCTCTTATCATAAACATTATTTTAAACATTGTAGCAGTCTATATAAACGCGGATTTGCGGATACTGCATTATCAGTTCTGAGTATTGACTAATATTCCACTGTCTGTATCGCATGCGTAGTAAATTATGTTGAATAACAATAGTCATTCGATTACTTAATTTTATTAAGTAATCTATATAATATTTACTACCAAACATCTACACTTCATAATGATGATGTCTTCACTGTCCATTTGTCAATCGCATACGATAAATTAAAATGCCGATAATGTTCACACTTTGCACAAAGGCTTACGTCCTCACATGTATTCACACTAAGCTACTGCGATAAGATCGAAGAGTTGATCGGATGCGGTTTGAGAGACACTAGGGCAGTATCAATAGACCTAATTCAACATACAGTATTTAGTATGTATACATACAGCAAGCTCAAAAAAAGGACCTTGTACAAGCACGCATGATGTATGCTAATTAACTGTGTACCTTTGACGCAAAATGATGAACAGTAGTTTGTGACAGAGTATAAATTTAGTGTTATTATAACTTTTTCTCATAAATTATTTTGGGGCTTTATACTGGAGCCGATGATTTACCTCGTGCTCGGCGGTAAAGGAAAACATCGAGAGGAAACCTATATGTCTGAGAAATTTAAAAATAAACATGTTTCAAGGACATCGTGTGAAGTCCGCCACAAGCATTGGGACAGCGGACACCTCCTTCTAAAACTCTCTCAATTATGAGAGGAGACTGTAACTTTACACAGAAAGGGTAAAGGTTATGAAGGGTGGTGTTCATACATAGTAGATAATGCTACCACTCAAGAGAAATAATTAGTTGGCAGGCTTAAAATCTTATTTTAACAATAAAATCATATTACATACATATACTGACTTACACACAATATATTAACACAAAAATTAAAACCTTCGAGGAAAATTAAAAGTAAACAACATTGCCCAAAACAAAATGTTATTAAATAAAATAAAATATCCATCGTCAAAGTACTTACGTATCGTGAACAAAAACTAACTCATGGAACTTAAGTATCTGTTAATACTAAACTTTTTAATGTAGTATCAAAATAGCAAACATTAAACTAATGTTCACAAGACAACTTTAATAAAATGATGTCCTAAAATTAATTCTCGACATGTCCGCACCGTTGAGTGTCCGAAAAACAATAAGCACTTTAGGGCCGTTCTAAATGGTCAGACTAATCAGCGAACTAGGAACTTTACATTACGTGTATTACGTATTATGTATTAAGTATTGAATACATTTTAAGAATAACAAAAGATGCCGTTCATACCTTATAGTAAGGTTAATGGTGATCCTGGACCAGATAATTTTCCCAGAAAATTACCGTCATCTACATCCAACCTCAATAATCTTTCAGCACTTAATTAGGACTTAATTCCTTGCTATTAATATTTATCGTATATCTATTATCGTCACTGCGTTGCTAGCGATACATTTTGCAAGCAACGCAAATATCAACAGTTCGTTGCGGTGAAAAATTTAGAGCACCTAATTTTTAAACTTGGCATCTAATTAGCACCTAAAAAGCCCCTAATTTTGGCTTTTCTAAATGAAAATTCCTGACTTTGCGTTGCTGGCGAGACACAACTCAATAATTCAAAAAGCACCTCCGCAGCTTCGGTTTTAAGCCTCAGCCGCTACGGCTCGCACAAATGCCTGCGATTTGCTACGCAAGGGCGAAGGGGCTGCACTTCCCGCAGCGCCGAAGCCGTTGCAGTAGTAACTTTTCATATTATGCCGCCATTTTACGGCAAATAATATAATGTACCTATGCCGTTTTTGCATTGTTTGGGATATATACTTGTAGCAGAGCAAGTGATAATCCTAGATTTAAAAGTCTATTAATGTAAGATAAATATGAAGTGTTTCAACACTCTTTGTCTTTAATCTTAATAATGTATGAAATTTAGGTTCAAAATTTTTAACAGGTTTTCCGTCATCAACCGGTGGGTTGGAATTTTTCATACACCTAAATGTTAAAATTACTACTTAACTATTTAATGCAGGTAATTGTAGATTGATATTCCCTAATAAGGGATACATTTACGTGGTAGAGCCACGCAGCAGTTATATTGGTAGTATAGTTGTAGCACGAATGGGTCGGCTCGACCGGGGAAGAACCTCGCTTTCACAGAGTACCAGCGTAAATAGCAGCTTAACGCTGCTGTGTTTTGTATGATGAGTGTAGAGAACCGGAGACCCCTTTTGCTGGAAATGAGGCATTCCATCTTAGTCCTCACGGATGACAACGCATTTGCAATTTGATTCGTAGTCGAGGATAGATGTAGATGTCTATAGGCCACAGCAAATACTTACCCTCAGGTGGACTTTTTGCTCGTTTGTCACCCTTATCCTATAAAAAAATCAGTCTAAATTGAAATCAATCTGACCAACAAAACTCTAATATTTTTTATAATGTTTAACGCACCGCCTGATGATTAGTAGCGTCTGGGCAACACAGCCTGTAAAACTACAAACTATCATGCACGTCCTGAAAATTGATGCAATCTGGAACACAGCGCCAAAAAGACTAGCTGCATTTCGTCGCTGAATGGCTTAACTAAGCCTTTGGGCAGCAAAAATTAACCCTCATGTCACCGGCGGCAACGAACAGTTGCAGCTACTAACAGTTCTTTTAAAAACTTTACCGAGCGTGGTCCTCAAGGGACGAACATCTCTACAGAAAGTGGTACATTTATTCATAGTTTCGCCATTTACTTAATTCAGCTGCCTCTGATGACGAGGTCCTAAACTAGATCACTCGAAATGAGATACCGCTAAAAATAAACATAAATAGAATTCATATTACCGCTAAAATAAATTTTCAGCTTAAATTTTTCAATAAAAATTCCATAAAATCTGTAATTATAAGTTATATAAGTTTCGAAACCGTTATGTTGACTTAAATTCAAAACAAACATCAGCTTATAATCTAAAGCAGGATCATACTAAAAGTACGTAGTACTATTATTTATTCTGTGCTAAAAGTCCAAATAAGTCAGTCTGTGAAAGTTTTTTGATAGGTTTTTCGCCAGTTGTTAGATTCTCATCCGTCGGTCAAATCAAAAGGGGACACCACGGGCAGGTTTGATCGTAGTAAATGTACAGTATGTAGTCATAATTCATATCTTGAATATTCTACACTCTATACAATTGTAAGTGCTTATAAAAGTCCACGGCTGAACATAGACCTCCGCGACAGATTGCCTCATAGAGGATAGTACTCTGTGATTATGACACGCTTGACAGGCAGGTTGGCAAGAAAAATCAAACCTGCAGTTTATGATTGAATAAAAAGTTTTTTATACGTAGACAGAAAATCCAATAGACGGCGGGGTTGTGTAACCGCTATTCTGCCTTTCATTCACGCATCACAGTGCTGCCAGTTTGGCAATATTACCCACAAAATAGGGAGATTTTGTTTGTGAAGCGTACGTCAGTAATTCTAGTCCACTTTATTCACATGTTATTAGGATAGGATAATTAAAGCAAATGAATCAAATAGGTAATATCAATAACAAATATTAAAACATATTTATTTGTTAAAAAAACATAATAATTACACTTATAGGTATTGGTAATTCCAATTTAATTATAATTGTCCTTGAAACAAAACTAATTTAGTATGAATATTCCTAATTTTTTCGACGGACTCACTAATTTTTGTGGTTTCATAATGCATTCTTATTTAAAAATATCTTAAAGCGACAGCTTTAATGAGAAGTATTCTGTGATTATCAATATAAGGAAATCTTTATTGATGGGATCGATCGAGTTAAGCAGATTGCTATCCTTTTCGTTCACAAGAGCTTTGGCCTTAAACTCTTCAAGACTTGACGACTCCGTGGCGCAGTGGCTTAGCAATGAGTTACTGCGCTGAGGGCCGCAGGTTCGAATCCCGCACGGAACAAGTATTTGTATGACCTGCAAGTAATTGTTCCGGGTCTGGATGTTTGTCCTTGTGCAATTTATGTTTGTAAACTGCCTCCACGATACAGGAGAAAATCCTAGTGTGGGAGTAACGGTTTTTAAAAAAATAAGAAAAAAGAAAAAAAAAAAAAAGAACTTTGTTTCAGATTTGCCACTTTTATTTTTAGACGCCTCGTTTTCTAACGAAGAGCGCGCACCATTCTCAACCTCTTCTACGACAGATTTTGCTGCTGTTTCAATCTCTTGGTAAGACTTCTTGGCGTACCCATTGGCTGAAACAGAAAGTTTAAATCTTTTAATCCATTAAACATATTAGCGGCCGTTATCGATCGCAAACAAGACATTTTCAATTGTGTTCATAATGTTACATGTCACCTATACGATATTCAGCAAAGCAAAATACAAAATGTAAACAAGGAAACCAATGGCTCTCAAAAACAGCGACAAATAATGCTGTGCGTAATGTCAGCTAATCAGTCAGTGAGTAGTTCAGCTTCTTTTACATATACAAATTTATAGGTAAAGATAACATTTGCTACTGTTTAGTCTCTGGTTTTAGTGTTTAATCTATTAGCCTACTTGTATGACAGTTAGGTACCACCAGTTTTAGTTTAAAAACTTAAAACCTACCGCAAATGTGCTTGGTAGTTCCATAACTACATCATTAATGTAATGCTCATTTTTAGTAATTTTAACGTCCCCCTGGAAAAATATCACATTATTTCAATATTATTTAGCATTCAATAAAAACTGAATAAATGAAATGATAACTATAACTTTTATATTAATTCTTATCACTAGTACTAGTGTTTAGTTAGCAAGACAATGAAAATTAAAGCCGCACCGTATTTGGTTGTTCCATCACTAAATCATCAGGCTCAGGTTCTTCTATGTTTGCAACATCCTCCTAGAAAAATGTTACATTTTTCAATTTTCTTCTATATATTCAGTGTAAAAGAAATGATGTCTTTTAAATTCCCTTTTATCCTATCATAGTCCATCATATTATACTTACACACTTTAGTTAACCATTTACTTCATAAAAAACACAGGTAGAAGATTTAAAATACGACCATATTACGAAACAATTCAGTTCTTGTCTTTTCTCGGACTAATAAATTCCTTTCAAAGCGCCTGGAGCAAAGTCGATAGTATTTAGTAGGCTCACAATTCTTCTTATCAGTTTGGAAACTAACAAATAAAAAAAATCAAGATGAATAAATTTGAATAACATAATAAGCACAGGTATATTGACACAATGGTAAATATGTAGTATAATACATTAAGTACTCTCGCTGTAATTGTAAGCGATAAGGTCGTACCTCGGGTAATTATGAACTTTAGATGGCAACATAGGTTTGAGGTTATAATATCGCTAATAATGATAATATCACTATAAGTTATAGAACAAAATGACCGGGAACATCGCTTTAATTAATACTTCCATATAAATCGTGATTCAGAAAGTTATTTAAATACATATTCATGAAATAAGTTTACTTACGCGTGAAATGTAATGCCTTAAATTTTTCGTTCACTGCGGCTTTTACAGCCCATAACACTGCACGACATTATGATATCGTATAAAATCAAATAATTTTCTAACTTAAAACCATCGATCACTAATAAAAAACTAGATACACAATCAGAGACAAAAAATGGCCCAACCGAATGTGCACCCACTCGAACATATGGGTGCACTTTTAATCCAGTAGCATTCGAATGCTCCGACGGTAAACATGCCTCAGTGCTCGTTTAAAAAGTGTAAAAATCACACATTCGAGACGCTAAAAAAGGATTAAATTTCATATTTTCGGTAAGTATTAATATTAACATTATTTAATTGTTATCACTGTATTGTAAATACTGATATTTTGTCAAGAAATCATCGTAAAAGTATTTTTTAAATTAAGTCGTAATAAAATAATTCGTCATTGTTCGAGGTATATGCGTTGATTCTGTTCCATTTGTGGAGACGCTATTGTTTTTATTTTTATCATTAAACTATGATTGTTTTTTTTTTGTTTGTTTAATGAGACTTCTTTACTGTTTCTCTAAATATTATAGTAACATTTTATAGATTTAATTTTAAATAAAGTAGTGTTCGCGTAAATATAAGAAATCATTATAATTATTCAGTCTTATCCGTTTTTTTAACATTTGTAAATATGAAAATTACGTCAAAAATTTGGACAATAATATTCTTAGATTTTGCAAGAACTTTCTGTACTTATTTTTCATATTTAGTAACTATTAAATTTAGATTTAAGTTGTTTTTCTAGCAATATCTTTAAATTTTTGACACAAGATAAAGAATAAATAAATAATTATTACTGTTTCAATTACTTTCATTACTAAATGAATGTGGTGCCCTATCTAAAAGCATATTTACATTCAGGTAATAATACCATTACACATATACACCATAGAATAGAACAGAATATGCTTTATTAAGTAGACCAATTATTTAAAACAAGTTTAACAAAATTATAAAATTAAAATTACAGTAACAAAAAATATTGTGCAGTTCGACTCCACTCTCCATGTCCAAGCGACGAGCCTAGGTCGTAAATTTTTATTGCTTTTTATTGGCACTTTGTAATTCTGACTTTAAACCATGCGCGTAAGGTTGAATTTGTTTTATTATAAGTTGACCAGCGAGCATCGGTCATAAAAATTTATTGCATTTTGTACGTAGCTTTGTCAATACAACTTTAGGCAATGCATTTAAGATTGAATTTATATTTATTTCAACTAGAATTACGTCAAAACATTTGGCGACAGTTTTTAGAGAACTTTTGTATGGGATTGTGCATCTAGTTTTTTATTGGTGATCGATGCTTAAAACGTACAATTATCGAGTTTTATTTGCAGATAAGTTTTTAAACAAAATAATAAACATTAAACACTCCGTGACAGTTGCAGTGTCTGCCACTAAATTTAATGCCAAACAGCTTATTAGGTGGTACGGGAATAAGGACAATAATATAGTAGCTATATCTCTTTCTTACAAGTGCTAATATGATATATGTGTCCTTTGTTTTGAGAATGAAACAGAACATATCACGCTGTCTATTGGATTCTGTGTCTACGTTTTTATTATAGCAACGAAAGGTGACAGTTGATGACAGCCCAGAGGACAGTTTATGTCAATATGGTAAGTGTTGCCAAATGTTGGAATGTACCTTATTTTTAGAAAGAATTTTTAGAGGCTACTATATAATCTTACTTTAATTTAATAGAGATACTTTTGCAACATAAGCCTATCATTATCCCTATTATCTAATTAATTAACAAGGTTATAAGGATTATTATTAATTCGAAAATAGAATGTTAACTAACGTAGATACACAAGCGAACAGCAGACAAAATAGGCATTCAGTACAAATATTTTATTTATTAAACATTATAAAATTATATATAATTATTAAAATAGATATAGATATCTTATAAATATAATGTTAACTTTATTACAACTTATTTTTCCAAAATTCAGAAATTATTCAAAAACATAAACCCATTTTGTTAACAATTTAAACAGAAAGATTTTATTTTCGGCTGTTATTTTCGTAAAATATATTTCGAATCTAATAAATTAATACTAAACGAAAATATAAAAGAGTTTTTTCTTAATAAACATTCCTAGTTATAATGATATCTAACAACTTTTATCCGTATTGACTTTCACATTCCAATTGTACCTATATGAAAACATTATCTTATCTTACAAAAACTTATCACGTGCGTATTCATATCGAGGAAAACAAATTGTATATACCACAAGTAGCTTTTGTAATCAATACAACAAGATAATGTAATGATTTCTTATATTTAGTATTTACTCGAACACTACACATTGAATAAAACTATTTTTACGGATTTTATCGCGTTAAATTTACTTATTTTAATTGTAATTGTTCGTAATGTAATCTGATTCTGCGTAGATTGAACCAAAAATTTATATTCAAAAACTGAAGGTAGCTGGGCTAACTATGACATCGGGACGTCAAACATCTCAGTCCCCCCCGTGACCATGGGTTGCTGTAAAGCACCCGAAAACGTCGGGAATTAAAATAAAACGCGATAAAATCCGTAAACATAGTTTTATTCAAAGATAATGTAAATAAATATTATTATTAACGAATTCAACTGCTCTGATGCCATTCGCCATTAATAGTCATTAGGCGACGAAATTGCGTTTTTGGCACTGTATTCCAGATTGCATCAATTTCCAGGAAGAGTATGATATAGTCAGTAGCTTTACAGGCTGTGGCATGTTACATATCCAGGGATTGTAGAAGCTAATAATCATCAGGCGGGGTGTTAGCTCACTTGTCAGTCTAATATCATAAAAAAAGATTACAGTTTTGTTGGTCAGCCTAGATTGATTTCGATTTAGGTTTAATCACTTAGCGGTTATTTGGTAATATCACTCTATGACAATAAACCCTCGATATAAGGTGATCGCTACCAAACTATTTATAATTTAATTATTGTAATAATGCTTGTATATATAGAGGTCAGTGTAATAATGTAATAAAAATATTTAACTAAGCAACAACAAATTATTGTTTTGTTTACACGGTTTCTTCGTGTTTCTTTAGAATAAAGTACCTCTGGGTTTCTTCCCATGACAAGTGTATTTTCCGAACCTGTGGTAAATTAAAATTTTAATGACTTTCAATAAGTATTGTGTATAATCTATATTGATTAAAAATTCTATTATCTATCTATGTTTATGCATAAATATTAATATTTGCACTCTGTACTTTTGTTTGACTGTCTTTTTTAATATATTTTGCTTACTTAGTTCTGAGAAGAAAGTTAATGTATGAGTTATGAGTATGAGAAATGAACATAGCTTTAGAAAAGTTGTCTGTATTTCTTATATTTTTGAAAAACCAAGTCTAGGGCTCTATATATAGGATACTAAAGCCAAAAAGAGATTTTAAAGATAAGTGCCTTATTCTAAATCAAAAACGTAATTTTTAAAGTTAAGTACCTACTTCTGTAAAAACCTAAATGCGTTTCGTGCAGTTTAGTGTAAAGACTATAAAGTTCTGTCATTTGTCAATTAAAAATATTTTTATGTTGTCAAAATAGAAGCCGTGCTTTGCACTAATTAAATTATATAAATGGTATGTAATTCAATTACAATTATGATGGTACATAAAAACAAATTGGGTTGTCCCACATGATGTCCCTTACCCAAAAATGGTGGGTTACCAGCGCAACGACTCTTTGACTCATAATCAGAAGTTTATCGCTGGGTGTGTAACCGGTATGATAGCGCGGTTAATCACACAACCATTGGACATAGTAAAACTACGAATGCAACTTCAACAGAAGTCCGGAGATGGGAAAAGCATTAATATTTCTGAGATAACAAGGAAAATATCGCAAGAAGAAGGACTTAAAGCATTTTTTCATGGACACTACATTGGGCAGGTAATTTATTACATATTATTTGTTTTAATATAATGTAACGTTAGGCTTAATGTTAAAATCCCGTCCCGTGGGTGATATGTAACGTTATAAGAAACCCGTTTACATCTCTATAAATAAAAATCAATTGCTGTCCGTTAGTCTCGCTAAAACTCAAAAACGGCTCGACCGATTTTGATGAAATTTTTTGTGTGTATTTGAATAGATTGATGGTTTAGATTTACATTTGGACACGGTAGGTGGCGCTGTTGTCGAGATCCAGAAATCACCCGTGCGAAGCCGGGTGGATCGCTAGTCAGAAATAAAATACCCATACCGACAACAGGGAAGATACTGCATTCGTCAACTCACTGACGCTTGGTCAGCTGTGGCTAATGTGTATTACTTCCTACAACAGGGGAAAAAGAATAAGGTCCAAAGTAAGCGTTTTGGTGTGAAACATCTTTCCTCTCGCTTTCCCGCAATCTGTGTGTGATTTCGTGAAAAGGGACGGAAGTGTGTGACATGGAGCCGGGGAAGCGCGCGCTATTTGATTTGACCAATGAACGCGTGCGGTGGAAACTTATATAGACTTATTTATATGTGTAAACTATATTAAAAAAATGTAATTACTGAAAAAAGTGCGAATCATTGTGAAAAAATGCAAGTGAGTGATAATGAATAATTATCGAATAAATATTTCAGTATTTAGCTTTTATGAGTTTTGAGGTTAATTTCTGTCGCTGCTCAATTGATATTTTTAATTTACGTCATCGTAGAAGACTCGGGACCTCCCCCCCCTCTTCCCATTCGCCAAATTCGTACCGTCCGATAAGGATTCATTCCAAAAAAAAGAAATAGCTTTTTCCTGGATATAATGTGAATGTTACTTATTACTAAGGTGAGATTTTAGATGTTACACATCATATGCGCCTATTGTAAGGCTCGCTCGTTTTTTTTACAGTTTATTTATTTTTGTTTTTGATATATCCTGGCCTTGGGTTCCTTCGTCACACGGAATAATGTTTGGCCATGTACTATTTATATATCATTCACGATACAGGAAAAATTCCTAGCATGGGAGTAACGTTTTGATTAAAAAGTGATAGGCATTGTTTTGTCTTTTTATCACTATCTAAGTCAATATTGTTATCACATAATATTATTGATTAGTGAGCGTGAACTGTACAGTTCTCGCAATTTTGAAATTATATCAAAGCTTTCATCAATTAAAATTAAACAAATATATGTATAATTTTTATTTCTTACATTATAGATAGATTGGTCCAGTCTCATCGTCTAAAATAAACAGCTCATATATTTAACAATTCTGGGGACAGGCCTCTTTTCGACCGTTGACAGGCTGGGAAGCGTCCACCACGCTGCATCAATGCGTGTAAGCGAAAATATCTTTTGAATTCTTAAACATGCAGGTTTCCTAAGGATGTAATACTTCGGCGACGAGCACGTGGTAAATCAGCGTTTAAAATCGCAAATAACAATTTCATCTGTGCCGACGGAATCGAACCTTGTTCGCTTTCCTATTCTTAAATTTGAAGGCGAGCTTTTATTATGAAGATAAACTACCCTAAGCTGTCTCATCTCTTTATCTTAACGTATAAAAACAAACCTATTTTCATATTTATTATAATAATAAAAATTATAAGATTAGACTGACAAACAGTCCATCTGATTGTAACTGGCAACTGCAGCCCTTGCATACCTGCAAACTAATTCACCATCCGTGAGAACTAAGATGAAATACCTCACAGCCTCTTTATACTGACTCGCACCATTCAAAGGGAAATACGACGCTTGGGTCAGTTGCAAATTTTTCGTAGTAGGTGCGGTAATTTTTAGATGAAGTGACGACATGGTGAGAGATGCAGGAAGTCAGTGGATGCAGTGCATTGCGGCATTCCATGGTGGAAGCCTATGTCCGATGTGAACTTGTAATGGGTTGTTATGATGATGATGATGGTGATAAAGAAAATTACAGCATGTTTAAACATATGAATATTATTGTATAGGATATAGGTAAAATAACATTCATGTATTTTTGGAGGCTTTTGGCATTCAAAACCATAAAGTAAAATGTTATAAATCTTGTTTTAGATACATTCGATACTATCAGTGTTGGCACAATTTTTTGTGTACGAACTAGCTACAAAGCAGGTTGCTAATTCTGGGATTAACGAGAAGCACTTGTGAGTAATTAAGCTCACTAGTAGTAAAGGTTATAATAGATTACATTGTTTTCCAGCAAAAGTAAAATCAGAGTGCGTATTATGCAATATAATTAATATGTTTTTTTATAAATCTAAAGAGACAAACGAACTTCAAGTCCACCTGATGGTAAATAGCTACAGGAGTCCCTGGGGGCTTGCAGCCAACTTCAAACTAAGATAACCACAAATGCGTTATCACATCTAAAGACTAAGATGGAATGCCTTTAAGCCTGTTATTATACTGGTTCACTATACCCTTCATACCGGAACACACCAGAGCGAGCACTACTATACAGAACAAACAGCTAAGAGGGTAGTGGTGAGAGTATACAAAAAAGTTATTTGTATAAAAAACGAAGCACTTATGTTTTTTAAACAAGTATGATGCATATGCTATGTAATACTACTGCAAAGTTGATCTACTATGTCATACTTTCATAAAACGCCATAATTATTTTTCTATTTTAAAGTATAAATTATAAACAAGTTTCAATTAACGTTTTAGTGATAGTCATGCTGCAGCTGTTATAGTTGTAGCACGAATAGGTCGGATCGACCGGGGAAGGACCACGCTCTCACAGAATACCAGCGTGAAATAGCAACTTAATTCAGCTGTGTTTCGTATGGTGACTGGAGAGAACTAGAGAACCCTATTAATGGGAACGTGGCATTCTATGTTAGTTCTCAGGGGTGGCAACAGGTTAATCGAAGATAGATGTAGATATCTATTCGCTACAGCATCCACTTACCATCAGGTGGACTGTATACTCATTTGTCATTATTTTATAAAAAATATTAAATCAATAATAATACTTTAATAAATTATTGTTGTTAATTTTTTTATAATAATAAATATATAAGTAGAGATCGTCTTATTTACAACTTCGAGCGACACCTATACCTACTTTACTTTACCACGTAGATTTTGTACTATATACCGTATTAAGTATTATAAAATCCAAATCAGCGCACCCTTTTCATTATGTTTTGGTAGATTTTAGAATGTTTACTATATTTTTAGTAGTTGTTATATAAAAGTAATAAAATATACAATTTGACGATCTCTATCACTAAATCTAACATTTCGTCTTAACATGTTTCCAGACCAACAATGGAGTTCTTCTGTGGAATTTTTGCAGGCTGCTGTTCCGCTACAGTAGCCTCACCTCTAGAAGTAATCAGAGTGAGACAAATGATAGTTAAAGAACAGTATAAGGGGCTATTAAACGGTGCAAAAGAAGTGTATAACACGGGAGGCGTTCTCGCGTTCTTCGAAGGACTATCCGCATCTTTGATACAGGTATGTACGTCGATATTGATTGGTAGATCTCTAAATTATACGCATGCTTTTGTATTAAAGTACTCTCTCACTCTTGAACTCAAATATTAAATTAATAACAGAAGAATTGAAATTTACCTCATTTCAAAGGACTTGGCAAGTTTCGACGAAGGTTTCAACAAAATGGTCTAAATGAACTCCTCCGCAGCCTGAACTTAGCTTAGTTAATTCAATCATTAAAAAATCCTAATGCCCTTAGTAGAATTGTCAAACTTATGTTTCGCGTTCGCACCTTGGGTCAAAGTAACAGGGTCGTAACTTAAAAACTTCGTAAAGTCTGGGTCTGAGCAATTTTATGGTTTAGTTCTAGTATTATAACGCGGGGTCTTAGGTATTTTTTCGTTGCATTGAGGTACTTACTATTATTTATTTAACTTAAAAAAAATCGTATTCTTTTATTACGTTTCTTATCTCATTCTATCGCCTTAGTAAAACAAGCGTTGCTTTTTTGAAGCAAGCGCAAGCAAGACTTCACAGAGCAAAAGCAAGTTCTTTCTTATACAACGTTTACTTAACGCACAACGCAAAAAAAGAAAAGGTAGCGTATGTTATGTATCAAAGGAAAAAAAATTGTTTAGCTACGAAGCTACAAAGATAATAATTATTATTTTTGTAATTAAAAAAACAATGCTGGTATTTTGTGCGGGCGTGGTACGTTCTCGGTCGAGCCAACCAAATTGTGTTGCAGCTAAACAGATGCAAAGTGACTCTACCACATATAAATCGTTCCCATAGAAGAAACGCTAGAGTCACCTTATTTATCATTTTGTGTACCCAGAACCGATGGTAAATTTGTGCAATAAGGTGCATTCTTTTTTTTGCTCTACCACGTATAAAATTAATTCTTCTTCTTCGAGTGCCTCTCCGACTAGCGAAGGTTGGCAGTCAGCTTTGAATATTCCTTCTTGTTCTTCGCGAGGCGAAAGAGCTCGGCAGCACTCCCGGTTCCCGTCCATTCTCGGATGTTCCGCAGCCAAAACTTTTTTCTGCGACCAACAGCTCTCCTTCCGGCAACCTTTCCCATCATAATAAATTGCAAAAGTTCATATCTTTCATGCCTAAACACGTGTCCGAGATATGCAACTTTTCTTTTCTTGACAGTCTCCAAAAGTTGCCGTTTCTGGTTGACGCGTCGCAGAACTTCTCCGTTCGAGATCTTTTGAGTCCAACTAATGGCCAACATACGTCTATATGCCCACATCTCGAAAGCTTCTATACGTTTCATGAGGTCTTCTTTAATTGTCCACGCCTCGCATCCGTAAGGAAGTATACGCCAGATGTAGCAATGTAGGAGTCGTGTGCGCACAGGGATCTTAAGTCTGCGATTGCAGAGAACTTTTTTAACTTGCAGAAGGCACCTTGAGCTATTTCTATGCAAGTCTTTACCTCCTGTTCACAGCTCCAGGTGTCATTAAGCCATGTCCCTAGATATTTGTACTTTCGCACCCTCTCAATTTTTTGGCCCGCTACAATGATAGCAATGTCATCGAAGCTATGTTTAGATACTACCATGATCTTCGTTTTTTATGTGTTCATCCGCAGACCAGCGTTTTCACTGCACTTATTAACACGGGTCACAATCAATTGTAAATCTTCAGGAGATGATGCTATTAGGACTGTATCAGCGTATCTGATGTTGTTAATATACCGGCCATTTATTTTGACTCCACATTCTAGGTCTTCAATTGCTTCTGCTATTATTTTTTCCGAGTACAAATTAAATAGCGTGGGTGATAATATACAGCCCTGTCGCACTCCTCTCTTTATTTCGACCTCATCAGTCTGCTCATCGTCAACTCGTACAGTAGCTTTCTGGTTTCAATACAGATTCTGGATAATACGTACATCTTTGTCATCTAAGCCGATATCATGTAATATTGAAATTAGACGGTCGTGCAGTACTCTGTCAAAGGTTTTTCATAATCGATGAAACAAAGAACGTCTTGTTGCATGTCTCTGCATTTTTGTACCAGAACCTGCATTTCAAAAAGAGCCTCTTTCGTACCCACTCCTGTTCGAAAGCCAAACTGGCTGTCTGCGAAATGTTCGTCACATTTAGCTCTTATTCGCCCGTGGTATAAATTAATAAGCTTTCACAAATAAAGATCAATCGCACTCCTGAAATAACAACGTACTGTTAGGATTCGATCACAAGGCCTCAGAATTATCACACATTGACGTTTATTGAACCATTACACATAAACATTCTTAGCAAAGTTTATTGCTAAGCATAAAGCGATAAGCATAAAGCGATAGCAATCGCTTTTATGCTATATACGAGTATATAGTGTCCGCATTAGTTAATAACGAGATGTTAACCCATAAAAATATTTTCAGTTGGGACCAGCTGTTGGTTTGTCATTTTCGAAGTTCCGTTGGTTACAACCGTTCATTTTGAGGCATCTATCGGACGATAATAATAATGGCGAGCACTCACAAAACATCGCCCACAAGCCGGCACACATCGTGATCGCCAGCATGGTGGCTGGTTCTGCGGCCGGATTTGTATCGAAAACGGCTACCTACCCTTTCGATCTCGTAAAAAGGCGGTTGCAGATTGGTGTGAGTAATCTTTGTCATATTTTCAAATATTCAACGATTTGCAATCAATGTTTAAGAAGAATTAACGAAGTAAGAATATTTTTTATCAATGTCACGGCTCAAGTGTGATTACACCTAGGTTTAGACGACTACTACTAAGTGAAAGAGAAGCTATGGTTGAGCGTGCGAACTCTCACTGCAAGCAGTTTGCGAATGGGGCGACGCCAATCTTATGAGATTCAACACCTCCAAAACACAAGCGTGTCTCTTCACCGCTAAAAGGAGCCCGCTAACCTTAGCTTCTACTTTCCGGAATGTATCTTTGGAGTACACTGACCGCCTTCAGTTAGAGGTTGAGATTTCTCCAAGCCAGGAGTATTATTGAGTAAGTATTATTGAGTCCAGGGTCAAAGCAGCCGCAAGGAAACTAGGAGTCCTAGCAAGGGTGCGGCGATACTAAACGCCGAGGCAGCTGTTGGTAAACATATATAAGCTGTTGGTAAACGTATATAAAGCGCGAGTCCGGTCGTGCATGGAGTAATGCTATCACATATGGGTTAGTGCTGCAAAATGATACGTAGAAGCGTTGGACTCAATAGAGAGATGTGCTAAGAGGCTTAGAGTCGATAGCCTCCCGGTATTCTATAGGATGCATTTCGGAGAATGTGCGCATGGATTATATGCTTTGATTCCTTCCTGCCTTTTCTACCATAGGACAAGCAGGTGGTCGGCGGGTCTTCGCATTTGAACCAAACGGTTTACCTCGTCTTTCGTGATGCGTACAGCAGGCGAATCCGAATATAATCTGGGCATCTTCTAAGTCATGCTAAGTCTGAAAGAGGGTGGAAAACCAGTGCTTGAAGTCCTTCAGAAGCTATTTAATTCCGTCCTCCATGGTAGCACTACACCGGAGGCGTGGAGCAGAAGTGCGGTGGTCTTGTTCTTCAAGAAAGGCTACAACGCTCTCGACTTCCAGCCTCCAGAACAAGCCGGTTTCCGAAAAGGCTTTAGCACCATAGACCACATACATACCCGTCGGCAAATTGTACAGAAGACCGAGGAGTACAATTTGCCACTATGTCTTGCGTATGTGGACTATGAGAAAGCCTTTGATTCCGTCGAAATTTGGGCGGTGCTGCAGTCCCTTCAGCGGTGCCAAGTTGACTGTCGATATATCGAAGTGCTGAAGTGTTTGTACAGTAGCGCTATGATGGCTATCCAAGTACAGAACCAGAGTACAAAACCTATCCAACTACAGAGAGGTGTAAGACAGGGTGACGTTATATCCCCGAAACTCTTCACCGCTGCATTGGAAGACGTTTTCAAGCGACTGGACTGGAAAGGATACGGTATTAACATCAATGGCGAGTACATCACTCACCTTCGATTTGCCGACGATATAGTCCTTATGGCAGAATCGCTGGAGGACCTAAGCACTATGCTAAATGACCTCAATAGTGCCCCCCCCCCCCCAAACAGATAGGTCTTAAGATAAACATGGACAAAACAAGATCATGTATAACGTCCATGTCACATCTATGCCGGTAATTGTTGAGAGCACTAAGCTGCGAAGTTGTTGACGAGTATGTTTACCTGGGACAACTACACTGTGAACGAAATGCCCAATCTAGCTAGACAAAAACCGTCACCTCAAATTATTCATTACACTATCAACAATGATAGTCGACCCTCCCGAAGACACGGTCCGATTGATAATTTTGTCGAAATACCCTCACAATAATTTATAATTAATTTCAAAGTATAAAAATAGTGTCGTGCAAGATGATTTCATTCACTTTTTTGTGTTTGATGTATCAACATATAAAAGTAAGTGAAATTTAAGTAGTTAAATATTTCATTATGGAAGTTGAAAAAGATGGTATGTACTATTTTTTAAGATCATAACTATTGCAAATAATCATTCTTTTAATAATAAACGTGCCGTTTAAAGTTAAAGATAGATAAATTTTAGTTCAAATTTCAACTTTCACAGACCAGAAACTACTTGTACCATCTTGTACAAAGGCTGGAAGTTTTATATGTTGTAGACATATCCTTTAACTATTTTAAAAAGCAATCAAAAAGGTGCGCACTCGTTCGCAATTCTTGTAATAAAATGTTTTGTTCAGGGTGGCACAACGATAATGACGACTATTTAGTCATTATGACACATATTTTTTTTATTATTATTTTAATAAATTTATTTGTTGTTTATGTTACAATTATACTTTCCTAAGATATTTAAACATTTCGAATGCCAAAATATTTTTGTTTTGTTTTAGAAGTTGTATTTATATCAAGAAGACGGAAAAAAATAAACGTTTATTTAAATATATTCCGTTAAGATTCAACCTTAATACTATTACAGGAGATTCTTTTAGAAATGTTAAAATGAGTATTTCTCGAATTTCAAAAAACTTATCTGAAAAGTGGCGTCTTTGCGGAGGCACACGGGACCATTTCGAGACAAAACCGTTGGGTATTGAGTGGCTCAACAGTCAAGATTATAAATTTGATATCAAGTACCATTTGATGCGGCCCTCTACGTCATCGTCATCTTTAGGATTAGAGGAGCTTCCATCGAGCCCCGGCCGTCCTTTGATTGATTTTAATGCAGCGTCATTTAAGACCAAACGAAGACGAGTGAAAGAGTTGATTAAATCCCGTAGTGCACAGGAATAATTATCAGTGGCTGCCGAAATATTTACAAGATTAGCAGGGAAACGTGATGCAGATTAAACGTGTAACAGAGGTTCCAGAAAAAGCTAATGAGATGAAAAAGAAGATTTCTAAAATTCGAAATGAAGATAGTCTTGGTGTGGTCAGTTTACCAAGTTGCGATGACTCCGACGACATTGATGATGACTGATGTGTAGTGTCTGGTAGATATGTAATTTGTTCAATAAATAATTTTGTAACTTTAAACTGTTTATTTTTTGTTTTTTAACTATAATTTCGTTACACAACCTTGCATTTATTCTCAAAAAATTGATATATTAAATAAATTCATAAACCAGATTAAGCTGAACTCTGTTTTCTTAATAAACCACACTAAGTGGAGGCCAACTTACACTAGGAATTTTATATCTTTAAATTAAACAAAAAATTCTGTCATTTATTATTTTATGAAGATAAATTGTGCACAGAATTATCTCATACAGGTGGTTTACATAGTCAAACAAATTTGTCTAGCTAGATTGGGCATTTCGTTCTTAGTGAACTAGTCCGACTAGGTGAGTCCAACTTCGACCGAGAGGTCAATCGACGGATTCAACTCGGCTGGGCAGCGTTCAGGAAATTACGCCACATCTTCTCGTCAGGTATACCTCAAAACTTGAAATCGAGACTATACAACCAGTGCGTGTTGCCAGTGATGACTTATGGAACTGAGACGAGGTCCTTCACTGCTGGCCGTGAGGAAGCTCAAGGTCGCTCAGCGAGCTATGGAGAGGGCTATGTTCGGGGTTTCTCTGCGTGATAAACTTAGAAATGAGGATATCCGCAGTAGAACCAGAGTGACCGACATAGCCCAACGAATTAGTTTATGTATGTATCCAAGTATGACATATATTTAAAGATTACGAGACTACAACGAGATTATTATATTCACGCCATATAAAATGTAAATTATAATACTTCATATTTCATTTACTTAATTGTCTGCAATAAATATATTATTTTTTATATTTTCATATTTTAAAAACATAACAATCTTTCAGACACATAAACAAGATAGCAGATTCTGTACGCCGAGCACCTCCCAGAATTTAATCCAGTGCACCAAATTTTTAGCATGCATACATAATACCATTAAAAAAGATGGTATTAGAGGATTATATCAAGGTTGGAAAATAACTGTGCTAAAGTCACAGTTAACAAGTATAGTAGCATTTACTACATACGAATTTACATGTCACTGTATCAGAGAATTTAATGCAAGATGATTTGATAAAAAAAAACATTTTGTAAAGAATAGTGTTATAGAGGGATATAAAAACTCAAATGTTATTATTAATTCCTGAATACAAAAGACATCAAAACTTTAGAATGCTTTTGTTTGTGATATAATAGGTATATGATGGTAAGATTTTGGAAATAGTTTGCTATTTTTTTAACAGTGCATAATTTTCTTTTCTTAAGATTATTGCTTGAATTAATGTAATTTTTCCTTTGAAATTAATACAATTCTTAAATTAGTTTACGAAATCAATTTTTATTGATTAATCATAAAGATGATTGTTAGATATTAATTATTAAATAATTTCAACGAAATTAACTATTGTTTTACTGTATTTGTAGGGGCGGTGTAATAATATCCACTGCACTATCAACATTTAATTGTAATCTCCTTTTTCACAATTTATCCTCTGAACTAAAACGTTTTCAAATTATTATCATTCCTAAGTCTTCACCTTACACGTATCTACACCTTTATTTAAAAAAATTGATCTGACGTTGCCGTTTAAAAGTTATTGATTAAATAGAATTGACGCAATTTAATTTAGAAGTTTATCCTGAAGATAAGAGTTGTACCAAAAGGAGTTTAACCAGAAAAATCATAGAAAAGAAATTATTTTTTAACAACGACAAACTAGTATTTTGTAGAATGGCCGCCCAAACTCATCACTAAATTGTTTAAATTTTTTAAGATCTACATCAAGAACTCTTCAATGTAACAGGTCCTAATGAGATTACTGTGCGAATGTGAGAGTCATGGGAAACTGTTATATCGGACTTCATTTGCATTCGCGTAATCTTCATCACAAGTACAACATGGACCGGATTGTTATTGTTATTCATAAAACGTTATTCCACGCGAACGACTTCACTATCACTTTTATTTTCGCCTCCGGCTTTAGATTCGGTCATTTATGCATCTATTTTTTACTACCGATTCATATCCCAGCTAGAATTGCGATTGTTCATGGCATTCTTAACAGAGCTTCAATGTGTTTAATGTGTCTAGAAGTCTTAAATAAAAATCGAATAGATTTTTAGTTTAAGTATATATTATATATATTATACAAAAATGAAAAGATATTCATTTTCGCTGAAAGTTCGTCGCGGATCACACAACAACATTTTGATGAATATTATAGGAACGCATAAGCACAAAGAAATTATGCATATAGATTAAATTTATCAAGCTGTTGTTATTTTCCTTTGGAAGCCACCAGGACTATTTGGTCAATTTCCACCATGAATTCATTAATGGGTTAGTGGCTAATATGTTAATGCACTATAACAAATTGAAACCATACACTTAATCTTGTTACCCAATACCCAATTCAACTTTCAAATTTCCAATGCCATGGACTAATAGATGTTCGTGATGTTACCGCTATTTCTCTTTTGTTTATGCCCTTACATTTTTGATACATTATATTTTCATAGTCAAATTAGACTAGTATAATAATGAGCGACAACCCTTTCTTTTCACGACCTGGTAAGACATGCATGAAGTCGATGGATGCAGGTGGCTCTTTAGCGTGCTTTGTGGCATTCCTTGGTGGAGACCTATGTTCTGCAGTGGACTTGTGAGAGGCTGTAATGAATGAATGAATGAACCCTTTCTTTTCTAAAATGTTTTACTAAAGATAGAGTTTTGGTTTCAGACCAACAAAGAAAGAAATACGGAGCGTTGCGTAAATTTAAAGTGACGCAATAGCCATGTTTAACTTTTTGACACGCACTCACTCACACATCTTTCTTCTTTCTTTCCTTAACAGACCTTAAAAGTTCACAGCTGGACGCAATCATATGCACCTAAAAGCACGTTGTTGGCTGCAACTGATTAACTGGATCGTTATGTGTACGTGAGCGTGAGTGCGTGTTCTAACAATAAATGGATCGTGGTTTTGCATCACTTTAAATGTACGCAGCGCTCCGTATTTCTTTCTTTGTTGGTCTAAAACCAAAACTCAAAAAATACATTCCAGAAGATAAAAGAATTATCTTCATATGATAAATTACAATTTACAGTTATTAAAAATGAGGATATCCGCAGTAGAACCCGAGTGACCGACATAGCCCAACGGATTAATAAGCTGAAATGGCAATGGGCCGGCCATATAGCGTGAAGAACCGAGAACCGATGGGAAAATAAGTTCTCGAGTGGCAGCCGCGTACCGGTAGGTGAAGTGTAGGGCGACCCCCCACTAGATGGAGTGACGACCTGGCAAGACGTGCATGAAGTCGATGGATGCAGGTGGCTCTTTACCGTGCTTTATGACATTCCTTGGGGGAGGCCTATGTTCAGCAGTGGACTTGTGAAGGGCTGTAATGATGATGATGATGATAAAGACAATTTGACTGACGGTTACTTATCTTAGCGGGCAGCCATCGCAGAGTCAATTTTACCTAATGATGCCTCGTTTAGAGGCAAAAGACGTGTCGTATTATTAACGGTGGTGTGTCTTTCCAAGTGTAGTGGTGTTGGGATTGGTTGTGATGGAATAGTGCACGCAATTGAGGGAGCTCTTCAAAGTAGGTAAGACATTACATGCATTTTATTTTAGTACGCGGACCTAAGCTAATTCATTTTTAACATCTTTAATATAATGGATTTCCGCAAAGTAACGCCTGATTCTATTATATAACTTAAATAAGGCTTGACCATAGATTATATATCTATATATATATATATATATATATATATATATATATATATATATATATATATGAACGTTTGCTTTTTAATGTTATAAATCAAAGAGGTTTAAAGTCGCTCGTAAATATTTCAATCTTAGAGTTTTAACATATTATGTATGTATTTAAATAGCTTTATTATAAATCATTATGTCCCTCGTATATCTTCTAATGTCTTTGTATTTCATAAATATGGAAGATCCATATTTTCGCAACACTATGATGTATGAAGGTATATTTATTAATTTGAATAGAAATAAAACAAAAATTAATATTAAAACTTTAAACACATCTTTTATTTTGTCTTTGGTTCTTACATTTAAAATGATAACGGTAACTTGAATTATAACTGGAAATTGCAACTACTCCCCTGGTGGGTTACATCATAGATGTAAGTACGAAAAGATGTTTGTTTGTACTTAAAATACCTGTGAACAAAAGAAAATTACTAGCATGAAATATCTTTCTAAGTACCACCCTCTTGCCAATTTCTGCAAAGGCTATAACGCATCTGTAGTTTTTTTGTTTAAAAATGGCTGCAGGCGTCCATGGACGGTAGTAGCCACTTACCATCACGTCGACAGAATGTTGTTATGTCACTTTAGTTTTATAAAAAATACGAACTAATAGTGTGACCAATAAAAAATTATGTGCATTTATTTGACAGTCCACCTGAAGGAAGATGGATACTGTGTAAGTGTACTGTTACGTGGTAGAGCTATATTGTGGCTACAGAGCGGTTAGGACGGCTTAATCGGGAAATGGTGAATGACGAAAATCGGATACCCTTTTTACCGGTATTGAGGCATTTCATCACCGTTCTTAGGGAGCGAAACGTTTGGTACAGCGATTATCGTCAATCCAATGTCAATGCGCCTGGCAAGCGTGATTATTTAGGTAAATCCCCTACAGATTATCCTACAAAAGGAGAGGACTTTTACGGGTTGGCGAGGCGGAGGAAGAAGAATAAGTAGATGCTTATGGACTACAACATTCTCTTACCATCAGGTGGATGTCGATGGGATTGTTTGATCTTTATTTCTATAAAAACGGTGCTTGCAGTTAAGGTATACTTACATACACTTCCCTTCACTTAAGTACTACTCTATTGAAGTCTTTTCCGACATGCATAAACGTAACATTAGGTACGGGCAGGCTAGAATAAGTGAGTGCCTTTGTGTAATCACGTACACTTGTATGACAAAACTATTTTTATTATAGAATCTATAGTAAAGGTACGAAAAATATTAAGAATTCTTACCTTAACCTAATTTAATACTTCTTTCCAATCAGTGCCAGCCATGCGACAACGACTCGCCCTCCCAACCGTGGTGCTCCTCATGATGAGAGTGTACGGGCACAAACACCTGCTTCTCAACCTCCACCTTCTTGATCACTGGATAAGGTATGTGCTGTACTATGGGCACAGGCACGTGCTTGTATACCGGTACTTCTCTGATCACAGGCACTTCCTTGACAACAGGTACGTGCACTGGTACATGCACTTTAGACACGTGATGGTGGTGGATAGTGTGAATCTTGTAGGGGACGTGGATAGTCACGTGTTTGCTGTAAAAAATAACATAACATTTTACTCTAACATTCTACTAATAAATTTTGAAAACAAAAACTAATAACAAAACTACATGGTTATATAGTGTTATAAATGCCTGAAATTTTGATTTGGAATGCTATAATATATAATAACAGTAGCTGCATTTGGCATAACATGCCAATATACATGAGGACTATATTTTTTTATTTTCTCTCTAATAGTGGTGCCTTACTTTTTCTGTTGGCGTCGTAGCAGGCAGCTACAGAGAAGCTAACAGACGATATAGATATACAAATAAGTGGTAACAGATGTTTAATCTTGGGCAGATTGTATGAATCGTCACTATATAAACGGTCTTGTTACGCTCGCTGGTTTACTAAATATCGCAGATAAGTTGTGACGCAGTCCGATCGTAGAATTTCATAGGCATTTCATGATACGCCGCTATTTCTTTAATTTGTAACTACATATTATTGTTCTTATAATTTATAACTATACTTTTGCAAACTTTGCCAAAAATACGAAAGCACCTATCAAGTAATATCGGCGATGGTAAGTTAAGATGCGAATGTAGTAGCCCAAAGGCCACAGTCCAACCACACCTCCGCAAATATTTATATAAGATATTTATGAGGCCAAAGTAATATAGCAGATAAATTATCGACCAAATCATGAAATGTCGGCAGATCACGATCTGCCTAATTCTATGACCGGACTACGACATAGCACACAGTATATCGACGAATCATACAATCTGCCAAGTTGGCAGTGCCAACGATACAAACACCCCGGAGATGATTTCAATGGTGCGAGACATATGGCAGAACCTTCTTACTATGGGATAGGTCCATGTCTAACAGTGAACTGTTACAGGTTATCATGGAACAATAACGAATGGGACTATACATTATTATGATTATATATTATATGTACATATATATATATATGATATATACATTATTATGAATGGGACTATATAATATTTTCTTTACGACACATTTACTAATCACCATTAAAAGCTTGCTGCTTTATGATAAACATCTCTAAGTAATTAATTAAATGGGTTTTATTATTTAACCATCTAAGGTTTTACAATCGAGCTCGACCGCTTTAGGCAACTATAACGTAGGTTACATGAGCGTAATTGCGAAGCTCATGGTTATATAGAAAATCATCCATTTCCCCTACATTATCGGTGAAAGCGGGCACGCAATTTGTACGCAACATATCCGTGACTGGCCATACGTTGTCGGAGAGCAATTTTTTCTTTGAAATTACATGTCATTCAATTTTTGACATTTTAATAAAAATTGAAGCTACTTGAGTTTCTATGTCACATTGTTTATTATCTCAGTTATTACTAACAGCAACCTAATTTCAATAACTTATTTTTAACAATCCACGGCAAATTCTATCTAAATGTTTGATTTAATATCTAAACTGTTACTAATAACACTTCTTAACTCTTACTATCAAAAAAAGTCTAAATATTAATTGTAATAGAATTTAAATTAATTCTGTAACACATAATTTATGTTAAAATATGCTGTTATAACTCGAGACGCGAAGTGATAAGCGAATAATAAACGTAACAATCCTAAAAATGTTCTCTACAAGTGCAATGACATCGGTTAATAGCCTGCCCCACGCACTGCCCATTTCTTCGCCCATCATTCCAGTTCGCCGATTGCACCAACAAGTTGCTCAATTATTTCCCCTTTACGTAACAAAATGTAACAAACTTAAATGAGGTTTCATTAAAATTTCACATTTTGTAACTTCAAGAATTGGGTTCACGTTTGTTTTATTATATCGGAATGTATTTTTGAGATACAAGAAATCGGCAGGTCAGCGCGTAACACGTCTCAAAACTATCGCGTTTGTCCGCTAGAAATACTTCATTAGATAACTTCTAGCTAGACTTCCTGAAGTATATATCATACACACGAACATTTCCACACGGTATTTTTTGCAAACTATATTGCACCGTTATTCAAACCAAATTTATATAATAGCACGTTTTGAAATACATTAAATTTATAAACAGTGTAAATAAAAACAGCGCACGCTGCGGTGATATTGCGACAACTTTATTTTGTTTTTAATCTGCATTCGCGACACTTACGCTTTTGTTACGTAAAACACTGAGCCTTAGGCATTAATAAATAAATAAAGCCATCGAAAGCCAGACCTTTCACTATATGGATCATGGCGACTAACAGCTAAGGGCAACGGACCAAAGTATTGTATCAATAAATTATTTTATAAGTTCCCGTAATTTGCATAATAATTAAAGAGATTATTCCAGTATATTTATGAAACCTTTCGCCTCGGTAGAACTGTAAACTTCCTGTTTCTTTATAATTCATTTCTCACAGATCTAATGTGACGTAATAAGCGCGTACATATTTAATTTCACATTGGCTCTCATCATTTTATACGGGTACACTCATAAATCATAAGTACTCTTACGGCGCGCCGCATCACGTTTCCTGCGGTTAGTTTACTCATATATACAAGTGATTTAAAAAAAAATTATTAAAATAATTATAAACCAGGTTTTTTATCATATTCTTGCATTGTCATCCCAATTTGAGCTATATTCAAAATTTCAGGTTTACAGCTCATCGGGAAATAAGTTTAAAATCAGTTACTAAATTCCAGCCGGAACGACAGACAGACAGACAAACGAGAAAGTGACTTAATAAAAACGTGGTAAAAATAATATACATTGGTGAACCTTATATTTAAATGGTCATCAATCTTATCTAATCCACAAACATTCTTATACATCACCAAAAAAAATCAAACATCAAAGTCAAATTTGTTTGATTTCATCGACAGTACTGTTGTTGCTCGTTTTAGTTACTTTTATTGCAGTTTTAGGTACAGCTTAGGGAATAGTGATGATAGAGATAGATGGCGATGTTTTTTAAATATATTATAATAACTAGTTCGGAAATTTAATTTGAATTTTTCACGTAAAATGCTCTTTAATATAGTAAACCGCTATGTCTACTAATTAATTATTTACGGACTGATGACAATGAGAATGAAGAAGCCAATAATGAATATTTATGCAAAATAACAAAAACTTTGATAATACATGTTTAAAATGGTTCTAGTTGGTAACTATTATCGCGTCATACCCGTCACTACAAACACCACTACATTTAATACCCATAGAAAGCGTTCGATCTTAATTGATTAATGCTATTACCGGTTCCTTGTTGCTTACAATTTACGTACACTTCGTTGTGAATTAAACTCCGCGTATATCATAAATAACCTTAAAGGTAAGAAGAAATTATCATATATTATTCAAAATGTCTGACTATTATTCCATACAAAAATCTTTGCTGCATCTTAAAAAAGATATACTAATTCCTTAAATGTAACTAATTTTTAAGGATTTTATCGCGTTTAATTTAACTTCTTAATTCCCGATTTAATGTGTAATGTTCGCGTAAATATAAGAAATCATTATACTAATTCCTGTTTTATCTTATGGATTCCGTGTCAAAATAATAAAAGTATTCAATTTTTCATAAATAAATATTTCTCCACGACTATTTTTATTCATTACTATTATATCGTCAGTAGATTTTTGAATTTAACACGATTATATAATTTTTTCTGCATTGCAAATATTTTGCGATAAGTTGTCTCAAAAATCGGTCATAAACAATAGTCTTTATATAATTTAATGCATATTACGTTTACGTACTTTATATTACCTAAGCCATCATTGAATGCTTAAGATATCTTCCTGTCTATAGCGCAAGAGTATTTAACATTATAATTAATATCGAACCAATTACAGTTTGCATGATTTTTGTGGTTTATATTTGTGTTGTTCGAAATGGATATTGTAAAAAGTACTTACTGTCCGCCGCCACCAGGAGTAGGAACTGCGGCAACGATAGCAACCACGATGGAGAAAAGCTTAAAACAAAATGAAAAACTAGTTGTGAATAATTGACTTATTCAATCAGTTAAATTATTACCATTACTTAATTATTTTATTATATTTTGAAGCGAGGCGTATTAATGCTTTATATAACTTGTTAATATTCAATTTAAATTTTTAAAATACAAAGACACAATTAAGAGCAATAACTTGAGTTTATTAGCTGAATATTAAATTAATTAACATAAAGGGACAGAAATATAAACCGTATTGTACTCTAGTATTAACATGTAAACAAAGGTCAACAAGGCTCTCGTAAAGTCATAAGGTCATAGGGTCACTTACAGCGAGTTTCGCGTACATCTTGCTTTGATTTGCTGGACTGACTGCGTGATACACTTAACCTGCTGAGACTTGCTGGCTTTCTACTTAGCTTGAACCTTTTACAAGCTTATATACGCCGTTCGTAAGTCCAAGAATTGCATAATACTGCCCCTTAATTCATCCCTACTAGCCCGTTTTACCCGACCAAACTAGAAAGGTGGGAGATATTGCAGCATTGTATATAGAAAGGAGGCAAAGCAATTTGGTGGGGCTGTGATGGTGGCGAAGGATGTAGTTCGATCGCCAGCCATAAGTTTGTATGTACAAGTCTATTAACGTACGCAAGTGAAACAGTGTTTCGAAAATTTTGAGGTGCAAACATTAATACAATTATTTAAGTTAATTTGGTGTTGAAATTTCCATTATTATTCTTGAAGTTAAATGTGTCTGTTAACTGACATTTTCAGTCCGTTTTCAAATAATTTAAGTAGTTAATTTTTTTTTTCAAAACTTGACAATACAGACAAAAATAGATTTTTGAAATGAGCTAACTCATTTGTGAAAAAACAATAATATGTAGATTTCCTAAACCTTATAAGATGACGATAATTCTTAAATAATTTCCTATTTTTTAACATGCATTTAAAGTGTCGTCTTTATGTCGTGAAAATAGCGTTAAACAACGACGCAAGACTAAAATTAGATCACTATTTGTTTTCAGACACATTAAAAAAGTACAAAACGATAATTAAGTAATACTGATAATTGCAATGCGGTTTTACTAGTCATATTATACAAATAATTAGAAAAGTTAAACTAAAATAAAGAAACTGTAAATTTTTTTGTGTAATAAATGCTTTGCGAATGATGTTTCATAATTGATAACTGATGCGATGCAATGCTATGATTGTGTGAATAATAATATATAATATTATTCTTTTAAACGGTTATGTCTTTGTTTGTGTGTGTGTAAACAAGTGTATAAGAGCACACTAGAAATTTCTCCCATATCGTGGAGACCTTTGACAATTACACCGGAACCCAACGGAACCGAAACAAATATTTTGTTATATCTGTCGGCTCAGTAATACAGTGGCTAAGCATTAGACTGCGACGCAGCAAAGCTACGGGTTTGAATCCTGCATGGTACAAGTGGTTGTTTGTATGACCTACACATAATAAATATTCCGGGTCTGGATGTTTATCCATGTGCAATTTATGTATGTAAATAGCCTTCACTATACATGAGAAATTCTAATGTGGGGTTAATGTTTTTAAAATAAATAAAATAAATATTTATAGACCATACAAATACAAATGCTCACTTTTTACATGTGGAAATTGAACCAGCGACTCGCAGCGCCGTATCCAAATGCTCACCCACTGCGCTACCGAGGAGTCAATTATATTTTTTTTTTATTTATACTATCATTTTTTAATTATAATTTATTAATATTGTACTTTAATATATACTCTTAAATATTTTTTTTTTAAATCTGGTTGAAATTTATATGAAACTCTGACGGTATAGCATCAGTAATGAAAAACTAGCTATAGGTTCACTAATCTCGATGACGTCTCATCGTCTTACGATACATTGAAAAACGACCTGCCCGGCTAGCATGGGCGGGGGACAAAAATTTATCCCCCGATTATATCCACTGACAAGAGATAAAATTAACTTGTTATGTCAAACGGGGAGAAGTATATCCCCGTTTGACATAACGAGTAGACATATATCCCCCGTCCGTAGCATGGAGCTAAATGAAAGATAAAAAATTATGCTTTTTTGACATTTGAAAGGGATGATTTTATACTAGTTCATTGGACGTGGGTTGAAGTTTATATTCATACAAAAAATCTATCTAACTCTAAGTCTATCTCCCATTTTATCTACTGTGGATATTATATCCACCGGTGTGCCCATGCTCTAAGGGTGGATAAAACTAAGCGAGGGGATAAATATTTTCTCCTTTCCCGGGGATAAAATTGTCTTCTGCCCATGCTAACCCAGCTGGAGCCTCGTTTTTGAAATCAACTAAAAAGTTACACAGTAATTTTATAAAAATATTCAGGTGTAGAATCTATTTATACGAACATACGAAAAATCATTTAGCTATCGATAATTATTCATAGACACCAGTACATTAGTCGACATAAAATAACCCAATTTAACAACTTAAAGCAAGTGAAATTATAAATTATTATTTTGTAACATTTTATTGACTTGCATGCAACATGCGTATTAGTTGCTATTATTACAGTAGAACGATATAATTCCCAAGAGAAATCTATAAGTTTCGTTTTATGATCAATATTAGTGTCAAAATACCATAATAACTCTTCTAGCGATTATTACATAAGTAACGATAAATTTAACGTAACGAAATTATATTGGTAACACAGCCAGAGGCAGATTAAATATTGACAGCGCCCTAGGCTAGCACTAGAACCTCATCGACGCCCTTCTAGCGGACATATATTATAAATTATAACTGCCCATTTTGCAAATAAACTATATTTTAATTTATAATATAGTATATATAGTTACAAAATAATTAGGACATGAGTACCCTAAATAGGTGGGCGTGAATGAAAAATGTGATGAGTGAGGGCGATGTAGGAGTAATCAAATAGAAATAGAGGTAACAGGAAACAGAGTAGTTTAGCGGTCAGAATAAATGATAACCAAACCACGGGCCCTGGGCTTAAATCCTACTTGAAATCAATAATCTAGTACCTACCAATATTTCAGACATGGACGTTCGTAATAAATTAAATCAATACAGAAGTATTTGATTTTTTTTTCATTTAATAAAATTTTGAAACTAATGAAGTCAAGATCATACAAAGATTAATGCCAATTACCACGGCACTAACGAAACTACGACTATTTCTGCCACCAGGGCGGCGCCACTTAAAAATGAGGTATAATATTTGACAGATTGCAGCGGGGAAGTTAATTTGTTCGAAAAATGTTTCTTTCTGTACTATTAGTTATGTTTTATATTAATTAGATTAAATATAAATAAACCAAACCACAGATATTCATAAGAGTAGGAATATTAAAAAAGAGTTAAAAATGTGTAAAAAATTAAAGAGCAAACTACTGAGTCATTGTTTTATGTATTAATATAATACTCTAGAAACTGATAAACTTTTATTTAAAACTGACTTCTCAATTAAATGACATTGTGTTACAAGAAACTTTACCTCAATGTCAACTAGCGATATCTGGTGAGCAGAAGATTAGTAGGGCGCATTATTATAAAACAAATTCCGTTAGTTTTAAAATCGTTATAATTATAATGATCTTTGGACTTAAGGTCGCTCAGCGAACTATAGTACTAAGTAACTATATATATAATATAATTTATCAGCATAAGAATTCGTAATGAAGATTTCCGTAGTAGAACCAAAGTAACCGACACAGCCCAACGGATCAATAAACTGTAGTGGCAATGGGCCGGACACACACCTCGAAGAACCGACAACCAATGGATAAGAAAGGTTCTCAGTTGGCAGCCTCGTGCCGGTAGCGAAATGTACGGCGTCCCTGAATTCGATGGTGTGACGACCTGGTAAGACGTCTAGGAAGTTAATGGATGCAAATGTATTGTACCGTGTATCTACCGTGTATTATGGCATTCCTTGGGAGAGGCCTATTTTCAGCAGTGGACTTGCAAAGGACCGTAATGAATGTACAGTAAAGGAAAGTTACAGCGTGTATACATCACACTCCTGGACACAGGCCTCCTCTCATTTCTGTGGGGGTTTTTAAATCAAGGAAGTGTCCACCGCGTTGCCCCAATGCGTGATAGCGGATATTTATCTTTGTTTTTCAGACATGTAGGTTTCCTCACAATGTTTTCCTTCACCGTCGAGTATGTGGTAAATAATAATGATGATAATAGTGATATAAAAAATAAAGTTAAAGTTTATACATACGATAATAATTTCTTATATTTACGCGAACACTACAAATTGAATTAAACTACTTTTACGGATTATATCGCGTTTAATTAACTTATTTTATTAATTCCCGACGTTTCGGGTGCTTTACAGCACACCCGTGACCATGGGTGCTGTAAAGCACCCGAAACGTCGGGAATTAATAAAATAAGTTAATTAAACGCGATATAATCCGTAAAAGTAGTTTAATTCAATTTATACATACGATATTTGATCACTCTAAATTACTGTATTTGCAAAGCTCCTACAAAGGCATTTTGCACCGTTACCGAAAAATTTAGAGATTAAGAACTACTAGCCGTACTTATTTGGTCGTGCATTATTCCGACGCAGTAGTTTCCAAAAGTATTACGAATAAAATGTATAAGTAAGTAACATCCAGTACTAGGTGTATTGAAAAATAAGCCCTTTAATAATTTCGAGGTAAATCTAACCACAGAATATGGTCATTGCAAAAGATAGAATTAAAATATTGCTTAACTTAGAATATTTAGACCATGACAGCGACCAACATATACTCGTTAGTTACCAGATGTGTGGTTGGTTAACTTAATCATCATAACAGTATCAATTGCAAAATAAAAAATAACTATAAATATTATTACCTACTTATAAAGTAGGTTACATAAAGTAGCGAAACATTTTATATATTTTTATTTTACCCACCCAGCCCATCGGTTAAAACAAAATAATGCTTGTGAACATCTTTTTAATCTATGCTCCAATCCCAGACCAACAAAATATAGATAGGGCGCTGTCAAGCTGTCAAGTACCAACCTCGACCCAACAACGTTTATGATGTGTGTGTTGGACTTATTCTAAAAATAATCCCTATACGTTAGATATTTGGTTCAATATTCTACTTGGAATCTCTACTATGTCCAAGAAAATTTGTAGATTTCGCCGACAAGAGTGTTGAGATTTGAACGGGCGCCAAGCTCTTTAGCAGAAGCTTAAATTATGTGAGCCATAAGAATGTCCAACGTTCTTGGAACTGCAATGGATTTTGGCGCCCTTTTTGATCTTAACTCTTTCACTGGCAAAGATCACAACTCCGAACGTCATTTGTACCATTTGGCCTCTTTTCACATTTATATTTTTGACGCTGTGGCGGATTATCCTTAAGGCAAGCTAGGCACTTGCCTAGGGGCGCAAGTTTACAAAGGGGAGCGCACGAAAGTGTTTAATCGAAAAAAAAATTAAGTAAGTACCTACTTACATAAAATATTTCTTTTAACTTTCTATAGAGATATAGAGTTTAAAAAAAATCTCGTTTGGAAACTACTTGATTACTCCTACATCGCCCTCACTTTCTTATTACGTTTTTCATTCACGCCCACCTGTTACGTGTCTTAATTGTTTTGCAACTGAACTAGACCATAAATTATAATATAGTTTATTCGCAAAATAGGTAGGTAGTTATAATATATAATATAAGTATAGCTGCCAGAGTGGCGCCTATTAGGTGCCAGCTTAGAATTTTAATCCGCCTCTATCTTGGTGGGATTTATTTCATGCTTGAAAAAAATTTTATTTATCTAAATAAACACAACAAAAAATCTAAATATGAAGTTATTTATCGCGTTTATACTTCTCCGTTTTTTTCTTAATTTAAACTATTAGAATTATATGTTGACAAAATTATGTGTGCGGTTAATAATCTTTAGTTTTCAAATGGTTTACTTTGAATACGCCTAATGTTTGACCTAGATGCCAATTTTCTAGTTTTTATGTCATCTAGAAGTGGCCTAGACCTTGGATGAGTGAATCAATCAATTATTAAGTAATAAAAATGGCACTTTTCGGATCTTAATAATTCAAGAACCTTAATAGGTTTATTCATGAAATTTGAGATTTAGAGTACTCAAGGGGTCCTTATTATGTATTACAAGTGTGTAATCTATATAAGTATATTAAAATTCAATTGCTGTCCGTTAGTCTCGCTAAAACTCGAAACTGACTTGACCGATTCTGATGAACTTTTTTGTGTGTGTTTAAGTGTGTCCCTGGATGGTTTAGATTCACAATAAGTCCCGGTGGGTGGAGCTGTTGTCAAGATCCAGAAATCACCCGTGCGAAGCCGGGGCGGATCGCTAGTGTCTAATAAGTTTTGAGTTATAGATGGTTCGAAAGTGGCTCGAAATAGTTCGTGAAATACAATGCCGGTTCGGCGCCATTTTCTTTTTCGAACTTGTTTAATACACTGCCGTGGAGTCCAGATTTAAAACATTGGACGCAGTAGCGTAGCTATGTAACCAAGAGCCCCGGGGCAAAAATGAAATTGGGGCCGTAGTTAAACTAAACTAAATACTTTAAAGGTGCAAAACTAATTCATCATCAGCTTCTTGTCGCCCACTGCAGAGCATAATTAAGCAAAGCTACTTACTACTAAGTATTATGTGTAACGCTTATACCATGACGAAGTAGATTACAGTTAATAATATATGCAGACAACATAACAGTGGAAGAGCCACACGGCAGCTTTTGCTGTCGCACGGGTGGGCCAGACTAGATGGAGTGACGATCTGGTAAGACATGAAATGAGGAGCTGTAATGAATGAATTTAATGAATGGGTGGACCGGCTCGAACCGAGGAGACCCACAACCTTACAGATAACCATCGTGAAGTAGAAGTTTACTTCGCCTGTTAAGTGCAGGTGGTCGAAGGCCTAAGCCCTCTCCTCCATAATATGGTAGTGTAATTAAATAAGTAACCATCCCAGGAGGGTACCAGCACCCCTGTTATTGGAGAATCCCTGGCTAGCATCCACAACCAAGCTACCCTACTCTTCCTTAGTACGGGTGCTCAGGCTGCCTCGCGTATCCTGGGGAGGCAAAATTCCGCTCAAGACTAACACTGCCCGTGGCAAGTAGAGCAATAAAAAATTTCTGCAACATCAGGGGATTTCATCTGAAGACGGCGAATATTATTTTTCTAACCGAGAAGCAGGTGTCCTCTCCGGTCAATACTTCTCTCCTATCCGGGGTACAAATTATAACAGCTTTGTGCCTCGGGCTGGAGTTTATATAGGTAATGCTGACACAGCCCAACTCACCGACAACGTCCAAATCGCTGCAGACTCCATGCTACAACAGGTCCCGTCTGCAGAGATCGTGATTCTTGGTGAATTTAACGGCCACCACGCTGAATGGCTTGGTTCTCGTTTAACCGATCATGCGGAAAGATCTGCTTATTACTTTGCCTTGGCATATGGTCCGACACAAATGGTTACTTCACCTACGCGGATTCTAGATGTGGAGGATCGTGTACTTTTCCTGTTGGACCTTCTGCTGACCTCTCATCCGGACGGATATTAAGTCTACGTCGACGCCTGGACGCATTGGACCATTGTCTGATCCGGACTATGGTGCCACTCACACTCCCATCGCGGTTGCGTTCTGCAGATCGCCGCCGTGTTTGGACAGGATGCGGTTTGTTTTTGTATCCTTCCCTTGAGGACAGGGGCGGGTATGCTTCTCGCCGGATGATCCCAACGTGCTTCTGTCGCTGATGTGGTAATGGGATTCTTTATTCTGTCATCTATGGTGCCTGGTTTGGTCGCTCCTGTAAAATTGCATCGCGCTATAATAGGAGTACTTCACCAGCGCTGTTAAAAAGAAGTATAATTTCGCCTTCAGGTCGGTACGATACGGTTTACACAGCGCTGGGTGCGCATAGCACTACTCTCCTAAACGTCAAATCTATTGGGCCTGATGGAGTTCCTCCCATTCTGCAGAAGACGTGTGCTCCTTAGTTGGCACCGATCGTAACGTGTCTTTTCTAAAACTTTTTCTCCCTAAGCGTAGTCCTGAACTCAAAGAAGATAGCTTTAGTGCACCAGATCCCTAAAAAATAACCGAAAATCGAGCGCTCAGACCCATGCAACTTGTTCTCCAAAATAGTGAAAACCATTGTGAACTGCCAGCTCATGAGGTTGAGGATCACCAACTGAAAAGTGACCGCCAGTACGATTTCCGTCGGGGTTGCTCAGCTGGTGAACTTCTGGGTTACCTGACTCATAAATCGGCAGCGGTAGAGAGGGAGACCCTGACCGTTAGTTTGGACATACGGAAGGCCTTCGATCGGGTTTGGCATAAAGCGCTTCTATCAAAGCTCCCTTCCTATGGGCTGCCCGAGAATTAGTGCAACTGGATCAGAAGTTTTCTTGCAGATTGGAGCAACAAAGTCGTAGTAGAAGGTGCATGCTCCATTTACAAGCCTATTTATGCTCGTGTTCCACAAGGTTACGTGCTATCACCTACGCTGTTTCTTCTGCTTATCAATAACATGTTGCAAACCAGTGACGTGCACTGACAATGCTTTATACACCGGCTGTGCCTATATTTCTCGGGAAAACGTTACCGAGTACCGGAACAAACTTGTGTCTGAAGTCGAGTCTTTGCCGGATAAGGTCTCGGATTGGGGCGACTAAATCTAATTAAGTTCAATGCCCAGAAGACACAAGTTTGCGCCACTAAAAAGAACCCCTTTGTCGTAACTCCTCAATTTCAATTCTCACTCCCCTTGCTACCTCAGCCAGTATTGGAATCTTCGGCGTTGACATATTGAATAACGTGCAGTTTCGTGGTCACTTGGAAGGGAAGGCCTCTAAAAACTTGGCGTACTCAGCAGAGCGGGACAGTTTTTTTTGCCGGTACACTGCTTGCAACTTTACATGGGCCAGGTTCGGCTTAAAATGGAATACTGTTCTCATCCCTGGGCCGGGACTCCCTAATAGCAGCTCCTTCCACTTGCCCGCATCCAGCGCAGAGCGGCTCGAATCGTCGACGACCGACGAAGACGAAAGACGAGACGAAGAGATGTTGCATCCCTTTGCATTTTCTATCGCATTTACCACGGGGAGTGTTCAGAGGTATTGTTCAGATTAATTCTAGCCACAAAATTTCATCAACGCATTACACAAATCCACATCATCGGGATGTTTGGCGGTCCACTACTGTCGGACCGATACGACTTAGGGAGCTTTAAGAAACGAGCTTACTCCTTTTTTAAAAGCCGGCAAGGCGCCTGCAATTCCCCTGGTGTTGTATTTGTTAATAGGCGGTGGTCGACACTTGCCATCAGGTGAGCCGCATGCTTGTTTGTCCCTCTCTTCTATATAAAAAAGACAATAAGACGAAGTAGACAATTATCTTTATCAATGTTCTATTTATGTTCTGGAATTGGGAGTAATTTATGTGATTTCAATTCGAGCCGTTCGCGGTCAGGGGCCAAAAAGTTAAAACTCGAAAATTCTTTATACATCTAGGATAGCACATAATTTTTCGAATTTCGTTCTTGGAGGCCGAGGGGCCCCTTTAGCTTGGGGGCCCCGGGGCACTGCCCCGCCTAGCCCCTGGGTAGCTACGCCACTGATTGGACGGCAACTAAGAATTTTTTGTCCATAATGGTGCCATGACAATTTAAATTAACATTGGTATACAAATTTATACAAAGTTCATACACACACAACATAATATATATATATATATATATATATAAATTCTGTTGTTCTAAGTGCGTTATCAGAATCAGTATTCAAGCGTATAGAATAACTTTAATTTAAATATTTTTTTATTTGCAAATTGCATGTGCTATTAGCTTAGCTTAGCTATAGTGCTATTTGGCCGGGGAGTAATTGTCAAAGACACCACTTTAATATTTATGACACAATTTTTTTTATTTAAAAAATTGATAGTCTATTTATCTGAAGTAAAGTAATTTCTATACGTTTGAATACTGATTCTGATAACACAGTTAACGGGAACCACAGGGTTTTTGTTACACGTTGTATATGTTGCGTATACATACAATTTTTGAAGTTATACTTCTTTTGGGGCGTTTGGGAAAAATGATGAGAGTGAGTTTTTTACGATGCGCGCGCACACCGACAGCTAAAAACGACACCATGAAGTTGTTACGATGCGCGCTGACACCTCAAAGCTACAACTTCAGCTGGTAACTTCCTCTCAAGTTTTCGTGGGAACTGATGAGAAGAAGTATAACTTTCTACGTGCGTACATAGGTACACACACACACATTTTTTTTGTTTTGTAATATTTATAATTAATTTACCTATTCATCAATTTAACTACGGTTGCTAACCCGCTTGCCAAGCGTGGCAACTATGGGAAATATCTCTCTCATGAGGCAATCGATGGGAAGGCCTATATTCAGCAGTGGACTTCAATACGCTGTAAGGGTAACGGTAATTTATCTATTATTTATATTTTACATTCTGTGAATAATAGCAATTTTTTTATTGGAGCAGCGCGTTACATTTTCTTGCTCTACAACCCTCTCAATAATGAGAAGGCGCCTGTGACCAGGAGTGGAACATCCTGCGCCACTTGTATCCATCGACTTCCTGCATCAGATCAGATCGTCTCTATCTGGGAGGTCGCCCTACGTTTCGCTTATCGATATGAGAACTTTTATATGAGATATATGAAATTTCTTCCCGGTTCCAGTTGTTGGTTCTTCCAGCTATACAGTCGGCCCATTGCTACTTCAACTTACTAATCCGTGGGGTTGTGTCGGTTACCCTGGTTCTATTGCGAATACGGTACGCTGCTTGTCCTCGGTAAACATAATTCGAGCGTAGTGTTCCCAACAAGTGTCGGCATAGGTGTGCCATTCATTAATTCATACATTAAAGCCTTTCAAAAGTCCACTGCTGAACATAAGTCCCCCCATATTGCCTCATAAGATAGCACTTGCCATAGTTGCCACGCATGGCAGACTAGTTTGTAACCGCAGTTTTTTATAATTTCGAATTATTATCAGGAAGACGCTACTTGTCCATGTCCTGTTCCATTTCCCTTTGTCGTCACATACGGCTCGACACCCACAGAATATTTATATTAGTGGTAGTGGATATTTTTACGTCACCACTATACTGCAAAATCTGTGACAGAGACATTAAATATGACCTTGGTCTTGTACACGTTCATTTTAAGACCTATCTGTTGAGAGACATTATAGAGATACACATACACGTTGAGCATAGCGCTTAGGTCTTATAGCGATTTTGCTATAATGACTATATCGTCGGCAAATTGAAGGTGAGTGGTATACTCGCCATTGATGTTAATACTATATCCTTTTAGTCCAGTACCTTGGAGATATATCTATGTCTTACACCTCTCTGCAGTTGAATAGGTGCCGTACTCTAGTTCTGTACTCAAATAGTCGTAGTCTTACTGTTTAAACATTTTAGCACTTCGATTAACCGACGTACCGCTTAAGCGACTGTAGCACCGCCCGAAATTCGGTGAAATCAAAGGCTTTCTCATAGTCCACATACGAAAGACAAAGTGGAAGATTGTACTCTTCGATTTTCTGTACAATTTAAGGGTAATATACAAATAGTCTATGGTATAGTCATGGTATGTTCGGAAGACTCGAAGTCGTCAAGTCTGAAGAACTGAATTGAACAGGGAGTTTGAAGGACTGTTATTCCTATTCAAAAGCTCCATCGTAATTCCATCCTCACCGTACGTTGTCGTATTTACGTTGCTAGCTAGCCATTCACACCTCACTTAGACTGACTGACATCCAGGATATCAACTGAATCGTGTCGGGTTAGCTTAATCTTCTGTCGATACTCACACTTGCGTGTTGCTCCAACCACGATGCCTACAGCTGCCCATAGAACCTCTAAATCACAGACTTCAAGAGGAGCTTCAAGAGAGTATTGTAGTTACGTAAGTCTCGCCGCATTTATTACTTATACCTACATATTAATAAAATTTAAGTGTCTGTCTGTAATATTGAAATAAATAGCTTCTACCTTCTATTAAGATTAGGGTGTTATTCGTATGCTATTAAGATATAAATAACCATTTTTAAAATATTTGTCTGTCTGTCTGTCCGCGCTAATTTTCGGAATAGCTGAAATAACTGTGATGCAATTTTACGAACAGATAAAGAGAAATGTCCGGCGGGATGTAGACTATATTTTTATTTAACAAAAAATTAATGATTAAAAAAACGAAAACAAAAAATTTATAAAATAAATGGTCTTTGATTACATAACTTAGATCCTATCCAGGCGAAGCCAGGGCGGGTAGCTAGTTGGAACGAAGTTCCTTATCGGACGGTACGAATTTGGCGGATGGGGGCTAGGCGAGAAAAAGTGTAAGATTTTTCCGTCACGACCCCTTTTGACGTAGTGTAGACGGCCTTGGCGGCTATAAGGAAGTGAAATGGAATAATATCCATCTCCCTCGAACTTTTTCTTATCTTGCCATGAAAGAAATATTATTTTATTTTAAATGACGCTTCATTTTAATAGATGCTAGTAATTCATTTTTTGTATTTAATAATATAAACTTTTTTTGTATATAATAATATATAACGTTTATCAATAATAATATACTACGAAAGGAACTTCGTTCCAACCGAGTGTTCCACGACACTCACGCATGTTTTTTATTTATATATTTATTTATTTTGTTATTTATTAGGTTTATGTACGTGCGCTAGTTACTACATATTTATCTAATTATTTAATACATATTGTCTTAATCGCTAAATGCACCAACTCTTATAGGTGACCGCATGCCAAAAGGTTATTTTCAATGAACATCTAGAGTTTTTTTTTAATTATGATTATATTTTAACAATAGTAATATGGAAAGATACATCCTATTATTTGATTCATCGATGTAAATAAGAAGTGAAGTCGGTGGTAAGACAATGTATCGAAGAATCGAAGAGTTGCAACTCCGACTTGAGAATATTAAATAATGTTTAATTTTTTAATTTTTTTAAAGTCGGTTATTGCTCATTCTTATTTTTTTATAGAATAAGGGTAACAATACATTGCCTATCCGATGGTAAGTGGTAGCTATGACCCATAGACATATACATCATTCATTGATTAAGAATCAAAATGCAAATGTGTCGTCACACCTGAGGGCTAAGATGGAATGTCTCATTACCAGTAAAAAGGGTGTCCGATTCTCTACACTCACCATAGGAAACACAGCAGCATTATTCTGCTGTTTCAAGCTGTTATTATGTGAGAGCATGGTACTAGCCCGGTCGAGCCGACACATTCGTACTGCAGTTTTGTATAGCTAGTACGTAAGAATTAGCTGAAGTTTATTTTCCGACCCTTTTGAATGGACTAAGCGATATCACAACCTCAAGTTAATATCTAGAATGTCGTCGAATTAGTTACATATTACCTATATATTCTTTTATAGATAAATAGTGTGTTTTTTTTTAATTTAAAATATTCGACTTTTGGTAATGGGCGGACTTTGGAATAGCAGCCTATATAATAAAAAAGAATTATCGACATTTCCGGCATAACAGTTGGCGAAGACATCGTGTAGCATACATACACAAAAAATACAGTAAAATTGAAAACTATCTCCTTTTATGAAGTCGGCAAAGAAGTTATTGTGTCAGATTTTTTTTATTAATGTGGTAATATTTTTACCCTGTGTACGTCGAAAGAAGACATTGAAAATTGTATTTTTTTCAATCCACGTACTGTACGATGACGCGGCACGAGTGAAGAGCGGTTAGCACTGACGCGGCACGAGCACATGAGTAAAGAAACTGTACAGAGCACAGAACACAATTACTCTTTACCAAGAAGTACAGAGGCAAAGCTTCTAAGGAGCTGTCAAAATTTTTACCTATTTTGGTAGGGTTTATCAGCATTTTAATAGATACTTAAGATATAATATTTTAAAATGATTTCTTATATTTACGCGGACACTACACATTGAATAAAACTACTTTTACGAATTTTATCGCGTTTAAATATACTTTTTGAGGACGTTTTTTTAATTTATATAGGGCAAACAAAAGATCTATTAAAACCCGCGTAAAAGAACACATAGCTGACGTGAAACACCAACGTCACGGGAAGTCTGCAGTTTGTGATAATATCCTAGATGGCCCCCACCATTACATTAGACCACAAATTCTCGCGAAAGATCATCGATACGTGAGGCTAATGAAATTAAAAAAACATCCTAATTTTAATAGAGAGGGAGGCTGGGTACTACCACCTGTTTGGGATCCTGTAATTAATAAAATTAAAACTAAACCCAAGTACGAGTATACCACTGCAAGACTTCAAGACACAGTAAGTTCATTCTGCGTAGATCGGATCAAAACTAATAATTAAAAAGCTGAAGGTACTCCGGGTTAACTCTGACATCGGGACGTCCCTCGTGACCATGGGCGCTGGAAAGCACCCGAAACGTAGGGAATTTAAAAATAAGTATAATTAAACGCGATAAAATCCATAAAAGTAGTTTTATTCAATATAATATTTTTTTGCAAACTACTTATTCTAAATATTTTACTTTTATAATTTTGGGGTATTTATATAGTATTCTCATCTGGTTGGGCTGAATAAATATTTTAAAGGAAATAATAAATAAACACAAATATATATTTAATATACTAACATAAATAAATAAATAATACATAAATAAATAAAACCCAACTAGATGGAAACCCTCGGCAGGGGAGACCAAACGGCCGAGGGTTAGGGGAAAGGAGAGAAACCGGCGGACGATGTGGGCGGTATCGAGGAGCACCGCCTTCTGCATTTGAGCTTGGAGCGGTCCGTCACGAGTCCCAGTCGCCTCAGATGACCCGAGAGGCTGACTGGGATTAACCCGTTCGCAGAGACGACTACAGGTATAATTTCGGTCGGCAGTCCACCCCACATGTCGGTCACCTCGTGAGCCAGGTCCAGATATTTTGTTCGTTTATCTGTTTCGGCTTTCACGAGGTTCTCGTCATACGGAATGGTAATGTCGACCAAAAATATCCTTGACTGTGCCCGGTCCATCAGCACAATATCAGGCTTATTCGCAAGAATAGTCCTGTCTGTGATGATGGCCCGGTCCCAGTAGAGCCTGGCGCGGTCATTTTCGAGCACGGCTTCCGGCAAGTACTTGTAATATGGCAATTTCCGGTCCACGAGACCGTATTTCAGAGCGAGCTCCTGGTGTAGAATTCTGGCTACTAAGTTGTGCCTGTGCAAGTACTCAGAGTTAGAAAGCGCCGAACAACCGGAGATGACATGCCTAAGTGACTCACCGGGATGGCGACAAGCTCGACAGATGTCATAGGCGCCATCCCTTAGGATGTATCTCCGATAGTTGTTGGTCTTAATAACCTGATCCTGTATCGCACAGACAAAACCCTCGGTTTCCTTAAAGAGGTCACCAAAACGTAGCCAGTGGAGGGAGGCAACTGTGTCTACGAAAGGCACATGTAGAGCCTTGTAGAACCTCCCGTGGAGCACCTCCTTCCATACGGTCTCCCGGTCGGAAATGCTCTGTACTGCGGGTCTTGTCATTGCTCGTTGGCCAAGGATAGAGGGTAAGTCCTTTATCACAAGAAATGACGTCCCTATAGAATGGATCATCCGATCTCGTCAGAAAGTAATTACGGAGGCTGCATACTTCGCGATTATGCATGGTAAGCGCGCTTAAAAAGCCACGCCCACCATGTTTCCGCGGCAAGTACAGCCTCATAATCGACGATCTCGGGTGATGCATCCTATGGGACGTCATAGTAGTGCGGACTTTTCTATCCAGGGCGTTAAGTTCAGTTTGAGTCCACCTAAGTATGCCAAAGGTATATATGAGAACAGGCATGACCCAACTGTTATATGCGTGTGTCTTATTCACACGGACAAAAGGCTGTTAAGCACTTTGGTCAAGCGTGCATAAAACACATCGCAAACTGACTGCTTCATACCCGCCTCATCGATACCGATGTTCTGTGACATACCCAGGTATCGGTATGTTTCAGCCTCAGAAAGGGTCCTTATGTTGATGGGCATAGATAAGTCTATGCCCTCAGAGTTAACAACCCTTCCCCTTTCAACATGGAGGACCGCACACTTATCCGTCCCAGCTCCATTCTAATAGAATTACTAAAATCACAAGTGATGTTTAGCAATTCTATAAGATGGGAGCGACTGGAGCGAATAATTTGAGATCATCCATATAGAAAAGGTGGGTCACTTTTGTACCTCCTTTCCGAAGCCGAAATCCTCCCGGAGTCCTCCAGTAAGGTACTGAGAGGGTTCAGGAGAGGCAAAACCAGATTGGACTCAAACAATCGCCCTGGAAGATACCCTTCTTATCCTTATGTGGTTCTCCGCAGCCGTCATCCGCTCGCCTAGATGACAAAGGATCGTACTCCACTGCCCCATACACTGCCGAGGAAGTCTCGAACTGTACAGTCAACCTTGTACAGCTCGAGGACCCTCTTAAGCCATGTATGAGGCACCGAGTCGAATGCCTTTTGTAGTCTATCCAGGCGGCGGAGAGGTTCCGACGGTTACGTTTAACCACCTTGCCAATGACCGCGTCAATGAGGAGTGGTTCCTTGGTTCCACGACCACCGCCCGACATCCGTTTTGAGCGCGCGACATCACCTGATTTGCGTTCAGGTGACGAGTGATTCTCGCGCTCAAAACGGATGTTAGTGTCTTGTATATGGTAGGTAGACAGGTTATGGGGCGGTATTTGCTCGGGTCTGTGGAATCCGGCCTTTAGGAACCAAATGAGTGATCCCAGTAGTGAAGAGGCTCGGGAGTGACTTTTGGTCGAGAGCCTCTTGAAACTGTCGGGCGAGCACAGCGTGACACACCACGAATCCCTTCAGCCAGTAGTGATGCAGTCCGTCAAGTCCCGGACTTTTCCAGTTCGGGGCCCTACGGACCGCCTCAGCTACGTCATCCGGCGTTATGATGACGGGGTCCATGGGCGTAACACTCGCACTGACTCGCCACAACTTCCGTCCAAGGGCCCTCGCTGTGGTTTACGGGCTCTGACCACAGGCCGCGCCAGAATGCGATAGTGTCGGCCTGATTTGGTGCTGAGCCCGTTCCACGTACCATCGGCCGTTCCAATGATTCATAGAGCCTCTTCTGATCACTCTGGAAGAGACGATTCTGGTTGAACCGTGTCGACCTCTCGGTATATCGCCGAATCCGCTTCCCCCAAGCAGCGATTCTCTGCTTCAGGTCGTCTATGCGCTCCGTCAGTTTTTGCGTTATATCCGGCTGAGACAAACTGATATTTGTCCCAGCAAACGCCATCCTGACGGTGCGCACAATTCTCGGCCTATTATTGCCCGACCTAAAGCTTATCAGTCTGCCGATGAGGGCCCTTGCCTTTGCGATACGGTTCTCAATCCTTCTTCGCCAGGCTGGGATAGCGCTACTTTGCCCAGTAGCACGTCCAGATGTGGGAAGTTTGGCACCAACAATACGGCAAACTGCCAATGCGGCGCCAAAGAGTATTGAGTCCGTATCGCAAAGGTCCCGGCTGGTTTCCAAAAAGGTTGCCAGCAATGGGTTCAGGGCCGTCACGACATCCCGATTCCGCTTGCTTAGGGTTATGCGTGGGAGTCGCGGTCGATTTTCGAGGCGTACAGCGCGTTTCCACAATCGCCTCCTCAATTTACTCCTCATCTGCTCCAGTTCTTGGTGACCATTCCATCATCGCCTGAATCAACCAAAGCGGGAAGATCCATGGCGGCTTCCACATATGGCTGCTGGTCTATGGCCTTAGGAGCCGCATCCCCAGCTATAGCTGGTTCATTCGATGAGGGAATAGCCTCACGCCGTAGTCGTTCGAGTTCGGCATCATCAAATATTTTCGAGCGTATGATGTACCGAACTCGGTCTGCCAGGTTTTGCTCTGTGACGGGAACAGACGGCTCCAGCTCAGCAAAAGCGGTGCATACGAGCCCGATACGCTGTTCCTCCAGTTTCTTCCCTTTCGCCCTATAGTACGCCCGCAATGCGTTTATGTTCATATTTTGTCCAACGCATGCGGCGTACTCCACCAGCGGCGGGTGCCGCTTGCCGAGTCCGAGGACCCTGCCGACACCAAGCCATCTGGTGGGGATGATGGATGCGAGGACTGCTAGGTGGTCTTGCAGTACCGCGCTCGGCTGGCGGCCCGCATGCTGTCGCGTCCAGCGCCAGCTCCAGACGCGCCCCGGCCACCCCCAGGCAGCGGCCCTATGCGCTTTCTATTATTTTCCATCATCCATAAAAATGGGCGTCAATTAACGGGAGACGCCCAGGCCCGGCACCGTTTAATAGTGTGGCCGTAAGCACAAACGGGCTTTTGCACCCTCAATTCTGCCGAGGCACGGCGCACACACCTCTTGGCAAGGTGCTGACTGACTGCGCCGACGTAGCAGTTTTGTCACTTAACTGTTACGTCAGCGGGCGATGGGGTCGTCACTTCCCTACGCCTAGTCATGTCAAAATATTTGCGAAACTTTTGCTCAAGCAATTCAACAAACGTGATAAAAGTGTCAGAAAGTATTATTGAAAAAAACCCGATTGAACACTATCTTTATTAAAATCCTTGGAATGGTTGAAAAAATAATCTTTTCCCATATTTATAAGTTGTTCAGATCTATTAACGTACAGTTTTATTTTTTCACATTTGTGGTGTTCTAGTTCTAGACAACATTTTCTATACAAATATCCCGACACATAGACTAAACCATTTTTTAATATATATAATCATTTGTTCCTAAGGGTCATCCCCACTCCTACACCCTAGATTGCCCCTGCGAATAATAATTAAAAAGCTGAAGGTTCTCCGGGTTAACTCTGACATCGGGACGTCAATCACATCAGTCCCTCGTGACCATGGGCGCTGGAAAGCACACGAAACGTCGCGAATTTAAAAATAAGTATAGTTAAACGCGATAAAATCCATAAAAGTAGTTTTATTCAATATAATATTTTTTTGCAAACTACGTATTCTAAATATTTTACTTTTATAATTATTATTTTTCTTCAACAATTTGTTGTGGCTTTTAATTAAATTCTAAATTTGATATAAACTTATTTTTAAATAATCTATTGGAAAGCACTCCCATTTCATAACAAATATAAATTCTTGCACACGTTTTAATATTTTACTACCAATATTTACAATGTTTCTTTCGATGTCAAAATATTTGCGAAACTTTTGCTCAAGCAATTCAACAAACGTGATAAAAGTGTCAGGAAGTATTATTAAAAAAACCCGATTTGACACTATCTTTATTAAAATCCTTGGAATGGTTGAAAAAATAATCTTTCCCATATTTATAGGTTGTTCAGATCTATTAACGTACAGTTTTATTTTTTCACATTTGTGGTGTTCTAGTTCTAGACAACATTTTCTATACAAATATTCCGACACATAGACTAATCCATTTTTTTCTGGTAAATCAAATAGATAATCATTTGTTCCTAGGGTGTAGGCGTGGGTAAGGTCATCCCCACTCCTACACCCTAGATTGCCCCTGCGGCAGGCAAGTGAGTAGCCGGCTTTACTCATGTGGCACGAGTGAAGAGCGGTTAGCAATGACCTCTATTATACAAGTACGCTGGACTGGCTATACACCGGGACATAATGAGGCGATTTGATTTCCGCCAATTTGGCGCTGATAGCAGAAGTGAGTGTAACTAATAATAGAGATAGAACAGTGTGACAAAATATATCGATAAAAATTCTATACCCAGGCCTACTCGTAATGTCCATTCTATTTAAAATACTTGAAGGAATAAGAATAAAAATACATTATAAAGATACATTATAAAATATAAAACTTTACCAATTTTATATTTTCAAGATTCTTCGAAAACAAGGGACGAGTGAGGGCGACTCTAGCGGCCCCTGTTGGCAGCTACCCTTGCTACGCCACTACTGAAACTACAATCAATTGTTTTTAGTTACACTATCAAAAATAAGGGAAAATGGAAGAAGTAATCTCAAAAATACGTTGCCTATGTAATGTGGCTTACAAAATAACATTACTTAAGTTTTTCTTCATTTCTCATTTGTCTAAAAATTGACTTCAATTATTTACAAATATTCGAGAGAAAGAACTTGAATTTATTGAAAAGCGTTCTTTAGAGAATGATTGAAGAAACTTTACAGAAAAATACTTTAAATTAAAAAGCCGAGTGAAGAATAATAGTGTTTTATTTTTAACATAGTGGTAAGGCATAAGCAGAGGCGTACGAATCGAAAATGGCGCCTAGGGCACGCGTCATAGATACTCGTAGTTGCGCCCTTCGTAAATTATTTTAATATAAAAAACAGATACACTAAATAAAACAGACATAAATCTTACAAAACATATTTATTTTCTATTTTACAACGAAAGTAAGTCTTTTAACAGTTACACTTACAATAGCACCTACCTGGCCTTCTACGACGCAACATATCGATGATGATTTGTAATCGGCTTTTTAGTTTCTTCTCGCTCTACGCTGAGCAAAACTAGGTCGCATAACCTTTCTTGGCACATTTCATTCATTAATTACTGCCTATCAAAAGTCCACTGCTGAACATTGGTCTCCCCATAGCGGTCGCCTCATAGGGCTTAAATACGAAAGTATTAATTTTAACTTTTTGGGAGATCTCTCAAGATGCAACTGTGAGCAGAATTTGAATGAAAATGCAAGGATTCCGAAATGAGCTTTCATCCTCGTACTGTACAATAAATCAGGTAGCTCTTATGATTTCTTTATATTGATGTTTTTTCTTGTAGATATAGCATTCGAAAATCCAATATTTCTTAGTACCTCATTCTCATTCATAACTGTTCTCCGTTAACATCGCAACCATAGAAGTCTCCAAATTCTTCACATTTGTTTTAAATCGTCTCAGTCGTCGGTGCCGTGAAACAGTGTTTTAACATCAAGAAGAAATCCAAATCCTGTGTCAGTTTTATGCAAACGGGTAAACCTTTCACTCATGACAAAAACAATACCAGCGATCCCTTCATTACTAGTTTAATTTTTTCTTTAGCAGTCAATCCTGCGTCAGACGAACTCTCTCCAAATCAATTTTTTCGCTTTCGACGCCTTTCCGTGGCTACATCCCATTCCTGGCAAAGATTGAAACCTTTTTAATGCCTCATTAAATAACCTCTCTGTCATTTGAAAAATAGTATTGGAGGGCTTTTAATATACCCAAGACAGCATTATGAAAATACATACTATATTCCTGAAGCCGCTTTCAGACACGGCATTTTTCAAAAATCCTAACAACGTCTGAAATCGTAGGACAACATGCGATTATGAAGAAGTCTGGCCTCACTTCTTGTTTGAGTGGTTTGATCGCTATCGTCTGTCATATTTTAGAGAAGGTTCAACATATATTCAAGATATTTGTGAACTGGCTTTACTGCTTCAACCCTTTCACAGTGATTTTACAACTTATTCTGGACTATGACTTTAAAACAGAGCCTGTAGTTTTTAGCTTTTCCCAGCGCAGAGTCGAATGATCCAAAAAATATTTAAAGAGCTTCAATAGTTCCCGAAAACATGTCCATTATAGTGGCTTACTTGGATGTAGGTGCAACTATCAAATTGAGTGAATGAGTACCTATCGCAATTCACAAATATCGTCAGGTTACTCTTTTCGCTTATTCGCTTATTCTTTGGATAGCGTTGTCATAAGTCATAACATTGTGAATGACATCAAAAAAATATAAGATAAAACAATTTATATAATACATATTTAATGTAAGTCGCTTTTATAACATTTCGGAACACAAAAATAAAAATGCATTTAAAATTATACAGTATTACTACCCAAAACTTTTTTAAATAATCGATTATGTAGCCATGTCACTTCAATAATTTCAATAACTTCAATAATCTATTAGTATCGACTGTGTGAAAAATATTTATTTGGCTTGTGTATTTTTGTTGCACCTACATAAAAAGACTAAATAAACGCTAAACCATGAACTTACCTTGGTTTCCATTTTTTTTTAATTTCTTTGAACTATTCAACTAGAAATTCAATCTTCAAACAAGGCGCAAAACGCGGGTCAGGACATAGAATTTTCCGTAAAAATATACTTCATTTTTAATATTGTGAAATTAACTAAATATTCATGTAGCTAAATTAATTTATCTACCTACGCATTCAATTTGTAGAATAAAGAAAAACAAGTTATTCTGAAACAAAAGTCAATCTAGTTCTTAAATACGAAGGTGTCGAATTCGAACGCGCAAGTGCACTGCCTGCGCGCACTACCTACTCATTCCCTCTCGGTCATTCGCGAAACGCGGGAATCGCGGAAAGGATTGTTTGATATGAATTGGTTTATTGTGGTTTATTTTGATTTCAATTTAATAATTGGCGATATTGCGCCCCCTTTGAAAGGCACCGGGGGCATGTGCCCTACTTGCCCCACCCTAGATACGCCTCTGGGCATAAGGATACACAACGCTACTGACCACAGAGTACGTTTTTATGGACAAAAACTTGTACTGACAATAAACAACCAACCTAGATGTTATGTAACTCAGTGTAGCGCAGTGTACACATTGCAATACTCGGTCTATAATTATAAGTATAGTCGGAATGGAGCTCGCAGTCCATATGTTGGTAAATGAATAAATACTGCATCTCGTGGACAACTACTGATAAATTCTAATAAAGAAGATATAAGATTAAATAAAGAAAAAGATATATATCCAATGTTACTGGTGAGGATGAACATGTTATGTCCCCGTCCCTTTACCTTCCACAAAGAAACATAGTAATAAATAGATGCACTGCTTTCTGTCTAGAGGTCTATCAATCCTGCCTGCTTATTCGACCATTATCAACAAAAGGACCTACAATCAGTTCATATACGTGCTAATTACGTCTTTTTACACATAAATACACATCTTTATTGTGTGTTTTAAGACAAATAGCGTTTTAAATGTTTTACACAGTGATAGTTTTAAATATGTATGTATAACAATAAATGCACATTATTCATTTTCAATATTTAAGGTTGTTTTGATGATATGGAACTGAATGAAAATTTGAAAATTAATAAAATAACGTTCCTGTAAATTTTAAAGAACCCAAACAATTTATGTTAAAGTAATCCTTACCTTAAAAATACAAAAGTATGTCATCTGAACATACCGACTAATAAAGTAATATAATATCATATCGGTATATTTTTTGTAGATATGCACTTGGAAGTTACACAATGTTATATAATAAGTAATAACGTAATATTAAGCGTAGCAAACACTGAGATAAATCAGGTAACATGGTGTCGGATCACGGAACACGAACATAATATTATGTATTATATGATGAGCGTTTATTTAGTTTTATTTCATGCGTGACCATAATACGATTTATTATTTTGGATAATAGCCAGTTAAGAGATAATAAACAGTTGAGTCGGACAGTATTTTCATCACTGATAATGCGATAGCTATATTACATTAAAGTAAATAATTTATTTGATACAAGCGATCTGCCCCGGCTTCGCACGGGTGATTTCTAGATCTCGATAACAGCTCCACCTACAGGGTCCAATTGTGAATTTAAACCATCCATGGACCCACTCAAACACACACAAAAAATTTCATCAGAATCGATCGAGCCAGTTTCGAGTTTTAGAGAAACTAACGGACAGCACGACAGGACTAACGAGGAGCACTAGCTATATTCAAATTTCACTTACTAGAGGAGGGAAGCATCATGTAAGTGTTAGCTCTGCGATCACCAAATCATCTGCAAGCGTGGTGCGCACGGTCTAATCTTCCAAGTAATGCTTGTCAACTGGCGTTTTCTTGTTAAGGCTAATGTCGAACAATGGATTTAAAAAGCCTGTTGATAATGATGTTTGTATTCGTATGCATATAATTTACGTATGTTCTAGTAGTGTATGAACTATTAATTGTTTTTTTTAATATTAAGTAATAACTTTGCAATTGACATTGATGTAAAAATAAAAGCTGGTAAGGAAACATATTATTATTACATAGTAGTTTATAAAAGTAATTTATTATGTAGGTATTAATTTGTTTACAAACTGTTTTATAAGGCACTTCCAGACGAAACTAACTACGCTTACTAAATAATCAAGGAAAATAAATTAAAAAAAAAGTATGTAATGTTTTTTTAAATCATTCCGTATACCTAATATCATAAAACTCTCACCTTACTCTAGTCACGGTTATCAGAGTGTCGCCTTCGCCATATAGCCATTAGATGTAACACCGCGGTTAAATAACAAACTGGACTGTCTTGCAACATCCGTATTATACATAGGTACTTGGTATAAACACTAAGATACCATAGAGCGGTCATCGGTGTCTGTCAATGCAGGCAGTTGTTACTAAAAATGGATACAGCATTTACCACAATATTGAATATCTATTAACATTTGTTGACCCGCATATCAAAATAATATCTTATTTTATAGTAATATTTATTCAGTTAAAGCTAAATTAATGTCAGTGCACATACCGATCGATATTGTCAGTATCATTAATCCCGCAAATTGATATTGGATAAAATAAAATTGTTTTTTTTTTATATTACAAGAGTGACAAAACTCCATATAAATACATTCTAACCTGATGGTAATGGTAAGTCAGATAGCTATACCAAACATCGACTAGAAATCAAAATGCAGATGCGATGTCGTTGTACTACTACTATGAGAGTAAAAAGGAGACCCTTTTTATTGTAGACAGAAGTATTTTCCGAACCAGTGGTAAATAAAAAAATGATTTTCAATAACTATCATGTAATAATATAAATTGAATAAAATCGTTCTATTCTATTCTACACTCATCATACGAAAAACATGAGCATTATGCTGCTATTTCAAGGTGGTATTGTGTGCGAGCATGGTGTCCTTTGCAGCCATTTATTGAAACAATTTATTATACCATTTGGATGTAGTTACGCAAAAAGATCCAACCCACAAGAAGCTACCTCTTTTAGTTTCTTCGATTTTCCCAATAACACCACTAACCTACAGTATTTATTAGTAATATGTGTATTTTAGCGAATCCTATGTCACGTGTATAAATATTATTTTGTTGCGCTGGATGACACGTGGAACGTGGTAAATACGCCGCTGTGTATTATGGCCGTGGGTCGGCCCGACCGCAAAAGGACCACGACCAGCTACAGTATAATGCCGCTATATTTTGTATGCTGAGTAACGACAACCGGACTTCTTTTTATTAATGATGAGATATTTTATCTAAGCCATCACGAGTGATAACGCATATCTACTTTTTGATTCCTAATCGAAGGCAGATCTAAGTGTTTATGGGCCACGGCATACATTTTGCACAAGGTGAGCTATGTGCTTTTTTGTCACCCTTTCTACTACAAAAAACTCTGAGTGCAGCCTCTCTTTTAACAATATATAACATAAAAATACCGACACCACGTTAAAGTATAGAAACTGTCAACAATTCTTCTCAATATATTCTTTGTAATTAATGTTACAGTTAGAATATCCTTATAGCATAACATCAACAAATTTAAAAAATAATTTACATCATACAGGTTACGTGGAAGATTATTCTCGCATTTACTTTCACTTTGCTCTTGTTTCTCATTAAATCACATAACAAACCAGACATTTTTATTCGCATGCCGTGCCCTAAAAACGTTTATAAAGAAATACATGCGTATTAGAAACATTTTATTAATTACGTGTATCATATCATCATCATTATTACCAAATTATGATTGCAACAACTCGTTATGCGTTATATTTGGAATAACGTTTAACTTTCGCGCCGTGGAATATAATATTGGGTAACGACGAAGTAAAGGGCACTGCTCAAGTTATATTTATATATTACATAAAGATTATCAATTATGGCATTTAATTACAGAAATTAAATACTATACATGTGGTTCGTTATTTGGCATAATTTAATTCACGGTGCGATTTATGCCAGCGGCAAAGAATAGGTATATATATTATTACCCCGCAGCGCGTTCGGTTGATTAGTATCTTTACGATATTTTTATCAAGCCAATTGTCTTCTATCTCCTATATATATAAAAGATTTCCACCTACCTATGTACTGACTCATATCGATATCTCGATATATTCTTTTCGCCGAGAAGTGGTCAGCTAAGAACGGATTTTACGAATTTCCACCCTCAGGGGGGGTTGCGGGGGCGTTAATTAAAAAAATCACATTTTCAAACTATAGCTCTTATAGGTTTTGTACCTACTTACCCGTACTTGGCCAGAACATTCTTTTTGTATGTGTTTGAATGGGTTCCTAAATGGTTTGGATTCACGATTAGAGCCGGTAGGTGGCACTGTTGTCAATATCCAGAAATCACCCGTGCTAATCCGGGGCGGATCGAATATAGGATATTTTTGCATAAATAATTAATCAGCATTGGTCGCGGGACTTTCTCATTTATCCTATAATATTATATTCTAAATATCTTTACATTTATATTATACTACTGTCTGTGTGTATGTGACTGAACTCCTCCTAAACGGCTGAACCGATTTTGATGAGATTTTGTGTGTGTGTGGTTCAGTTGATTCGAGAAGGTCTTAGATTCACAATTGGACCCGATAGGTGGCACTGTTGTCAAGATATAGAAATCACCCGTGAGAAGCCGGGGCGGAAAGAAGATATTCTGAATGACAGACTCTTCTATCAACGCACAGCCCAAACCCTAGATAACATGAGTAAAGAAAGCTAGACATAAAAATTAGAAATTTGAAGAGTAGCTACCTTTTTAAGATGTAGATATCCACTAAGAAAGGCTTTTGGAAAATTCAACTCCTAAGGGGGTAAAATAGGGTGTTACAGTTTATATGAAACTTTTTATTTTACGGAGCGATTGACTCCAATCTTACTAAAAAGTACTCTCTTATTTATAATAAGATAAATGAATATACATTTTCCGATTTTTCAAAACAAAAAGCTAGTATTATATATTATTCCCCTTTTAGTGACAGTTGGAGAATATTCACTACTCTATACTCGTCACGTGGGTGTCGTAAGAGGCGACAGAAGGAAACCAACCAGGACATAAGCAGCAGCGTCTTCCTGGTAACAACTCAAAATAATAATAAAACTACGGTTACCAACTCGCCTGTGACAATTATGGCAATTACCTCCTGAGGGGGTAACTATGGGGAGGCCTGGCCTATCTTCAGCAGTGGGCTTTCACATGCTGTGAATGAATTAATATATTTTAAGTATATAATTTTTGTCTTCACACAGCATTTATATAATAATTATGTTCCATTTTATAAAAATGTTTTATTTTTGCACAATCATAACAATTTTAGGTTCAAAAAAATTAAAAAGTACTGCAACGTCGCGTTAAATGGGCACTGAACGTAAATCAGAGATAAAATCTGTACTAATGGGGAAAATTTTAACCGTGTAGTGGCGGTGTAAGAATATCCACTACCCCATATCGTCCCGAGGGTGTCGTAAGAGGCGACAGAGGGAAAATGAAACAGGATATGGGCAGCAGCATCTTCCTGATAACAACTCAACATAATAAAAAAACTGCGGTTGCCAAACCGCTTGCCAAGCGTGACAACTATGACAAAATCCCCCATGAGACAATCTATAAGGGAGGCCTTTGTTCAGCAGTGGACTTTTATAGACTGTAATGGATGGATGGATGGGGAAAATTTATTAAGCTTTTATATTATACTTCTTTTTTATTCTTTTTTTTATTTACTATATAAATTTAAATATTTTTAATAGCATCATCAAAAAAGTTTGTTGCATCTGTGGATGTAAAAAAAATTCACATCAGAAACGTGGATTTTATATGTTTTCGCGGAGCACACTTGGTGGAAAGTAAAAAAATAATAAGCGTATGAAGTAGATAATCTAAAGAAATCCTGGAAAGAACCAGCAATAGACCCAGCGGGACATATTTAAAAGAAAAAGAACAGTTTATAATCATGTATTATGTCACACAATTAGGTACTTAAGACATATTAGAAATAACTTGGTAGCAATCACCTTATTTCCAGGGGTTATTTTATATTTGTATAATAAAGTTTTTAAACGTGTAACTTCTGAACGACTTGGGCGATTTAGGTTACATTTACACAATCCCTATATTAGTATTGTCAAAACGATGGTTTACAGCTGCTATGCTAGGATCCAATTGGTGACGTCCGTCCGATAGGTCAAATTATTAATATGTTTAAGGACCAAATTTATAACCTATATTTAAGGAACACAATAACCTAATTAAAAATAAGCTGTGACGGCTTAGTAACAAAAAAGAATATTACAAATTTGGGACCTATCGGTGGCGCTGTTATTATTTTATATTAACTCTGTAAAAAGCCTGAAATAAATTCGGAAGCCACCTAACGAAAATGCTAAGATGTCGACGTCTGCTGGGCCAGCTAGGACATGTCTGTAATCGTTGGTACCTCTGTTAGTGATCGTGTAACTAGATAATCACACAATAATATATTATATGTTTTGTCAAGACAGTAATTTATAGCTGTACTAGGATCCGATAGGTGGCGCTGTAGTCAAGTTATTAATAAATTCTCTTAGATTCACTATATTATATGTTAATTTAGTCGAGATATTGTTAAATTTTATATTACGCTATAAAAAACCCGAAGTGAATTTGAAGTTCCTAGGTAGTAGGACGTTTATTTTGCGTAAAAGTCCGCCTTCTTACCTATTTTTGTCGCCAAACAGCAGTGCGTGCACAATACATGTATGGAGAGTGAGTATAATTACAGGTGGGCCAGTTTGAATACATTGTCAGGTGGGCAGCAGCATCTTCCGGATAATAGCTGAATAAAAATATAAAACTGCGATTGCCAACCAGCTTGCCAAGCGTGGCAACTATGACAAATATGACCTCCTATGAGGCAGTCTATGCGGGAGGCCTATGTTCAGCAGTTGACTTTTGATGGGCTGTAATGGAATGTAATAGAAAACAAATATTTGCAGTATTCACTATTCATTTCATATGTTACGAAAAATCAGAGCATTCACTACAATGATTTCATGTTCTTTAAATTTTTCCTAGAAAAGTAAATATTTTTTTTTTATCTATTCAGGCTTTGAAACGATTTCAACGGACACTACAATGTCAATTAAAAATGTTATCAACATTTACATTACATTAAATTATAATTTTTATAGAACTTATTATCGTATTTCCGTAAGTATAATAAATTAAATTCATGCTTACCAAATTTTTAAGAAAGTATATCAAATACTTTCTATAAAGTATTTATATATGTAAAAATGTCCCACGGCTGAGCACTATCCTTTTCTCCATTATAGAAATAACAATGGGCGTAAAAAAACTAGCCCCCATCCGCCAAATCCGTACCGTCCGATAAAGAACTTCGTTCCGAAAATACGCCGCATAAGTCCAGCTCGTGGGAGATCCAACCATCTCATGTTCTATAAGTACGCTAAGTCTTATTAATATTAAAGATTAATGCCCAAATATTCAAACGCTGATGCCGTTAAGTCTCGTACTATCTCTAAAGTCAAAGTGACTGTGACACCACGAGACTTAACGAATTTACTTGACATCTTAAAATTGAGTAGCGTTTGAGTATTTGGCCATAAGTTACCAGAAATATCATATTTTAAATGATAATATTATAATATTATAATCATGTTCATAAAGTGATCCTAAAAATTATAAGTTTAATTCATTATTTTTGGTTAAGAAAGAAATTAATATTAAGTTTTATTTTCTAATTAGTTAAAACTTGCGTAGTCCCCCTTTTGTGTAATGCATAACGGCGTTCGTAATCTTTATTTCCTAATCGGAATTTCAGTGTTAACAATAAACACGTGATACTCTATTGGGCATTAGAATTACAATCAAAGGCATTTGCCAAATGAATAATTCAGATGTCGTCGCAAAAAGATACTACGCGCACAAATGTGACCATCATTTTCATTTTTTTTACGCTATCAATTTTCGTATATATCGCATTTAAAGAAGTAGGTTAAATCAAAAAGTAAACCAGCGGTTAACAAAACTTAAAAACTTTGCAATTAATTTTGCTTCTCATTAACATTAATTTCGAGGTTTCCACACATTTTTATTATGCAACTATAATGACGTTAAGATAAAAAATCAGGAAACTAACAAAAGTCTGCAAAGTATGATATGTAAGTTAAACCAAGTTATGAAAAGTATGTTTTGAGGTGCATGTAATGAAATTAATATCATTATTGAGCGTAGGGGTGACGGCACTGGCCAGTTCACTGATGCGAACACACTGTTCTCGTTTCGTCAAACACAAGGCCTCCTTTTCTGCCTAATGGCCACACTATTCTACAGAAGTTATGTGATAATTACTTCAATTGAGAATTTTATCTAAAACCTTTTTTAAATTTGTAATTTTATAATGTAGGTACTAGCGATGCGCCCCGGCTTTGCACGGGTAATTTCTAGATCTCGGCAATACCTTCACCTACCGGGTCCACTTGTGAACCGTTTATGCCATCCAAGGACCCACTCAAACACACAAAAAATTTCATCAAAATCATTCAAAAAAAACGATCCAGCCATTTTCGAGTTTTTGCGAGACTAACGGACAGCATTTGATTTTTATAAATAGAGATAAATTCATAATAAGACATCATAATGTCAATATGAAAGAATACGATTAACTAAACAAAAGTCGCCCACATAATGCCCAGGGCTGAGCTCTGTCTTTCCCTCATTTCTGAATGGGTTTTGGAAATAGCATGCATATTGGCTGACTATATTATATACCTAGGTACATGTCCTCAAATATTTATAATTACTCGGACACAAATTTCTAATGATATATCCTTCACTGACGAGCTACTTTAGTACGTACCTACTGTTATTTATTTTGTGTCTGAGCACATAATGTAGTGTCGCTGCCGGGGATCAAATTCGGAATGAAATTATGACATTTAGGGCTCTCCATCACTAGAGTTACCGCGACTGAACACGTAACTAGACAAATATTTAAAGGATCTCTTAACTTGCGGCTAGATTTTACTAATAAAAAAACTTTGTTTTAAGTATATAATTTTTTAATATTTATCGCTCAATCACGCTAAAAGAAATAGAATTTTGATTTTTGGGTTTTAGTACAATTTAGAGAGAGAGAGAGAGGGAGAGAGAGTCGTCTTGGAATTAATCATGTAGATATTTTGTTAAATTTCTGAACAAGATCCCCTTCAGGGTTCCCATGCCTTTCTTATATAAACAATTACCACACGAAAGAATTCACCGGAAAAATTTCTAAAAATTAAAATAAAATATTAATCTCAATAAAATAAAGTAAAAAATAAGACAGTAAATAAAATACTAATTTTTTTTCTCGACTCTGGTTATTAAAAAAATCCGTCAGAGATATTCTGTAAGAATTTTTGAAACGAATACTCTTAATAGACCTGAATAGTATAAAGCATAATATACATGTAGCAATGGCACCCCCATTGCTATATGATAACTTTAAATAATTTGTTCTGCAATTAAGGATTTTTCAGAACCGGCCACAATGCATTAAAAACCGAACATCTTTATTTATAAAAAGTACGAATCACATTATTTGTCCGTGATGACCTCCTAAACTACTGAACTGATTTCAATGAAATTTTGCACACTGTGTGCAGTTTGGTCCACCTTGAGAGATAAGATATTTTTAAAATTACGGATTCAAGGATTTTTTATAGGACAAAGGGTCGTCGGTGATGACAGAACAATGTCTGCCTAGCCAGCTAGTTAATTTATAAAATAATCACATTGTTATCATTTTAACATATATTAATAATATATATTAAAAAACAAGTAACATTTTTTATAAAATATATCAAGCCAATTTTTTTAATCTTAATAAATATTCGCAGAAAAAATTCCTTACTTTAACATTATATAATACAAAAATACATAATCAAGAAACCGTGTCATTTCATCGATGGACAATGTGACTAGTTGCAAGGCAACATGTCATTTCTCTGCCTTATGTCGTAACGTTAAACCACTGAGAATATTAATGAAATTAAAGGAAAAAACAATTTCACATTCTCTGCATGAGTCTGCGAGCACGATCGCGGAATCCGTTCGGCAATAAAGTTGCGATTGTGTAGCATAGCTAGCTAGCTGGATTTTGTGAACATTAGGCAAACAAAGTTATCTATTTAAAATGTTAACCACGATCGATCAGATACTGTCGTAATAGTTTTTTTTTAAGTTGTAAACCATCGAACTAAACGTAGTGATTATATTCTCTTTGCATCGAACCATCACCTCAAATGTTCTCATTTTATTTCTTTCACGACATATTACAGAAAACGTGTACCATCTAAGGTTTCATCGCCACTTTGGTGATCCGGTGGGGTTGTAGCCGAGCACTAGCTTACAATACAAAAAGCTTATTAAATAAATATTATCATGTTTATTTAATTAAGTTTAAAAAATTACATCGTGGGTATGAGTCATCGGTATTTGGGCTACAGCAAACACTTACCATCAGACGGTGCGCAAGTCTGTCACCTTTACTTGTATTTAAAAGATAATTCTACATTTATATAAGTGCAAAAAGTAAAAGTAAAGTAATATATATAACAGAAACAGAAACGTTTTTATTCAATATAGATTATAAATAATACTTATTGAAAGTCACTCTTTTGTTTGATTACCACTGGTTCGAGAAATAAACCTCTGTCCTGGGAAGAACCAGCAAGAAACCCAGCCGGACTTTAAAAAAAAAATAACAGCTTATATTCATTTATGAAATAGCTTGACAGCAATCACATCATTCCCAGAGGTTATTATCATCCATAAATTATTTAATATTATAATAACCCTTTTTATACAAACTTAGTTTAATAAAGTTTTTGAACTTTGAGCATATATCATAATATATCTTTTGTCATATTATCTAAAGGAGTTTTTGGAGCAATTCATCCGCCGGCATGTACATACTTGTTCATATCCTTCCCCATCTTCTCGAAATATTTTATTTTTCAGTAATGCAGGTTTCCTCGCGGTATTGTTTTTACCCTGATAAGCTATTTTTACCCGAATGCTCTAGAAGGAGGATAAATTAATATAATTTAAGAGCGAAGAACTAGTTTTGTTCTTATCAATAATATCTTTATTTAAAGCAAAAAATAGCGTCGGGGATTCTCGTATAAGAAGCCTGTATGCAGTTTTGTCCAGAAACAGTACCTGAAAAGATTAAAAAAAACTCAAATATATGACAACATCACATAAATCAACAACCTTTTCAAGTCCGCAGTTGACACACTCTGGTTCTTTTTAAGAATGAAGAACCAAAGCTGGAAAGCACCTTGAAAGGTGTCCATAAACCAAGCCGTGCATGCGCAGTGGTCAGGACAATATCGAAAGCTTTATACTAATGATGCCGCTGCCATCAGTCCCACTCCCACCTGATTATAAAATTTGGATTCGATATTTTTGCAGTGAAATTTCTTTATCGACGTAGTGGATAAATTTAGTACGGTTGTGCCGGACGGGCGAAACTCGGGAGTAAATGTTGTCGAAGATACTCCGCGAGTCGCTCACGCCCTACACCTATAAGTTCCGGCGGATACGTCTACTGCCGTCTTTGTGGGTGCAGCTGGAGTACTGTGGACTGACGTCCAATCAAAATGCACGAACTGTAGAATACAAATGGCAAGGCAGTGGCCAGCGGTTCGACTGCTCAACTGTTCGGCGGAAATCTTCTGACTATTGGTTGTCGACAACGGTTGTTGAATACGGTTGGTCAACTACAGTTGTTCTTTATCGGTTGTTCACTATCGGTTGTTCACTATATTCTTCAGATGATTTCTTCAGTTGACTATTTCTTCAAGTTGTTCGGTAGTAACTTTGTCCCAGTACTATATTCTACTAGGTATCTGCTATTATCTGCTACTATGTTGTACTATTCAGCTACTACCGGTGCTTTAATTGCCATTGTCTGTTTTGCCTCTTTACTGTTTAATATTTTCACTATACAATTGTCATAATTCACAATTTTTCTATACACGATTAATTCTTACGCTAATGATACATTGTTAGATCGGTAATTTAGTTGTCTATTAGAACACCATAAAGGTTTCTTAATATATTAACAATGTAGAAAGTTAATGATTTCTTATATTTACGCGAACACTACACATTTAAATAAAACTAGTTTTACGGATTTTATCGCGTATATTAACTTATTTTACATCCCCGACCTTTCGAGCACTTTACAGCACCCATGGTCACGGAGGAACTGAGGTGTTTGACGTCCCAATGTCGTAGTTAACCACGGCTACCTCCAGATTAAAGATTACTATAAAGTGCTCGAAACATCGGGAATATAAAATAAGTTAATATACGCGATAAAATCCGTAAAACTAGGTGAGAATACGGTACACACTCTTTGGAATTTAAAAAGTAAAGATACTGGTTTGTAAAGCTGGAAGAGAACATTAATCGAAATGTGTGAATGTTAAGATTAATTACAACATATGAACATACGTTTATGTACAGTGCGAATGGTAGTGTTTAGTACGACAAACAAGTCTTGCTTTAGTACGATTCTACGTACGATTCTCGCCTCTCATATAGAAAATACCTAGCTAATTGAAGTTTTTATTTTTGAAGTAATTTAATACGCGCGCCACATAATTTTTTTTCGACGAAATAAACTGTAGGCTAATTTTACGAAGGTCACTTCCGAGGCGTGCAAAGTATTATGAACATTAGAGACGTTTTAATTAAATTTAAACCGCAAGTTTGCTATCAGAGAGTGAGCCTTCTGTTCTTTTAACTATTATTTATTCTGTGGTAATAGCGCTATCTACTACATTTTCTATGTACCACCATGATAGTTAATGAGTTTTGGTTCTATAAAATGACTTTGCTTATAAAATGAAGTACTTAGATGTAGCTATTAAAAAAATGAACAAGGGAAGTAATTTTTGAATCCCAATAAGGCAGAGCATCGTTTATTTTAAATAACAATTTGTAAATTTTCAATCTGTAATTTTTTTAAAAATTACATAAATAATAGATAATTACCTAATTAACAAACTTTAATGAGTATTTTGTGTTACACTGGGATCTATAATAATTACTTCATTCACTGTGGTGAGTCCTAGTGTTGCCTAAACCGATAATTTCTCTTCTTAAGATCGAAGAAGAAGAAGATGATGCACTGTGACACATAAATATGTATTTATTTTTATGTAAATAAATGAATGGTATTATACACAATCTATGCTATTCAAAAGTCATTGATGAATAATTGAAATGTTTCCATGTAATACAAAAGTTTCACTTCTATCGTGTCTTCACGACACACACTGTTTTTATTTTCTTTCGAGTGATTCTAAAGCTCTAACATTCGAGTGCTAATAATGTATTTTTCTTATGTAAACCGACTGACTTTTTGTTTTCGGTTTGTTTCTTTGCGGCTTGCTACTACGGAACGTTTACAATTGGTCAACACGAAGGGCCTTAAAAAAGTGAAATTGCGGTACAAACTCGTGCGATCTGTTGGATGCTGATAACAGCATCCTGCGGCAGCCCGCAGAAGAAGATAGGCTTCCGCAAGGCGCACCACTTAGCCCGGTCTTCGGCTACACGCATCCACTCCCTACCAGTCACTTTGCGCAGAACGTCGCACCATCTAGTCAGGGGGCGTCCCACACTACGTTTGCCTAGACGCGGTCTCGATACTTTTACTCCACCGGTTGTGATTTCTGCGACAGGCGTGACCAACCCATCGCCACTTCAGTTTACAAACACGCAAGGCTATGTCAGTAATCTTGGTTCTCCGGCGGATGTCTTTAGCAAAGCGTAAGTATGAGATGTACTCACCGTTCACGTTAATGCTGCCTTCTTTCCAGTCTACTGTTTTAAAACCATTTTCATGTGTATTTGTAAACAGTTTAGAGAATATAACATCCCCCTGTCTCACTCCGCAATGCAACTGGATAGGTTTTCTTTGACTGCATTGTACTTGAATGGATATCGTACTTGTGTTGTAAAGGCATCTCAGCGCTCCAATGTACCGCCAGTATTTTAGGCACCGCTGCAAATAATCTAGAACAGACCAAGTTTCGATGGAGTCAAACACTTTATCTTAGTCCACAAATACAAGATACTGGGCCTGACTATGTTGAACCCTAGCTTTTAAGAGCGCCGTTGTAACTCTGTCTTCTCCTGGGGCTTTTCCATTTTTTAGTTGGCCAAGGGCCAGTTCGATCTCTCCAAGGCAGACGTCTGGCCGCTTGTCGGTATAGTGGCGGATCAGCGTGACTCTGAGGGTATGCGTGTCCTACCACTCTCTTCGTTCATCCCTCAACCCTACAATATGCAATCGTTTATACATATTTTTCAGCTCAGCGTCTAGTTTGTATATATTTCCGTCTTGCTGCAGAGTCCATCCATTATACGTCACCCAGTCCAGTTTTTGTTGGTAACCTGTCCTTTTCGTTGCCATGACCGCCACCACAGCAACGAATAATGGGTGACTGGGAACTGGGGGCCGTATTTTTGTGGTGATGTACATGGGAAGATACTACTTATTTCATCTCCTGATGTAAACCTGCCATTAGATTATATGGGTATCTTAGAACATAAACTGATTATCTTTTATCATTAAAAATAGAAGTCATGTAGTTTTTATCTATTTTTAAGATTTAACTAATATCTAAGAAAACAGAGATTTGAAGATGATGAAGCAATAGTCGCAGTAATATAAAATTTTTAGGTACTCAGGATGTAGAGTCTTTTGGAAAGGAAATTTTAAGCTTTAAGAATAAAGACATTCATATAAAACAAATAAAATTTAATTATTTATAGTTTTATTTTACTTCACATACTGCTCTCAAATGTATGGGAATATTCCCAAGGGAGAGAATAAAACATTCTAACTATAATCATTAATCACAAACTATTTTATAAGTGCTATTTAATGTATACTGTATACCAAAGAGTATATTATAATTACTACGGTTTATTCACAGACTACTAAGAGGATTTATTGCTGTACAGCCATTGCTGTATACCTATACTCTTTGTACGGGACTAGCCAAACAAGTCGGCCATTAATGTCGCGCGTCTGTTTTTATTTATTAAACGACTATACACTCTTAAAATATGCCAAAAAACATTACAAGTGAAGTTCGCGAAATAATTCTCAAAGTAAAAGAATTTATGGATGAAGAAAAACGTATGCAAGTTCCCATAATTCCTCTTAGTAAGGTATATGTTAGAGTTTCTGCAGCTACAGGTTAGCATTTCAGCCTTAGTTACAATCTGAATCTGCATTGATTTACTTTGCGATTATGTGTTTTAAACAAGTTCTCATTTTGTCTTCAAATATAAGGAGCCGGAAACAATTCAGAATAATAATATAACCCGACAACTACATATATCAATAAAAATACAATTGTATCACAGCATCATAAATATTTTTAAATGAAATTATCTTTTTGTGTAATGATATAAACCATTGTTTTATTCCATACGCACAATATCTTAATATGGGACTACACACTAAAAACAGTGAAATGGGAATAATATAAATTATTTGACAATTGATCAAAATCGGAACTAATGTGGTTCCAAATTGAACCGGATACTCTGTTCTTTTCGGTTTTTCAGGTCAGGGAGACATCATAAAATAGAAAATGTAGTAATTTATATTGCACTGTTGCTTTCAAAACATGAAATGAATAGCGTGAAAAACTATTTAGTTTCGGAACAGATCGTAATTAATTCACTCGTATATATTATATTCGCCGTGCAATTTTTAAACACTAAAGTTAGACAATATCAGTGAACTATATGTAGCAGGTCTTAAGACTATAATATAGTCCTAACACCTTGCAAATGGTTTGGCTCCATATCTGATTTTCACATTTAATCAAATTTTGTAAAAGATCTCTCAGACATGCACCAATCACTTTGCAAGTTTTGTCTTCTAACAGATAATTCCAAACCCACCATCTTTATCTTTTCTTTTGACTAGAGATTGCTGTATGTAAAGTAATGTAAGCAGCATCTAACAGCACTACTCCTTCTATTTAGACAGCTAAATCTTCAAAAATAGTTTACTGAATCATCAAACAATAGTAAACTATATTTACATTAAACATTGTTTACCAGTAAAAATGTGAAAAATGTGTACAAAATGTTGACCAGTCTCTATCTCATGCTTACATTCTCATAAGTTACGAGTGCCTTATCCTTCCTTACTTATCTTGCTCCGATAATATGAAGCACAGATGAAGAAGTGCTTAAGGTTTTATCACTGGTAGAGTAGATCTTTCACATGATAGAGCCATTGGTGCAGCTATATTAATTGTATAGTTGTAGCACAAATAGGTTGGCTCGATCAGGGAAGGACCACGCTCTCACAGAATACCAGCGTAAAATAGCAGCTTAATGCTGCTGTGTTTCGTATGGTGAGTGTAGAGAACTGGAGACTATTTTTACTGGAAAAAGAGGCATTCCATCTTAGTTCTCACGGCTGACAACGCATCTGCATTTTGGATTAGTAAAAATTTCATTACTTTTCCATTAATAATCACCTAAAACTAGCTGTATTATAACCTTGTAATGTTATTGTAATATAACTTTGTAATGTGTTGTACTATAGCTTTATGTTTTCCTTAGCGGGGTAGGCAGAGAGAACAATCGCAAAAAAATGATCCTGACATGACCCTTTTTCTTATTTTTTAGTTATTAGTTATTGTATGCCTACAGTTTAATTCATAGTACTCATATTTTACACGGGTGACCCTCAGGCTAGTTAAGGGCAGTGATGGTTTACAGGAAGGTTCGTTTTGGTCATATATATCTTAGGGTTGCACTGCCGGGGACTAATAGATGATAGAGAACTATGACCATTTTTGCACGGACTTGGCATGTGAATGATTTGATAGTATTATTTTTAAAAACGAAAAGTTTTTTAAACTTTTTAATAGCAGTCCCTATAAGTCTGCTTAGAAAATAAGTCTTTTAGTTACCATTGTCATATTTGAGCCTATTTTTAGCCGTTATTAACTGCGGACTCACTTATGTGCTCATAGTATCAAGAAGGGCCTTTCTAAGTTCACATATTTTGACGGGCAACTATTGAACCCTACCTCTACATTGTGCGTGACCCGACACGCACTTGGCCAATTTTTTGTTTAATAGCAATCTCTAATCCCACCATTTAAAAAAGGTTTCATTCAATATTAATGGTAATTTTAAAGCTAAATATAGGTATAAACTATCATTTGCAGATCTATTGGTATTCGTACCTGTCTGTGCTCTTTAGTAGCCAAATTTCGCTGGTAGGTTTATTGTATTTCCTTAACATTGTCTTTTATGCTTATGTCTGCTACTAACAACTCTATATCTTGAGTTTTCTTAGTTCTTTGTAAAGTAGGAAAATATTGACAAATCATTTTTACTATGTGTGAAAAGTACTGTTTAGGATTAGTGAGGTATAGCAATGTTGCGGCTTAAAATGGCGCCTTTATTTATGTCTTTTATGCCTCAAACATTACATTGTTGAGATAGTTATTCATATTCTACAATTTTCTCAACCCAAATTTGATTGCAACCTCAACAGTAACTAGTGATGCATTGCAATGGCATAAATCCTTAACAACAGTTTTGATTATATCCAAAATATCGATATTCATTAATTCATTCGAACCTTTAATAACTTAAATTGAAAATTTAAAAAACCCCTGAAACAAAAAGAACTGATGAGCTTCAAACGGCTGAACCGATTTTGATAAAACATGTCTAAGAACCACCACTAGAAAACCTGCTTTTAAATATAAAAAAAAAACTACACCCAAATTGTTTCACCCATTTAAGAGCTACGGTGCCACAGACAGACAGATAGACAGACAGAAACACATAGTGGTCAAACTTATAACACCCCTCTGTTTGCATCGGGGGTTAAAAAATCCAATGTTGAACATAGATCTCTCTCAAAAAATGCTTCATAGAGATATTTGCGATAGTTGCAATGCTTGGTAAACCGAACGGTGTGTAGTGTGTGTAATGTGGATGGTTGGGAACTTATTACACTAGGTAAGAACTGGGTGAAATCCATTTTTATTAGAACTGGGTGAAACTGAGTATATGCTTGTTTTCAAACAGAATCCAAATCCATAAAATTTTAAGCACACATATATATTTCATCTAAACTTATGAGCATCCATGTATTTCATGTTTACTTAAATGTTTACTTTTAAACGCCAAACTTATGAATATTTCCCTCCAGCCTACAAATTCATTGTGATTTTGAGAAAAAAAAATTAGGGATTCCAGTGGTGTGGTATATTGATAAAACCTTCCATTATTTTTTTTATAAATACACACTTCTATAATAAAACTATTCATAATATAATATATATATTTGTGCATCACTGAATTACTTTTATATAAGTATTGATAATATTAAAGGGACATTCAATGTTTGTATAATGTAAATTAAACACTTGAACAATTTCATTCAGTATGATTATTTGGCACTTCTGTAAATCATATTTTTGACATCTATTGATGTTGTTGATGCAGTTAGCATGTTTTTAAAGGCTTGGCTCATTAAAAGATTACACAAGGGAACAAAATTAAACTTTTTTTTGTTGCATGGAATTTTATGCCTGTTGTTAACTAATTTCAGGTCGCTGATTGCAAATCTACCTTCATTTTTTCTTTAGCAGCTCCAGTTTTTGAGATACAGCTATCAGACATATTTTGTACTAGTCACATTTAAAATTCAAATCAACCAAGCTGTTTTTTAAAAAGTTTTTTGTTTAACAATGTCCACGTGGAGAAATATCTTTAAAAACAATCCCAACTATTTTTGTAACATCTATGGTGAATATACATTCAAAAATTGTAGACTCAGTGTGTCGGAGTTCATAAAACAGGTGTATTTTAATTACTTTGGATTCCCTTTGGACACCCATTGCATATTCAACTACAGTCAAAAATGAATATTATGCTACTGTAGCTGCTGTTATGGGTAGAATCAAGTACAATGAACACAAGTGGCTGATATGTGTAGATCTAAAAATGGTGAATTTTCTTCTTGGGCAACAAGGGTGCTATACAAAATATCCTTGTTTTATTTGTCTGTGTGACAGCAGAGCTAAGTCTGAGCACTGGGTTAGAAAAGATTGGCCTTCCAGGCAAGCTATGCTTCCGGGAAAACTGAATGTGATAAATGAACCCCTTGTGCCCAGGGATCGCATAATACTGCCACCTTTACATATCAAACTAAGGCTTATGAAACAATTTGTCAAAGCTCTGAACAAGCATAGTGATTATTTTAAATACATCTCTAAAAAGTTCTATAATTTGAGCACAGGGAAACTTAAAGCCGGAATTTTTGATGGTCCACAAATAAGAAGGTGGATAAAGGAAGAAAACTTTAATAGTTACATGACTGATATTGAAAAAAATGCCTGGAATGAATTCGATTGGACCGCACAAAATTTTCTGGGAAACAAAAAGGATGAAAGCTATGCGGAGCATATTGAACTGATTTTGTCGCACTTCCAGCAGCTTGGTTGTAATATGAGCATCAAGGTACACTTCCTCCACAGCCATTTGGACCGTTTCCCTGAAAATTTTGGTGATCTGAGTGAAGAACAAGGGGAACGGTTCCATCAAGACATTTGAACTATGGAGGAACGTTACCAGGGTCACTGGAATGCTCACATGATGACAGACTATTGTTGGAGCATTAAAAACAGCCCTCGAGAACCAAGTCAAGCAAGAAAATCTTATAAAAGATTTTTTTTTGATAAGTAGTGGTTGTTTTTCTAATGGTTTTCTTAATAAAAAATAGATTTTTCTTGAAAAACTCGTTTTAATTATATCTCAAAAACTAAAGCTGAAACAAACAATCTGACTTCAGATCTGAAATCAGCACCCCAAGAAAGTATAATATTTCATGCAACAAAAATGCTGTTCCCTTGTGTTATCAGCTGAGTACCATTCAACTCTGTTAAATTCTATTTTCCTCTTTTTTAATTGTTCTAAATTTAAGGAATCTATGGCTATCAGGAAATGTCTGTAAATTTTCTTTGAATACAAGAATTATCAACAAAATTGTTACCTAATTGATTTTATCTCATAATATTTTTTTATTATAATTAATAAGAAAAATTTGACTGAAATCTCATATTAAACCAACATAAAGTCACTTATTTATGGAAATTAATGGGCAAGAGAAATTCACATAAAGATGTCTAGTCATTTTTATTTTATTTTACGAGTTTGGCCTTTCCCCTGAGGCAGTACCAAAGATCCAATGCTGGTCCTGATGCGCAGATGCAAAGTATTTATTAGATATTACTTGCTGTGTGTGATTTTGTACTTGAGTAGTGAGTCAATGAGGACATCCACGACTTTTTCTGCCACCAGGGCGGCACCACTAGAAAGTGAGGTATAATATTTGACAGATTTCACAGCGGGGAAGTTAATTTGTTCAGAAAATGTAAAGTTTTTTGTTTCTTTCTGTACTATTAGCTATATTTTATATTAATAAGATTAAAAATAAATAAACTAAATAACAGATATTCATAAAAATAGATTTTTTTTAAAAAAAGTTAAAAATGTGCAAAAAATTAAAGAGCAAACCACTGACGCATTGTATTGTGTATTAATATAATACTCCAGAAACTGATAAAATTTTATTAAAAACCAACTTCTCAATTAAATTACATTGTGTAACAAAAAACTTTACCTTAGTGTCAACTAGCGACATCTTGTGAGCAGAAAATTATTAGCCCTCATTAACTTCAAATAAGGACGAATAATTTTCTTGTAAACGAGCGCGCGCGCGCGCGCTTGTGTGCATGTGGGTGTAGGTGTGTAGGTGCGCGTGCGTGCCTTACGACTAGTTAACAATAATCTTTTTATACTTTTTTTTCAGGAGTTTCTGAACGTACTGTTCTGAACATTGTAAAAGAAGCCAGATTAGTGGAGCAAGGTTTGCTTGATCCCGAGACATTAAAAAAGACACCAAAGAAAAGAGTGCGAACTAAAGGAAAAATTGAGGTTGATGAATATGATTTACAAGTGATAAGGAGAAAAATCCATGAATTCTATGCATTCAAGAAAGAAGTGCCAACAATCAACAAATTACTTCAAATTCTTAAAGAAGAGATTAATTTTAAAGGCTCCAGAGAAACTCTACGAAAGATATTGCGTAAAAATGGATTCCAATTTAGAAAAACAAAAAATAATAAGGAAAAAGAACCAACAACAGAATCCACATCAACCGTTCCCCCGATGGTTCCACCATACATTCACACTATGTTTAGCCATAAGAATGTTCAACCATAAATTTTAAATTCGTATGATTAGATTACTAGCCTGTTTCTTCATAACTTAATTTAATTATTACGAATTCTGAAGAAACTGTTCCATGAAGTATGCCATTAATTATTAAAATGGCAGATATTTTGTTTAAATGTTTCAAAAATCAAAAAAGTGATTCAAATAAAATATTTGGCTATATTTAAAGAACTACCTACTCAATTTAATTACTAGTATAATGAAAATTGTACTATTAATATGATTTATTTTAATGCTCGCTCCACGCTTAGTCCGCAAATGCTGCATACATTGTGCTAATGCATAATGTGGATCCTTTTCGCACCTTCGCGCTTCCTTCACATAATATTGTTCACCGATTTTAGTTTTAACGCGTATCAAAAGAAGCGCGAACTTAGTGCGAAAGTGTTAGTCTCTCCACACTACACACCGTTCGGTTTAGTATCGGAAATGTTTGATTATAGTACTTTATGGATTTAAAAAACAAAACCAAGAATCTACATTATAATTAAATACTACTTTACATTTTATATTTATAGTTATAAATTTAGTGATTAAGAAATTATTAATTTAGTGATTTTCACTTCATCGACAGGAGCTCAGATTCATTAATTAGGTACATATTTATTAATAACTTGCAATAAATAGGTACCTACTTAATTAAAAAGAGATACTTTTATATATATTTTAAAGAAATCTATCGAAAATAAAAGTCTTTATTCTATACGATGGACATGTGTTATCCTCCATTTTTATTTCCTCCGAACATTATGATTGAAATTTAATATATTCATGGTAATTCATATTTATAGTACGCTAAGGCGCATAACAGGAGACGTAGCTCTAGTTATTTCGTCCATCCATCTCCTTCAAACATGCGAACCAATGAGCGAACTTTGTCATTGCTTTTTTCGCGATATTTACTCACCGCAAATTCGTGCAAAATTCGCAGATGAAGTGTAGAGCGGACATAAAAGTTAATGTTAAAGATTTATTATTTTTACATGAAAAATAACGATTCAAAAACTAAATAACTTTCATTGTGTCGTTATTATTGTAATATCGGACCTATTTAATGTTGGTAAGGTAATAATTAAAAATTGTAATGATGGTATTCTACACCACCACTACGTATTGTATACAGATCTCGTTTATAATTAATTCATTAAAGTTGTAAAAATCGAATCACAGAAAAGATATTATTGTGATAATTTTATAGTAATAAAAATGTTGTTTGGATTTTATAATCATTTCATTGTTTGATTTTTCCACAAAAATGAGGTGGTGCCTCTAACGAAATATTTTTATGAATGTGATTTATATAATTAATAAATATTGTGACTTTTAGGTTTATAAAGATGAATGAATGAATAACAAATAATATTGCAAAATGTACAATTGTACACACGAAAATTTAATTTTATATAATAGCCGACTGATATTTAATACATTTTTGTTTTATTATGTGCCTTTGTGTTGTTTTCAATTATTGACAATCATATTCTATACTACAAACAGTGCATTATTAAGGCGCTAACTATGTATGTTTAAAAATAAATAAAATAATGAACATTGTAGCTGTTCTTATTTTTCACGCTCTTTTTCCAGACGTCTTAATCTGTAATTTTGCAGACGTATTACGAATCGATGACAATGCAATGATTTCATGATTATGACCTAGTATTCTTACTAGGATCACACAGCTCAAGATCAATGCGTGTTAAGTTTTCTTAACCTTTAATATTATTACCCTTGATCATCTACATGCCGTAAGGTAATCAGGCAAACCGAATCTGTGAAAATCTTAGCACCGGATGTTCAAAATCTAATACATTTAGTAATTCGATTTGTCCGATGATCCTTGTTTGCGGCTTTGGACTTGAACTCTACCCTACATCTACTTGCTTTTACTTAGGTATATTCGATTTATTCCTGGTTAAAACTATGTAGGTGTATCTGGTTGCCAGTAGATTTGAAGTGCGGCCGCGAACGTTAATATAATATAGATAACTAGCATTCCGCTCGGGGTTTGCCTTGGTAGAATCCATTAATGTAGAGTTATTCAGATTTAATATAATCAAAAACTATTTATTTAATCATTTTTTAATGTCCTAGATTTTCTGCTATAATATAATCTAGATCACTTCTGGCATTGCACACCTATCTGTTAGTGGAGTTTCATTACACTGGTTCAGCCATTCCGAAAATTAGCCGGGACAGACACTAATTTCAGCTCAATATAAGGTAGCTATTTCGCGATAACAGACGGGCACTTCAATTTTATTTAATTGGTCGGGGGAGTTTCTTCGTGTTTTGTTTGTATAAAATTGAAGAAAAATCTCTTTGGTTGTACTGTCTGTATCTGGCTGGTTTTAATATCAATAAACATAGGACATTAAAAATAATGTAAAAAGTATAAAACACTTTCCCGCCATTTTTCAATTGTTTTTCTGCCCGCCAAAATGAGTGAATCTAAAGCCTGGCGTCGACTACAGCAGAAATGCGTCGAATCGAAGCGAGTCGCATTTATTCCGAGTGCGTCCATCTCTGAAGAATCGAATCGAATTGTTCATTCATCGCAAATTCTTCATCAAAATAGGTCGTTTTTGCGTCATGGACAGCACGGATGAAGAGATGTTTTTATTTCATCGTGATAATGTGGATCTTCATGATTAAACAACTCTGGATATTGTTGGACCAGTGATATCAATAGTTCTTCATTCATTTTTATTTAAACAAAAAGATTTTTACGAAAACGAAATAGAAGAATCGAATCGCAGAAAGTCGCCACCTATATATTTACTATGAAACTGCGTCCATTAGCGACGAGCCGCGGCGCGCCGAATTGAATCGACCGCGCGAATTGCTTGACAGGTGAATTTCTTCGCCGGTGCGATTCGATTCAACTCGGCGCGCCTCAGAGCAAGTCCACACGGCGCGTTGCGTTGCGTTGCGTCGTGGCAACGCAAATATTTTGACGCATAGCCGGCCACACAGGCGCTGCGCCATCGCAGGGTTACTACGACGCAGTCGTCGGTGCAGCGGCGACGCACAGTTGCGGCAAGCATTTTGTAAAAACATCGCAGTCAGTCTGTAGGAAAGCATGGATTGGAAAAGACGTCTAGCATTGCTCCTATTACTACGTCACCGCCGAAATCGACACAAGATCACAAGACGGTATTGGATCTGTCCCTTCATTTCATTAAGAAATAGTAATGGAGAGTTTTTTTGTTAGAATATCGGGAGTTGCTATTAGACGAAAAGAAGTTTTATAATTTTTTAGAATGAGTGTATCCAGCTTCGAATGTTTATTGAAGTCCTTAGAACCACACATACGAAAAAACTATAATAATATGAGGAATCTAGTGGAACCAATAGAAATGCTGGGAATTACTTTAAGGTAAGAATTTATATAAGTAATGAAAAGATAACAGGTTTTTTTGGTCTGTTTATTATATAATCAACTAATCAATATCAGTAATCAACTAGCAAATAATCAGCAATTGTCATAAGTTTAAGTTTAGAGAGACTTTATCCAGTAATTACATATTTGAAAAATCGTATTCGGTTTCTTCACTTGCTTGAGATGCTTGATCTGGAGATGTAATTGAATTATTATAATCAGAATTGTATGTACTTTGAAAATTTGTTGTTTGATACCCATATGATAATGGTTGTTGAGACGTTGATGGGCCACACACATATGATGATGTTTGTCCATACCGCATTTCGTTTATAATTTGTATTACTTTACTTTGGAAACTGAGAGTTTCTCGGTCGAAAAAATCTTGTATTGATGGCAATATACCTCTGAAAAAGGACATATGGCGATTTTCCGGCTCCTTGAGAAGTTTTAATCCTTCTCTTTCAAACTCATCTATTTGCATTGCCCTTTTGCGCGCGACTGGAACATAGCGCGGAGACTCGTCTATAGTAATTTCATCATTTGTAGACGTAGATTCAGTGTTGCTTTCTCTAGGCGAGTTTAAGCTAGATTCGGTGGCATTTTGTTCCACTCTTCTCAAACAAAGAAGTTGGTTATATAAATGATACTTTTTCAGATTCGTAACGCCCGAGCCCGATTTTGATGCTTCTTTTATTTTTTTTAAGTATCTGAAGAAATTATCTTTGATACTTCTCCATTTCTTCACTAAATCATTACCTGCAAAACCAATAGTAAACAAGATTTAATAAGTTATACTATACATCGTGAATTTTGCGAAAAAGATCATGGTTCCCGGAATGTTGGTGGTGAACACATAGCTGACGTGAAACACCAACGTTCCGGGAAGTCTGCAGTTTGTGATCATATCCTAGACGGCCCCCGCCATTACATTAGATTTGATAAACCACAGATTCTCGCGAAAGAACATCGATTCCTGCCAAGGATGATACGTGAGGCTATTGAAATTAAAAAACATCCTAATTTCAATAGAGAGGGAGGCTGGGTACTACCACCTGCTTGGGATCCTGTAATTAATAAAATTAAAACTAAACCCAAGCATACCACTGCAAGACTTCAAGACACAGTTAGTTCATTCTGCGTAGATCAGACCAAAATTAATAATTAAAAAAGCTGAAGGTACTCCGTATTAACTTTGACATTGGGACGTCAATCACCTCAGTCCCCCGTAACCATGGGTGCTGTAAAGCACCCGAAACGTCGGGAATTAATAAAATAAGTTAATTAAACGCGATATAATCCGTAAAAGTAGTTTAATTCAAGGACAAAGGAAAGTCAAAATAAAATCTCTGCCCTGCCCTCAGTTGCCTCTGACAAGTCAACAAGCATTTTTTATTCGTCCTGAAAACCCTAAGCAATCTATATAGCACATGCCATCTCTATACCTGGGTAAAGCAGGCACGTGCTTGCTTTGCCCTGCTCTCTTTGCATTTAGCGCTACTGGCACAATTACCAACCTAAAATGGATTTAAGTAAATTCAAGCAAATATGATCGAAACACAGTAAAATAATCATAAAACAATATTCGCATTATGGTATTATTCTATTACTAGCTGTTACCCGCGGCTTCGCCCGCATGGTCACTGGTAAATGAACTATCCATTGCTTTTTGAATTGAAAGAAAACTGAGTTTTATAGATTTGTCAGAGATGCAGTCATTAAAAGGAAACTGAGCAAAATTGATTCGTCAGCCTATTTAAATGTTTTGAAACGCAGCGTATAGGAAAGCATGAAAATAGCCTGTTTATTCCAAATGGAAATGGGATATTTTTTTAATTAAAGGAAACTGAGCATAATTATCCGTCAGGGATGCAGACTTTTGAAAAGAAACTGAGCTAAATTGATTCGTCAGAGATGCAGTTTTCTGAATTGAAGAAACTGAGCCAAATAAAAGATCCGTCAGAGATGCAGCCTTTTGAGTTGAAAGGAAACTGAGCTTAATAGGTCCGTCAGAGGTGCAGCATTTGGAATTGAAAAAAACTGAGCTAAATAGGAATTTTGAATTGAAAGGGAAGATCTGTAGAATTCTGATTAATTGATTGTGGGAATTTTGGAAAAAAACTAACTGAACCCTATTTTAAGACGCTACTGTACACAATGTTATATGTTTTTCCATTCGGGGAAAGAATGTGGAGATTCTGGGCATTTGACACACGCGAACATGTTACATACAGCTGACCATGAGAGAAGCACGGTTTTCTAAGTTGACCCCACTACCTGTAACGTTTGCCCTTGCGCTTTATTAATTGTCATTGCAAAACTGAGCTTAATAGGAACTGCAACCTTTTGAATTGAAAAGGAAGATCTGTGGGAATTATAGGATCCGTGGTATAATAACATTTTCACCTTTTCCTACGCCTGTCAAAATTGTAGCACCGATTATGTTCCGTCCAAGATGTGTCACACGCAGCCTTGTCCGTTACATAACCGAGGAGCATCTAAATTTCGCATTAGCATGACTGGGACGCCTAATTTTAATTGAAGCTTATGTGAGGCACACCTGACAACTCTAGAAATTGAGAAACTCTACAGGATATGAAGTGCTCTGTTCTGTGTCCACAACTGTGTCTACTGACAAATACTCTGTTATTTCTCCTGCTACTTCGCTTAATATATATGAATTTATTTTATTAACGCTCTCATTTTTGGTGCAAGAATCGCCCTTTCACATAACCATTTGTCTTCATGCATGTTGTTCGTTAAATCTGAATAAACGCTCGCAATTAATTCGGAATGACTCTGTACTAAATTACAAAATCTCTCGTCAATTTAACGCAGCCCTCAGCATCCGTTTCAACCGCCCATCGCCAATTTTTAATAGTGTCAACATAGTTTCCAACATTGATATCATTATACAAATGCACTCTCATATTCGTAGTTAAACTGAATTTTGTCACCTTGTTCCATAAAATAGACGACTTGAGGCATGCTTTAATTTCATCTGCAGGTGTGCCCTTTTGAATGACAGGTAAAGTTTGGCGAAAGTCACCAGCCAGTAAAACCACCATTCCTCCCATTACATCGGTATTGCTGCGCAAATCCTGGAGCGTTCGATTTAGTGCTTCTACAGCTTTTTTATGCGACATTGTACTTTCGTCCCACACTAAAAGTTTGCATTGTCGTAGCATTATACCTCGTGCACTATTTTTGCTAAAGTTGCAGATCGGTGATTCTTCCTGGGCTAGATTTAGAGGGAGTTTTAAAACAGAATGTGCAGTGCGGCCCCCGCTTAGCAGCGTGGCGGCTATACCGGAGGAAGCTACAACCACAGCAATGTTTTTATCTTTCCGTACTTGCGCTAATAATAAATTTAACAAAATGTCTTCCCAGTTCCTCCAGGGGCATCTAAAAGAAAAGTGCACCATTTCCAGATTCAATTTGTCCTAATACTTTGTCAAAACTCGTTTTGTTCGGGAAGCAAGCGGTACAAATTCGGCTACTTGCTGCTGCAAAGCTGGTATATCGTAGTTTGTTTCACGTATAATTTCATCACTTAGTTCATTTTCGGTTGTTCGCTGAGGGCTTATAATTCCAAAGTCGCTTAATTTTTGCCTACCATTGCCATTACTTTATCTTCAATTTTCCAAGTGCTTCATTATAAATGTGTTCATTGTATGTCATGTTCGCGTGTGTCTGCTGTAACCTTCGCAAAATATCTTCCGCCATGTACTTTATATTTGTCCCACAATTTATGTGCATTAGATAGCCTGCAAGATGATATGAGAGTTGCATAAAGATCCCTAATTTTGGCTGGTGACTGGCACTGCAGCTTCCTCCATGGTTTCATCCCAGTGATTATCGTTTTCTAAAAGATGCAGAGCTTCACATGCTTCTCTATAAGTTGCGCATTCCTGACCGTTGACAGTTTTAAGGTCTTTATATCCTGTAGGACCCCAAACATGGTGCAGCAGCAATCGTAAACAGAAACATTCAAAATTAGTTACATGGACGGTATACACACGACCAAGGGCATCTGATGACTTTACACCGGGCCAATTTGCAACAGGCGCGCCTTGAATACGGCGTTTCCACTCCTTCCTAGATGTGTTCCAAGTATAATAGCGGGGGACTTCAGAATATAACAACGTTTTTGCAAAGGGGTCGGTTTGACAAAGTTGAAAGAAGGCTGTTAGTGTAGTTTTTGGCGGTGATGCAATTCTTTCTTGGAAATTTCTTTCGGTGAAATATACACGCTCTCCATTTTCTAAGTGCACAGCAAGGTGAGTAACTGTTGGGTGCCTTTAGTGTAAAGGGAAGCCAAGGAGACGCCATGCTGCCTCGTTACTGCTGACATAACGCCCTGCTTGAAAGGTCTGTACTTCATTAACGGGATTTGCCTCACCTTCACTCCTGAGATTAAATATTGTTTGGTCGCTTTATTTATGTACTTACAGATATACTTGATTGGGCGGACAGAGCTACATGCTTCTACATTAATGTGGGCATTAAACATTTTACATAGAATGGGCGAATACGGGACAATCCAGCTGTTATCTAAGGTTTCGAACGCTCCAGAGCGAGATTTGATTGTAACTTTCCTGCCACCATCTTCGGGAGCTCTGCGTCTGTATAAAGGTAGCCATTGTCATTGTGCACTGTTTCTTTTAATAGCTGTTTAGGAATTTCTTTGTACATTTCCTTCTTTCATACATGGCGATATTGAATTTCGTGCTCCACATGGACCGTGAATCATATTTCGGACGATGGTATCATACAATTCTTTATCTTGCTCAGGATCCTGAATCTCGGCGCTTATTATGTCGTCTATTTGGCTGGGCCGCAACTTCTCTTTAAGCCATATTAGAATATGGGCATGCGGTAATCCTCTTTTTGCCATTCAATTGAATACATGAAGCACTGCACCCTCCGAAAATTTTCTTTGTTAATTACATACATTAATTTTGTACTTTTAATCTAAATACTCTAGCAACTAAATCGTGTCTGTCAGTACTTGTTTGGCCCAGCATTAGCTCCTCGGTTATTTTTTCCATGTGGGATTGCAAGTAAAAGTAACAAAAAGATCAGGTCTTCCGTAAGTTCGTACATAGGCGAATGCGTCTTGTGTGTACTCATGTAGGTAGCGGGGACTGTTAACGAATGATGAGGGCAGAATTACCATTTTACCTAAATCTCTGGGGTTTACATTGGCGTCGCTATTTTTTGATTTAAAGATATATAACGGAGACGTTCACTTTCTACCTTCACATACATGTCTACCAAAAATTGATGAAATAATTGTCTACACCGGGCTGAGAGGTTAAAATCATTTTCTCGCAACATCATATGATACGCATAAAAATCCATACATGATACTTTTTTGTTCGGAGTAGGCTCCTTTGTGACCGGGTTAATGAGTGGAATTTGAAAATGATAACCCTCTTGTCCTTTGCAATAAATCAATGGGTATTGCAGAGCGTCATAAAACTTGTGTGTATCGGCTACCCGTTGCAACGTATCATCACGTGCTCGCAAGACAATGTCTCGTGAAGAAAATTTATCACCACTAATTACGGCTGCTATTTCGTTTATCAAAGGTGCATTGTAGCGCCTTTCATGCTCTCCTCGAGGGGTCCGATCTGCGTCTTTATAGTACGACTTTATAATCCTCTTCAGGTAGGTTTTCTAAAGCAGTTTTAAATGTTTTGACTAAAATGTTATGTTCATGCAAGAATCTTTGAATTTTGAACACTGTGTCTCTCTCAACTCCCTGGATAAATTGGCAGCGACGGTCTACCTCAATTTCTTCGTCACCCATAAAATATACTTGTAAAAATTTATGCTGTTCGTTTCAGCTGGAAAAGTGAACCTATTCTATGATAAATTTGCCCTTGCACCGTAAATGTGGGCGAAAATCCCGGCATTATTATTTCCCGGTCAACTCGAAGGACGTCATTTGAAAGCATGAGTTATATTTCCGGATCCTGTTTAAAAGCGCCGTGACTCATTAGCATCATATAAAAGAGTTTTCAAAGGTTTTCTGGTTCCCCAAGTAATGGAAGAGACACTTTGCCATTGGAACAGCACATGCTTGCGGTCTCATCTTTCCATTTTAAGCGCTGCAAAATCGACACGCCTTGTCCATCAGTCCGATAACAACTAACCTGTGATTTTTATAATCAATCAACGGATCATAATTGAATGCTGCGTCATTAAAAACCGACCAATTGTTTCTTTGAAAATTTTGTCGACGTTCAGCTTGGAGCTGTGCATTTGCATCTCTTCGCGCCTGTGTCTGTTCTGGTGTTTCAGATGCCCTTATAGTAGATTGACGTTCAGCTTGCTCAATGAGTCTGTGTTGAGTTTCATCAGGTGTTTCCGCGGCTCTTAAGGCGGCCTGACGTTCCGCTTGTTCGAATAGCCTTGCTGACTTTGAGCAGGTGTTTCAGTAGCTCTTAAAGTAGATTGACGCTCTGCCTGTTCAAGACGCCTTTGATGACTTTGATCAGGTGTTTCAGTAGCTCTTAAAGTAGCTTGACGCTCTGCCTGTTCAAGACGCCTTTGCTGACTTTGAGAAGGTGTTTCAGAAGCTCTTAAAGTAGCTTGACGCTCTGCCTGTTCAAGACGCCTTTGCTGACGTTGAGAAGGTGTCTCAGATGCTCTAAAAGCAGCCTGACGCTCTGTCTGTTCAATACGCCTTTGCTGACGTTGAGAAGGTGTCTCAGATGCTCTAAAAGCAGCCTGACGCTCTGCTTGTTCTTGCCTTCTCAGTTCAGCATCTTCTAAATATTCTAGCGATCGAGCTAATCTTTTCGCTTGTCTTTGAGAAGATACTCTTGAAAGGCTGGACTTACGTTTGCGAGGCATTATGAAGTAAGAAAAACCCTATTTATAAAAAACGTTAAAATACCTAAAAGAAATTAAATTTCCTTTTAAATATTTTTTAAAGCAAATCAAAATATCTAAAAGGAATAAATATTCCTTTTAAATATTTTTTAAAATCAAAACAACAAAACCAATTCAAGACACAACATGAATCCGAAAACGATAGCCAAAAAAAATCGAATTAACTTAAACCAAATCACAAAACAAATCGCAGAAAACCGAAATCGAAAGCAGTAGTCAATATAAATATAACCAACGAAAAAGAAGTAAGTGTATAGGTACCGTATACACTATCTATACTATTAATATTCTTTGAAATATTGTTAAACAACCTAAAACAACGAAAACCAATTCACGATTCTAAATAAACAAAATCCAAAATCAAAGCCAGAGTCTAAATATGTATAAAGGAATACCAACCAAATCAACAAAACCGATCCAAGAAAATACAAATCCGAAAATGAAAGCCAATATAAATCCATTCAACCTTAACCAAATCACAAAGCAAATAACAAACAACCGAAATCGAAAGCAGGTAGTCGAATAAGCTACGAAATAGAAACAATTTAAGCGTATAGGTACCGTATGCACTATAAGTTGACGCGCGGCTCAACGGCGGAGTTAGTACATGTCAGGAAACATTTCATTACCGCGTTTTAAAAACCTAGTAACGATATCTAGCGGAATCAATTTAAACTATGTATATGTTAGTTAATAAGAACTCTCAAAAATATTTTTCTTATAATTTTGCACAATTTTTCTTATTGTAATACCGATTCATTCATAACCACATATAAGAACTGTATTCATTTCCGTTCAATAAATATTACTAAGGCTTATTAATAAGGCTTACTAAGAACTGTTTCTACCATTGTTAAGTAATAGTTAAGGGTGAAAGCGTGACTGGTGGTGATAGTATTTGATCCATACTTATAATCACGCCTGTAACCCTTGCGGGTAGGCAGAGCATCAACGGATTACTTAATATCGTCTGCGAGGTTATCGCCTATTCTGTGAATTACGATGCACCAAAACGTTTGAAGAAAATCAGCTGGTGAATTTTATGTTTTTTATCGCCGATCTTCCCGGTCCTGCGTGGAAAAATACAGATCCATACATTTTTATCTTAATTTTGCAAAAGACATAATAATCCAGATATTCTGACCGTCTGTGTTTGTCCATCGTACCGTCGTCCGTCTTGTAGAATCACGGTGGCGCCACCTAGCTGAATTTAATTTTGCAACATATTCGATTTTCCCACGGAATGATATGTTTTTCCGCCGAAAAGTAGCCTATGTCACTCTACAGCCACCGAACTATCCCTATACAAATAATCATGCCATGCCGACGCTCTGTTGCGACGTGAAAGAAGGACAAACTTGTGCAACATATTCGATTTTCCCACGGAATGATATGTTTTTCCGCCGAAAAAGTAGCCTATGTCACTCTACAGCCACCTAACTATCCCCATACAAAAATCATGCCATGCCGACGCTCTGTTGCGACGTGAAAGAAGGACAAACAAACAAACAAACAAACACACTTTCGCATTTATAATATTAGTATTCTATTATACTCATAAATAGATAATACCTTGATTTTTTTTCACAAAAATCGCCAAATTTTGTTTTTAGTCACACGAGCCACACGGCGTGTTACTGATTAGTTCAACGACTGTTGTGAGTCCCCGCCCCCACGCCACCAGGTCGCGGTTAGCACCATGAAAGATGCCCGTTTTACGCAGGGTACTATCTTTAGGCCCCCTTCCCCTAAATTACGCTGTGAAGCTTTAGTTTGCCCTATCATAGCCAGAATTGCTATTCACAGGAATTTTCTTCTCGTCAATTAACTTTCAAGGGTTATAAATATAGTCTCATTTTGTATCAGTTTCTTAATTCATCATCATCATTACAGCCCTCAACAAGTCCATTGCTCAACATAGGCCTCCACAAGGAATGCCATAAAACACAGGCCTGAGCCACTCGACTTGGTCATCTTTTTCCATTTTTGATATATTTTTTTTTATAGGAGAGGGGGCAAACCATAGACTTAGAATATACTAGCGTATAGACCAACATAGTGTGCAAGGGAGAAGAAAATTCCTTATGGCAAAAATGCAAGATAGAAAAGGATACCAAATCTCATGACTCTGTAACCGATTTTGAATGACAGGTCGACACAGGGTGATGCAACTTTGTATGAAAGCTGAAAAATCTGCACACAATCATGATGTTGTCAATGTTCATGTTGGGCTTGTAAAAATAAAGCGAGAAAAAAATATCGCTGTTTCTTTCCTTCATGTTGTTTTAGATTGCCATTTTAAAAATTAGATACATAAATTCATATTATATCGGAAGGAACTAAAAATGTTAATTCTGTGTTAAACTTTTTTGGTTTGCTCTTTAAAGTATAATTACATATATATTACTCTGAGATTTGCACAATTAATTTACCTATTAATTGATTAAAATTAAATTATTAAATATTAACAGAATTCTATGAAAAGAAGCCATGATTTAATAGAAGAAAAAAATTACATTTGTTTGTCAACGTCTTTCATATTGAAAATATTTTCTGAAATTTTTCAAATTTATTTCATAGGTTTAGATTTTAATATTTATTATTGATTTTTGCTTAAATTCAGTTATTATGGGCTCAGAATACTTCATTTTCGTTTGTAGGCGAATACACAGTCATAATATCGTCGTGAATATACAGTAAAGATTTTTTGTGAAATATTAACTCTGTATAAGATATTGACTATAAATGAATTCATTATTTCAAAATTATATGCACGATGTGTGATCATCATCGAAAGTAAGTTAAGTGTTGTGCAAATAAAAATCACAAAATCATCTGATCACTTTCTGCAGGTTTCCTATAATAGGAAAAGAAAAGCTTATGACAATATTGTGGTAAGTCTATAAAAATTTGAATTTATTGACCGTTATTTGTGGGGATTATTACTATATTGACTCGAATTGTATCTGTTTCAGATCATGTATTTGGGCTGAGTTAAGTTTTCAACATGAGAATTTTGTTGATTTAAATTTACGTTAATGTTCTCTGAAGAATAACTCTGACAATAACATGTGTTATATATCAGTAACAAGCGTGGAAATATTATGTGCAAAAGCAATAAAAAACATCAATAATAATGTATAGTTTATAAAACAATCTGTCTTCCAGAAAATAAAATTATATAACTATACTTATTTATAGTTTTATTTTATCTCACATACTAATCTAAAGTATATTCGAGTAATTTTGGTGCAACCTCTCAAATGTATGGGAATTTACCCCATAGGTTTATGAGGCTTGAGCCAAAATTACTCGAATATGCCTTAAATAAAAAGTTCAAAGTTACAGAATACAAAGGTAAATTCCCGCTAAAAAGTTTTATACGGGCGCCCACCGTAGCGCTTTTAGTGTACACTCATAAACACGTGTTTCCGTTTTTTAGTATGAAGTTGGCGTTCTTCTCTTAGTAGAGAGTAATTGTGTTCTGTGGGTCGGCACAATTCGGCACGCAAGAAATAGCTCCGAGATATTTTGTAATTTTTTAAAGTATAATAGTGGTTATTTTTAGTAAGTAACTTTTTCCAAAATGGTTAATTGTTCCGTGAGTGACTGTGCTGTCAATAATATAAATAATCCTGATAATTTCACATATCACAGGTAAATTCTCAAGACGTCGTCAATGTTTATTTTTGGTTAAAATTTATGTTACATACTGTTTAAAATATAGAATATATTCAATTATATTGTTAATTTTGATATTTTGCAAAGAAAAAAGTCACGTTTTTGATAATTTGCATGAATTTGGTAAATACATTTTTATACAAAATATTTTACATGTACGCTAGGGATTGACTCAACTATATCAAAATTAATGTCGATATTTATCTTGAATGTTTATAATGAATCGATAGACTTGCCTACACAACAAGAAAATAAATCCTCGGTTTGCGTTCTAAAATGTAATTTTATTTTGCCGTTTTTCAAACAGATTCCCTCCGGATTCTATAATTAGAAAAAGTGGTTAAGGTTCATTGGACGGGTTGGTTGGAATGCAAAGAAGAACTCAACAATTTGTAGTAAACATTTTCTTGAGAAGTATAAAAGAAAAAGTAGAATAAAAACAATTTTATTAAAAGGAGTCATTTCTACATTATTTGTACCAGTAAGTATAATATTGTTATAATACATAATAAGAAATAGATAAAAATAGAGACAGATTTTTATACATTATAAAACTGTAGTACATTAAAGATAAAAAATCTTGAGATTATCCTCTTTAAGCCATTATGAACCCAACTATGTATCTATTTATTAACCAAAATAAATGTATAACCTTGCTTAACCAACCGCACAGCCTCACGGTCACACTAGTACAATATTCATAGCATCATGCTATTTTCCCCAAGGGGTTGAGCGGAGCTTCGGAACTTCGGTTTATATTCCCAAGTCATAACGATAAAACTTTTAGCGTATTTAGGTATAGATATTTAGTAATGCTCCTCAAGCGCTACTAGACGACCGCGCATGAGACGTGATAGTATAAATTCCATAGTATTTGATACTCACAACGGTCGATGCCCGATTCATGCTTGATGGCCGACGACATTGTCGCGAGGGCTTAAACAGCGTGGTTCATCCCCTACAGCGTTAGTCGTAGAGAAGAGGAATTCGTGGTTAAGCAATAGCTGCTCAATAGATCTGCGAAATTAAGTTGCACTTGCCGCGGTCAGTCCATGAATGAGTGACCATTTTCTTAACATACCGAGATTGAGAGAATAGAGAGTGCATCTGTATCCTCAGACACTTGGTGCACTTTACTCTGTTAAGATCATTATGTTTTTAAAATTCATGCAGCTAAAATGATAATAAGTTTATTATTACTTTATACTTTTCAGGGACAGATGAAATAATATAAACATGAAGCATGATGAAGCCTCATAAACATATTGGCCTTTAAACAGAGCAATCTTATTTAACTGATTCCTACAAGTTTCCTTCCTTAAATTATTAAGTTTACATTCATACTTAAGTCGAATGTTAAAATAAACTTCTATAATCTATTTAATTATTAATTATTAAATGTTTGTAATTATCACAAGTAATACTTATATGAAAAATGAAGCAGCCATTATGTACTCCGTGTCCCCGTTTTTGTTTCCCCATCAAAACATTTTATAAAATATATAAAATATAAATAGGTATATGCTTAGTTAAGTATCTACCTATTTATATTAACAATATGTTAAAATATAAATTCCGGGGAAACTGCCCACGGCAGTAAATATTTTTCTAAACAGATCATAGCTCGAAAATACAACATTCTGATCTGATTATTGGGGAGTTTTTTATGTTATATGAATATTTTTTAATTATTTTAGTACTATCATGGTAAAATTCAGTTAATTTTTGAAGTTATTCAACTTCATGCACTAAACAATTTTTTATAATCTTTTTACCGCTTCCTTAACAATCATTTTCGATAGTCCTTATAAGTAAAATATACATCACTAGCTAACGCACACAATGACAAATCAAAATTGGTCACGCGTTTTCGGGCTGTCAGGTGGTCTATACGCCAGTATATTCTAAGTCTATGGGGCAAACGAGCATGCGGCTCACCTGATGGTAAGTGACTACCGCCGCCCATGAGTTGTTCATGCAACACCAGGGGAACCAGAGGAATTGCAGATGCGTTGCCGGCTTATATGTTGGAACGAAGTTCTTTATCGGGCGGTACGGATTTGGCGGATGGGGGCTAGGCGACAAAAAGTGTTAGATTTTTCCGCCACGATCCCTTCTGACGTAGTGTAGTGTAGACGGCCTTGGCGGCTATAAGGAAGCGAGTTGGAATAATATCCATCTCCCTCGCACTTTTTCTTATCTTGCCATGAAAGAAATATTATTTTATTTTAAATGACGCTTTATTTTAATAGATTCATTTACTTGTATTTGTTAATCAATAATATAATACTTTTATCTATAATAATATACTACGAAAGGAACTTCGTTCCAACCGAGTGTTCCACGACACACACATATTTTTTCATTTTTATTCTTTTTTTTAATTTATTTAGAAAACCAACAGCGTATACAGTAATTATTAACATTAATGTAATAAACTAAAGGTATGGCCAATAAAAGTTTTGCCTTTATTAATGTTTTCAGCCATCCCGTCAATTCTTCTTTGCGTAGAAATAATATTTCTAATATCTCTAAGTTATATTTACCTTCATTTAAAAAAAAATATTGTTCTTGGCTTGAACTACTATACTCTTTGGATTGACCATAGGTCTGACTAAGTTGGTCAATAAAATATCGGGGCAGCCTGAGAGATTAAAAAAAATGGTGTAATATTTTAAAAATAAGTAGTTGTTGAAATAAATTGTTTTTTATTTCCAAATACCTTATATCTATTATTAACTATCTGAAAAATCTCAAAAATAAATCGAATATTTATTGTTCAAATACATAAATGTCAATTATTGAATTTTAATTAAGTACCTAACTTGTTGCCTATTAATATATTACCTAACTTGGTACCTATTGATTAGGTACTTATTAATTATTGCTGAAATTAATTTTTCAGTTAAAATCTGCCGTTTTAGTATTCAGCCAATTACGAATATTTATTATGCGAGTGCATTTAATTACAATGATTGTCATATAGTTTAAAAATATTTTTGACGAATAAGGTACATTAGCGATGATGTATTTGTGAGATTTTCGATAAATCCGTACGTAATATATTTCGCATATATTGCCGCCTTCCTTTTTACTTTGAAAATGGTATGAATTAACGAAAGTATAGAACTTAAAAGTTTAACTTTAACTGCTGCGATTGTGCGAGAAAATGCTCATTAAACAATCACAGCTTTTAAAAAGATTGGAAATGCAATGCAACACGCGTTTACTTTACTCGTAATTCGTGCCACTTCGACCACTTTGAGGAATTAAATTAATATGTACCATATAAAATGAATACCATATATTATATGAGTTAAAATTTAATAAGACTCGTTAAATAATCAAATTTTACAAAGTTAAATACATATAAGGTAAAAGGGTGCTTAGGTATATATGCGCTAATTGAACAATAGATTTTTAAACTAGCGTAAATTTCTATTCTAGAAATATATGCAATACCAGGGTGACATTGAGTCTTCAGGACTGGCTAAAGTAACAAATAATTCCAGTGAATGTATTAACAATTAAAATTTAAAATACCAATATAAAAAATGTCTTAGGCATATTAACGTAAAAATTTGAATTTCTTAAAAATCGGAATTTATTCGAATTACGTGTCTGCAGACAAGTATTTTCAGGTAATAATTTTTTTGCTCTGTTATGGATTAATTAAATTGATTTGTATATTAATTATTTTATTATTAGTAAGTATCTATTTTTATTAAATCCTTAGTCGAAGTCAACAAAATTATCATAGCCTTACGAAGGGCGGCTGATAAGTTTGCGGCCTAAAGCATTAAATGAAAGAAAAGTGTTAGTATTATATTTTTATTTTTCAATATAATATCAAGCGAAACATGTTTTTCACATCTGGCGTATCACATCACATCTTTTCATAACCGCCAAATAATATTCCTTTGTTGTCCTCATAATGGCTTTCAACAGCCGCCTTCATTTCATTATCATCGACAAATCTAAGACCTCGTAATTCCTTTTTCAAATTGAAAATAAGGAAATATTGGGCTTTGAGCCAAGTCTGAAAGAACTGTAGGGTGGGTGGTCAATTTCCGAGCAGCCCGTGTCCTTCAGGGCTTGCATCAAAACTCACACCGTGTGGACGGAAAGGCGCATTGTCTTGCAACAACAACATAGATGAAAAAAGGAGAAAAACCGCCGAAGAAATTCAAGGTTCAAAAGTCTTTTTTTTGGGACAGCGAAAGTGTTTTGCTGAAAGACAATGCGACGTGGGAAGTTAGCACTCCGTGTGCTAACTTCCCACGTCGCTTTTGTACGACTGCCTCTCCTGACTGAGCCAATAACTTTGCGTAATATTGACCATTCCTAGTAGTCCTCTTTGGCAGGTAATCAATCAGCAAAACAATTTCGCTGTCCCAAGAAACAGACGCCATAAGCTTTGATGCTGACTTTTGAACCTTGAATTTCTTCGCCGTCTTTCTCCTTTTTTCGTCCATTGTATGGACTCCTGTTTGGATTCGGGATCGTATTGGCGAACCCGGGTTTCATCTACGGATACAATTCGATAGCAAATTTCGTCTAAATTGTCTCCGACTCACTCCAAAAAGTCCCTAAGGTTCTCGAGTGTCGCAATTAGAGCTAACACAGGTGAGATAATGTTGTCATTTAAAGTACCTCGGGCCGCAAACTTATCAGACGCCACTCGTCGATTGGCGTTTCTTGATGAAGTCTTACCTCATGTTAGGCCCCGCGTCGAGTGGTGAGACTTATATACTGGAAAATGTTTTTGGAATAGATTTTTGACTGACACGTAAGTAAATAAATATTTCGGACTCACTTACACGCGACTCGATTTTTAAAACGTATGGCATTTGCGGCCGTACTTGCCAGTCGGTCAGTCCTGGTGACATTCGGAGACGTTCGCTTCAGCACTCGATGTTTGTGACTCGATCTCTTGGACATGTTGAGCACCAGCTCATTATATTATGTACTAATATTTATGCGTAACATCGCGATCGCTTCTATTTAAAATGGTACTCCATAGCCGCTGTGATATAAAGGTCAGAATCAAACTACGATCTTGTATTAAAATTCTAATAAAATCAATAAAACAATAACAATTGTATATATTTTAGTCTTCACAGGAAAGGAAAACACGTCACAAGAATGGTAGTAATCCAAGAATAATTTATTGCCATTATTGGAGACTCGATCAACAGTAATTTGGTTAAGGTACATTTACGGACTTTTTTTATTTTGTATTGTTTCGTTAATTAAATAAAATAAAATAAAAAATAATCATGTGCTTAATTATGTTGAATCGCTTTTTAATTAAAATGATTTGAATAAAATCGGTCGGGCCGTTTTTGAGTTTTAGCGAGACTCAACGGACAGCAATTGATTTTTTATTTAATAGAGATATTTATAAAATTAGCAGACAATACTAAGTCTATAAAGTATGAAGTGAAGATTTTTGTATTATAATATGTATCATACAGAGTAGAAGAATTAAAATAAGTTTACAATGAGTAAAAAAGCCAAAGAATAAAGCACGAAGGCATTGTTTTGTGTATATTACATACGTACGAATAGTAATATAACTGCATACTGTGACATTAAAGTCGATATTTTAATAATTAATAATGGCTGTTGTTGTGGCTTCGGAACATTCCCTATATAATATCCTTTTCCTAAGTATTTCCTATCCTCCCACCTCCCCTATATACGCACTACTCAAGAATGGTGCGCCACCTAGCTCCAAGAAAAACAAGAAGCAAGATGGCCGCGTACGCATAAACCGTGTTCGTTAGGTACCGCTCGTTTAAAAATACTCAATAAATAAAGTTGTATGACTATCGTGCAATTGCTCGTGTGTAGTGTGGTATGTGTGTCTACAATAGAACTTCAGCATAAATATTTAGACTTCACCATTACCATGAGGAGTGCTCCAGTCTTGTGAGTATCCTTGCCTTATCAACCCAGTTCTAAAGCTATTTTCGTTTACTTCCCGGTTGGGATCATCGGGTTGGCCAGCCCTTAGTCTGGTTGTTCTCTGGTTCCCAAAACCACCCACGAAACACTTTGCGAAACATTCAGTCCGTAACATAAATTCTGGTCCATACGATCCGGGTACCTATGGATTTCTATTTTATACTGTCCGCTCCTTATTAAGATAATATCAAGTTCAATTTCTAAGGAAATCTTTGGTATTTCTTATTTGGTTGCGTTATATTTGCTAAGTTTACGCTTTGAAAAATTATTATAACTTGAGGGTATTTTATATTTATTGTTGGAAAAAATTACTCATTTGGTCTTAGAATAATAGCACTTAAGTATTGAAATAAATACTTGTATATCTTTGAATGCTAAGTCATTCGTTAATTGTTATCTAATTAAAAATAGTTAAAAAACTTTAACGTTAATTCAGTATTTGAATGTTAATTTTGTTTTGAGAAACTTAAAATATTGTTTTAAATATCTATCGTTAATAATTGTACTTAAAATTCATATTTAATTTTGCTGTTATTTTATAATCATGTCACAAGAAGAAATTAAACTTGAACTTTATACGTCACAGCGCGAGTATGTTTTTCGTGGTATTCAAACTCTTTTCGATTTATCCACTCAAATACGGGAAGACTCAAGCTCATATAAAGTTAGCCAATTTAAATCTAGATTTCTTAAAATTGAGAACATTCGTAATGAATATGTGTTGTTTACGGAAAAAATTAATTCGTTAAAGCTGGCACTGTTTCCTAAAGAAAAAATAGATACGCAAGCGTTGTCTGCATTTGATGATACGTACTATGAAGTCCCGAGTTTTGACCGGAGCGCAAACGAGGTAGCAGCCCAACGTCTGTTGACGTCAACTACACTTTTACACCCGATACGGAAAAGGTACAAGCTAGACTGCCACAAATTGAGTTTCTGAAGTTCGACGGAAAAATTGAGAATTGGCAAACATTTTACGACACTTTCGTAATCTTAATTCATAATAATAAATCAATCGTGAATATTACTAAATTTCACTATCTCATTTCTTGCTTATCGGGAGCCGCTTTAGGGATCGCAAACGTAAATTTAACTTCCGATAATTATGAGGTTGTTTTCAATGAACTTGTTAAGCGTTATCAAAATAAGCGCATTTTAGCCGTGGCATATTTAGATCAAATAAATAACTATCTTTATTTAAAAAAAACCTAATTTCAATGATTTACAAACATATGCTAATATTCTTTGTGAGTCAGTCAATGCCCTTAAGATCTTAGAGATAGATGACTTAGGCGATTTTATTTTATTTAACGCAGCGTTTCGCGCACTGGACTCAGATACGCGCCACCGCTTCGAATCTGAGCATAAATCAGAAATTCCCTCTTTTCAAAGTCTTATGCAGTTTCTTCAAAACTATGTAAAAGTTTTGGAAATAAATGCTAATGTCGACATTAGGGCTCGATCTTCTCAATTTTTAGCCGGTAAAAAGGTCACGAATGTTTCACCGCGGGCACCAAACTTCAAACGTTCCGTGCTCACTACTTAGTCTAAGCCTACTAGTTCGAAGCAGCTAGCTTCACTAGAGTGCTATTATTGTGGCGCAGCGCACAGTATCTATAAGTACCCCACGTTTCAATTTTGAGACTCCAATGCTAGAATAAATATTGTCAAACAAAATCATTTATGCATTAACTGTTTACGAAAACATTATCTTGATAAATGAGTCTCAAAAATTAGATGTTTTATCTGTAGTGGTAATCATCACACTCTGGTACACATCGACAACGAAGTTCGATCACCGACCGCGGTGATCACCGGTTCGAGTAGCGCCCACACTAACACCAGTGCGTTCGTGGGAGAGGCTCGTGCCCCTTGCGTGGTGCTGCTCGGGATGTGCATGGCGCGTGTGCAGGACTCTAGTGGCACGTTCCACCAAGTTAGAGCGCTCATCGATAGCGGCGCTCAGGACTGCTTCATCACTATGAAGTGCGCAAAAAGACTTGGTTTTCAATAGCGTCGATACACCACAACTGTGGCTGGACTTGGACAACAGTCTGTGTAGCAAGTCAAGGGAGTGACTCAATGCTCTATACGCCCGTGTGATTCGAATGACCCGCAATTCGATATTAACCCTATAGTCATTGATAACATTACTTCTAAAATGCCAACCATTGATATTCCTCTAGCGGTCCGAGACTATTATAAACACTTAGTATTAGCGGATCGTGACTTTGACAAACTGTGTGATGTTAATTTATTGCTAGGTGCTGAAGTATTTCATCACATCTATGACGGCCGTGTCATCCAACCAGAGCCCAGCTATCCTGCTGCTTTACATAGCGTATTTGGTTGGGTTACAAATGTAGAGAGTCAGGTAAAATCAGTTGGCACTTCGTTAGTTACTTCAACCAATTCATTGGATAAGACGGTGAAACGATTTTGGAAAGTCGTGGCACCGCCTCATCAACATATACCTGCTCCAGACGATGAGGAGATCGAACGCCTTTATTCCACTCAAACTTATAGGGAATCGGACGGTCGATATGTTGTTCCTATCTTATTGAAGTAGTCGTCTGTTTATATAGGAGGCTCATATGGGTAATAGTTCTTTGTCGCAGTTTATAAATCTTGAGAAAAAACTTTGCCGTAAACTAGAACTTAAATTTCTTTATAACAATTTTATGCGTGATTATGAGCAGCTTAACCATATGCAACCATTGGAAAAGGATATTTCACCTGATATATATTTCATTCCTCACCATTGTGTGATCTGTCCAGAAAGGTAACAACCAAACTTTGCGTTGTATTCAATGCGAGTCACAAGACGACTAATGGACTATCTTTAAATGATATTGTTTACACTGGACCGAAGTTACAGGCTGATTTGGTTGATATTATTATTGGATTTCGGACCTATAATATAGTCTTTACATGTGACATATCTAAAATATACAGGCAAATCTTGATAAGACCTGAGGATCGAGTGTGGCAACACGTACTATGGCGTGAATCCCCTTCTTTGCCTGTTCAAGAATTTGAGCTTCGTACGGTCACATACGGAGTCAAAAGCTTGCCGCACTTAGTGATACGAACATTCCATCAGTTAGCTGCGGATCACAGTGATCAGTTTCCTCATGCTACTGAAGCTCTTCGACATCATACTTATATCGACGATATTACTACCGGTGCTTCCTCAATCGAAGCAGCTTCTGAGCTTAAAGAAGATTTAATCAATCTTCACAACTGTGCTCAGCTAGATTTGCGTAAGTGGAGCAATAACAGCTAACACCCCCTTATTTCGTCGAGCGTTACCCATGGAACATTGTCAGTGTCCGAACCGAAGTTATTTTCTGATGATGGTTCGATAACGCTTAAGGTTTTAGGAGTTCAATGGGATGTAACGGGAGACTATTACTTACTCCGTGACTCCTGTGAATTTGGAGTTTACGAAACGTTCAATCCTATCCCACGTTGCTCATATTTTTGCACCGTTGGGTTGGCTTTCACCTTTTATTTTTTACCCAAACTACTTCTTCAAAACTTATGGCGTGTTGCATTGTCTTGGGATGAAATCATTTTTCGTGCCAATCTGTGTAATTATTGGGTTTCATTTGTCTAATATAAAATCGATAAAAATCCCTCGTAAAACCGTGATTGACTTAGCAACTACACACCAGCTGATTGGGATTTGCGACGGATCAACAAACGCATATGGATGCTGTGTCTATCTCCGATCAAGTATCGATTATTTGTAAATCTAAAGTGGCTCCGATTAAGCCTCTAACAGTTAATCGTTTGGAGTTGTGCGATGCGTTCTTGTTATCACGTACTCTCAAACACATGCAATCTTTACTTATTTCGAAAATAAATATATCGCATATCGTTGCCTACACTGATAGCTCAACTGTATTAGCTTGCATCAATACAGAGCCATACAAACTGAAACCTTTTGTAGCGCATCGAGTAGTTAAAATAACTGACGCGGTTGAAGCTCCTACCTGGAGGCATGTCTCGACTCAGGACAATCCTGCAGACTTTCCTAGCCGAGGTCTCTTGTGCACAGAGCTGGTCAGATATAAACGGGGACCAGATTGGATGCTTAGTGGTCCAGATCACTGTCCAGCTCAAATTCGGTGTAAGCCCCAGGACGAGTTCCCAGATTTGAGAACACGCACTCTGATTGCTCAATCTCGGGAATCTGATAAAGAAATTATGAAGGAGTTATTAAATCGGTATACATCCTTATCGCGACTACAGCGAGTATTGACATGGGTCTTTCGCTTCATTCCTAATTCGCGCAAAGAAATAAGCCAGCGCGAGAAAGGTCACTTGACTACGGATGAGGTAAAGTTCTCTGCTTAGCCTTATTAAATATGTACAGAGGGGCAGCTTCAATCAAGAGATGTCTAAATTAGAATCGCAGAAGCGTCTACCTAAATACTTACCAAAGTTGTCTCCGTTTATTGATGACTTAGGACTCATGCGAGTGGGTGGACGACTTACTAATTTTAACTTGCCTGATCACACAAAGCATCCATATTTGTTACCGAAATAATCTATTTTATCTCAATTAATTATTATCATAAACGGTATTTGCTCTGTGGACCTCGCACGTTGCAATCACTAATTGTTCGCAAGTTCTGGATTTTAGAAATTAGAAATTTTACTCGTTCTATTTTAGCAAAGTGTGTGACTTACTTTCGGTTTAAACCTGTACCCTATCAGCCGTCTATGGGCAACCTGCCACCTTGTAAATCTCAACAAGGTTACTGTTTTCAACAGGTAGGGATTTTGGCGGTCCTTTTCTTGTAAAAGAAAACAGACGACGTAATGCACGGGTCAGTAAGGCTTACATTTGCTTGATCATTTGTTTATCTGTAAAAGCAACTGCCACTAACTTTGTAGGCCCTAAACGATACTTTGAGGAAATGTTTAAATTATTGATACCTAGATAAAAAACAGGATATTTTTGATCAATTAACGTCTCGTGGAGTCTCGTGGAAACTAAATCCACCTTCAGCACCTCACTTTGGAGGCATTGTTGAAAGGGGTATAAAATCTACTAACTATTATCTCAAGGGGGTCATAGGCTCACAAGTACTGACGTTTGAAGAACTAACTACAGTTTTAATTAAAGTTGAAGCGATGCTAAACTCAAGACCGTTTTGTCAGTTATCTCATGATCCTGCGAAGTTGATGTTCTCACAGCCGGTCATTTTATTATAGGACGTCCTTTAGTCGCTCTACCAGAACCGTCAGTTGAAGAGATGAATCCTAGAACACGCTGGCAGTTACTTCAAAAGCTCTCATAAAGTTTTTGGTGTATTTGGCAAAATGATTATTTACATACGCTTCAACAAAAGGTTAAGTGGTTTAAGGTGGATCACAAACATCCAAATATTGGTCAACTCGTTTCAATCATTGAACCTAATTTACCACCTAACGAATGGCGCCTAGGTCGAGTAGTTCAAATCCACCCCGGAAAGTACAATATTGTCCGGGTTGTGACCTTAAAGACTAAAAGAAACTTATTTACAAGACCGTTAGTCAAAGTCTGCCCTCTTCCTCTTGACTGAATCTTATTTTTATTATTTTGTTATGGGATATTAAACTAAATTATAGGTTCTAATTTTAAAAATTAAATTAACTAAGTTTGGCTTTCTTATGTAGTTTTAGTGTAAGGTTATCAATGCACAACTTAGTTCAGATATCTATTTAGTTTACATTAATGTATATTCTATGAGCAACTAGGGACCTGGAGAGCTGTAGGGTCGATGGTTGTCTTGTGAAATCCCTAAGTGATTTCAGGTGGGAGGGAATATTGTGGCTTCGGAACAGTCCCGATATAATATCCTTTTCCTAAGTATTTCCTATCCTTCCGCCTCCTCTATATACGCACTACTCAAGAATGGTGCGCCACCTATCGCCAAGAAAAACAATGTGTTCGTTACCACTCGTTTAAAAATACTCAATAAATAAAGTTGTAAGACTATCGTGCAATTGCTCGTGGCAATATACATTCGAAGTGCAGTGTGGTGTCTATGTATACACTAGAACTTCAGCATAAATATTTAGACTTCACCATAACCATGAGGAGTGCTCCAGTCTTGTGAGTATCCTTGCCTTGTCAACCCAGTTCTAAAGCTATTTTCGTTTACTTCCTGGTTGGGATCATCGGGTTGGCCAGCCCTTGGTCTAGTTGTTCTCTGGTTCCCAAAACCACCCACGAAACACTTTGCGAAAAATTCAAGCCGTAACATAACTTCTGGTCCATACGATCCGGGTACCTATGGATTTATATTTTATACAGTCCGCTCCTTATTAAGATAATACCAAGTTCAATTTCTAAGGAAATCTTTGGTATTTCAATCTATTTTCTTATAATTGCAAGTAAGTAACTAATTTATTTCAATTATAATCCTGCTAGACTTGAATGCGCGTTAAGTGTTTCGTATTGCTCAGACTTTGCAGACGTATCTTATTTGGTTGCATTATATTTGCTAAGTTTATTTCGAATGTGCATTGGTAGTCTTACGCTTTGAAAAATTATTATAACTTGAGGGTATTTTATATTTATTGTTGGAAAAAATTACTCATTTAGTCTTGGAATAATAGCACTTGGTATTGAAATAAATACTTGTATATCTTTGAATGCTAAGTCATTTGTTAATTGTTATCTAATTAAAAATAGTTAAAAAATGTTAACGTTAATTCAGTATTTGAATGTTAATTTTGTTTTGAGAAACTTAAAATATTGTTTTAAATATCTATCGTTAATAATTGTACTTAAAATTCATATTTCATGAAAATATGAATTATGAATTTTAAGTACTTTTAAAAATGTGTAGTGCTTAAAATATTACATAAAAAAGGTTTAATTTTTTTTTCCTCCGGTCAAAATTGACCGAGTTAGGGAGACGTTAAGTTTAAGGGATGGACGTAAATTTTAAAAAGTAGGAGTAGAACAATAAGCGATTTTTTTAAATTGTTAAAAAAATATAGCAACTTGAAATTTTTAAATTGAAATTTGAATGCTTATAAATTACTGAATAATATTTTTTTGGCATATTTAGATTCCTCATAAAATTTCCCAAATTTTACGATTAAAAATTTTTTTTCCTAATATATTTCGGCAGGTGTGAATTTTGTAGAGGTATAAAATCTTTTTCAAACCCTTTTCAACGCCGTTGAAGTAAGCCCCGAGTTATGTTTTAATGTTAATTATTTAGTGTTTTATTATTACTATAAAATTAAGAAATAATTAATGCCTTTTTATATCGATAACGTTTAGAAAACGAATGTAGTAGAACAGTTAATTAAAAAATAATATTTACATAGAAACCAAACATAGAAGAAAAGCGATCGACTTATAATTAGGTAAGACTTTTAACAAAAAGTATAAACCGACTTCGAACTAGGGGTGAATTTTTTTCTCTAAATTTATATGGGACCACCCTTAAAGTATAACATATTTAAAAAAAAGAATCATCAAAATTGGTTCACAGTCTATGAAGATATCGCGTAACATACATAAAAAAAACATACACTCGAAATGAGAACCTCCTCCTTTTTGAAGACGGTTAAATGTTTAATGTACGCGACATAATAATAATAATAAAAATTTTATTCTAAAAATTATCCCCATCGCCCGCTGACGTAACAGTTAAGTAACAAAACTGCTACGTCGCGTCGGCGCAGTCAGTCAGCGCCTTGCAATCGGTGTTAGCGCCGTGCCTCGGCAAAACTGAGGGTGTAAAGGCCCGTTTGTGCATATGGCCCCATCATGAAACGACGTCGGGTCTGGGCGTCTCCCGCTAACTGACGCCCATAAAATGAATGATGGCACAAAAAGAAATGCGCATAGGGCCGCTGCCTGGGGAGCGCCAGGGCGCGTCTGGAGCTGGCGCTGGACGCGACAGCATGTGAGCCGCCAGCTGAGCGCGAGGGGCTGCACGACCACCTCGTAGCCCCTTGCATCCATCATCCCCACCAGATGGCTTGGTGTCGACAGGGTCCTCCCGGACTCAGCAAACGGCATCCGCCACTGGTGTAGTACGCCGCATGCGATGGACAATTGAAATGAATAAGAACGCATTGCGGGCGTATTTTAGGGCGAAAGGGAGAGATATTGCGTACCAGGCAAGGATGCATCACCTGTTTGCTGAGCTGGATCCATCTATTACCGTCACCGAGCAAAACCTGGCAGACCGAATTCGGTACGTCATGCGCTCAAAAACATTTGACGACGCCGAACTCGAACGGCTACGACGTGAAGCTGTTCCCTCGTCGGATGAAAATACTACGACAGGAGATGCGGCTCTAAGAGTTGCAGAGCAACCCGCACACGTAGGTGCCGCCGTAGATCTTCTTGCGGTTGACTCAAACGACGATGGAATAGTCACCCAGGAATATGAGCAAATGAGGAGCATATTGGAAGAGGCGATTAGGGTAACGCGTGGTATGTCTCTCGAGAATCGACCGCGACTTCCCCGCATACCCCTTATACCGCATACAGCAAGCGCAATTGGGCTGTCGTGAGGGCTCTAAGCCCAATGCTGGTGACCTATCTGGAGGCCAGCCGGGACCTTGCGAGACGCACTCAATTACTTTTGGCGCCGCACTGGCAGTATGCCATATTATTGGCGCCGAGCTCCCCACGGCTGGACGTGCTACTACACAAAGTAGCGCCATCCCAGCCTGGAGAAAAAGAATTGAGGACCGTATCGCAAAGGCAAGAGCCCTCATCGGCAGACTTACAAGCTTCAGGTCGGGCAATAACAGGCCAAGAATTGTGCGCACCGTCAGGATGGCGTTTGCTGGGACAAATATCAGTTTGTCCCAGCCGGATATAATGCAAAAACTGACGGAGCGCATAGACGACTTGAAGCAGAGAATCGCTGCTTGGGGGAAGCGGATTCGGTGATATAACGAGAGGTCAACACGGTTCAACCAGAATCGTCTCTTCCAGAGTGATCAGAAGAGGCTCTATAAATCACTGGAGCGACCAACGGGCCCAGCACCGAATCAGGCCGACACTGTCGCATTCTGAAGCGGCCTGTGGTCAGAGCCCGTAGACCAGCGAGGGCCGGACGGAAATTGTGGCAAGTCAGTGTGCGAATATTACGCCCATGGACCCCGTCATCATAACGCCGGACGATGTTGCTGAGGCGGTCCGACGGGCTCCAAAAACTGGAAAAGTCCGGGGCTCGACGGGCTGCATCACTACTAGTTGAAGGGGTTCGTGGTGTGTCACGCTGTACTCGCACGACAGTTCGCTCCCGAGCCTCTTCACTACTGAAGTCACTTATTTGGTTCCTAAAGACCAGGATACCACAGACCCAAGCAAATACCGCCCCATCACGTGTCTACCCACCATATACAAGACACTAACATCCATTTTGAGCGCGAGAATCACTCGTCACCTGAATTCAAAACAGGTGATGTCGCGGCTCAAAATAGTCGCGCTCAAGGGCGGTGATCGTGGAACCAAGGAACCACTTCTCATTGACGCGGTCATTGGCAAGGTGGTTAAACGCAACCGGCGGAACTTCTCCGCCGCCTGGATATACCACAAAAAGACATCGACTCGGTGCCTCGCACATGACTGAAGAGGGTCCTCGAGCTGTACAAAGTTGACTGTACAGTTAGAGACTTCCTCGGGCAGTGTATGAGGCAGTGGAGTACGATCCTTTGTCATCTAGGCGAGCGGATGACGACTTCCAGGGCGAATGTTTGAGTCTGGTTCTGCCTCTCTTTGAACCCTCTCAGTACCTTACTGGAGGGTACCGGGAGGGGATTTCAGCTTTGGAAAGGAGGTACAAAAGTGACCCACTTTTTCTATATGGATGATCTCAAGTTATTCGCCTCCAGTCGCTCCCATCTTATGGAATTACTAAACATCACTCGTAATTTTAGCAATTCTATTAGAGTGGAGCTGGGGATGGATAAGTGTGCGGTCCTCCATGTCGAAAGGGGTAGAACGGATCATCTGAGGCGACTGGGACTCCGAGACGGACCGCTCCAGGTCCAAATGCAGAATACCGCCCGCATCGTCCGCCGGTTTCTTTCCCTTTCCCCTTAACCCTGGACCGTTTGATCTCTCCTGCCGAGGGCTTCCATCTGGTTGGGCTTTTATTTGTTTATGTATTATTTATGTTAGTATATTTAATATATAGTTATGTATATTTATCATTTCCTCTTATATATTTATTCAGCCCAACCAGATGAGAATACTTTATAAATTCCCCCATAATAATAATTTTATTTCTTAAACCAATACAATTTTAAACTAAATGGTGACAGGAGTCCCCTTTTAAGCTATGGAGCCTGTGTCAGGGGGCACCGCTCTTCCTTAAGTTTACAATTATTATTAAGTTGACAGTTTTAAAGCAGTTCAACAATAAAACTAAAACTTTAGTCAAATTTTACATATAAGAAGATTTAAGTGATGTGCGTGTGTGTGTTTGTGAATGTGCACTAGCCCTTTGACTGAAATACACTCTATAATAATGTGGATATTCTATTTTACTTTGTCTAGTAAAGCTTCTGTTTCCTCATAGTTTTTCGTTCCTAACCAATTTTGCAAAAGCCTTTTACATTCAAGGTATGTTTTACCATATACAGGGTATTTTTGAAATGCTCCTGAAAACGAAGACAGATGATAGTACTAAGGATACCTATGATGATGGGTCACAGAGAAATTATATCCCGAGGAAAAAAAATCATCTTTTCACAACGTTTTATTAACTTTATTCACGCTCCATCATGTTATTACAGTTAATTGAAACGATATTTCACTAAAATATCATGAAAATACTGAAACATAAAACCAGCAGTGGAATTACTGAATTACAATCAGCTGACTAGGAGTCAATGTATGCGCGAACGCCGAATTCGCGCGGCCCGCAACTAGCGATGGTACCACAATACCTAATAATTTACAACACTTGTCTAAATACCTAACTTATCTACTTAACCTACTCTTTTGCCACTGTGCTTGTCTCCACGTAGCCACTTTAATTCGAATTCACAGGTTAAATAAACCAAATAACTGGTTCGATTCTCCGCTCATGAAAAAAATACTTAAATAAAATGTTAAGAAGGTTAGAGTCATGCTTTTTTATCCATTGTGTAGGTATGTTTATTATTCTGATGTATTCAGTTATGTACCTATTCAGATCAGTTCAGTACTAAGTTATTTAAAAAAAATTAGGTATGAAACAGCTTACCGACCCACCGTGGCCTTATGAGATTCTCCAAGGCACATTAACATTCACGAGCACTATAAACGTACCTACGCGTTAGGCATTATTAAAACAAAACAAAAAACACAAAACGTAACAACAAGAACAATATCATTAATTAATAAATAACAAGTAATAACGACAATAATTTAATAAACAAAACAATTGAACTATCGCTTGTGGTAGTCAACACGGAACTGTCCCAAAAACTAAAATTATTAATCAATGCCACCAAAACAAATGCGCACGATGTATCCTTGAAGCATGTGTAAATTCCACAGCGCGAGGCGGCACGAGGCAGCGTGTGTGTGAAAGGGAAGGGTAGAGTGAGTAGTATACCTAATGCATTGTTTCGTACCGATTTAGATAAGAGTTCGGCGCCCGCGAGGATATTGACCCTATTGTCAGCAGATTTTCTTTTTTAAGTTTCACTGCTGGTTTTATGTTTCAGTATTTTCATGATATTTTTAGTGAAATATCGTTTCAATTAACTGTAATAACATGATGGAGCGTGAATAAAATTAATAAAACGTTGTGAAAAGATGATTTTTTTTCCTCGGGATCGAATTTCTTTGTGACCCATCATCATAGGTATCCTTAGTACTATCATCTGTCTTCGTTTTCGGGAGCGTTTCAAAAATACCCTGTATATATTTTGGTATTTGTTAATACTTTGATAAATATACGCCGAACGAGCAATATACTGCATGGTAGCAAAAGTAGTGTTTGATTTCGGGACATCTATTATTATCTGCCTTCTTTTTGTATCCTTAACGGGATCATATATTATAGTTTTAAAGTTTTTGAGGATTTCTAACTGAAAGGAGTCGACTACTTTGGTATAGTTTCTCAGTCGAGAACCTTCGCTCTTTGAAAAACATAACCTTTATGAGGCTGCGCTGAGCTCGTTCGAGCTTGAGGAAGCGTGTCTTAGCAGCTCCACCCCATAAGGTATGCAGTATGTAAGTATTGACTCTACCAGAGATATATAAAGATCCCTGAGAAGACTTTCATATCTACTGGCTTTGTAGCTGCTCTTAGCACTTCTTGAAAATCCATGTAAGTTTTCTTATTCTTTGCGTGACGTGTTCAAAATGTGTGTACCGACTCTTTGGTCTAATAATACACCCAAGTATTTTACTTCTTCTACTTTATGAATAGTAGGACAATGGCAATTTTGTCTATCTGTTGTAGTGTTACATTTATGTATCTTTACCTCAAAATGGTCAGATTGAGTGTTGTTGTTAATGCTAAAACAAACATAACTATTTTTAGCAGTGTTTAGTGTAAGAAGATTACAACAGAGCCATTTTTCTATTTGCTCTAGACCCTTTTCTGCATTCTCTTTAAACTTCTTCCAGGAATTCCCAGTGAAAACAACGGCAGTGTCATCTGCGTAGGAGAATATCTTAGCGTTCTTTATTGTCATGTTACACAGATCATTTAAATATATTAAGAAAAGTGTGGGTCCAAGAGCACTTCCCTGAGCGACACCGAAAGACACGTTTGTGCTCTCAATGATATAATCTCCCAGTTTGACTATCTGCTTCCTATCTGTCAAACAGTCTATAAACAGTCGAAGTAGGGCTCCTCTCATACCGAGCCGTTCCAGTTTGTGTATAACGATAGGAAGAGAAACAGTATCAAACGCTTTTTGCAAATCTAAGAATGCTGTCATACATTTATTATGATTATCCACTTCTTTAACTACCAGCGAACTTAGTGCACAAACCGCGTCTTCGGTTGAGGTTCCTTATCTAAATCCAAACTGAGAAGTAGAAATAGTATATCATATCTGTTTGAGTACGCGATTAGTCTAGAGTTTAATAGTTAAATACCATATCCTTTCCAGTCCAGTAGCTTGAAAACGTCTTCCAATGCAGCGGTGAAGAGTTTCGGGGATATAACGTCACCCTGTCTTACACCTCTCTGCAGCTGGATAGGTTTCCTACTTTGATTCTGTACTCGGATAGCCATCGTAGCCCTACTGTACAAACACTTCAGCACTTCCAAATACCGACAGTCAACTTGGCACCGCTGAAGGGACTGTAGCACCGCCCAAATTTCGACGGAATCAAAGGCTTTCTCATAGTCCACATACGCTAGGCAAAGTGGCAGATTGTACTCTTTTGTCTTCTGTACAATTTGCCGAAGGGTGTGTATGTGGTCCATGGTGCTAAAGCCTTTTCGGAAACCGGCTTGTTCGGGAGGCTGGAAGTCGTCGAGGCTGCGTGCGAGACGATTCGTAATGACTCTCGAAAACAGCACGTAGGCGCGGCTCAGAAGAGAAATCGGTCTGTAGTTCTTCAAGAGAGCGTTATCGCCTTTCTTGAAGAACAAGACCACCGCACTTCTGCTCCACGCCTCCGGAGTAGTGCCACCATGGAGGACGGAATTAAAGAGCTTCTGAAGGACTTTAAGTACCGGTTTTCCACCCGCTTTCAGAAGCTCCGCTGTAATTCCATCCTCAGCTGGGGCCTTGCCGTTTTTAAGGTACTGGAGAGCCATTCTAATCTCGCTCAGACTGACGTCCGGGATATCTTCGAAATAGTGTCGGATAAGACTCGCTCTTGGATCGTTACTCACACTTGCGTGTGGCTCCAACGATGACGTGTACAGCTGCCCATAGAACCTCTCAATCTCACTCAAAATCTCAGGTGTCCCGGAAACGATGCTGCCACACTCGGTCTTCAGCTTTGACAGTTGGCTCTTTCTGGCAGACAGATCTCTGGCAAAGACTTTGGAGCCTTGATTTCGCTCGATCGCTTCTTCAATACAAGCTGTATTGAAGTTGCGTAAGTCCCGCCGCATGCATTTGGAGATCTATCTGTTCAATTGCCTGTATGCTGTCAAATCTGTTGAAGACTGCAGCTTCATTTCCCGTCTAACAGCCATAAGATTAAGAGTGTGATCGGAGAGTTTTTGTGTTCTTCTGCGGTGCGTCTTGTAGAACTTAGCTCCGACCGCATGGACAGTTTCCACGAGCTTGTTATTCATATCATCCACTGTATTGCAATCTTCTAGGCACTGAAAACGGTTTTGTAGCTCGAGCTGAAAGGTTTCGGGACTCTGGATTAGAGCACGAGGGGGACGGAGCGTTGACTTCATTAGACGAGATCTCTCCAACTTAACGTTTAGGTGCAGTGTGCCTCTAACCATTCGGTGATCGCTACCAGTTTTCACCCTCGCGGTCACTGGGACATCACTGAACAGTTGTCGTCTGGTCGTCATAATGAGGTCAATCTCATTTTTTCGAACCGTCGGGGCTCGACCAGGTCCACTTCCTGTAGGGCCGCTTCTGGAAGAAAAACTTCATCATATAGAGTCCCTCTTTCTCCATGAAGTCAGCCAGCTGCTGGCCCCTTGGGTTCCGTTGCCCTATTCCGAATTTCCCTACTTTCAGCTCACCGTTCTCTCTTGTGCCTAGTTTTGCGTTGAAGTTTCCCATTAACACCGTGTAGTGGGTTTTGGAGGAATGCATGGCTCTAGAGATATCCTCATACATTTCCTCCACCTCCTCATCGGGGTGTGCCGAGGTTGGTGCGTAAACCTGTATGACCTTCAGCGAATACGTTTGGTGATTCTGAGTATAAGGTACGCAACCCTCGTCGACACACTCCCAGTCTTTACAACGTTGTTAATGAGAGACTTGTGGACGATAAATCCGACACCTCCTTGGGACAGATGGTCGCCCTCCCGGTGATAGAACAAGTTGCCGGATTCGAGGATTACCGTGTCCTCCCCCTCTCTTCGGACCTTGGATAATCCTATAATATTCCGCGCAACTTATCTATTTCTTCTTCCAGCTCCAGGATCTTCTCGTCAGTCCTCAGGGTGCGTGCGTTATAAGTTGCCAGGTCGAGTCGTTGTAGGTGGCAACCGAACCTCCACCGGAGATTCTTGGCACCCCCTGCCCCGCCGTTACCATGGTCGCTACCGTAGCCAGGAATAGCGGGGCCGCCGGGGATTGGGGGCCGTCTCTTCGTAATTTTATTCATTGGGGGGTATATTGCCATAGTTGCCACGCTTGGCGAGCGGGTTGGCAACCGCAGTTTTTTTTATTGTGATATTGCTGTTATCAGAAGGATGCTGCTGCCCATCTCCTGCCTGTTTCCCACTGTCGCCTTTTACGACACCCACGGGAAGATATGGGGTAGTGGATATTCTTAACCGCCACTACACGGCACTTTAAGGGAGTAGGAAATATTCCCTTTTCAAAGCAAAGATTCGCGAGATGAGTAACGATGGGAATGATTTCAGTTTTCGCATATTTTTGAAAAGTAGTTGGGATATTATCCCATCCCGTAGCACTTGCCGACTTAAGGTTCATCAAGATACTATTGACTTCATCGTGATTAGCGTGTATAAGACCGAAGGAATTTGGCTGAGATGGTAAGGATTGTAGATAGGTATTCATGTCATTTACTTCAGGATTTACTTGTTCAGCAAGCCGCTTACCTATATTAGCAAAGTAGTTATTTACGGAATTCGCAGAGGCACTATAGTTCTCATTAATACGAAGTAACTCTTTATTCAAGTTATTAGTTTATTAGTATATGTGATATTTTTTATATTTTTCCACAATTGTTTGTTATTTTTACTAATTTAGCTAGTAAGTCTCTCTCATAATTCCTTTTTAATTTTTTAAGAAGGTTGTTACAATAGTTCCTATATCGTCGGTAAGTTACTAAGTTTATATCATTAGAAGGGTCACTTCGCGCTTTTTCTTGTAACTTTAACGGTTTCTTATGCATCGTAAAATACCGGGTGTTATCCACGGTTTCAAAATACGACAGTTTTTAGGCATATTTGTTACTATCGTGCGTTTTGTTAGGGAGTCTGTTATTTCATGCATTAATTTTTGGATTACCAACAAAGGATCATCACATAATAATAACTCTTCTATGTTTTTAGTTTTAAAGTGATTTAAGCTTTATCGAAGTCAATAGAAGATTTTGTTTTTATTGTCTGATGCTTAGGTTTAATCTTAGATAGCGAGAGGAGCGTTGCGAAATGATCAGTAGTAGTTGTACGCAATACAGCTATTGATGCCAGCTTGCTAATGTTGAGCATGATGTGGTCTAAGCAGTTTATACCCCGAGTAGGGATAGTGTGACCAGCTAATATACCGTGCGCGGACAACATATTTAAATAATTTAGTCTGTCTTTTTTGTTCATAATATGTCCCAATCCGTTTGAGAGCAATGTTTATATTGATATCAACCGTTATCACAACATTTTTGGACGAATTCAGAGTATCTAAGTGTGCATTTAAAGTATTTACAAAGCAATCGGCATTCAAATTTGACGGACACCTGGGTAAGGTCGTCAAAAAATGTAATATAACGCACTGGAAGATACAACACACGATAACACAATAACGCACTGGAATAATGTAAAGGTCTATGTTTACTTGGAAATAGGTTCAAATAACATCCATTTTAAAATATTATGAATGATTTATTTTCATGAACTTAAAATTCAATAACCAAAAATTAATCTTAGACTATGCATAGACTACAGACAGAGAAACATAACAAATTTAATAATTATGTGTTTAAAAATCAACAATTAGTACAGGTACTGTAATTATTACCACGTGTCACGGAGTTTTGTTTACGGTTTTTTTTATTATGAGGGCTATCCCATTTGACACTACTCACAGAGCCGTATTTATGAAGAAATTTAACTTTAAAAATGCATTTTTTTTAATGTAATCAATAGGCGAACTATAAAATAGTATTAATTTAATAGGTAATGATTAAAAAAAAAACAACTTTTATGTGTTTATCTAATAAACTCAGCATACAAATGTAATAAATGCCACAATAGAAATGTGTTTTTAATAATAACTTATTTATAGTTTGCCAATTAATTACATTTAAAAAAAATGCTTCTTATAATTTAAAACATTTTTTGAAATACGGTCCTATGCGAGTGCAAAAGGTGACAAAAGGCAACGACCCTCTTAAAAAAAGTATAACAAAACAACATTAATAAAACTAACGATCAAAAATAATAATACTTTAAATAATCATAACAAACTTTTAGTACTATGAGTTCTAAAATTATTGTCAAGTTTAAAAATCTAATCAAATATCGAAAAAAACATAATTTTCATCGCTAATTAAATACTCCTTGGGTTTTTCAATATTTTGTGTCAATACAATTTTTTTTACTATTGAATCTACCGTGACGGTGTCTCGATCTATTTTTTTGTAACAACGAAATGGAGTCGTGGCTTTTTTAGTGTTTTTAAAAATAGTACTGTGAAGCAAGTTACTTGATCTGCAATATGTATGTTTTCTACAAAACCAATATAATATTTCCAGGAGTTTCTTTGGAAGTACCTTACTAGCACACTATCATTTGTTTGTAATTCTATAATATTACTATCATCATCATAAGTCATATCCTTAACATTATTATCTTTTTCATTTGTTCTTTTGTCATGCTCTATGTTCAAAACATTATCTATACTTATATTTGATATTTTATTAATATTTTCTTGTTTTTGTGTCATCCTAACATCATCTTTGCAACCGATATTTTTTAACTCCATGCCATTGTCTTCATCAATCTGTTTTATTTCACTATCAGAAATAAAACACTCATCTTCTGAAGAATTATGCAGGGAATATTGTTCATCAATATCTGTATCTGTGCTACTATCATAATTATTTTTTGATTTTTTTGGCTTACGTACAACTGATCCAATAGAAAATTTCCTTTTCGGCGTAATGCACTTTTTTTGTTTAGTACGTGTTCTGGAACACGATGCAATGGGGTTTTTGTAAATATCTTCACATGCAACAGCGTTGGTCTGAGCTTGGTTTGCTTTAAATAGTTTAGTGTCTGGTTTAATAGTTGTATGCGAAAATGGGCCAAATTTACGTAAATCAAAGAATGCTTTGTTTTCCAACGTGTTTTTTATATCAGCCAAAATTGTTACTAATGGTTTTTTAGATTTTGTAATTACACGTTTTGTGTCTGTCTCTTGTTTTGTTAATGTGGCTAGTTGCAAATCTAAGCAATCACAAAAACCTGGTTTAGTTCCTGTTTGTGAACAAAAACAGCTTAAACTGCGATATGATATTGTGTTTTCTGAATTCATGTTAATTACTTGATGTAATGTCATCGTCCCTGGTACAGGTATTAAGTCCATTGTTTGTATTTGAATGGTATCTTCAGGGATGTAGAATAGTTTTATTTGAATCCCAGATTTCTTCAACAGCTCAAATGCTGATTCAGCGTTCGTGATATCTGATCCGTAAGCTACCAAGGAATCCATTTTTCTTTTGATGGTACCGCCTATGCCGTCGGCAGCACCCTTACCGTGGGAGGCTTCAAAAAAGTTCCACGTAGCTTTGAAGCCATACATTGTAGTGTATTTTGCAAAGAAATAAAAATTCTTTTTTTGCCTATACTGGCTTGTGGGGCCGTCGGAAAAAAAATGGACCGTATCGACATTGGGATACTGTTCTCTAATATAATTCAAAACCGGTTTTAGGTGTTCCCAAATAGCTTCCGGACCATGATAATTGTTCGCAGAGATAGAACAGAACGGAAGAGGATCACGATTACTATAGATTAAACCAGTGTGGAGGGTAATCTGATTTCGAGATGCACCAAAATGCATTGCTTGAATTTCTCTGTTCAGTTTGGTGACATAATTTTCGGAGAAATCGATGTGTATTGATACTGTGTTATTATCTAAATTTTTAATACACCGCTGGTGTTCAATATACTGATGATGAATGTTGTAGGAGTGTTTTTTAAACTTAGACAATTCTTAGGTAAAAGCTTCAACCAAATCTTTCACTAGTCCAGTTTTTTCAGTTTTCGTTATTTTTTTCGTTATTTTTCTTTCATTACTATTTACTTTACCAGTATATTCATGTGTTTGCATCGACCATTCTAGATTTGTCTCATCTAAGTTGAATTCGAAGGACTTCTTTTCACAAGTAGAACATTCTCCATAGGAGCAATCTTTTGATTTCGGATTACATAAAATTAAGGAAAGTATTTCATCAAGAGACTGAATTTTGATCAAACCCAAGTATTTTAGAACTTTCACTTTCATAAGTATATTTTCATGCTTTATGCAAGCGCATATTTCTCGCCTGTCAACTTTAGGTGGTAAAATGTAGAATGGTCTGTATTTTTTAAACGTCGTCAATTTGCCTTTCCGTCCTTCAGATTTATATTTCTTAAATAGATTTTCCAAAGTATCCAGTAAATACCTTCTCTGTCTTTTATCTTTATGTAACGTTTTAAATTCTTTCTTGCCCGCCGTGGCCCGACTTACATCATCCCTTTCGAAAAATTCTTTAAGTTGATTTAGTAGAGCATAATTTTTTTTCTTCACATGTATGTAACGTATTTTGCCTTTCAATCCTAAATAACTTGATATTTTACCCTTCATTTTGTACTTTTCAACGAAAGAACTATCTACTACACTCTTAATAACGCGTTTAGAATAATTATTTCGTGTGGTTTTGTAACACTGTTTTAAAGAATCTACTAAAACATTATGCTCCAGAAGTTGTTTCTTAACTTTTTCTTTTTCTTCTATGGATATGTTTGGTAAGTTTTGGTTAATGAAACTATCCGCTTTTTTACAAGGAGTCATTTCGACATTTTCTTGAGAAACTGTATGGTCTGTATAATGTGTTACATTATTTTCCTTTTTTAACTGTTCAATATATTTCAGCAATTCTATGTTTTTCCGCTGCATTCTGTTGATTTTTTTTCTATATTTTTTCATTTCCTTAGTAATTGATAGTAATTTAGCTTTCAATTCCACGTTTTCCTTTTTTAATCTATAATTGACTCTATTAATCCTTTTAGGGGGATTTTTATTTTCATCTTCAATATTATTAGATTTCTTGTTTTTTTCCTTCATTTTATCCTCTCTCCATTTTTTTCGCATTTCTTGTTGTTCTTTCTCAGATTGACAATCACTGATCCTTTTTCTATTTCTGTTTGTCCTTTCTGCATTTTTCTTTTTAATCACTTCATATTTTTCAGGGTTGTATCGTTTCAAACGTTCTCTATATTGTTTTTGCCTTTCGGCTTGAGTTGTTCTCTGTATAATCTGTAATAAATAAAAATAATATAACACGTACCTAAATAAAAACACACTATCTTAAAAAATTGGTATATGTATTCAAGTTGCAAATATCATTTGTTATAAAAATATATAGTAATAATAAACAGAGAAAATGACATTATAGCCTTTCACTCTGTTTAATTGATTTAGTGTTTAATGTATTATTACATGTAGCAAAAAGTTCGGACCCTTTTAAAGAAAAATGCACGCACGGAGGAGTGCGAGATTTGCTACAGTTGACGTTTATACGGACCTAATTCGACTACTGAGGGGTCAATAGTAATAATAAATCAGAATAGTATAACACTCTACTCTTATGTAGGTACGTCAGAATAACATTACTCTTTTTTTATTTCGCCGCAGTCGATTAAGTTATGTTAACAGTCTCCTTTATAACATTCCAGTGTGTGACATAACAAACACCATAACACACATAACGAACTGGAACAAACACACTCGAAAATTCAAACCTCAACAATGAATACCGGTCACAAATCATGCGCGATTTCTTTAATAAAACTTGATATACTCTGGACATTTACTATAAATTTTGAATCAGGAACCTATTAAACGATATCTTTGTACTTACCACGTAGAAATTCACAGATAAACTGCCCGAAATTTGTGCACTAAATTATGGAATTTACAATTGTATACGGCTGCGACCACAGAACACAATTACGTGGGGTGATCCAAAAGTAATGATAATCGGTTACTTCAGGTCCGCATAAAAACCCAAAAAAAATATTTTTTGCTTCCTTATATACTCACTACCTCAGCCTAAAAAAATCATATAAATAGATCACGATTTCCGGGAGATACATTCATTTGAATACGAACTGTCAAAGAGATAACATCAACATGTAGAAAAACGAAATTAGAGCTGTCATCAAGTACCTCTGTTTGAAAAAAATGTCTTCAAAAGACATACACAGTGACTTAGTGGAAACATTGGGGACTTTGCTCCTCCATATTCTACAGTTGCACGCTGGGCCAAGGAGTTTAAACTGGGCAGGACATCCACTGAAGATGAACATCGCGAAGGACGCCCATCCACGTCCCTCACTGAAGACAACGTGAAAATAGTCGAAGATGTTGTGTTGGCAGATCGAAGAGTGACCATCAGGCATGTAGCTGAGGTCACAGGGATCTCATATGGCAGCGTTCAAAGAATCCTTGCGAACGAGTTGCATATGAAAAAGGTCTCTGCGCGTTGGGTACCCAGAATGTTAACCGACGAGCAAAAGAAAAATCGAGTTGACATTTCGAGGTCAATCTCGAAAAGTTCCAAGCAGATCAAGAAAATTTTTGGTCCGTTTTGTGACTATGGACGAGACCTGGATCCACCATTTTGATCCTGAAACGAAACAACAATCGATGACTTGGAAGCGGGCCTCCTCACCGACGCCAAAGAAATTCAAAGTTTCAAGTTCGGCGGGAAAGGTTATGGCATCTGTTTTTTGGGACGCTCAAGGCATAATTATGGTGGAATATTTGGAAAAGGAGCCACTATTACGGGCTCTTACTACGCAGACCAAATAAGAAGATTACGGGAGGCCATTAGGAAAAAGACGCGGCAAACTGTGAGCTGGAGTTGTTTCACCAAGACAACGCACCGGCTCACAAAGCCGCAGTTGCGATGGCTGCCATTCAAGAAACGGGATTCGAACTACTCGAACACCCTCCCTATTCGCCAGATCTAGCTCCTAGTGATTTCTACCTCTTTCCTCGGCTCAAGGAACGCCTCCGAGGCAAGAAATTCGAAGACGATAGCGAAGTAATGGCCGCTGTTGAAGCGTTTTGGGAGGTCAGGACAAAGAATTTTTTCAAAGGAATCCTGGGTTTAGAAAAAGATGGACTAAATTTATTGATTTGTTAGAGACTATGTAGAAAAATAAATTATTATTTTAACTTTAATTACCGTGTTTTATTTTCATTATCATTACTTTTGGATCACCCCTCGTACTCTCTACCAAGAGAAGAACGCCAACTTCATACTAAAAAAAGGAAACACGTGTTTATGAATGTACACGAAAAGCGCCTCGGTGGGCGCCCATATAAAACTTTTTTAGCGGGAATTTCAAACCTTTGTATTGTGTAACTTTAAACTTTTTATTTAAGGCATATTCGAGTAATTTTGGCTCAAGCCTCACAAACCTATGGGGTAAATTCCCACACATTTGAGAGGTTGCACCAAAATTACTCGAATTTACTTTAGAGGAGTATGTGGGATAAAATAAAACTAAAAATAGGTATAGTTATGTAATTTTATTTTTTGGAAGATATTGTTTTATACACTATATATTATTATTTATGTTTTTTATTGCTTTTGCAGATAATATTTCCACGCGTAATATTGATTTATAACATATGTTATCGTGAGAGCTATTCTTCACAGAACATTAACGTAAATTTAAATCAGCAAAATTCTCATGTCGAAAACTTAACTCAGCCCAAATACATGATCTGAAATAGATAAAATTCGAGTTAATATAGTAATAATTCCTACAAATAACAATGAATAAATTCAAAATGCTTAAAGACTTACCACAATATTATCAAAAGTTTTTCTATTTTTATTGTAGGAAACCTGCAGAAAGTGATCGGATGATTTTGTGCTTTTTGTTTGCATAATTTTTTTAAATAATAAATTAATTTATAGTCAATATCTCATACAGAGTCAGTATCTCACAAAAATCTTCACACACACAATCGCGAAGAATTGCCTATAAACGAAAATGAAGTATTCTGAGCCGATAATAACTGATTTAACCAAAACGCAATAACAAATATTAAAATCTAAATCATTTTAAATAAATTTGAATCAATTTCAGAAAATATTTTCAATATGAAAGACGTTGACAAACAAATGTCATTTTTTTCTTCTTTAGTTCATGGCTTCTCTTGATAGAATTCTGCTAATATTTTATTAATAAATATTTTTAAATTTAATTTTAATCAATTAGTAGGTCAATTAATTGTGCAAACCTCAAAGTAATATGTATATAATTACTGTAAGGTGCAAACAAAAGAAAAAATATAGCATAGAATTAAAAAAATTCAGTTTCTTCCGATATAATAGTTATGTATATTTGTACCTAATTTTTAAAATGGCAATCTGAAACAACGCGAAAGAATGAAACGGCGATATCTTTTTCTCGCTTTAATTTTACACGCCCACCCCACACATTGATAAAATTATGATTGTGTGCAAGTTTCTCGGGCTTCATACAGAGTTGCATCACCCTGGTTGCGACCACAAATGAAAAAAATATGTCCAAACTGACATTTGACAGTAAGACTATGGTATTGCCCCATCAAAATTAACTAAATAATGTTGTCTACTGTTGAAAACAAAAAATCTACCCCATATTGAATCGGAATAACACACTGGATAACTTTTGGAGACACAAATTAGAATAGGTTTTTTTTTCCACTACCATTGTATTATTGCAATAATTTATACATTATCACACGGCATCTATATTGCTTTAAAAGTAAACTACAATTTTAAAACCATAATGCTACATTATTTTTCTTGATGCAATTTTTCGCCCTCTAGGTTGATAGGAGACAAATAAATTTTTGTATGCAGCTTTATTTCGTTGATTCAAAAATATTTTTTATTTCTTATGTTTAAGCTTCTCGAATATTCTGGTTATTTCTATATTATTCTAAGCATGATTATCAATATATTATTAAATAATAATATTATCATACTATTTGTTAGCGCATGGTATTCACAATCAAACATGGGCTCACCTCAAAACTTTTAAATAGTACATTTTTTTATGACCTTACCCACCTATAGATACATAGAATTGTATATTTTAAAATATCGAGCTGTAGGCATGACGCATGGGCTAAACTTATATCTTTAATTTTGTGTTTCAAAGTATGTTTCACATAGACTACCACCCCATCGTTCTGATTTAGCCGACATTCCGTGTAATATGAGCAGTAATTATATATCTGGGGTATGGGTTTATTTCTATTGATTCTACACTCCGTCAAAACAACAACATCCGTATTAAATTTAAAGTTGGACAAAGTCAATATAAAGTCGTTAAAATTACAATATATGCTTGATGGCAAAGTCATTCATTTTTACATGTATATGCTTACTTAGCTCAGTAATATCACATTCAAAGGAGTGTGCCAGCTCTAGTCCGTCTATTTCTTGTAGTGTTCCTATTGTATCATTCATATATGTAGATATTTAAAGAAAATTTGTTATTTCTATAAATGGCTTAAATTTTTGGATTTTAGGATTTTTGGATTTTAGTGTGTAGGGTTGTAGTTGTGTATTGTATTATTTGAAAGTAGAAGTAAATTCTACGATTGCAAGTGTATGTATGTGTATTTGTATGGAGTTTAGAGGTTAGTGATGTTGAAAATTGTGTGTGAGGATATGTGTAAGGCATATTTAACTAAATACATAATTGAATATATATGTATGTGACAAGATTCTATCGAACATATGAGAAGCAAACATAGTTTGTGATATTATGTGCATAATATATCAATCAAAAAAACATCAAACAACAGTATTAAAATTTTGTTACAGATGCAGAAAGAAGGGTAGTACATCGAACCTTGGACATCTAAGACTAGTCATTTTTCCAGTAGAAGTTGATGGACTTGTACTTCACTTCTTATCAGGATAATTGGAGATTTTCTTTGGAGGTTCATTTTTCCATACGTAAACCTTTCCATAGGCGGTCCAGCAGAACTTAAACCCTTTCGATTTTGTTAGGTCACGCACTAAAAAATATAATCGCGAGCCTTTGGCAGTTAGATACTCAAAGAGAAAAACAGACATGTCCTCACTGGTCTTAAAGCCTAGATGCTTAGCGCAAATTTTGGAATTATTTTTGATGTTAAAAGTCTACGACATTTTCAAAAAATCTGCCTTTAATAATGCTGAGTTTGTTTACACTATAATGGGAGTGTTTTTCTGATCCGGTTTTTTTCCACGCAGCCTGTAGTATGTTCTTTATGTCGTTCTTATTTATTTTACAATCCGTAGTCTCTGAAGACGTGTAGTCATTTCAATTAGATCCTGCTTGGATTAATTTTCCTTTCGAGGAACATTTTTCATTTGAAAAGTGGTTTTACGTGTTGCAATATTCAAGCTTATTCTCCAAAAACATTATATATTCCCTATCTTCCCTAACATGATTTTGTAGTGAAACAATTTGCTTTTTAAACTCTTCATTCTGAGCGGTTAATACCGAGAGCGAACTCTCAATATTTTGGTTTGATAGGCGAACTTCCCTAAGGGTAGAAGTTAGATCATTGAGGTTCTTTGCTTGTTTCGCAGTTATGGCCATCAATTTACCCATTTCCGCTTTAAGTTCCATAAATTGGTCATATCCCAAGTTATCATTGTGATGCACTAACCTTTGCGTACGTTGTGTTAAAAAAAAATTCCATCTTCTGAGAGGCAAACTGATATTTCTGGATCCATAACATTTTCATTGTGTTTCTCAGTCATGTTGTTGTTGATATTAGGACGTCAAAAGTGTACAGGAGCACAGAGGTCTGCGAGTCACACAGTGGGACAGGGTCTCCACCAGCGGCAGCGCGGCAGGACGTCGGTGCGCACGGGTATTGGCCGGGCGAGATTACGCCTTCCGGGGCAAGCAGCAAACAGTGGTGGGCGGCGCCGGCTCTGCGATGAATCAGCGTAGCCGAGTACTAGGCGCGTACCAGGAGAACACTGTAGAATCACCTCCTCACTTTTATGCATTCCTGCTTCTTGCATTCGAATTAATTAATTTAATTTTTTAGTTAAACTTTAAAATAAAATTCGAAAAAGCAATTATATTTATTCAATGACATTTGTACTATTGCTTACTCGTATACTACGTATCTCTTGGTAGAGAGTAATTGTGTTCTGTGCTACGTATGGTTACTCGAGGGTCGAGGCACATGAGTAAAGAAACCGTACTCGAGCTCCGAGTAAGAGTGGGAAGGCATCATTGGAGAATCATAATCAACTCTCTCTATTTTACGATCTGTTCATTAAAATAGATCAGGTTATTTTTGCCTACTTGGTGATTGAATACGAAACTAGGAAGTATTTTTTTAATATTTTTTTTTAACATTATTATTTCTTAAAAATATGTTGAAGATTTTTTTTTTAATTGTCCCGACGATAGTAAATATATTATATCGATTCCAAATTTCATGATTCATAAAAAATAACTTGACATGTTGGGATTGTTTTTGAAACTTAACATTTTTTTTAATAAACATTTGGCTTAAAAATTATAAAAAAAATCATCCCGACATGTCAATTTAGTTTTTTGAATTTCGCAACTTGGAATCGACCCAGATATACGAGTACAATTGATACAATTCTTCAAAGTTTTCTTGAATTAGATAATTTTTTTAAGGGCTTTTATAGTAAAATTTTCCTTGTATAATTTAAAAATAATCGACTTTTGTGAAAAGTTATTTATTTTATTATTTAATTTATTCAAAGATAATACTAAATAAATAAATATATATTCATTTGAAAGTTTACCAATTACGGGAACTTCAAAATAGACTAGCAGAATTTTCTGCTTTTAGAATGTGCTTGCTAAAAATATAATTGGCATAAAAGAAATGGTAAAAAAGTTTATTCATTAGTTACCAAAAGTAAAATATATGCAAAAATATATTTTCGACATTTACAATATAAGAAACATGAGCATTTTCATAATTTTTTAATACTGATTAAATTCCATTTCTGTTTCATTAGGTGATCCAATGCATCCCTCGGTTGATTTATCTAGTTCAGAAAATGTATAATTTCCAGTCCTTATTTCTTCTTCTTCGTCATCTTCTTCACGACAATATTCCCTTTCATTATCATCATTATCATTTAATGGATTATCATCTTCTAAAACTATTTGCGTTGTTGATGCGTTTTCGCAACTTTGCTCATGGCAACTTTTGCAAAATTGGTTACATTTCAAACCACTTTTCTTACAGCTACATCTAGCTAATGTGCAGTTATTTTTGCAACCATAAAACACCTAAAAATTCATGTTAGAACATGTAATTATAAACGGAATAATAAAGAAAAGTAATAAATATTAACCTAAGTGTACACACTTTTTCAATAAGTTCCTTTGGTGCTGGATCTGAAGTTGACGTAATAGGCAGCATCATAAATAATGTCTTTCTCCATCCCCATTCTTCAGGATTCAAAGTATTGCCCAACCATATTTGAAATAATATACACGATTTGTGTGTTCACGCAATGATGATTCTGTTGGTGGTAGAGAAGCTAATACAACTTCTTTTTTAAATGCAGCTGCTGATGCTGTAAATAAAGTGTATCTTAAATCACCAATCTTTAAATTATCACTTATCAGCATCACCATGGCCGTACAGACATAATATTATTCTTTCGGCAACTTCATATAATGTATCATCTGAGCTATTTTGTTCGTAAAAAACTGTTATCAATTGCTGTAGCTCCGGTTTCTTCTTTAATAAAGAGGTGATGCTTGTTTTCCCTTTTTTTAAAGATAGCGCTTGTTGTGTCGCAGTCGGCAAACGCATGTGCAAAAAGCAAAAATGATTTTAAATCTTGGTTATTCTGCATTGAATACAGAACATTTGCATTTCTTCCAGGACTTTTTTGAGAAAATAGATGATTTCAGAACCTGAAGAAAGGGAAATTAATTAAAATTAGTAAGTCGATATCATTTCCAACTATCGTAACAGGTTAATTTGCAGATTTTGCTTTCAATTCAATAGCTGTTCTAACTATCAAAAGATCTGCATCTTCTTCGGCAATACTACAGTTTATCTTCTTCTGTAGCAAATAATTACTCAAAAAATCAACAAACTTCTGTTTGTTTGCAATGTTTGTAAGGAATTTGGTTTGAGTTAGTGTTAATAATTTATCTGGTGAAATATCCACATCGGCAGCTACACACTTTTGTTTCCTACGATATCTCTCGTAAGACTTTATGCCTGTTTTTTCTCGTGTATATCCATCAAAACTGACAGTAGCGTGTAATCCGAAGCGTTTGACGATGAATGTCGATGTATTTTTTTCCATGAGGCCAAACTACATGGTGAATAATCCTCACTCTTGCACCCTCAGATTTTCACCTGTTTCGGTCTCTTCAGAATTCTTTAGTTAGTGTTAGGTTAACAACAAGAGAGGACTGTCAATACTACTTGTCGCATTTTTTAATCAAAAATCCCAAGAATTCTACACCAGAAGGAAGTTAGCGTAGAACATTTTTTTTAAATTAAATTGTATGCCAATTAATTGCTCTTTAAATGCTCCCTTAGAATCTGTAATTGCTCCACGTCTAATTATGATTAATTTTTTTTAAATTTAATTATCGATAATTTAATTTTGCTATAAAACATAAAATATCTACTTTAAATTATACTGTATGCCAATTAATTGCTCCATAAATGCTCCAGTAGAATCCGTAATTGCTCCACGTCTATTACTATTAGTTAATTAAAAAAAAATTTACAGAAAATTTAATTTTGCTAAAAAACATATAATATCTACTTTTTTTAAATTAAACTGTATACCAATTAATTGCTCCTTAAATGATCCAGTTGAATCCGTAATTGCTCCAGGTCTATTCTATTAGTTAATTTATAATTTTTTTTTAATTTAATTATCGAAAATTTTATTTTGCTATAAAACATAAAATATCTACTTTTTTAAATAAAACTGTATGCCAATGAATTGCTCCTTAAATGTCCCTTAGAACCCGTAATTGTTCCACTTCTATTGCTATTAGTTAATTTATAATTAATTTAAAAAAAATTATCGAAAATTTAATTTTTATTAAAAGATAAAATATCTACTTTTTTAAATTATACTGTATGCCAATTAATTGCTCCATAAATGCTCCAGTAGAATCCGTAATTGCTCCACGTCTATTATTATAAGTTAATTTAAAAAAAAATAAAAAAAATACAGAAAATTTAATTTCGCTATAAAACATATAATATCTACTTTTTTAAATTAATCTGTATGCAAATAATTGCTCCTTAAATAATCCAGTTGAATCCGTAATTGCTCCAGGTCTATTCTTATTTGTTAATTTATATTTTTTTTAAATTTAATTATCGAAAATTTTATTTTGCTATAAAATATAAAATATCTACTTTTTAAATAAAACTGTATGCATATGAATTGCTCCTTAAATGTTCCCTTAGAACCCGTAATTGTTCCACTTCTATTGCTATTAGTTAATTTATAATAAATTAAAAAAAAAAATATCGAAAATTTAATTTTGCTATAAAACATAAAATATCTACTTTTTCAAATTAAACTGTATGCCAATTAATTGCTCCTTAAATGCTTCAGTAGAATTCGTAGTTGCTCTACGTCTATTACTATTAGTTAATTTATAATAAATTAAAAAAATAATTATCGAAAATTAAATTTTGCTATAAAACATAAAATATCTACTTTTTTAAATTAAACTGTATGCCAATTAATTGCTCCTTAAATGCTCCAGTAGAATCCGTAATTGCTCCACGTCTGTTCCTATTAGTTAATTTATAATTATTTCTTTTTAATTTAATTATCGAAAATTTTATTTTGCTATAAAACATAAAATATCTACTTATATATATAAATACCCAAAAAAATTATAATCGATAAGTTATGAAATCGTGGATTGTTATGAATGGATTGGACAAATACACAATCTATGCTATTCAAGGCATTGATGAATAATTGAAATGTTTCCTTGTACTATACAAAAGTTTCACTTCAATCGTGTGTCTTCAAGACACACACTGGTTTCTATATTAATTATTATAAATATTGCAAAAATTCATTTTTGTTTTTTAATTAATAAAGCAAATTGAGAGCAATTCTTTAAGCAAAAAAAAATTTAAATTAACTAATAGTAACAGACGTGAAGCAGCTACGGATTCTAAAAGAGCATTTAAGGAACAATTAATTGGCATACAGTTTAATTTAAAAAGTCATCGATCACGATCGATGAAAAAAGTAGATATTTTATGTTTTTAGCAAAATTTAATTTTGGAAAATTAATTTTTTAAATCAATTATAAATTAACCAATAAGAAAAGACGCAGAGCAATTACGGATTCTAAGGGAGCATTTAAAGGGCAATTAATTGGCATATAGTTTAATTAAAAAAAAAGATATTTTATGTTTAATAGCAAAATTAAATTTTCGATAATTTTTTTTTAATTTTTTTTAAATTAGCTAATAGTATTAGATGTAGACCAATAACGGATTCTACTGGAGCATTTAAGGCGCAATTAATTGGCGTACAGTTTAATTAAAAAATGAGATATTTTATGTTTTATAGCAAAATTAAATTTTCAATAATTAAAAAAAATATATAATTAACTAATAGCAATAGACGTGGAGCAATTACGGATTCTAAGGGAGTATTTAAGGAGCAATTAATTGGCATACAGTTTAATTTAAAAAAAATGTTCTACGCTAACTTCCTTCTGGTGATTTCTACAACAACGGGATTATGTCACTACCTACAAGTTGGCAACAAGTTATCGAACTAAATGGCACATATATATTATAATTAAATGTAATTAAACTTTGAAAAAAAATGTCTTGAATTTGTATGTATAAAATACGAAGAAACTTTTTCCCCGACATATCTTCATAATTAAAATTACATGTTAGATACAAAGTAATAATAGCACATATTCAAGGAAATGAAATTTTCGAATTATTTATTATTGTCATACTTCATTTTGCCACACCCTAGAGATGGTAGTTTCTTTAAATTTATATATATATACCATCCCTGGTGTATTCTGAATTATAGAAAAGTTAAAGCTCCGTCTTCAGAATGCGAAATTATTACATTCTTTTTAGTTCTTTAAAGTCGACGTTCACTTTTTATTAATAAATATTTTTTGTAGTTAAAGGTGCAAGAGTTTATTAAAATATTGTGTTATAAATAAAAAATATAATAAGGGATTAGGCAAAGGTGTCTTTAAGTGATTTAATTATTGTTATCGTTAAAATCAACATTAGTTTGTTTTTGGCTGTCTATAGATTACGAACCTATTTAAAAAAGAAACAGAATCTTGAGAGCTAGTCATTAATGATTGAAATTATTTGGAACAATAGGGAAATAAAAAAGTCTTAAACTGCTGACTTTTAATGTCAATCCAAATTTTATCCATGGTAACTTGTTTTAACATGAGTTTTATTGTTACATCAATAGATGGCGTCAGTAGTCTTTTATAAAGCGATGTCGTTGTACACTAACTACAGTGTTAAGCTCTAGACTGCAAAGCATTAGATACTTGTTTATATTCACAGTTATTAGAAATTTTTGACGACGGCGAGGAATTCGTCCGTTAATTTGTTAATATAGTCATGAGTTCATGACCCATGACTCTGAGTTGGGTTGGATTTGGACTAGTTTAAATTATTACCTAAGCTAAGTCACAAAATCTAAATACTTAATATTTATAAGGTATCGAACTATCGATTAATGTATTACAGATCGATCCTTTACCGTTATAGTATTGTATTGTCTAGGATTCAGTATGAAAATACAGGCAAAGTAGATTTATCATCCTTTAGCAGTGGAGGACACATTTTTTTATGATCCACTAATATTTTTTCGATTTATTTTTTAAATACATACACAAAAACTTTTTCTTTTTATATTTACATCAAATTTGATATTTTTTGATACTAAGTTATCAGTGCACCAAGTGTTGTAGGTTCGATTCCCACTTGGAAACAACTTCCTTTAATCCGTAAATATTTTTCCGAGTTTTTCTTTAAAATAATCTATCTTTTAAATATAAAAAATCTATCTCTCTTTTTATATTTAAAAGTAAAATTTTTATCTTAGTTAATATCTCATGAACATAAAAATTATCGGTGACAGTATTGCATTGAGAAAGTAGTCATCCTGGTCACTTTGCAGTGCACGGAGTGATGTGGTTTCGATCCCCACTCTTGACACAACTTTTTGTGATCCCAAATATTTTTTATTGTTTTTTCAATACACAAATACCTATTTTTCGTTTTACATTTGCTGGTAGCATCTTATTTTTTTTTTAATTATTCAAATCTAATAAAAATTTCAAATTGTAATTTTATACTGAATCCTAGACAATACAATACTATATTGGTAATAAATGATCGATCTGTAATACATTATTCATCTTAATATATAAAAATTAATATTTGTTTGTTATTATTTTATGCGGTAAAACTTTGTTAACATATTGCTTGCACTTTCGCGAAGGTTATAGGCATAGTTGGACCCGGTAGGCAGCGCTGTTGTACAATCCAGATATCACCCGTGCGCAGCCGGGGCAGATCACTAGTGCCTAATATATATTAAGTATTCAGCTTATGAGGGTTGGGTAATAAATTAGCCGTATCTAACTCATCTCATGGCTAATGACGACGAAAGCGAAATAATGACGAAATTGACGATGAAGGAAATAAGACTACTGACGCCATCTATTTATGTTTAACTCAATGTCTTCTTTGGGTCATAGCGCACATGTGGGATAGTTGCGTGATAAGACATCGTTTTATTTCAAAGCAAAATAATTAAAGTGGTTCTGTCCAGCCTAAATAATTAGACAGAGGATAAAAAAAACATTAATTACTTCTCATTAATTTCCCTTAATGCGTAACTCCAGAGAAACGTTACATTCACAAAAAAGGGATTTCTTTTTTATAAATGTAGATAAAAACCTATTTCGGATTTTTTTTTAATAATGCTGTAGTATAAATAAAGGGCATTTAAACCTAAGTGAATAATATCATATAAAAAGCTCGTTTATTCATGTATTATAAAACTGTAAACTATTAATTTATGATTGTTGTGTAATGTATATTAATTAATGAGCAATAAACTTTCGTTAATTTAGTCTTGTAGCGGGTGGAAGGAAAAGGGAAGATCTCCCGCCAGGCAAGGTGTTCTGCCCGGGGAGCGGCCAACGCTCCGAGTGGTAGTTCGGAGCTATTGTATATATACTGTTTTTAATTCGGAACTTTTGATAGCGCGATTTAGGCTTCGATGTATTTCGCTTGTGGTGCGACGACAGTGCCGCCACATCACCCCCCTGCTCAGACCGGAGGTCGATAGTGCAGTCTAGATGTCGACGAATGAGCAAGTGCCAGGGAATTGCCTTGTAGTCTGCGGTGAGTCGAGAAGAAGGCAAGTAATCTGCGAGAGTGCCGTGAAGCAGAGGCGAGCAGTAAGGCTCAGAGCCGTGCCGAACACTGTAGCGCAGAGAGTAGCTTGAAGGAACAGGAAGCATTATTATAGTGCTGCGATGAACCTTTGAAAAGCCAGATGGCTTGCAGGATGTGAAGACTGAATATTTGCTCGGGAGCGAATGAATGGGGTACTTGAGAACGATGACGAGGATTTGAAGTTGTAGTTTCCGAAGGTTCTTGGTTGCGTGTTCATATCACGTCGGTTGGTCACCACTGTAGCGGGTGGAAGGAAAAGGGGAGATCTCCCGCCGAGAAAGGTGTTCTGCCCGGGGAGCGGCCAACGCTCCGAGTGGTAGTTCGGAGCTATTGTATATACAGGGCATTTTTGAAACGCTCCCGAAAACGAAGACAGATGATAGTACTAAGGATACCTATGATGCTGGGTCACAAAGAAATTCGATCCCGAATAATCATGAAAATACGTAAACATAAAATCAGCAGTGAAACTTAAAAAAGAAAATCAGCTGACAATAGGGTCAATATCCTCGCGGGCGCCGAACTCTTACCTAGATCGGTACGAAACAATGCATTAGGTATACTGCTTACTCACTCTACCCTTCCCTTTCACACACACGCTGCTTCGTGTCGCCTCGCGCTGTGGAATTTACACATGCTTCAAGGACGTTACAATAATTTTAGTTTTTGAGACAGTGCCATGTTGACTATCACGAGCGATAGTTCAATTGTTTTGTTTATTAAATTATTGTCGTTATTACTTGTTATTTATTAATTAATGATGTTGTTCTTGTTGTTACGTTTTGTGTTTTTTGTTTTGTTTTAATAATGCCTAACGCGTAGGTACGTTTATAGTGCTCGTGAATACGGCAACATGTTAATGTGCCTTGAAGAATCTCATAAGGCCACGGAGGATCGGTAAGCTGTTTCATACCTAATTTTTTTTTTAAATAACTTAGTACTGAACTGATCTGAATAGGTACATAACTGTATACATCAGAATAATAAACATGCCTACACATTGGATAAAAAAGTATGACTCTAACCTTGTTAACATTTTATTTAAGTATTTTTTTCATTAGCGGGGAATCGAACCAGTTATTTGGTTTATTTAAGCAAATTTTTTTTAAATAACTTGTTAACATTTTATTTAAGTATTTTTTTCATTAGCGGGGAATCGAACCAGTTATTTGGTTTATTTAACCTGTGAATTCGAATTAAAGTGGCTACGTGGAGACAAGCACAGTGGCAAAATAGTAGCTTAAGTAGATAAGTTAGGTATTTAGACAAGTGTTGTAAATTATTAGGTATTGTGGTACCATCGCTAGTTGCGGGCCGTGCGAATTCGGCGTTCGCGCGTACATTGACCCCAAGTCAGCTGATTGTAATTCAGTAATTCCACTGCTGGTTTTATGTTTCAGTATTTTCATGATTTTTTTTGTGAAATATCTTTTCAAATAACTGTAATAACATGATGGAGCGTGAATAAAGTTAATAAAACGTTGTGAAAAGATGATTTTTTTTTCCTCGGGATCGAATTTTTTTGTGACCCATCATCATAGGTATCCTTAGTACTATCATCTGTCTTCGTTTTCGGGAGCGTTTCAAAAATACCCTGTATACTGTTTTTAATTCGGAACTTTTGATAGCGCGATTTAGGTTTCGATGTATTTCGCTCGTGGCGCGACGACAGCGCCGCCACAGTCTTTATTGATGTGTTAAAGTGTCAAAATGTGACGTGGTAAGGACTTAGGCCCGTATTAATAAACGTTATTCAACGACGAACTCAAGTGCGTAATCATTTGATACGCCCTCATTACGAAATCAGCATCTCAAGATCGTTGCTAATTAATAAACACATAAAAACAGTATCTCAAAACGCTGTACTTAGGAATACTGTTCTGTGACTTGCACTCAAGTATACATACTTGAGAGTCGAGTTTCGTTTATTAATCAGTGTGGCACTCAGCTGATATCGTAAACCTAAACCGCATCTTGAGATATGTTTATTAATAAGATCATAACCTCAAGATTGTACTCAAGTGCGTGTACTTGAGCTGAGTAACGTTTATTAATACGGGCCTTAGAATTTAACTACAGCTCTTCAAGTGTCTAAGCAATCCTAGTCAGTCTGTGCAAAGTGTCATAGATAACGTAATATAATTCAATGTAGTAAAAGACTTATGAAAGAAACAATTATGCTGGATTAAGAAAGGGAATGGGGTGTATGAATCAAGTTTCTTTATATGCGCCTTATTACACAGAAGTATATGGCCAAAAACCAAAAAGTTTTATGTGTTTTTATGGACTCACTATTCCCTAGGCATATTAATATCTTAGGTCCGTATTAATAAACGTTACTCAACGACGAACTCAAGTGCGTAATCATTTGATACGTCCTCATTACGAAATCAGCATCTCAAGATCGTTTCTAATTAATAAACACATAAAAACAGTATCTCAAAACGCTGTACTTAGGAATACTGTTCTGTGACTTGCACTCAAGTATGCACACTTGAGAGTCGAGTTTCGTTTATTAATCAGTGTGGCACTCAGCTGATATCGTAAACCTAAACCGCATCTTGAGATATGTTTATTAATAAGATCGTAACCTCAAGATTGTACTCAAGTGCGTGTGCTTGAGCTGAGTAACGTTTATTAATACGGGCCTTAGTGACAGTGATGAACGAGGTTTAGGCCGGCCACATACATACGGAATTCCGTTTCGGGATCCCGTTTCGATATTCCGATTCGAGATTCCGAACGCAGCAAGTCCATATAAAATCTATGACCCGCCACACACGTACGGAATTTTTCCGTACGGAATTTTCTCCGATTCGAGATTCCGTATGACCGCCTGTGCGTTCGGAATCCCGAACGGAAAAAAGCCGCTCCGAACGCAAGTCTTCCATAGATTTTGTACGAGTCACAACACACATACGTAAGTTCAGTACGGAACGCGCTCAGCAGTGTTCGTCGCACGACCGAAGCGGGTAGGTGTGTTTATGTATGTTTTTACATTTAATCTTATAGGTGTATAGCTTTTCGTAACCTTTCATCTTATTTTATTTAATAATTCGTCGAAAGAGTATCTATATTTAAAGCATATCTCTGGATAGATAGATCTTTTTACATAATATTGACTATATTGCAAGATTAGGGTGATAAGGGGATGCACCCAGTAACAATGATACAGCAATAATGGAATCGCGATCAGAAAATCGTCGTCATTATTCGCTGGCAGAATGTCTAGACTCAATGGCTAACCTCTCTCAACTGACCCTTGTTATTCCGAATGGAAATAAACATATGTGTGTGATGTGTTCACGGAATTCCGTTTCGGGATTCCGTTTCGATATTCCGATTTGGAATTCTGTATGTATGTGGCCGGCCTTATTGTAGCAATGTGGCTTATCCACGGAAATCGCGACCCGTATTATTTGGTGACGTTGCGTGAGGGCGCCACCTTGTAGCTGTTGATATCGGGCTCGTACAAAATAAGTTTTAAATATTGGAAATTGTCTATTAAACAGTTTTAAAAAGTTGTGTGTTTAGAACTAGTGTGTATCAGTGTAAAAAAACATTAATTTACCAGTGAAAAAATTAATAATAGTGTGAGAAATAAACTTTAAAATCATAAACCGTTATTTATAAAATTTAAATTATACAGTGCAAAATTCATTAAATTACTGAAAAAAAACCAAATGTGTGATAATCTACACATACTATTGTTAACAGGAAGTGTCTTAAAAATCTAATTTTATTTGAATAAACTTATCATTTTTTTCATAACCTAAATCTTTGTTAAATAACACTTACTTAAAAACAATCATTGCAAACTTGATAATAGCGCCATCTACTGTTAAATAACTGTATCGTTTCATATGATTATTTTCGAATCTTACAACATTTAACCCAACCTGTAAATTGATACTAGAGGACGATAAAATAAAATATGGAAGTAATCACCAAAATTTTAAGAAGTATTCAAGAAGATATGAAACAACAAAAACAAGAAATGAAAAATATGAAAGATGAAATTACAAAATCAATAAATGAAAAGTTTAAAAATATCGAAATAAAAAATTTGCTACTGAAAGAAAAAATTGAAAAACAACAAAAAACCATGGAGAGTTTAGATAGAACAATGCGCAGAAGAAATATTATTTTCTTTGGTATTAGTGAAGAAGAAAACCTACCATGATCTGGAGAAAAACAGATTAGAGTTAATAAACGCACACATAAAAGCAAATTGTGGAGCCAACAACACAGAGTACATTAGAAGACTAGGCAAACCGAGCGAAAAAGTCAGACCGGTGATTGTAAAATTCACCACGATGGGTAAAAAGATAGAATTATTAAAAAAGAAAAAACTCCTCAAGAGCACACCATACAACATACAAGAAGATTTTCTATTAAAAGTGCTTCAAAAAAGAAAAGAACTACAAGTAAAGCTTAAAGAAGTCCAAGAACAGGGAAAAAGAGCCTTCCTGAAATACGATAAAATAATAATCATCATCATCATCATTACAGCCCTTCACAAGTCCACTGCTGAACATAGGCCTCCCCCACGGAATGCCACAAAGCACGGTCCCGAGCCACCTGCATCCATTGACTTCCTGCATGTCTTACCAGGTCGTCACTCCATCTAGTGGGGGGACGCCCTACACTTCGCCTGCCGGTACGAGGCTGCCACTCGAGAACCTTTCTTCCCCATCGGTTGTCGGTTCTTCGAGCTATATGGCCGGCCCATTGCCACTTCAGCTTACTAATCCTTTGGGCTATGTCGGTTACTCTGGTTCTACTGCGGATCTCCTCATTTCTAAGTTTATCACGCAGAGAAACCCCGAGCATAGCCCTCTCCATAGCTCGCTGAGCGACCTTGAGCTTCCTCATACGGCCAGCAGTGAAGGACCACGTCTCAGTTCCGTATGTCATCACTGGCAACACGCACTGGTTGTACAATTTAGTTTTGAGGTTTTGAGGTATGCCTGACGAGAAGATGGGTCGTAATCTCCCGAACGCTGCCCAGCCGAGTTGAATCCGTCGATTGACTTCTCGGTCGAAGTTGGACTTACCTAGTCGGACTATTTGTCCCAGGTAAACATATTCGTCAACAACTTCGAGCTTAGTGCTCCCAACAACTACCGGCATAGGTGTGACATGGACATTAAACATGATTTTTGTTTTGTCCATGTTCATCTTGAGACCTATCCGTTGGGAGACACTATTGAGGTCATTGAGCATAGTGCTTAAGTCCTCCAGCGATTCTGCCATAAGGACTATATCGTCGGTAAATCGAAGGTGAGTGATGTACTCGCCATTGATGTTAATACCGTATCCTTTCCAGTCCAGTAGCTTGAAAACGTTTTCCAATGCAGCGGTGAAGAGTTTCGGGGATATTACGTCACCCTGTCTTACACCTCTCTGCAGTTGGATAGGTTTCGTACTCTGGTTCTGTACTCGGATAGCCATCGTAGCCCTACTGTACAAACACTTCAGCACCTCGATATACCGACAGTCCACTTGGCACCGCTGAAGGGACTGCAGCACCGCCCAAAATTTCGACGGAATCAAAGGCTTTCTCATAGTCCACATACGCAAGGCAAAGTGGCAGATTGTACTCGTCGGTCTTCTGTACAATTTGCCGAAGGGTATGTATGTGGTCTATGGTGCTAAAGCCTTTTCGGAAACCGGCTTGTTCGGGAGGCTGGAAGTCGTCGAGTCTGCATGCGAGACGATTCGTAATGACTCTCGAAAACAGCACGTAGACGCGGCTCAGAAGGGAAATCGGTCTGTAGTTCTTCAAGAGAGCGTTGTCGCCTTTCTTGAAGAACAAGACCACCGCACTTCTACTCCACGCCTCCGGTGTAATGCCACCATGGAGGACGGAATTAAAGAGCTTCTGAAGGACTTCAAGTACCGGTTTTCCACCCGCTTTCAGAAGCTCCGCTGTAATTCCATCCTCGCCTGGGCCTTGCCGTTTTTAAGGTGCTGGAGAGCCATTCTAATCTCGCTCAGACTGACGTCCGGGATATCATCGGAATAGTGTCGGATAAGACTTGCTCTTGGATCGTTACTCACACTTGCGCGTGGCTCCAACGATGACGTATACAGCTGCCCATAGAACCTCTCAATCTCACTCAAAATCTCAGGTGTACCGGAAACGATGCTGCCACAATCGGTCTTCAGCTTCGACAGTTGGCTCTTTCTGGCAGACAGATCTCTGGCAAAGACTTTGGAGCCCTGGTTCCGCTCGATCGATTCTTCAATACGAGCTGTATTGAAATTGCGCAAGTCCCGCCGCATGCATTTGGAGATCTGTCTGTTCAGTTGCCTGTATGCTGTCAAATCTGCTGAAGACTGCAGCTTCATCTCCCGTCTAACAACCATGAGATTAAGAGTGTGATCGGAGAGTTTTTGTGTTCTTCTGTGACGGGTCTTACAGAACTTAGCTCTGACCGCATGGACAGTTTTCACAAGCTTGTCATTCATATCGTCCACTGCATTGCAAAATTCTAGGCACTGAAAACGATTTTGTAACTCGAGCTGAAAGTTTTCGGGACTTTGGATTAGAGCACGAGGGGGACGGAGCGTTGACTTCATTAGACGTGACCTCTCCAACTTAACGTTTAGGTTCAGTGTGCCTCTCACCATTCGGTGATCGCTGCCAGTTTTCACCCTCGCGATCACTGAGACATCACTGAACAGTTGTCGTCTGGTCGTCATAATGAAGTCATTCTCATTTTTTGTCGAACCGTCGGGGCTCGACCAGGTCCACTTTCTGTGGGGCCGCTTTTGGAAGAAAGAATTCATCATAAAGAGTCCCTCTTTCTCCATAAAGTCTGCCAACTGCTGGCCCCTTGGGTTCCGTTGCCCTATTTGGAATTTCCCTACTTTCAGCTCACCGCTCTCTCTTGTGCCTAGTTTTGCGTTGAAGTCTCCCATTAACACCGTATAGTGGGTTTTGGAGGAATGCATGGCTCTAGAGATATCCTCATACATTTCCTCCACCTCCTCATCGGGGTGTGCCGAGGTTGGTGCGTAAACCTGTATGACCTTCAGCGAATACCGTTTGGTGATTCTGAGTATAAGGTACGCAACCCTCGTCGACACACTCCCGATCTTTACAACGTTGTTAACGAGAGACTTGTGGACGATAAATCCGACACCTCCTTGGGATAGATGGTCGCCCTCCCGGTGATAGAATAAGTTGCCGGATTCGAGGATTACCGTGTCCTCCCCCTCTCTTCGGACCTCGGATAGTCCTATTATATTCCAGCGTAACTTATCTATCTCTTCTTCCAGCTCCAGGATCTTCTCGTCAGTCCTCAGGGTGCGTGCGTTATATGTTGCCAGGTCGAGTCGTCGTAGGTGGCAACCGAACCTCCACCGGAGATTCTTAGCACCCCCTGCCCCGCCGTTACCATGGTCGCCACCGTAGCCAGGAATAGCGGGGCCGCCGGGGACTGGGGGCCGTTTCTTTGTGTCGTCACTCATGGGGGGTATATTGCCATAGTTGCCACGCTTGGCGAGCGGGTTGGCAACCGCAGTTTTTTTATTGTTTTTTGGCTTTTATCAGAAAGATGCTGCTGCCCATCTTCTGTATCAGTTTCCCTTTGTCGCCTCTTACGACACCCACGGGAAGATATGGGGTAGTGGGTATTCTTACCCGCCACTACACGGGGAAAATAATAATATTTAAAGGAAATCAAGGCGCTGAGACAAACAAACCGTACTACAAAATCAAACAAAAGAATTCTATCAGAATCTCTAGAGGTAACTATGTATATCGGTAGAGGAAATCAACAAACCAAGTAACAAACAACCCACAAAGAAAACAAAATCAATAAACAATAATTGACACGAAAACCTAAAAATTCAGAAAACTCTACCCAAATAAGCAACAATACAGAATAACAATCACCTGCAGCCCCTCTTCCTCTCCCAATACGGCTAGTCCCCGCAGGAGAGAACGACTGTAATCCTAACCCTCTAACTAGCACTTCTTAAAACATCCCTAGCCAATATAAAATACGACATAATAGGGCTATCAGAGATACGAAGAATTGGGAACCACATAGTAGAAGATGAAGACGAAGAAAATGAAGATGATATATTTTGCCACACGGGGATATCCGGAGGCCTCTATGGCGTGGGATTTCTGGTAAAAAAGAAGTATAAATGTTATATACAAAACTACACAGGGCTTTCGGAAAGAGTGTGTGTACTCAAATTAAGGTTTCAGGAAAAATAATTGTCCATTATTCAAGCATACGCACCTACACTAGACGCAACAGACCAAAAGATGCATGAGTTCTATAACACAATACGAAAAGCGCAATCCATTCCTGCAAGCAACCTTATTTTAATGGGCGACTTCACCTGCAAGATTGGACAACGGGAATGTAAAGAACTAAAGGTTATGGCACCTTTCTGTTATGGAAAAAGAAACCACAGGGGTGACTTATTTCTTCAATACGCTCTAGAGAACAAACTTCAAATAATAAATACTTTCTTTAAAAAAAATCAACATCCCAGTGGACATGGATTTCCCCCAATAAAAAGACAAAAAACCAAATCGATTTCATTTTAAGTAACAATTTAAAACAATTTACAAACTTTGAAGTAATAAATTATAATATATTTCCAACAGATCATAGGCTGGTACGAGGTACTATAAGTCTTGGAAAACTCTATTTTAAAAGACAAAGTTGCCCAAAACAAATATCAGAACACCCTTGAACAAAAGTCAAAAGGACTATATTTTGGAGAAAACGACAACATAGTCTTTTTATGAAAAATCGAATCTTCAATAAAATGTTGCCTAAATCACGCGAAATCTCTAGAACCATTACAAAAGAACTGTTTCATCACCACAGAAACTAATTGCTAAAAAGACGTGTAGATCTTCAACATAAAAAATATCTAAACTATGAGGAAAAAAAGAGCTATCACAATTATTCAAAACTGCAAACAAAAAAATTAAAGAAAGGTTACCAAAAACATAGAATACAAATATTAGAGGAACACCTTAATAATATTGGGAGTCTCAAAAAAGCTAATAAACAATTAAATAAAAATAAAAATTGGATACCTCAACTTATAACAGACTATAGATACTCTGGAATCTGAGCAATCACTAGAGGAGGTCTATGACTACACATATTGATAACTTTAACGAAATAGAAATCATCAGAAACATAGACAAGCTGAAAGATGATAAAAGTCCCGGTCCTGACGATATCCCTAACGAAGCTTTGAAGCTTGGCAAACATCTATTAGCTGCGCCTCTCATGGAATTGTTTAATAGAGTTTTAGAAAAACGTAGAGTTCCCAAAAAATGGACAATGTATACGCTTTTACAACAAAGAAAATGTACAAAATTTGTCAATAAATATGTTTAAATGTTTTATTTAAGAAAAATTGTACAAAAAGGGTTATTATAATATCAAAGAATACATAAGTGAAAAAAAACCCTGGGAATGAGGTGATCGCCACCATGCTGGTTCTATTAAAACTCATTTAAAATTTGTACAAACAAAAAAAAATTATTGTAAAGTGACATATGTTTAAAAAAAAGTCCCGCTGGGTTTCTTGCTGGTTCTTCCCAGGACAGAGGTATTTTCCGAACCAGTGGTAAATAAAAAATGACTTTCAATAAGTATTATGTAATAATCTGTATTGAATAAAAATTGTTCTATTCTATTCTATGAAAATAAACCTAAAACTTAACACCGAAAAAACGAAGGTATCCAGAAATAGCACAAAACACGCAGTAAAATTAGATGAAATAGAGCTTGAATATGTAGACCACTATAACTACCTAGGCAAACAAACATCTTTTAAAATGTCAAGAAATCAAGACGAAATCGGTAGAAGAATTGCTATAACCTGGAATAAGTTTTGGAAACACAAAGAGGTACTCAAAGCAGATCTACCGCTAAATTTAAAAAAGAAAGTCATGGATTGATGCATACTTCCCTGTCTCATATATGGCTGCCAAACATGGATCTTCAATAGACAAACAAGGTTTAAAATACTAGCATGTCAACGTGCAATGGAAAGAAGTATCCTAAACCTAAAACTAAAAGATAAATACAAAAACAATGACATTCGTAAGAAAACTAGAGTGATAGACGCACTACATTACTCTCAAAAACTGAAGTGGAAGTGGGCAGGTCATGTAGCACGCATTATGTGGACAGGATCAACAGGCAAACACAAACAAGGAAGACCGAAAGAAAGATGGGTCGATGAGATTGAAAAGATAGCAGGAATAAATTCGTGTCATGGATTATTATATATGATATATAGATATATAGATTAGGTGAGTAACCGCGTACTCACCTAATCGTGTAACATGTAATGTATCTGATACAGTATCAAGTGAGTACGTAAGCACGAGCCCGCTGCGAGCCGCTCGCGCGTGGAGCGCAGTAAGCTCGCAGTGACCCGCCGCGCCGAGTGGCGGTATCACTGCGAACACAAAGGCGACTCATATTATGCACGTAGTTGGATACGCGGTGACCGTGGACGAGCCGTACCCACTTGCATGTTGATACAGTATCAGATACGTTACATGCTACACGGCTAGGTGAGTACCCTGCTTTAGTGACCGTGATGAACGAGGTTTATTGTAGCAATGTGGTTTATCCGTGGAAATCGCGACCCGTATTATTTGTTGACAGTGGCTTTTCTTTTTTAAATCTTGCAATTTTACTAGACTTAAGTTCGGTCTCAAGAGGAATACTGTTCTCATCTCTTGACTGGCACACCCCAGTGCCAGCTCCTACCAATCGTTACGAATCGTCGACGACCAAGTTCTTTCTGATCGACGCGATTCATTGGAGTTGTGAAGAGATATTGCATCCATTTGCATTTTCCATCGTATTTTCCACAGGGAGTGCTTAGAGAAATTGGGAGTGCTTAGAGAAATTGTTTGGATTAACAGGCAAGTTGACGATCTTCTTCTTAACTTTAATGCTGCTCCCCAACAATTTAAGTATTACATGAGTTAGTTCTTGCACCATACGTCCAGTAATTGCACAGTAATTGACTTTTCAAAAGTATTCTTGATTGAGATTCTTGAGATAGATTATCTAATATATAAAAATTAATATGTGTTTGTTCTTATTTAATGCGCTGCCATATCGTTCATCAGATTGCGTTTAAACTTTGTCAACTTATTTGGAGAATCCAGATATCACCCGTGCGAAGCCGGGGCTGATCGCTAGTGTTGAATAAGCATTATTTTATTTTATTCTATTCTATATACACAACATACATTAATTCTTGACATGGAAGAAAATTAATTATTTTGTGCCGTCAACTTTTAGCAATAATTAATTACTAGGCAGAACTTTAATTATTATTTTTCAATTAATAGATTAGAAAAGAATTATATTAAACCTATACATCGTGGTTTACAAATGACTAAGGTGTTAATTGAACTCAGGTTAAGTTTAAAAGGAATGTTAGTTGTGTGGCATTCACGACGCAATCGTCAAACTTAATAGAATTAAACGTGCCAGCCGGGCGAAACTCGGGAGTAAATGTTGTCGAAGATACTCGAGTCGCTTTTGTGGGTGTGGCTGGGATACTATTGCAGTGGTGTAAGAAGGTTAATATAAATAAATATTCATTGTAAGTTGTGGAGCAGTAATAAACAGGCCGTCTCGCAAAGCTGTCGTACCATTTGATCATCCCCGCACCTTACCTCATGGCGACCCTGCCAGGCGCGGGCGTTTCGGGTCCGCGGTGACATACGTGACACAATTTGCAGCGCAGGCGTCAATGGGACTGCGTTTTTTTACCAACGGAGGTGCGAACAAGTACGACGGATTTCTTTTATATTTTGTTTTGGAGAAATGAGATTGACTTCATTATGACGACCAGACGACAACTGTTCAGTGATGTCTCAGTGATCGCGAGGGTGAAAACTGGCAGCGATCACCGAATGGTGAGAGGCACACTGAACCTAAACGTTAAGTTGGAGAGGTCACGTCTAATGAAGTCAACGCTCCGTCCCCCTCGTGCTCTAATCCAAAGTCCCGAAAACTTTCAGCTCGAGTTACAAAATCGTTTTCAGTGCCTAGAAGTTTGCAATGAAGTGGACGATATGAATGACAAGCTTGTGGAAACTGTCCATGCGGTCGGAGCTAAGTTCTGTAAGACCCGTCGCAGAAGAACACAAATACTCTCCGATCACACTCTTAATCTCATGTTTCTTAGACGGGAGATGAAGCTGCAGCCTTCAGCAGATTTGACAGCATACAGGCAACTGAACAGACAGATCTCCAAATGCATGCGGCGGGACTTGCGCAACTTCAATACAGCTCGTATTGAAGAAGCGATCGAGCGGAACCAGGGCTCCAAAGTCTTTGCCAGAGATCAGTCTGCCAGAAAGAGCCAACTGTCGAAGCTGAAGACCGATTGTGGCAGCATCGTTTCCGGGACACCTGAGATTTTGAGTGAGGTATTGAGAGGTTCTATGGGCAGCTGTACACGTCATTGTTGGAGCCACACGCAAGTGTGTGTAACGATCCAAGAGCAAGTCTTATCCGACACTATTCCGATGATATCCCGGACGTCAGTCTGAGCGAGATTAGAATGGCTCTCCAGCACCTTAAAAACGGCAAGACCCCAGGCAAGGATGGAATTTAAGCGGAGCTTCTGAAAGCGGGTGGAAAACCGGTCCTTCAGAAGCTCTTTAATTCTGTCCTCCATGGTGGCATTACACCGGAGGCGTGGAGTAGAAGTGCGGTCGTCTTGTTCTTCAAGAAAGGCGACAACGCTCTCTTGAAGAACTACAGACTGATTTCCCTTCTGAGCCGCGTCTACGTGCTGTTTTCGAGAGTCATTACGAATCCTCTCGCATGCAGACTCGACGACTTCCAGCCTCCCGAACAAGCCGGTTTCCGAAAAGGCTTTAGCACCATAGACCACATACATACCCTTCGGCAAATTGTACAGAAGACCGACGAGTACAATCTGCCACTTTGCCTTGCGTATGTGAACTATGAGAAAGCCTTTGATTCCGTCGAAATTTGGGCGGTGCTGCAGTCCCTTCAGCGGTGCCAAGTGGACTGTCGGTATATCGAGGTGCTGAAGTGTTTGTACAGTAGGGTTCAGTACAGTACAGTACAGTAGTAGTTCTGTACATGTCACACCTATGCCGGTAGTTGTTGGGAGCACTAAGCTCGAAGTTGTTGACGAATATGTTTACCTGGGACAAATAGTCCGACTAGGTAAGTCCAACTTCGACCGAGAGGTCAATCGACGGATTCCACTCGGCTGGGCAGCGTTCGGGAGATTACGAACCATCTTCTCGTCAGGCATACCTCAAAACTAAATTGTACAACCAGTGCGTGTTGCCAGTGATGACATATGGAACTGAGACGTGGTCCTTCACTGCTGGCCGTATGAGGAAGCTCAAGGTCGCTCAGCGAGCTATGGAGAGGGCTATGCTCGGGGTTTCTCTGCGTGATAAACTTAGAAATGAGGATATCCGCAGTAGAACCAGAGTAACCGACATAGCCCAAAGGATTAGTAAGCTGAAGTGGCAATGGGCCGGCCATTTAGCTCGAAGAACCGACAACCGATGGGGAAGAAAGGTTCTCGAGTGGCAGCCTCGTACCGGCAGGCGAAGTGTAGGACGTCCCCCCACTAGATGGAGTGACGACCTGGTAAGACTTGCAGGAAGTCAATGGATGCTCCCTAACTCGGTTAATTTTGACCGGAGAAAAAAAATTTAACCTTTTTTATGTAAAATTTTAAGCTCTACACATTTTTATAAGAACTTTCTTGTCTAATATTTACCTTTTCGTGTCATTGCGAAAAAACACTTTTGACATTTTTTTTAACCCCTGCCGGGGGTTGCAGACACGAAAATCTTTACACATTAGTTTTGTATCATTAAAACTACATTATATCAAAAATGCAAAGTTGAGTGTCAAAATTTTGATTTCATACCTTATTTGACTGGACTATAACACCAGTACGTTCGTGGGAGAGGCCCGTGGCCTGTGCGTGGTGCTGCTCGGGACGTGCATGGCGCGTGTGCAGGACTCTAGTGGCACGTTCCACGAAGTTAGAGCGCTCATCGATAGCGGCGCTCAGGACTGCTTCATCACTATGAAGTGCGCATAACGATTTGGTTTTCAATTGCGTCGATGCACCACAACTGCGGCTGGACTTGGACAACAGTCTGTGTGTCAAGTCAAGGGAGTGACTCAATGCTCTATACGCCCGTGTGATTCCAATTACCCGCAATTCGATATTAACCCTATAGTCATCGATAACATTACTTCTAAAATGCCAACCACTGATATTCCTTTAACCAGAGCCCGGCTATCCTGCTGCTTTACATAGCGTATTTGGTTGGGTTCTCTCGGGTACCACAAATGTAGAGAGTCAGGTAAAATCGGTTGGCACTTCGTTAGTTACTTCAACAAATTCATTGGATAAGACGGTGAAACGATTTTGGAAATTTAAGGAACCGCCTCATCAACATATACCTGCGCCAGAAGATGATGAGGTCGAACGCCTACATTCCACTCAAACTTTTATTATTTATAGGATAAGTGTAACAAACGAGCACACAGTCCACCTGATGGTAAGTGGTTGCTGTGGCCCATAGACATCTACATCTACCCTCGATTACGAATCAAAATGCAGATGCGTTGTTACGCGTGAGGACTAAGATGGAATGCCTCGTTTCCAGTAAAAAGAGTCTCCGGTTCTGTACACTTACCATAAGAAACACAGCAGAGTTAAGCTGCTATCGTTTGGAGTTGTGGGATGCGTTCTTGTATCACGTACTCTCGAACACATGCAATCTTTACTTATTTCGAAAATAAATATATCGCATATTGTAGCCTACACTGATAGCTCAACTGTATTAGCTTGGATCAATACAGAGCCATACAAACTGAAACCTTTTGTTGCGCATCGAGTGGTTAAAATAACTGACGCGGTTGAACCTTCTACCTGGAAGCACGTCTCGACTCAGGACAATCCTGCTGACTTTCCTAGCCGAGGTGTCTCGTGCACAGAGTTGGTCATATATAAACGATGGTAGTCGGGACCAGATTGGATGCTTAGTAGTCCAGATCACTGGCCACCTCAAGTTCGTTGCAAGTCCCAGGACGAGTTGCCACATTTGAGAACACGCACTCTGCTTGCTCAATCTCGGGAATCTGATACATGATACACACAGACTACAGCGAGTATTGGCATGGGTCTTTCGCTTCGTTTCTAATTCGCGCAAAGAATCAAGCCAGCGCGAGAAAGGTCACTTGACTACGGATGAGGTAAAGTGCTCTCTGCTTAGCCTTATTAAATATGTACAGCGGGGCAGCTTCAATCAAGAGATGTCTAAATTAGAATCGCAGAAGTGTCTACCTAAATACTTACCAAAGTTGTCTCCGTTTATTGATGACTCATGCGAGTGGGTGGACGGCTTATTAATTTTAACTTGCCTGATCACACAAAACATCCATATTTGTTACCTTAACAATCTATTTTATCTCAATTAATTATTATCATAAACGGTATTTGCACTGTGGACCTCGCACGTTGCAACCACTAATTGTTCGCAAGTTCTGGATTTTAGAAATTAGAAATCTTACTCGTTCTATTTTAGCAAAGTGTGTGACTTACTTTCGGTTTAAACCTGTACCCTATCAGCCGTTTATGGGCAACCTGCCACCTTGTAAATCTCAACAAGGTTACTGTTTTCAACAGGTAGGGATCGATTTTGGCGGTCCTTTTCTTGTAAAAGAAAACAGACGATGTAATGCACGGGTCAGTAAGGCTTACATTTGCTTGATCATTTGTTTATCTGTAAAAATCAGTTCATTTAGAACTCGTATCTGAACTGTCTACAGAAGCGTTTCTAGCCGCCCTAGACAGATTTGTGTCTCGACGTGGAATATGTCAACATATTGTGCCACTAACTTTGTAGGCGCTAAACGATACCTTGAGGAAATGTTTAAATTATTGATACCTAGATAAAAAAACAGGATATTTCTGATCAATTAACGTCTCGTGGAGTCTCGTGGAAACTAAATCCACCTTCAGCACCTCACTTTGGAGGCATTGTTGAAAGTGGTATAAAATCTACTAACTATTATCTCAAGGGGTCATAGGCTCACAAGTACTGACGTTTGAAGAACTAACTACAGTTTTAATTAAAGTTGAAGCGATGCTGAACTCAAGACCGATTTGTCAGTTATCTCCTGATCCTGCCAAGTTTATGTTCTCACAGCCGGTCATTTTATTATAGGACGTCCTTTAGTCGCTCTACCAAAACCGTCAGTTGAAGAGATGAATCCTAGAACACGCTGGCAGTTACTTCAAAAGCTCTCATAAAGTTTTTTGTGTATTTGGCAAAATGATTATTTACATACGCTTCAACAAAAGGTTAAGTGGTTTAAGGTGGATCACAAACATCCAAATATTGGTCAACTCGTTAAAATAATATCTTACTAACGAATGGCGCCTAGGTCGAGTAGTCCAAATCCACCCCGGAAAGTACAATATTGTCCGGGTTGTGACCTTAAAGACTAAAAGAAACTTACTTACAAGACCGTTAGTCAAAGTCTGCCCTCTTCCTCTTGACTGAATCTTATTTTTATTATTTTGTTATAGGATATTAAACTAAATTATAAGTTCTAATTTAAAAAATTAAATTAACTAAGTTTGGCTTTCTTATGTAGTTTTAGTGTAAGGTTATCAATGCACAACTTAGTTCAGATATCTATTTAGTTTACATTAATGTATATTCTATGAGCAACTAGGGACCTGGAGAGCTGTAGGGTCGATGGTTGTCTTGTGAAATCCCTAAGTGATTTCAGGTGGGAGGGAATATTGTGGCTTCGGAACAGTCCCGATATAATATCCTTTTCCTAAGTATTTCCTATCCTCCCGCCTCCTCTATATACGCACTACTCAAGAATGGTGCGCCACCTATCGCCAAGAAAAACAATGTGTTCGTTACCACTCGTTTAAAAATACTCAATAAATAAAGTTGTAAGACTATCGTGCAATTGCTCGTGTCAATATACATTCGAAGTTCAGTGTGGTGTCTATGTATACACTAGAACTTCAGCATAAATATTTAGACTTCACCATAACCATGAGGAGTGCTCCAGTCTTGTGAGTATCCTTGCCTTGTCAACCCAGTTCTAAAGCTATTTTCGTTTACTTCCCGGTTGGGATCATCGGGTTGGCCAGCCCTTGGTCTGGTTGTTCTCTGGTTCCCAAAACCACCCACGAAACACTTTGTGAAACATTCAAGCCGTAACATAATTTATATATATATATAATAATCAGACTTTGCAGACGTATCTTATTTGGTTGCATTATATTTGCTAAGTTTATTTCGAATGTGCATTGGTAGTCTTAGGCTTTGAAAAATTATTATAACTTGAGGGTATTTTATATTTATAGTTGGAAAAAATTACTCATTTGGTCTTGGAATACTTAAGTATTGAAATAAATGCTTTTATATCTTTGAATGCTAACTCATTCGTTAATTGTTATCTAATTAAAATTAGTTAAAAAATGTTAACGTTAATTCAGTATTTGAATGCTAATTTTGTTTTGAGAATCTTAAAATATTGTTTTAAATATCTATCGTTAATAATTGTACTTAAAATTCATATTTCATGAAAATATGAATTATGAATTTTAAGTACTTTTAAAAATGTGTAGTGCTTAAAATTTTACATAAAAAAGGTTTAATAATTTTTTCCTCCGGTCAAAATTGACCGAGTTAGGGAGACGTTAAGTTTAAGGGATGGATGAAAATTTTAAAAAGTCGTAGGGAGTAGAAAAATAAGCGATTTTTTTAAATTGTTAAAAAAATATAACCTATAGGTTAGATTTTAAAATTTAAAAATTAAAATTTTAGAGATTCAATTTTTTTTTGTTGTTAAAAAAATATAACAACTTGAACTTTTTAATATTTCAAGTTGTTATATTTAATATAAAGTTGTAAGACTATCGTGCAATTTTTTGTACTTCATTTTCGTTTGTAGGCGAATACACGTCGTCGTGAATATACAGTAAAGATTTTTTGTGAGATGTTAACTCTGTATAAGATATTGACAAATGAATTCATTATTTCAAAATTTTATGCACGATGTGTGATCATCATCGAAAGTAAGTTAAGTGTTGGGCAAATAAAAAGCACAAAATCATCTGATCACTTTCTGCAGGTTTCCTATAATAGGAAAAGAAAAACTTATGACAATATGGTGGTAAGTCTATAAACATTTTGAATTTATTGACCGTTATTTGTAGGGATTATTACTATATTGACTCGAATTGTATCTGTTTCAGATCACTATTTGGGCTGAGTTAAGTTTTCACCATGAGAATTTTGCTGATTTAAATTTACGTTAATGTTCTGTGAAGAATAACTCTCTGACAATAACATGTGTTATATATCAGTAACTAGCGTGGAAATATTATGTGCAAAAGCAATAAAAAACATCAATAATAATGTATAGTTTATAAAACAATCTGTCTTCCAGAAAATAAAATTACATAACTATACTTATTTATAGTTTTATTTTATCCCACATACTAATCTAATTTTGGTGCAACCTCTCAAATGTATGGGAATTTACCCCATAGGTTTGTGAGGCTTGATACAAAATTACTCGAATATGCCTTAAATAAATAATTCAAAGTTATAGAATACAAAGGTTTGAAATTCCCGCTAAAAAAGTTTTATATGGGCCCCCACCGTAGCGCTTTTAGTGTACACTCATAAACACGTGTTTCCGTTTTTAGTATGAAGTTGGCGTTCTTCTCTTGGTAGAGAGTAATTGTGTTCTGTGCTACGTATGCTTACTCGAGGGTCGAGGCACATGAGTAAAGAAACCGTACTCGAGCTCCGAGTAAGAGTGGGAAGGCATCATTGGAGAATCATAATCAACTCTCTCTATTTTACGATCTGTTCATTAAAATAGATCAGGTTATTTTTGCCTACTTGGTGATAGAATACGAAACTAGGAAGTATTTTTTTTAATAATTTTTTTAACATTATTATTTCTTAAAAATATGTTGAAGATTTTTTGACGTGACAACGTCTTATAAATTGGTTTGCCGGGTGACACTTCAAGAAACTGCGTTACGCTCCGCTCACGTTATGCGCTCACAATGAGAGCGAGTGAGAGGCACGCGTCCCTTCCACTCGGGCATGGTTAGCCCGCCTAAGAGCGAGAGAGACAGACATAATAAAATTATTTTACCACTCAAAGTCGTTGTCACGTAAAACTTTCGCCCGTATACCGACTTTACAGGCAACCAATTTTTTTTTTAATTGTCCTGACGATAGTAAATATATTATATCGATTCCAAATTTCATGATTCATAAAAAATTACTTGACATGTTGGGATTGTTTTTGAATAACCCTCACTCTTGCACCCTCAGATTTTCACCTGTTTCGGTCTCTTCAGAATTCTTTAGTTAGTGTTAGGTTAACAACAAGAGAGGACTGTCAATACTACTTGTCGCATTTTTTAATCAAAAATCCCAAGAATTCTACACCAGAAGGAAGTTAGCGTAGAACATTTTTTTAATTAAATTGTATGCCAATTAATTGCTCTTTAAATGCTCCCTTAGAATCTGTAATTGCTCCACGTCTAATTATGATTAATTTTTTTGAAATTTAATTATCGATAATTTAATTTTGCTATAAAACATAAAATATCTACTTTAAATTATACTGTATGCCAATTAATTGCTCCATAAATGCTCCAGTAGAATCCGTAATTGCTCTTCGACTATTACTATTAGTTAATTTAAAAAAAAGTTACAGAAAATTGAATTTTGCTAAAAAACATATAATATCTACTTTTTAAAATTAAGCTGTATGCCAATTAATTGCTCCTTAAATGCTGCAGTGGAATTCGTAGTTGCTCTACGTCTATTACTATTAGTTAATTTATAATAAATTAAAAAAAAAAAATTATCGAAAATTTTATTTTGCTATAAAACATAAAATATCTACTTTTTAAAATTAAGCTGTATGCCAATTAATTGCTCCTTAAATGCTGCAGTGGAATTCGTAGTTGCTCTACGTCTATTACTATTAGTTAATTTATAATAAATTTAAAAAAAATAATTATCGAAAATTAAATTTTGCTATAAAACATAAAATATCTACTTTTTAAATTAAACTGTATGCCAATTAATTGCTCCTTAAATGCTGCAGTGGAATTCGTGGTTGCTCTACGTCTATTACTATTAGTTAATTTATAATAAATTTAAAAAAAATAATTATCGAAAATTTTATTTTGCTATAAAACATAAAATATCTACTTTTTAAAATTAAGCTGTATGCCAATTAATTGCTCCTTAAATGCTGCAGTGGAATTCGTAGTTGCTCTACGTCTATTACTATTAGTTAATTTATAATAAATTTAAAAAAAATAATTATCGAAAATTAAATTTTGCTATAAAACATAAAATATCTACTTTTTTAAATTAAACTGTATGCCAATTAATTGCTCCTTAAATGCTCCAGTAGAATCCGTAATTGCTCCACGTCTGTTCCTATTAGTTAATTTATAATTATTTCTTTTTAATTTAATTATCGAAAATTTTATTTTGCTATAAAACATAAAATATCTACTTATATATATAAATTCCCAAAAAAATTATAATCGATAAGTTATGAAATCGTGGATTGTTATGAATGGATTGGACAAATACACAATCTATACTATTCAAGGCATTGATGAATAATTGAAATGTTTCCTTGTACTATACAAAAGTTTCACTTCAATCGTGTGTCTTCAAGACACACACTGTTTTCTATATTAATTATTATAAATATTGCAAAAATTCATTTTTGTTTTTTAATTAATAAAGCAAATTGAGAGCAATTCTTTAAGAAAAAAAAAATTAAATTAACTAATAGTAACAGACGTGAAGCAGCTATGGATTCTAAAAGAGCATTTAAGGAACAATTAATTGGCATACAGTTTAATTTAAAAAAGTCATCGATCACGATCGATGAAAAAAGTAGATATTTTATGTTTTTAGCAAAATTTAATTTTGGAAAATTTAATTTTTAAAAAATCAATTATAAATTAACCAATAAGAAAAGACGCAGAGCAATTACGGATTCTAAGGGAGCATTTAAAGGGCAATTAATTGGCATATAGTTTTATTTAAAAAAAAGATATTTTATGTTTAATAGCAAAATTAAATTTTCGATAATTTTTTTTATTTTATTTTAAATTAACTAATAGTATTAAATGTAGACCAATAACGGATTCTACTGGAGCATTTAAGGCGCAATTAATTGGCGTACAGTTTAATTAAAAAATGAGATATTTTATGTTTTATAGCAAAATTAAATTTTCAATAATTAAAAAAAAATATAATTAACTAATAGCAATAGACGTGGAGCAATTACGGATTCTAAGGGAGTATTTAAGGAGCAATTAATTGGCATACAGTTTAATTTAAAAAAAATGTTCTACGCTAACTTCCTTCTGGTGATTTCTACAACAACGGGATTATGTCACTACCTACAAGTTGGCAACAAGTTATCGAAGTAAATGGCACATATATATTATAATTAAATGTAATTAAACTTTGAAAAAAAATATCTTGAATTTGTATGTATAAAATACGAAGAAACTTTTTCCCCGACCTTTTACAATGTCAATAAAAGCTAATTACAATCCTAATATCTTCATAATTAAAATTACATGTTAGATACAAAGTAATAATAGCACATATTCAAGGAAATAAAATTTTCGAATTATTTATTATTGTCATACTTCATTTTGCCACCCCTAGAGATGGTAGTTTCTTTAAATTTATATATATATACCATCCCTGGTGTATTCTGAATTATAGAAAAGTTAAAGCTCCGTCTTCAGAATGCGAAATTATTACATTCTTTTTAGTTTTTTAAAGTCGACGTTCACTTTTTATTAATAAATATTTTTTGTAGTTAAAGGTGCAAGAGTTTATTAAAATATTGTGTTATAAATAAAAAATATAATAAGGGATTAGGCAAAGGTGTCTTTAAGTGATTTAATTATTGTTATCGTTAAAATCAACATTAGTTTGTTTTTGGCTGTCTATAGATTACGAACCTATTTAAAAAAGAAACAGAATCTTGAGAGCTAGTCATTAATGATTGAAATTATTTGGAACAATAGGGAAATAAAAAAGTCTTAAACTGCTGACTTTTAATGTCAATCCAAATTTTATCCATGGTAACTTGTTTTAACATGAGTTTTATTGTTACATCAATAGATGGCGTCAGTAGTCTTTTATAAAGCGATATCGTTGTACACTAACTACAGTGTTAAGCTCTAGACTGCAAAGCATTAGATACATGTTTATATTCACAGTTATTAGAAATTTTTGACGACGGCGAGGAATTCGTCCGTTAATTTGTTAATATAGTCATGAGTTCATGACTCATGACTCTGAGTTGGGTTGGATTTGGACTAGTTTAAATTATTACCTAAGCTAAGTCACAAAATCTAAATACTTAATATTTATAAGGTATCGAACTGTCGATTAATGTATTACAGATCGATCCTTTACCGTTATAGTATTGTATAGTCTAGGATTCAGTATGAAAATACAGGCAAAGTAGATTTTTATCATCCTTTAGCAGTGGAGGACACAACTTTTTATGATCCACTAATATTTTTTTGATTTATTTTTTAAATACATACGCAAAAACTTTTTCTTTTTATATTTACATCAAATTTGATATTTTTTGATACTAAGTTATTAGTGCACCAAGTGTTGTAGGTTCGATTCCCACTTGGAAACAACTTCCTTTAATCCGTAAATATTTTTCCGAGTTTTTCTTTAAAATACACAAAAATCTATCTCTCTTTTTATATTTAAAAGTAAAATTTTTATCTTAGTTAATATCTCATGAACATAAAAGTTATCGGTGACAGTAGTGCATTGAGAAAGTAGTCATCCTGGTCACTTTGCAGTGCACGGAGTGATGTGGTTTCGATCCCCACTCTTGACACAACTTTTTGTGATTCCAAATATTTTTAATTGTTTTTTTAATACACAAATACCTATTTTTCGTTTTACATTTGCTGGTAGAATCTTAATTTTTTTAAATTATTCAAATCTAATAAAAATTTCAAATTGTAATTTTATACTGAATCCTATACAATACAATACTATATTGGTAATAAATGATCGATCTGTAATAAATTATTCATCTTAATATATAAAAATTAATATTTGTTTGTTATTATTTTATGCGGTAAAACTTTGTTAACATATTGCTTGCACTTTCGCGAAGGTTATAGGCATAGTTGGACCCGGTAGGCAGCGCTGTTGTACAATCCAGATATCACCCGTGCGCAGCCGGGGCAGATCACTAGTGCCTAATATATATTAAGTATTCAGCTTATGAGGGTTGGGTAATAAATTAGCCGTATTCAACTCATCTCATGGCTAATGACGACGAAAGCGAAATAATGACGAAATTGACGATGAAGGAAATAAGACTACTGACGCCATCTATTTATGTTTAACTCAATGTCTTCTTTGGGTCATAGCGCACATGTGGGATAGTTGCGTGATAAGACATCGTTTTATTTCAAAGCAAAATAATTAAAGTGGTTCTGTCCAGACTAAATAATTAGACAGAGGATAAAAAAACATTTATTACTTCTCATTAATTTCCCTTAATGCGTAACTCCAGAGAAACATTACATTCACAAAAAAGGGATTTCTTTTTTATAAATGTAGATAAAAACCTATTTCGGATTTTTTTAAATAAAGCTGTAGTATAAATAAAGGGCATTTAAACCTAAGTGAATAATATCATATAAAAAGCTCGTTTTTTCATGTATTATAAAACTGTAAACTATTAATTTATGATTGTTGTGTAATGTATATTAATTAATGAGCAATAAACTTTCGTTAATTTAGTCTTGTAGCGGGTGGAAGGAATAGGGGAGATCTCCCGCCGGGCAAGGTGTTCTGCCCGGGGAGCGGCCAACGCTCCGAGTGGTAGTTCGGAGCTATTGTATATATACTGTTTTTAATTCGGAACTTTTGATAGCGCGATTTAGGCTTCGATGTATTTCGCTTGTGGCGCGACGACAGCGCCGCCACAGTCTTTATTGATGTGTTAAAGTGTCAAAATGTGACGTGGTAAGGACTTAGGCCCCATATTAATAAACGTTACTCAACGACGAACTCAAGTGCGTAATCATTTGATACGCCCTCATTACGAAATCAGCATCTCAAGATCGTTGCTAATTAATAAACACATAAAAACAGTATCTCAAAACGCTGTACTTAGGAATACTGTTCTGTGACTTGCACTCAAGTATACACACTTGAGAGTCGAGTTTCGTTTATTAATCATTGTGGCACTCAGCTGATATCGTAAACCTAAACCGCATCTTGAGATATGTTTATTAATAAGATCATAACCTCAAGATTGTACTCAAGTGCGTGTACTTGAGCTGAGTAACGTTTATTAATACGGGCCTTAGAATTTAACTACAGCTCTTCAAGTGTCTAAGCAATCCTAGTCAGTCTGTGCAAAGTGTCATAGATAACGTAATATAATTCAATGTAGTAAAAGACTTATGAAAGAAACAATTATGCTGGATTAAGAAAGGGAATGGGGTGTATGAATCAAGTTTCTTTATATGCGCCTTATTACACAGAAGTATATGGCCAAAAACCAAAAAGTTTTTGTGTTTTTATGGACTCACTATTCCCTAGGCATATTAATATCTTAGGCCCGTATTAATAAACGTTACTCAACGACGAACTCAAGTGCGTAATCATTTGATACGTCCTCATTACGAAATCAGCATCTCAAGATAGTTTCTAATTAATAAACTCATAAAAACAGTATCTCAAAACGCTGTACTTAGGAATACTGTTCTGTGACTTGCACTCAAGTATGCACACTTGAGAGTCGAGTTTCGTTTATTAATCAGTGTGGCACTCAGCTGATATCGTAAACCTAAACCGCATCTTGAGATATGTTTATTAATAAGATCATAACCTCAAGATTGTACTCAAGTACGTGTGCTTGAGCTGAGTAACGTTTATTCATACGGGCCTTAGTGACCGTGATGAACGAGGTTTAGGCCGGCCACATACATACGGAATTCCGTTTCGGGATTCCGTTTCGATATTCCGATTCGAGATTCCGAACGCAGCAAGTCCATATAAAATCTATGACCCGCCACACACGTACGGAATTTTTCCGTACGGAATTTTCTCCGATTCGAGATTTCGTATGACTGCCTGTGCGTTTGGAGTCCCGAACGGAAAAAAGCCGCTCCGAACGCAAGTCTTCCATAGATTTTGTACGAGTCGCAACACACATACGTAAATTCCGTACGGAACGCGGTCAGTGTTCGTCGCACGACCGAAGCGAGTAGGTGTGTTTATGTATTTAATCTTATAGGTGTATAGCTTTTCGTAACCTTTCATCTTATTTTATTTCATAATTCGTCGAAAGAGTTCACAGACATCCATATTTAAAGCATATCTCTGGATAGATAGATCTTTTTACATAATATTGACTATATTGCAAGATTAGGGTGATAAGGGGATGCACCCAGTAACAATGATACAGCAATAATGGAATCGCGATCAGAAAATCGTCGTCATTATTCGCTGGCAGAATGTCTAGACTCAATGGCTAACCTCTCTCAACTGACCCTTGTTATTCCGAATGGAAATAAACGTATGTGTGTGATGTGTTCACGGAATTCCGTTTCGGGATTCCGTTTCGATATTCCGATTTGGAATTCTGTATGTATGTGGCCGGCCTTATTGTAGCAATGTGGCTTATCCAAGGAAATCGCGACCCGTATTATTTGGTGACGTTGCGTGAGGGCGCCACCTTGTAGCTGTTGATATCGGGCTCGTACAAAATAAGTTTTAAATATTGGAAAGTGTCTATTAAACAGTTTTAAAAAGTTGTGTGTTTAGAACTAGTGTGTATCAGTGTAAAAAAACATTAATTTACCAGTGAAAAAATTAAAAATAGTGTGAGAAATAAACTTTAAAATCATAAACCGTTATTTATAAAATTTTAATTATACAGTGCAAAATTCATTAAATTACTGAAAAAAACCCAAATGTGTGATAATCTACACATACTATTGTTAACAGGAAGTGTCTTAAAAATCTAATTTTATTTGAATAAACTTATCATTTGTTTCATAACCTAAATCTTTGTTAAATAACACTTACTTAAAAACAATCATTGCAAACTTGATAATAGCGCCATCTACTGTTAAATAGCTGTATCGTTTCATATGATTATTTTCGAATCTTACAACATTTCACCCAACCTGTAAATTGATACTAGAGGACGATAAAATAAAATATGGAAGTAATCACTAAAATTTTAAGAAGTATTCAAGAAGATATGAAACAACAAAAACAAGAAATGAAAAATATGAAAGATGAAATTACAAAATCAATAAATGAAAATATTGTTGCGCGCCACTATTAATGGTTTATACATGGCAACACTAGTTACCACTAGCGCCCTCTAGTATCGAGTAGCAGAACTAGGAGAGTCAAGATCCTTCTAGAAATTTCGAGACCGATATGTACTCGAACATTCTAGATGTTTCTTCAGTAGAAGGTTCTGGAAACTATCTGAGGCCCTATATAAGGCCGGTATAGACCGCGACCGGGGCAGTATTGAATTGGCGATACAAGCGAATACTTCGAAGCGATACAACTGCGAATTAAAGTGATCTGTAGTACAATTGTATTTTGTTATTAGTGTGGTTTTTAGTTGTAATTAGTGTTCTGTAATTAAAGTGTCAATTTTGGTAATTCACTCGGCAGTTTTAATTGTCTCGAACCCCAAGCTCGTAACAATTGGTGTCAAGTGGGATTTAATCATGCCGATTTTACCTAAAGATGACACGGAGGGTATCCGTACCCGAAGTCAACGCCAACAGGAGACGGACCAGAGACGATTTGGTGGTACAACATCGCAAGCGTCGGAGGGCCAGCTGCCGACCACGGAGGTCGGCCCGTCAGCAGCTCCTGCATTTGCAGCACCTGACTTAGATGCTCTGATGATGATGCTGCAAGAGCAGGCCCGCCGACAGGAGGAACAGGCCCGCCGACAGGAAGAACAGGCCCGTCGGTTGGAAGAGCGGCTGCAGCGGGGACAGGAGGAGCAGATGCTTCTCATGAAGGATCTTCACGCTACCTTCGGGAAAGAGATAAGGGAGGTGAAGGATAGGGTTGCTCAACATGACAACCGCCTGTCGGAAGCTGAAACCCGAATCAACCAAGTGAACAATCGGGTTGACAACGTGATGGCTGACGTGAAGAAAACGCTGGACGAACTAAAAATTGGGGATGGAATTACAGCTCCCGTGGTAGCTACAACACCTTCGCTACGTGGATTCAAAGTGCCGCCGTTCGACGGGACTTCTTCCTGGTCGGCCTACAAAATCCAGTTCGAGGCTGTCATGAAGGCGAACGGCTGGAATAAAAGTCAGGCCATGACTGCTCTCACCCTAGACCTGCGCGACCAGGCCTTAACTGTTCTGGAAGCTCTCGGTAAGGAAGTGACTTACGAGCAGCTCCTTGAGGCAATGGAGGCGAGATATGGCGACGCTCACCTGGAACACGTCTTTCGTGCGCAGCTCAAAGATCGCGTGCAACGCAGCAACGAAAACCTGCAGCAGTGGGCCCTTGAGGTGGAAAAGCTGGTTCGAAAAGCATACCAGTCTGTACCTGCGCTCATTGTAGGAACCTGGTGCAGACATTCATCGACGGCATCCGCGACCTTGAAGTCAGAGCTGCTGTGAGGCTCGGGCACCACGAGACGCTTAGGACGCGTTAGCCCATGCACTGGAGGTGGAAGCCGTACGGCAGGATCATCGATCCCATCGCGTCAGGAGGTTGCAGCAGCTGCAGTTCGCGACTGCAATAAAGGATACAGCCCTAGGTGCTACGGCTGTGGGGAAAGGCCATCTTCGATCCAGCTGCCCTAAGCGAACTGTAGAAAGGGAGGTTATCGATCTCGAGAGGGTAGTGCGGCTAACAGCACCGCCCAGCAGCAGCAGGAAACGAGTAAAGCCAGGACTGCGGGGCGGGTGCTGGCTGATGTTAAAAGAGCCCCAAGGATTTCGATCTCACAAACCCATGATGGGAACAGCCTAATCATCAAAGGCGAGGTCAACGGAACGCCGTGTAAACTGACCATAGACACTGGAGCCTCTCGCACGGTTGTCAGTTCCCAACTTATAAGTCAGTTCCTTGGGGACTCCGCATACAACCGAGAGCGCATTAATTTGGTAACAGCCACCGGTCAGCGCATACCCGTCCGTGGAGAAGGAGATGGAGTTGAAGCTAGCAACATGATCTACCTGCATAATGTCATCGTGGCTGATATAATGGACGACTGCATCCTGGGCCTAGACTTCATGAGGAAGAATTGTTGTGAGATCGATGTTAAGCAAGGTGTTTTGAAATGTGGACATGAGGAACTTTTCGTGGAAGGAGCGATACCGGGAATGTGTACAGCCTTAAGAAGATTGTTCTGCCGCCGAGATCGGAAACGATTGTGCCGGTTAGTCTTCCTCGGAATCCTGGGCAAGCTCATCGTTGTGTACTCGTGGAAAGGGTGGACAATGACCTTCCGTGGAAAGTGGCTCGAACTTTGGTCAGAACCACCGACATCTCAGGAGTACGTGTACTGAACCTTTGTGATCAGGAACAGATTATGGAAAAGGCACACTGGTTGGTACTTGTGAGGAAGTGGATTGGTTGCGTAGGTGCCAATACCCATCGACTGGGACCCCAGCAAGGATGCACAAACGAGGGTGACCACACTTTAGAAGACTGTCGCAGCGTTCTCTCCCCGAATGAAGTGGTCAAGGCGAAGAAGTTGTTACTCAAGTACGCCGATGTTTTCTCGTCAAACGATGCTGACATAGGAAAGACTGGCTTAGTTCAACACAAAATAAACACAGGAGAAGAATTGCCTATCCGTCAGCGCCCAAGAAGATTGCCGGTAGCACGTGAAAAGGAAGTGGAAACCATGATTGAGGGAATGGTGAAGGATGGTGTTATTGAACCTTCATCTAGTCCATGGTGTTCACCTGTGGTGCTGGTTACATGAGTTAGTTCTTGCACCATACGTCCAGTAATTGCACAGTAATTGACTTTCCAAATTCTTGATTGAGATTCTTGAGATAGATTATCTAATATATAAAAATTTATATGTGTTTGTTCTTATTTAATGCGCTGTCATATCGTTCATCAGATTGCGTTTAAACTTTGTCAACTTATTGCTATATGCATAGTTGGACGCGATGGTTACAGGCATATTTGGAGAATCCAGATATCACCCGTGCGAAGCCGGGGCTGATCGCTAGTGTTGAATAAACATTATTTTATTTTATTCTATTCTATATACACAACATACATTAATTCTTGACATGGAAGAAGATTAATTATTTTATGCCGTCAACTTTTAGCAATAATTCATTACTAGGCAGAACACTTTAATTATTATTTTTCAATTAATAGATTAGAAAAGAATTATATTAAACCTATACATCGTGGTTTACAAATGCCTAAGGTGTTAATTGAACTCAGGCTAAGTTTAAAAGGAATGTTAGTTGTTTGGCACTCACGACGTAATCGTCAAACTTAATAGACTCAAAGTTTTATAAATAACGTGCCAGCCGGGCGAAACTCGGGAGTAAATGTTGTCGAAGATACTCGAGTCGCTCACGTCCTACACCTATAGGTTCCGGTGGTCATCTACTGCCGTTTTTGTGGGTGTGGCTGGGGTACTATTGTAGTGGTGTAAGAAGGTTAATATAAATAAATATTCATTGTAAGTTTTGGAGCAGTAATAAACAGGCCGTCTCGCAAAGCTGTCGTATCATTTGATTATCCCCGCACCTCACCTCATGGCGACCCTGCCAGGCGCGGGTGTTTCGGGTCCGCGGTGGCGTACGTGACACATTTTGCAGCGCATGCACATTTTGCGAACTTGTCTTTAGCCATGGCGTTAATGGGACTGCGTCTTTTTACCAACGGAGGTGCGAATAAGTACGACGGATTTTTTTAATATTTTGTTTTGGAGAATAATAGTGCAAGTGAAGTTTACGAAAATGGGCAATATCAATCAAAATCCGAGCCCAAGGATATTGTTATCGCGCAAAGTGTCGTGGGAACCAATAGTGCAGAGGCTGCCCAGCACACCTGGATTAACAACATATTGATCTCGACGGTGCTGGCAATACTAGTTGCAGCGTTTGGCTACTTAGCTTATCGGCAATACAGAAGATGCCATAAAAACTTAATTCAAAGAGAGATACGTGCTGACGTATACCGGAGGATGCGTTTGAGATTATCGGGGCGTTCAAGACATCCAGCCAGGGACCAGGCGGCAGGGATGAATCAGTCGTGTGAGCTCCGAGATCTAGCTACAGTTCTAGTGTGATGAGACGGTCTACTACTAAAAGTTATGGTGCAACATATAGGTACAATTTATTGCTAAATTTAAATGTGCATTATGTGTGCCAGTTTACATGTCTTTCGTTTTGTTTTAAATAATGAGTGCTAATGGACAATTTAGAATTAATATATAAGCAATTACAAGACATTCAGTAGATAACTTTAAGGAGATTAGACCAGAAAAGGTATAAATATACAGATTACGTTGAAAATAAAATAAATACAGCAAAAGAACCGGAGGGTCGCCCTTGCTTTGGGCGCAAAAAAAAAGACGGAGCGGGCAGTCTTGGCCACAGAGTATCTTTTTAGTCTTGGCTCTGGCGTGACTCGGAGCTCGGGTTGTACTAAGCTAGCTTATCCTAGACGCTCACGGATAATTAAATTGAAATTAATTATTATCATTAATTATAAAAGTGCCCTGGTGCAATTTATAATTAATAAAACTAAATATTATCTTGTAATCCCTGACTTCTTATTCAGCATGGCCGACCCCTTTCTCCTTCACATTCAAATTTCAAATTGTTATATTTTTTACAACAAAAAAATTGTATCTTTAAAATTTTAATTGCTAAATTTTAACCTTTAGGTTAGATTTTTTGGCAATTTAAAAAAATCGCTTATTTTTCTACTCTACGATTTTTTTTAATTTACGTTCATCCCTTAAATTTGAAACCTCCCTAACTCGGTTAATTTTGAGCGGAGAAAAAAATAATTAAACCTTTTTTATGTAAAATTTTAAGCTCTACACATTTTTATAAGAACTTTCTTGTCTAATATTTACCGTTTTCGAGTCATTGCGAAAAAACACTTTTGACATTTTTTTTTAACCCCTGCCGGGGGTTGCAGACACGAAAACCTTTACACATTGGTTTTGTATCATTAAAACTACATTATATCAAAAATGCAAAGTTGAGTGTTGATTTCAGACCTTATTTGACTGGACTATAACACCAGTGCGTTCGTGGGAGAGGCCCGTGGCCTGTGCGTGGTGCTGCTCGGGACGTGCATGGCGCGTGTGCAGGACTCTAGTGGCACGTTCCACCAAGTTAGAGCGCTCATCGATAGCGGCGCTCAGGACTGCTTCATTCACTATGAAGTGCGCAAAAAGATTTGGTTTTCAATTGCGTCGATGCACCACAACTGCGGCTGGACTTGGACAACAGTCTGTGTGTCAAGTCAAGGGAGTGACTCAATGCTCTATACGCCCGTGTGATTCCAATTACCAGCAATATTAACCCTATAGTCATCGATAACATTACTTCTAAAATGCCAACCACTGATATTCCTCTAACCAGAGCCCGGCTATCCTGCTGCTTTACATAGCGTATTTGGTTGGTGTCTCTCAGGTACCACAAATGTCAGTCAGTCAGGTAAAATCGGTTGGCACTTCGTTAGTTACTTCAACAAATTCATTGGATAAGACGGTGAAAGGATTTTGGAAATTCGAGGAACCGCCTCATCAACATATACCTGCGCCAGAAGATGATGAGGTCGAACGCCTACGTTCCACTCAAACTTTTATTTTTTATAGGATAAGGGTAACAAACGAGCACACAGTCCACCTGATGGTAAGTGGTTGCTGTGGCCCATAGACATCTACATCTATCCTCGATTACGAATCAAAATGCAGATGCGTTGTTACGCGTGAGGACTAAGATGGAATGCCTCGTTTCCAGGAAAAAGGGTCTCCGGTTCTATACACTTACCATAAGAAACACAGCAGTGTTAAGCTGCTATTTTACGGTGGTATTCTGTGAGAGCGTGGTCCTTTCCCGGTCTAGCCGACCCATTCGTGCTACAACTAGATACCAGTAATATAGCTGTAGCATGGCTCTGATCAAAAATAAGTTTCTCTTTTGATTTCTAAATCTAAAGTGGCTCCGATTAAGCCCTTAATAGTTAATCGTTTGGAGTTGTGGGATGCGTTCTTGTATCACGTACTCTCGAACACATGCAATCTTTACTTATTTCGAAAATAGATATATCGCATATTGTTGCCTACACTGTTAGCTCAACTGTATTTGCTTGGATCAATACAGAGCCATAAAAACTAAAACCTTTTGTTGCGCATCGAGTGGTTAAAATAACTGATGCGGTTGAACCTTCTACCTGGAGGCATGTCTCGACTCAGGACAATTCTGCTGACTTTCCTAGCCGAGGTCTCTCGCACAGAGTTGGTCAGATATAAACGATGGTGGTCGGGACCAGATTGGATGCTTAATGGTCCAGATAACTGGTCACCTCAAGTTCGTTGTAAGTCCCAGGACGAGTTGCCAGATTTGAGAACACGCACTCTGATTGCTCAATCTCGGGAATCTGATAAACATTATGAAGGTGTTATTAAATCGGTATTCATCCTTATCGCGACTACAGCGAGTATTGGATTGGTTCTTCGCTTCGTTTCTAATTCGCGCAAAGAACCAAGCCAGCGCGAGAAAGGTCACTTGACTACGGATGAGGTAAAGTGCTCTCTGCTTAGCCTTATTAAATATGTACAGCGGGGCAGCTTCAATCAAGAGATGTCTAAATTAGAATCGCAGAAGCGTCTACCTAAATACCAAAATTGTCTCCGTTTATTGATGACTTAGGATCCATGCGAGTGGGTGGACGACTTACTAATTTTAACTTGCCTGATCACACAAAACATCCATATTTGTTACCGAAACAATCTATTTTATCTCAATTAATTATTATCATAAACGGTATTTGCACTGTGGACCTCGCACGTTGCAACCACTAATTGTTCGCAAGTTCTGGATTTTAGAAATTAGAAATCTTACTCGTTCTATTTTAGCAAAGTGTGTGACTTACTTTCGGTTTAAACCTGTACCCTATCAGCCGTTTATGGGCAACCTGCCACCTTGTAAATCTCAACAAGGTTACTGTTTTCAACAAGTAGGGATCGATTTTGGCGGTCCTTTTCTTGTAAAAGAAAACAGACGATGTAATGCACGGGTCAGTAAGGCTTACATTTGCTTGATCATTTGTTTATCTGTAAAAATCAGTTCATTTAGAACTCGTATCTGAACTGTCTACAGAAGCGTTTCTAGCCGCCCTAGACAGATTTGTGTCTCGACGTGGAATATGTCAACATATTGTGCCACTAACTTTGTAGGCGCTAAACGATACCTTGAGGAAATGTTTAAATTATTGATACCTAGATAAAAAAACAGGATATTTCTGATCAATTAACGTCTCGTGGAGTCTCGTGGAAACTAAATCCACCTTCAGCACCTCACTTTGGAGGCATTGTTGAAAGTGGTATAAAATCTACTAACTATTATCTCAAGGGGTCATAGGCTCACAAGTACTGACGTTTGAAGAACTAACTACAGTTTTAATTAAAGTTGAAGCGATGCTGAACTCAAGACCGATTTGTCAGTTATCTTCTGATCCTGGCGAAGTTGATGTTCTCACAGCCGGTCATTTTATTATAGGACGTACTTTAGTCGCTCTACCAGAATCGTCCGTTGAAAGGTATGAATCCTAGAACACACTGGCAGTTACTTCAAAAGCTCTCACAGTTTTTGGCGTATTTGGCAAAATCATTATTTACATTTGTTTTTTTATTTTATAGGATAGGGTGACAAACGAGTGTACAGTCCACCTGATGGTAAGTGGTTACTGTGACCCATAGACATCTATATCTATCCTCAATAAATAATCAAAATGTAGATGCGTTGTCACCCGTGAGGACTAAGATGGAATGCCTCTTTTCCAGTAAAAAGGTCTCCGGTTCTCTACACTCAGCAGTGTTAAGATGCTATTTTACGCTGGTATTCTGCCTCCGGAATGCCTCGATAGTCCTCGTGATGCCGAAGCTGGTACGGCCGCTTTGAATCTTTGCTTCAAAAGGTTATTCACCTAAAATCTTTTGTTAAATATATTTCTCTCTTTCATCAGCGAGAACTACTACAGTTAAATTTAAATTCAAATAAGTTGAAATAAACACATGCAACTAATTTCTTAGCTAACGTTACGGTTGTTCTTCAAAGCGTTAACTCTTTTATGCTAAGGTACATGGGCACCGCAGCATAATTGCTGTCAGTGTGCGCTTGCATGTTGTGATGCCTTAGGATCTCACGCCATGCTACCTCACCAGTGGGCCCAGGGGTTACAGTTTGCAACTGTTTCAATGGGTTTAAGCGTGGTCAATTGATGAACTACGTTTGAGACGACCTTCAACGGCAGCAAGCCAAGATAACGTCAGACCTATGCGGCGATTGATAGGAACTTATATAAAACTAGCTTTTATGTGACTTGGTCCGCGTCGTCTTCATTACGCGACAGTTATGCTGTAAAATAACAAGCACAGTTACTGAAAAATGTTTCGTATTATTACCAATTGTTTGCTAATTGCCTTGTCAAATGTTTGACAGTAGTTGAAGCAGAAGCCTCCTTTAGCACGACAACGCACAGCGCACTCCGCTACAATCTAGCTTTAGTACATAAAATAACCATATTTTACACATATTTTATTGATAAAACTGTTATCTTCTTAATTACATGTAAGCCACAGCAATATAAACCATAGATTACTACTATTCTATGTAACTAGCATATGTAGATCAGCTTTTAATTATATTAATAATTAATAACATCTTAAAAAACAAGTGACTCTTGCTATATTTTTATTTAGTTTATTAGTATTGATGGAAATACTTATTTTTACAAAATTTACAATTAAGAAAACTAGGATTATTTCTGATAGGATCATAAAAAATCCAAGAAAATAAAACTTATTTTTAAAAATCAAACATTTCCTTAGATACCATCCGATAATCAAACAAATAATTTCACACTTGATGTTTTCCTACTTCATAATTTTAAACAGCTCAGTCAATTCTTTTAAATATTTATTTTTCCTTTTAAATTTATATATTTAAATATTACAATAATTTAAAATAAAATAAGTTTTATAAACACACAGAAGTACACAAAATGCTCAATTCAAACTGTAATCTAATGCTATTCATGAAACACTTATAAGCACCTTATAACATAGACACCATAAATAATCACATTTCGAATTAAATTATTTAACATCCTTCAAATATTACTAGGACTGTCATCTGGTATAATACATAATTTGCATATGTCAAAAGCATAGAGCAACACAGGGGTATGAAAGTCCTCGGTAGCTTGCTTTTACCACATGAGTAAAGAAACCGTACCGTAGAGAGGCAAAGCTTCATACAACCGCGCTGTGATAGGTACACTACTACACGCTTGAGGCGCGTCTCCGTGAGCACCGGCGGCTCGTCACTTACATAGAGAAACTGCTTTAAACCGGCTCGGCCATTGCTCAAACTCAAGGTTGTGTAAAAAATAATAAGAGTCAAATTTTGTTTTTTAAAGAATAATTCGTATCAAATGGAATATAAAAAAGTGTAAATATGGTTTACTAATACCTACTTAGATTTAAATCTCATCGAGGTTGCCGCAAGAGATTTCTTACACTCAAGTTCACTGCGATCTCCTAATAAATATAAAAGAGCTTTTCGATGCGATAGTTATCAAATTGAATTTTAGAAGAAATGCTAACATTTTGCAGGAACTTAAAATCAATAAGAAGTGATAGGCAGAAAGATGTTACAAATAGCATGAATTTCATTCACGGATTTCAAGTATCTATAACATCTTTAATAAAACTTCATGAAGAATTAAAATCAGAAGAAAGTAAATTAATTTATATTTACGAGACGTCTCATCAAGATTGTCTCGAAAATTTCTTTGGAAAAGTCATACAGGCGGGTGGTAACTGCCAGGAACCATCTTATGTTTATAACCAATACCTTATGGAAACCTCAAAATACTAATTGTGAATACGATTTCGATATGTTACTTATGAAACCAGACGATTGTCGTACTTTAATACACCATCACCGCAACCTGACGAACAGTAGAAAGGATTATCTACTTGATTTAGCAGAAATAAAAGGTTTAGTCTATGTGTCGGGATATTTGTATAGAAAATGTTGTCTCGAACACCACAAATGTGAAAATATAAAACTGTATAACTGTATAACTGTGTAACCTATCAACTAGGTTCAGTATTATTAAAAGGGAATGTATTTAATTACTAATAAATTTGTTTTAAATAACTCTTCATTTAGTTTGTTTTAGTTGACCATGGTATGTCTTGCTTCGTTTATTCTCATAGAATTATTCTATATATATACCGCTGTATTTCAAAACTTCGCTAGCATGATTTAGGCTTCTGTATAAATAATAAATACCAGCAGTGGCGCCATTTTTAAAATAGATTATGTAAAAATATTGGGGCAAATAGTACTTTTAATGACTGTGAGATGGCGCTAGTATCAACGTAAAAGCAAGCTACTGAGGACTTTCATACCTACGAAGCAAATACAAAGAGGAAATGGCATAAGCAAGTGTGCACTGTGATTCTAACTAGGTCCTGACGTCATCACAGTGGTCGTGCCTTTACTTAGTATACTGTCAGCGTTCGTCCTGTGCGCTTGTGTCGAAAATCGCAAATCGGTGTATTTTCGTAGTATTAAGAAGAAAAGGATGAAGTGTTGTGTTTTATCGTGTAAAAACTACTCACACGTTCTGATACTATGGATTGCATCACATTTTATTTGTAAGTAATTTTATACCTAATTTATTAAAAAGAAATTTTAGAAAAATCTCTGCGTCGGCTTTCAAATGTAATTAAATATATTCGACACTAGATGGCGACACTTTGTGTCATGGGAACTAAAAATATAAAGGTACGTAGAGCTCAGTATTGGTAAAATAATCATACGAAGGTGTTGAAATTTGTTTTGCATTCAGTCCTAAAGAATTTTTAATCGCCAAAATATTATTTTTATAGTTTTTATAATCATTTTGTGAACAGGCCGCCATCTATCGTCTAGGTAGCTAAACTACATTGCAACATCGATATGGAACGATGTGAGTAGTTTTACTATTTATCGGTAGATGGAAAATAGTAAAGTGGGCGGGGCTTAACATCCCCTCACCCCGCAAATTGTCACGCGTTGTTATATAATGAAATCTAATTACAACACCTCCTCTTTGTATTTGCTCCGTGTTCATACCCCTGGATCAGTCGCTCGACCGATATGTATGAGGGCGAGCGGCCTGTGTTGGTAAGCAAATCCAAAACAACACGACCGTTATTATTGTGATTTTTAAGTTCAAAAAGAAGTAAATAGCATTAATGTGATTAAAAATTATTTGCATATGAAAGGTAACGCCATCTTTTTCTTTTTGCAGCAGAAAACTTAACAGATATCTTTTTGCAGCAGAAAACTTAACAGATATCTTTTTGCAGCAAAAACTTAACAATTGGCATTGTTCTAGGACATCGATTCAGCCGCGCAACTAGATTTAGTCTGGTGAGCAGTGCAGCTGCAACTAAATAGTTTTATTTTATGCATGGACTTATACTTTGACATAATTGAACGTCTGCGTCTAGCTACTCCCCTCCGATCCGCAAGTGGTCCGTGTTTATGTGTCAAAAGCTAAAAGTATATAGGTTTAAACATCTATGGCTAATTTTAGTTAGATTAATGAATTGCAAATGTTTAGAAGTTATCTCAATTACCCAGTAAGCTTCTTTCTTACCTAAAAACAAGTAACAGGTGAAATCGTAGTATTGCGAAAGAAAAATCTTTTTATACTCTAATACCCAGTTAATTGAAGTATTTGGGTCCAGAGAACAATTCACTAAAAATAAGGATGGTTTTATACTTTCTTTTAAAAAATGAAATGCATTAAAGCATATTTACATTGTTTACTTATGTACATATAAATTAATCACAAGCCTATAATTTATCACAAATCTCTAGTTTATGAATTCACACTTAACAATACATAATATTATATAAAACGTTAAACATTATAATATTATAATTGGATAGTGTAATTTCAAACAAAAGTTTATATTATGTAACTAACGTTTTCCAGAGGTGTCTTTTCTAATTGCTGATTTCTATCGACAAGCATTTACTGAAAACTGCGGACATTTTAAAAGCATACTATAAAAATACTAAGTAAGCGATTGTGAGAATTTATCATAAAACTATTTTACTAAGTACTCTTATTTTGTAAATCATTTTATCGTGTCTGCCTTTAAGAGGAATACTTTTCAATAGACGATAAGTGGATGAAATTTTTCAAAAGCAGAAACTTTTAACATAACAAAGGCTATTGCTATGTACCTTATTATTCGAGCTAGGACGTGTCACTATTTAAATTTTATTTATTTTCTATTGTAAGTTTAGTTATTTCTCTATGTATTATTTTTATAATTAAAATTTTAATAATGATAAATATTGATTTTATTAAAAATGCAATCGAATTCTCTATCGTTTATTTCTTAGAGATGTTTCCGAAGCTGGGAAGTCAGCAACATCTTGACGTACTCAACATATTATTGACAACGTAAACTTGTTGTTTATCCCGCGGTAAAACAGAAACTAAATTGCAAATTAAATTAATTCTACACATACCTTTTAAAGCGAGCGACTTCCTAACTTCAGTTCATATCCTCTGTGCTACTACGGTTAGAAGGTAAATAATGTAGCAACAAGTATAAATATTTAATAACATCATAAACAATAACAATAACACAGCAAAGATTAATTAGAAAATAATAAATAATGTGTAAATGCATTTGTACGATTCCTAAAATTAGAAGTCTTAATATAAATTTACCTCCCTTTTAAATAATTTTAGACCCAAAATTATTGAATTAGACAGTTTTGCATGGTTTTAAATATTATTAAAAACAATGCCACATTTTGAGCTCGCTTGGAATGTTTCAGAGCAGCTTTTACTATACATATAGTTATGATATGGATGCTTTATGTTAAGAAGTTTTTGCAAATTTTGATATAGAAGTTTCTGAATAAAAAAACGTCATTGTCACTTTTTGGTTCAGCGTACTGTTTTATTCTATAAGCATATTTTCAGCTAAGATTTAATAAGCATCTAAGGTCTTATTTAGGACGAAGTAACATTTTAAAGGTATTTTTTATAATTGTAACATATCACAAAATGATATACTTAATTACATCATTGTATCCAAGCAATAGTTTTTAAGTATATTGCAAATATTATTCATCATAATACAATTGGGACATTACAAACATTGTTATTGTAAAATTATTATTAAACAATTTTTATAAACTTCATACTTTTAGACTAATGTCTATGTTAAAATCAAATTATATAAATTATTTATGCTGTGATAATTTCTGAAATTATTCACCTAAAATCGGATATACCTTAAATCAGTTAACATAAACCATCTTCGTCGTCAGTCTTCTTTTCATCTCCGTTATAATCCATTTTGTTGTCCTCCTGTTGATCCTGATCCTGAAAAAAAACATATTATGATAAAAATATTTATTTATTAAGTCTATTTTACTTTAAATAAATCTAATTAAGGCCGTGTAGTTCGCGTAATAGTTGCCAACTCGCCTGCCAAGCGTGGCAACTTTGGCAAATATCCCTGTGGCAATTTACGGGAGGCCTACGTTCAGCAGTGGACTATGATAGACTGTAATGGTGATGATGATGATGAAATCTAAATTATTATCCTTTCTAAGATGTATTTATATACTGCTGGCCGTATGAGGAAGATCAAATATGCCCAAAAAGCTGCGAAGAGAGCTATATTCTTAAAGAATGCATTACCATGTAGTGGCGGTATAAGAATATCCACTACCCCAAATCATCCCGTGGGTGTTGTAAGAGGTGACAGAGGGAAACAAATCAGAAGATGGGCATCAGCGTCTTCCTAATTACGATTAAAAATAAAAAGCTGCGGTTGTCAACCCGCTTGACAAGCGTGACAACTATGGAAAATATCCCCCCTATTAGGCAATCTATGGAGGCCTGTTTTCAGCAGTGGACTTTTATAGGCTTTAACGAAACAATAGCGGAACGAAGACATCCGTTGTAGAACCAGACTAGTAGACATAGCTTAAAGAATAAAAGGTTGAGGTTGTTACTTAATTGCAGAGAAGTGCAGTTCTTACCATCAATCAAGTGTACGTCCCTCTGCAAGATGCAGGAGTGTACAAGCTTGATTGTGAATGTGGTCTCTCTTATATACGACAAACTAAAAGATCAATAAGAACTCGCGCTAAAGAACACATAGCTGATGTGAAGAATCGACGCTCCGGGAAGTCTGCAGTCTGTGAACACGTACAGGATCGCCCCCGTCACTACATTAGATTTGATAGACCACAAATCCTCGCTAAAGAACACCGATTCCTTACAAGGATGATTCGCGAGGCTATTGAAATCAGAAAATGGCTGGGTGCTACCATCTGCTTGGGATCCTACAATTAATAAAATTAAATCCCAACCCAAATATACAACTACAACTGCAAGACTTCAAGATACTATAAGTTCATACTGCGTAGTTCGGAACAAAAATTAATAATTTTAATCTGGAGATAGCCGTGGTTAACTATGACATTAGGACGTCAAACACCTCAGTCCCCCCCGTGACCATGGGTGCTGTAAAGTGCTCGAAACGTCGGGAATATAAAATAAGTTAATATACGCGATAAAATCCGTAAAAACTAGTTTTATTTAAATTCATTAAACTTATTGAATAAGGCATACTATTTGGAGCATGACCTGGACTGATGTTCGAAATGGGCTTCTGACGGGTCGTAATTACTAAGATGTGTTAAATTTTCTAAAGTGATTTTATTTTACCAACAAGTACGAAGATAAAATTCAATACTTACAAACTGAAATCAAATATTCAGGTATATTATATCATTATTTGAAACTGGCATCGAACACCGAACGGTGAGAGGTAAACTGAACCTAAAAGTTAAGTTGGAGAGGTCACGTCTAATGAAGTCAACGCTTCGTCCCCCTCGTGCTCTAATCCAAAGCCCCGAAAACTTTCAGCTCGAGTTACAAAATCGTTTTCAATGCCTAAAAGACTGCAATACAGTGGACAATATGAATAAGAAGCTCGTGGAAACTGTCCATGCGGTCGGAGCAAAGTTCTGCAAGACCCGTCGCAGAAGAATACAAAAACTCTCCAATCACACTTAATCTCATGGCTGTTAGACGGAAAATGAAGCTGCATTCTTCAGCAGATTTGACAGCATACAAGCAATTGAACAGACAGATCTCCAAATGCATGCGGCGGGAACTACGCAACTACAATACAGCTCGTATTGAAGAAGCGATCGAGCGGAACCAGGGATCCAGTCTTTGCCAGAGATCTGTCTGCCAGAAAGAGCCAACTGTCAAAGCTGAAGACCGAATGGTGGCCGACCGAAGGTGGCACTACTCCGGAGGCGTGGTTCAAGAAAGGGGACAACGCCTAGAAGAACTACAGACCGACTTCCCTTCCGAGACGTGTCTGTCTACGTGCTGTTTTCGAGAGTCATTACAAATCGCACTTTCACGACGACTTCCAGCCTGCCGAACAAGCTGGTTTCCGAAAAGGCTTTAGCACCATAGAACACATACGTACCCTTCGGCAGATTGTACAGAAGACCGAAGAGTACAACCTGCCACTTTACCTTGCTTATATGGACTATGAGAAAGTCTTTGATTCAGTCGAAATTTGGGCGGTGCTGCAGTCCCTTCAGCGGTGCGAAGTTGACTGTCGGTATATCGAAGTGCTGAAGTGTTCGTACAGTAGGCTACGATGGCTATCCGAGTACAGAACCAGAGTACGAAACCCATTCAACTGCAGAGAGGTGTAAGACAGAGAGACGTTACAGCCCTGAAACTCTTCACTGCTGCATTGAAGGCGTTTTCAAGCTACTGGACTGGAAAGGATACGGTATTAACGTCAATGGCGAGTACATCACTCAATTTAGATTTGCTGACGATATAGTCCTTATGGCAGAATCGCTGAAGGACCTAAGCACTATGCTCAATAACCTCAATAGTGCTTACCAACGGATAGGTCTTAAGATGAACATGGACAAAACAGAGGTCATATGTAACGTCCATGTAACACCTATGCCAGTAGTTGTCGGGAGCACTAAGCTCGAAGTTGTTGACGATTATGTTTACCTGGGACAAATAGTCCGACTAGGTAAGTCCTACTTCGAGCGAGAGATCAATTAATGGATTCAATTCGACTGGGCAGCGTTCGAGAGATTACATTTTCTCATCAGGTATAATACCTCAAAATTTGAAAATGAGATTGTACAACCAGTGTGTGTTGCCCGTAATGTCTTATGGATCTCAGACATGATATGTCTGAGATAGATATCGATCATACGTATGAGGAAGCTCAAGATCACTCAGTGATCTATGGAGAGGGCTATGCTCGGGGTTTCTCTGCGTGATAGACTTAAAAATGAGGATATTCGTAGTCGAACCAGAGTAAACGACATAGCCCAACGGATTAGTAAGCTGAAGTGGCAATGGGCAGGCCTTATAGCTCGAAGAACCGACAACCGATGGAAAGAAAGGTTCTCGAGTGGCAGCCTCGTAACGGTAGGCGAAGTGTAGGGCGGTCCCTCACTAGATGGAGTGACGATCTGGTAAGACATGCAGGAAGTTGATGGATGCAGGTGGCTCAGGACCGTGCTTTTTGGCATTTCTTGCGGGAGGCTTATCTTCAGCAGTGGACTTGTGAAGGGCTGTAATGATGATGATGATTAGAAACGGTGAATGTGATCTTGTTAGACTACCAAAAAACTGTCCTAATGTTTCCTCTTGTTAAAAAGTTTACAAAGAGTGTGTTGGGATATACATATTTAAGATAGGCTTCTGTTTTGCACTGTTTTGTACATTCTGTTTTATCACTTAAATTCATTTTATAATTTTTATTTATTTTTATGCCGTTTAGGAATAATTTAATCTTAAAGAAACAAAAACATTTTTGTATCGGGTTTGTTATAATTTATGTTTTTAAATTACAATAAAAAATCAAAATGACTATATTCACTGGCGCTTGTATTTAATCAGGACTTCGGACTTAAAAATAACCAAAGGACGCTCTCCATCGCCCACTGGCAATTTTCGACTGTGAACCTGTGCTGTTCTGCAGTTCAATCTTTACCTTAAAGGCATATGGAGCACGAGCCTAGCAAAATGTGTAATTAAATCTATGTCTACATAATATTATTAATAAAACAAAAACATTGGTTTATTGTGTGTATATCCTTAGTGGTTCAATAAAACGTTGGCGCATTTTTTTAAGAATAAGACCGCCACACTTCTGCTGGGAAGGTGGACGGAATCAAAGAGCTTCTAAAGTACTTTAAGTATTAGTTTTCCTCCCGCTTTCAGAAGCTTTACTTTAATTCCATCCTCGCCCGAGGCCTTGCCTTTGCTTGAAGGAGCTGGAGAGCTACCAGTATGCAAATCTCGCTCAGACTGACGTCCGCGATATCATCGGAATAGTGTCGGATGAGTATTTTCGGATCATTACTCAAACTTGCGTATGGCACTCACGACGTAGCTGATGTCCATAGAACTCCTTAATCTCGCTCAAAATCATAGGTGGCCCTCAACAGTTGGCTCTTTCCGGCAGACAGATCTCTGACTAGCCTTTAAGGCCTGGTTCCGCTCAATCACTTCTTCAATACGAGCTATTTTGAAGTTGCGTAAGTCTCGCCATAGGCATTTGGATGTCTGTTTTTTCTTGCTGGCATATCTGTTGAAGACTGCAGCTTCATTTCCCGTCTAAGAGTAGATAATGAGATTAAGAGTGTGATCGGTTTTTAGGTTCCTGTAGACGGAGCTAAGTTCTTGTAGAACTTAGCTCCGTCCGCATGGACAGTTTGCACAGGCTTGTCATTTATATCGTCCACTCTATTGCAGTCTTTTAAGCAATGAAAATGATTTTGTAATTTGATCTGAACGTTTTAAATTATATTTATTTATTTAAACGCTAGATTGAATGAAACTAGTTTACTTACGAAACTAGTTTACTACGGATTTTATCGCATTTATTAAAATAAGTTAGTAAAGGCGACAAAATCCGTAAAAACTAGTTTCACTTAATGTGTAGTGTTTGCGTAAACATGAGAAATCATTACAAATGCTAGATCCTCCTCATTAGACCGTTAATAATTCACTACTGGACATGGAGCCTCTTCCAATTAGAAGAGTGGAATTGCCGCGGCAAAGGTAAACATTTTAATTAATTTAAAAAAAAGTAAAGAAATTAATTTATACCTCCATGTTAGCAGCATTCGGGCTGACATAAGATGGTGCTGCATTCTCCCTTACAGCAGCCTTTGGCAGCGGTTCTATACCTTCTGGTAATGGTATCGAAGCAGCTAGCCGGGCATATTCCACATCCATACTACGTATAAAGGGCGAAGCAAGTGCTCTTTTAGCAGAATCCCTGTCTTCTTCATCATAAGCCTGCAGCAGCTGTTCAATAGTTTGCATTTCTGGTGCTTCACAGTTATTGCCCCACTCCTATGAAGTACGATAAAAACATATTAAATTGATATGTTATTTGAATTACACAAAATCACTTTGACTGTGTAAACTTACTTTATATGCTTTTTCAGCAGCAACAGCATCTCCTCTTGCCAATTGTACTAACACAATGGCTACCGTGAGTCTACCCACTGCTCCAATGTTGCCAGCTTCCTGGTGGTAACCTATCTCTCGCCGAAGGCTGTCCACAGCTTCATCATATCTATAAATTAAAAAGCAAATTATTGCTCTCGCCATGTTTTGATCCCTTTAAACTGATAGTCTATTACAATATTCTTCTGTAAGTGTCTACGTCACGTGTGCATAAGTGCATAATTTTGCTCATTAATTGCCATATTAGATTATGGTCACATTTCCTTTGTCAAATAAATTGAAAGGAGGATATAGTAAAAAGACCTTTATGTTGAAATACCATTACACATATTATTTTTCAATTTTCAAACACAAAATATACTGAATCTCACCTTTGCAGTTTGACCAATATCCTTGAAGATTTGCTAATATATTCTGATCCCTGGTGTTGACTGCTTTCAGTCTGTTATATTAAAAGTTATAAATTAACATTTATAAACACATTAAAGACACAATACCGAAAATGTATCAGTGCGATTTTTCTTAGTACTTACTGACGACACATCAGCTGCCTGTTGATATAATTTCACAGCTTTCTCAGGCGAGTTTTCTTCTAAAATCTTCGCAGCTTTGTCCAACACATTAGCCCCCGAATCGCCTGAGCCATGTTGCTGATAAAGACTGCTTGATTCACATGCCAAAGTGTAAATCTAAAATGAAATAAAAATAATGGAGTCACGGCTATAAGCCAAAGTGCAGATACACCTCTGTTTAGCCGGCTATAACTGCTATAACTAAAGGTGCAGCCATTGCAGTTGCAATTAGTCGTAGCGTATGTATTATACTAATGCACAAACGCTTACTGTCTTTAGAATATTGACTAAACTACCCGTGTCAGCTACAATGCTTATGTGATGAGATTGAATGTATATTAAAATGAAGCATACTCGAAAACTTCTGTACCTCCATTCGATTACAATATATAGGTAGGCTTTTGTTAAGCTTATCGAGCGGGCTATAGCATCTTCGACTCCATCTTCATTTACGATCAGGTGAGATAATAGCCAAGTACTGGATTATAAAATGTAAAAAAGTAAGTAAGTAATGTAAGAGCTGTACACTTAGCATCGAGTGCAACCTTGCATAGAGAGAACACTAAAAAGAACACTCTTCATGCTTTTGCAACAAAATACAAACTCATCACTAAGCTCCCGGATGATGCATTCTGTGGGACGTCATAAATGTGCGGACTTTTTTGTTGTATTTATTTTATTATGTTGCATATTATTTATCTATTATGTTGCAAAACATTATTTTTCTTAATTACCTCATCAGGAGTGGATAACTCTTTGCTAACAATGATAGCATTTTCAAGAGCTTTCCCTGCATGGAAGAAGGAACGATTCTTCTTGTACATCTCCGAAGCCTTTAGATGGCATTCTTTGGAATTTTTCAAGTCGCGGGCTATGCGGTAACATTGTGCTAAAAATAAGATAAAGAGTATTATAATAACAATATTTCACAGGATTTATTATTTTTTAAGGATAGTAAATAAATACATTCCTACCTGCCTGACTATATTCATCAGCTGCAGAGTCATAATCAGGCTTCCAGCGTAGCAAAGATGTCTTCAAACTAAAACAAGAATAATACAATAATTAAATTCAAGACTACAAAATAAATTAAGTAGGTACTAGTTTTTAGTATTGACATTACTATCTTTTGATCATTTTTTTTTATTTCAGGCATTGCATTTTAGCTAAACCTATTTAAGCCCTCTCAAAACAAACACCTAATTGTCTCTCCCTAATGACTACGTGTGTACCATTTCAGCACCTCCAGGGTGGATTGTCCCATTTATATGGATTAACCTTTAAAGAATGCTGACAGAGGGCTTCAACAGAACAATGTCATCTACATAAGAATATTCATATGTACGCCATTTATGGAACAGAAAACTGCTGCTCTGGTGATCCTATCAATCAGCTGGTTTATATACAAATTAAGCAACCTGGGCGAAGTCAGCTCCCATGTCTCTCTTCACATTCCTTTCTAACAGCGGCACGATATGTGACTGAGAGTTTATAAATTGTAGTGCCATTTTCCCCTTTTATAGGAGAAAAGGGGAAAATGGCTAGAATAGATGTGTTTTTATGCATGATAATACACGCTCCCATACTGGCCGTAGTTGTCGAATACCTTCGAGACGTGGAAATCAATGCTATGGGGTGGCCAGCGCGCTCCTCCGACTTAAACTCCATAGAGATTGTATAGGATAAACTTGGAAGACAAATTAAGAAAAAAATCCTGCACCCACTAATTTGAGATTTTAAAAACGCATTACAGGAAGAATGGAACACAATCTCTCAAGATTTTATTGATGACTTGATTAGGAGTATGCCAAGGAGAGAAAGCAGTTCGAAGAGCTAGAGGAGGTAACACTAAGTATTGATTATAGCCTTTTCTAAGCATTTATGAAAAAAAAAAAATTGTTAAGTACAAAAATGTTTGGTTAATTTTCGTCATTTAGTTGTTTGTTTATTTAAGCTTAATCTAAATTAATAAACTTAACTGTCGCAAACATCCCCGATATTTTTTTTACACACTTTTTTTGCGTTCCTCTAAATTTGTCCACGAGTACAATTCTGTATTTATTTTCCGAATATTAAATAAGTATTTAATATTCGGAAAATAAATAAATATATATATAGTATTTCGCTCAAAGGCTAAGTAAATCCATTCAGCAAATAACGGAGCCAGCGTTCTTGACACTATACCAAGGGGAATAGCACTGTATAATAATTTTAGTTTATAGTTTTAGTTCTTTTTTAATTTGTACATTTTTGTGCTATGTATAAAAATATATTTAAAAATCCAAGTGACATACATTTCAATGACTCCGTAAGACCTATCCATATTCTTGCACAACTATGTTGTAAATCTGATAATTAAAACAATATCTCCTTGATGTCACCTTGAATTTTTTTAAAGAATGTTTTTTTTTAGCTGTACCTTAATAAGTAAAATGTATACGAATGAAACTTTATTTTCACATTACTTAAATATTAATTTTGAGAATGTTTATTGACACAATGAATAAACCAGTTTATTGTGAAATAACCAAGGCAGAGCAAACAAACTTTTTATAAATAAATTTAAAAAAATACAGATTTCGCAGAGCAGATGAAAATGGAGCAGATTCATATAAAATTTGCTAGACAATTTTTTTTAAATCTGATAATAAATGCAGAGCAGCAAGACGAATGGTTTATTTAAATTATGTTTAAAGATGAACAAGTTCATAAAGTAAAAATGGAATTTATATGAGAAACAATGAATACAAAAGAAAACAGAAAAAATGATAATAATAGAAAAATATGTTTTTAATTAACTAACATAGAATATAGGTATACACCGAGCAGCATAAATGCTTGCTAGACAAAGATTTTTAAATCTGATAGTAAATGCAGAGCAGCAAGATGAATGGTTTATTTAAATTATGTTTAAGGATGAACAAGTTCATAAAGTAAAAATGGAATTTATATGAGAAACAATGAATACAAAAGAAAACAGAAAAAATAATAATAATAGAAAAATATGTTTTTAATTAACTAGCATAGAATATAGGTATACACCGAGCAGCATAAATGCTTGCTAGACAAGGATTTTTAAATCTGATAGTAAATGCAGAGCAGCAAGATGAATGGTTTATTTAAATTATGTTTAAGGATGAACAAGTTCATAAAGTAAAAATGGAATTTATATGAGAAACAATGAATACAAAAGAAAACAGAAAAAATGATAATAATAGAAAAATATGTTTTTAATTAACTAACATAGAATATAGGTATACACCGAGCAGCATAAATGCTTGCTAGACAAAGATTTTTAAATCTGATAATAAATGCAGAGCAGCAAGACGAATGGTTTATTTAAATTACGTTTAAAGATGAACAAGTTCATAAAGTAAAAATGGAATTTATATGAGAAACAATGAATACAAAAGAAAACAGAAAAAAAAATAATAATAGAAAAATATGTTTTTAATTAACTAGCATAGAATATAGTATACACCGAGCAGCATAAATGCTAGACAAAGATTTTAAATCTGATAGTAAATGCAGAGCAGCAAGATGAATGGTTTATTTAAATTATGTTTAAGGATGAACAAGTTCATAAAGTAAAAATGGAATTTATATGAGAAACAATGAATACAAAAGAAAACAGAAAAAATAATAATAATAGAAAAATATGTTTTCAGTAACTAGCATAGAATATAGGTATACACCGAGCAGCATAAATGCTTGCTAGACAAAGATTTTTAAATCTGATAGTAAATGCAGAGCAGCAAGATGAATGGTTTATTTAAATTATGTTTAAGGATGAACAAGTTCATAAAGTAAAAATGGAATTTATATGAGAAACAATGAATACAAAAGAAAACATAAAAAATAATAATAAAAGAAAAATATGTTTTTCAGTAACTAGCATAGAATATAGGTATACGCCGAGCAGCATAAATGCTTGCTAGACAAAGATTTTTAAATCTGATAGTAAATGCAGAGCAGCAAGATGAATGGTTTATTTAAATTATGTTTAAGGATGAACAAGTTCATAAAGTAAAAATCGAATTTATATGAGAAACAATGAATACAAAAGAAAACAGAAAAAATAATAATAATAGAAAAATATGTTTTTAATTAACTAGCATAGAATATAGGTATACACCGAGCAGCATAAATGCTTGCTAGACAAAGATTTTTAAATCTGATAGTAAATGCAGAGCAGCAAGATGAATGGTTTATTTAAATTATGTTTAAGGATGAACAAGTTCATAAAGTAAAAATGGAATTTATATGAGAATTAATGAATACAAAAGAAAACAAAAAAAAATAATAATAAAAGAAAATATGTTTTTAATTAACTAGCATAGAATATAGAGGTATACACCGAGCAGCATAAATGCTTGCTAGACAAAGATTTTTAAATCTGATAGTAAATGCAGAGCAGCAAGATGAATGGTTAATTTAAATTATGTTTAAGGATGAACAAGTTCATAAAGTAAAATTGGAATTTATATGAGAAACAATGAATACAAAAGAAAACAGAAAAAATAATAATAATAGAAAAATATGTTTTTAATTAACTAGCATAGAATATAGGTATACACCCAGCAGCATAAATGCTTGCTAGACAAAGATTTTTAAATCTGATAGTAAATGCAGAGCAGCAAGATGAATGGTTTATTTAAATTATGTTTAAGGATGAACAAGTTTATAAAGTAAAAATGGAATTTATATGAGAAACAATGAATACAAAAGAAAACAGAAAAAATAATAATAATAGAAAAATATCTTTTTAATTAACTAGCATAGAATATAGGTATACACCCAGCAGCATAAATGCTTGCTAGACAAAGATTTTTAAATCTGATAGTAAATGCAGAGCAGCAAGATGAATGGTTTATTTAAATTATGTTTAAGGATGAACAAGTTCATAAAGTAAAAATGGAATTTATATGAGAAACAATGAATACAAAAGAAAACAGAAAAAAAATAATAGAAAAATATGTTTTAAATTAACTAGCATAGATATAGGTATACACACAGCAGCATAAATGCTGATAGGCTTTTATTCACATAATAATAATAATTGCATGTATCAGATAATGATAAAAAGGAACTAAATTTTACATCATAAATACTTTTGCAACATCACATCATAATAATCAAACCACAAGTACATATCACAATATACATGTTTTTTTTTATTATTGATTCATGCCTTGAGTATTCAGCCTATTAAAAGACCATTGCTTAACATAGGACTCCTCCATAAATTGCCACATAAGGGGGCTAGTCGTCACGCTTGGAAGGCAAATAATTTAAACTGCTGGTTTATTTGTATTTTGAGTTGTTATCACGAAGATGCTGTTGCTGATCAGCTGAATCATTTTCTTCTGCTGCTCCTTACAAAACCCATGGGATGATAGGGGTAGTGGATTCTCTTACATTACATGGCAGCGATCAGATGATTATACACATTAAAAAGCAATAAAAAACAAGTTTGTATATATGTTCTGTATCTTTTTCATTTCACAAGCATTTCATGAAAACTGCACAGCTCATTTAATTAAAAAGAGTCTAATTGTATAGCTCATCATTGCACACACACAACTTTTAGTTCCACTGTCAAGAGTGTGGCAGCTGGTAAGGATTTTAAGCAGTGGTGTAGCTACCCAGGGGCTAGGCGGGGCAGTGCCCCGGGGCCCCCAAGCTCAAGGGGCCCCTCGGCTTCCAATAACGACCAAAAAATGATGTACTATCTTAGTTGTATAAATAATTTTCGAGTTTTAACTTTTTAGCCTCTGACCGCGAACATCTCGAACAGAAATCACAAAAATTACTCCCACTTCCAGAATATAAATGCAACATTATTAAAGATAATTGTCTACTTCGTTTTATTATCTTTTTTATATAGAAGAGTGGGACAAACGAGCATGCGGCTCACCTGATGGCAAGTGTCGTCCACCGCCTATTAACAAATACCGGGTGGGCCAGAAAGAATTGCGAATTTGAAAAAATCATTAAAAAAAAACTAAGTACAATTCACATACAAATTTTTATTTCTATAAAAACTGACATCTGGGAAATTCATTTCTTAAAAATAACGTCATCCAGGTGTGCACCATCGCGCTGCAAACATTCTTCGAATCTGAACCTTAAATTGGTAAAAACTCGCTGGCACATTGCACGGGGAATAGCTGCCATTTCTTCCCGGATATTGGTCTTCAACTCATTAATTGTGGCTGGGGTATTGAGTAGACTCTATTTTTAGGTATCCCACAAAAAAGTCCAGTGGCGTTAGATCCGGACTTCTAGGAGGCCATGCAATGTCACCTCGGCGCGATATCAGTTTCCCAGCAAACATCTCGTTGACGACCTCCAAAGAGGCATTAGCTGTATGGCATGTCGCACCATCTTGTTGAAACCATGTTGCACGATTATAGGCTTCAAATTGTTGCAGTTGTTGAAAGAAAAATCCCTTAACATGGCTATGTATCGTTAGAATTTACAGTGACAGATTGGCCTTGTCGATTTTCGAAGAAGTAGGGTCCGATAATTCCGTGCGCTGACATGGCCGCCCAAACGGTTACTTTCGGCGAATGCAGAGGCTTTTGATGTTTTGCACGAGGGTTCTCTGCAGCCCAGTAACGGCAATTCTGTTTATTCACATGCCCATTTATGTGAAAATGGGCTTCATCGGAGAACAGAATATTGTTGAAACTCCGAAAGCGCTCCAACATTGTTTCAACAAAAGCTCGTCGTAAAATTGGATCATTTGGTTGTAATTCCTGCACAAGTTGAATTTTATACGGGTGCAATTTCAGATCTTTCAACAAAATGCGACGCAAAGATGTTCTGGATACCACAAGTTCGGCTGAACGCTTTCGAGTCGATAGAGCAGGATTACGTTGAACTGAAGCTCTAACTTGTTCAATTGTGTCTTCCGTTCTTGTTGACCTTGGGCGTCCGCAGGCTTCTGTTTGAGAGTCGAACCAGTAGCTTGAACTTTCTGACCCACGATCGAATCACACTTTCCTTCGGACACTGATTTAGGTCATGTAATCCAAACTCACGCCGAAATAAACGCCGAACAATAGCGCACGAATCGCGATTTTTGTAATAATGTTTAACGCAGAATGCACGTTGCGCTCCGGTGAAGTGATCCATCGCAACTAAATTTCCGATAACCGAGCTACTTAACCCCACCACCCGCGCAGTCCCCTCTCTAAAGCTTTAAACGCAAGAGTGTTTTTAAAATCGTACGCCTTTCTGGCCCACCCGGTACAACACCTGAGGAATTTCAGGCGCGTTGCCGGCTTTTTAAAAAGGAGTAAGCTCGTTTCTTGAAGCTCCCTAAGTCGTATCGGTCCGACAGTAGTGGAAGTTCCATTCCCTGAAGTATCACATCAGCGACAGAATCACGTTGGGATCATCCGGTGAGAAGCATACCCGCCCCTGTCTTCAAGGAAAGATGCAAAAAAAGACCCCATCCTGTCCTAATCGGCGATCTGCAGAACGCAACCGCGATGGGAGTGTGAGTGGCACCATAGTCCGGATCAGAAAATGGTCTGGGACCTGTTGTAGCACGGAGTCTGCAGCGATTCGGACGTGGTTGATGAGTTGGTCTGTGTCGGCATTATTTATCGAGGCACCCGTAGACCCTGTACCTTGACGTCCCAATGTCATAGTTAACCACAGTTACCTCCAGATTAAACAAAAACAAATAATTGAACAAAAATTGATAATTTTTAATCTGGAGGTAACCGTGATTAACTATGACATTGGGACGTCAAATACCTTAGTCCCCCCCGTGACCATGGATGCTATAAAGTACTCGAAATGTTGGGAATATAAAATAAGTTAACATTCGCGATAAAATCCGTAAAACTAGTTTTATTTAAAAGAATAGTCCTGTCTGTGATGATGGCCCGGTCACAGTAGAGTCTGGCGCGGAAATTTACGAACACGGCTTCCGGCATGTACTTATAATAAGGCAGTTTCCGATCCACAAGACCATATTTCAGAGCGTAGAATCCTGGCTGCCAGATTGGTATCCATATAATCTGGTAGCCAGGATTCTCAGAGTTAGAAGGAGCCAAACAACCGGAGATGACATGCCTAAGTGTTTATTATATTATTAATATGAAGGTAATATGCTACCCTTAGATTAATTAGGCATATGACAAATCTATTATGATAGATATTAAAAGGAAAGATTACTTAATGATTTCTTAATACTAATAAATTGCATTTGAAGTGGCACACTTTTTAATCCACATAAGCACATAATTCTAGAAGAACTTAATTTTAATTTTAATTGGCAATCTAATCTATAGAGCTTAATACATAACATCTTGATACTGCAGTGGCTAAGCAAGATCATTACTATAGTTTTTCCATTAATTTTTAAACGAAACAGGTGCAGACTCAAGAGTTAAAAATGATATAAATAAAAATTCAAACGTGTAATATTAGACAGTGATTTTATTGTAAAAAATGTGAACTGAGAGCGTTTTTTAGTTCTCCATTACGGGTTCAGGAATTGTAACTATAAATTGGTAACAAATCTTTCTAAATAAAAGTTGTAAAAATAAGTGCATACACATCAGTAATTTTCAAATGATTTCAAGCCGATAAAGAATATCCAATATGAAAACATACAACAAGGTTTTTATGTTTTATTATGAATCGATTTTGTTAGCACAACGGCTTTATAATCAATATAAGAGTCAATACAAACAATAAAAACATGTAAAATCATGTGAACTATGGCATTGCTTTCTCTGCAATACTTACAATTTTTCAGCTGTTCTATAATGTTCTTGGGCTTCGTTTAATTTTGCAGACATTTTGTAATCTTCAATTTAGATTGAAGTTAAGTCCCAATCCCAAGAGAGTTTAATCACTTTATCGTCTTCGCACAGGAATCAGGAATTACAAAAATCAATAAGAGTTTTTCTTAATTGATTTAAAGGCATAAGGATCCATGACCATACAGCCAGACTGGTGCAACTTCCATAGTAAAAATTATATGAACAAAATGGGGTCAAATTTTCATGACGGTTGGTCTCTTCTTTCTGCTTTTCGTAATATGTCTATTAACGACATTGTCAAATCAAATAGGTTCAAATGTCAAATCAAACAGTTACATTTCTATATATTTTATTTATTAATATTGTTTTTAATTTTGCTATAGGAGCCGTTGTTCATTTACAGAATTGTTAAAAAATTAAATATGCATTATAAAACTTGCCAATTAAAAGAAAAGGCTATTCATAGCAATATTTCCCTTAGATGATGAAAGGCATAGATATAGTATAGTATAGATTGACAATGGAGTGATAAGGGCGAGACCAAAATCAAAAGACACCAGTGTGCGTGTAATGTGCATGTTTGAGTGACAAATAGTGCTACACCATGCATTGCCTGCCTCACTATAATTATCGATACTGATTGCAGTATATTCGTGTCTTCTGATTTGACGCAGATGATGTAATTGAATATTTGTACCCAACTACGGTGAAGCCAAAAGGATAGTTACAATTATAGAACGCTATGTATGTATGTATCTTCATCTGTTAACTACTCATCGTATATTGACAAATTAGATATCTTTAAAAGCATTGTGCCCTTTCGCGGGTTTTAAGCTACATGAAGTCACATAAAAATTAACATGGCGGCTTATTGTGGACATAATGAAACATTGAAATACATACTATTGTATGTATTTTTTGAATATTTAAAAAAACTATTTATAAGAAAAACAAACTAAAAACTTAAATTATCATACAGTCCTACTCCTTGTGTTATTGTGCCAAGAACGCTGACTGAGTTTCCTCGCTGAATGGCTACACTAATTAAATAAATATTGAAATACTGTGTCTGCGATCCAATAAAAGGTGTAATGCAGAATATTCTCGACGTTCCGAAAATACATGTTATAAAAAATATTACATTTATTAGGATTTATTAGTAAAAATATTTTTATAAAACTGAAGTATCCAACGCACTTACAGTCCACCTGACGATGGTAAGTGGCTACTGCAGCCCATGGAAACTTGCAGCTAACTTCAAACTAAGAAGGTCGTTGTTACATATATGGACTGAGATGGAATGCCTAACAGCCTGTATTTATATCTGTACTAGGTAAGAGGGTAATACCTACCCAGGCGACCTCCCAGACAGAAATGGAATCTTAACACTTATTTTATACATAAATTTTAAAAATTATTAATATAAATTCACTGAAAGAAACGCTGTTCTTACAAAAATATATGCGTGTTATGATGTGTACATAAATTAAAAGTTAGTAACTAAAACCAAATTGCGATAGAAAATATATACTCAAAAGGTATTAAACAAGACTACGATGTCATTTTTAGAATATTGCGAAACATATTCAGATACTATTGCTATTCAGGTACATATCTATAATAAATAAATTATTTATATATTCTAATAATAAAATAAGCTTCAATAATATGTAATTTTACTAATAAGTGTTTATGATTGGATGTGTTATAGTTTTTCCCTTAATGGACCTCTATGTTACTGTTACAGCCTATTAAAGTGCACTGCTGAACATAGGCCTCCTCCATAGATTGACCATAGTTGCTACGCTTGGCAAGCGGGTTGGCAACCACAATTTTTGTATTTTTAGTCGTTATAAGGAAGCCGCTGCTGCCCATCTCCTGATTTGTTTCCCTCTATCGCCTCTTACGACACCCACGGGATGATATGGGTTAGTGGATATATTCTAACACCGCCACTACACAGTGGGCACCTCTATCAGAAAACATTTATCTTCAAAGTACTTGCTGCATATAGTCGACTATTTGCTTTTGGGAACCAATTCTTCTCTATTTATTATTTTCAACCATTTTTGTCGAATATCAATATTTTGTGAAAATCTGTCACAGCATTCACTTACTATCAGGTGAACTGTGTGCTCGTTTGTCACCCTAATTCTATTAAAAAATAATTTTTCAAACGTTTAGAAGAAAGAATATTTAGCTACGGTAACTTAAATATAAAAAATAAAATATTAGTAAGTTGAATAAGGCTGCATATAAGTATATACCTTTGCTTGCTAAGAACATTTAGATAAGATATTATCGATAACGTCAATCTCTACAAAAGTGAGGTTAAAATTAACAGAATTTCATGTATTTGCAATTATTTTAATTTCAATTTCTCTGCATTCAGATGATTCTTATTATAAAATGTGATGATATTTCCTATCCATTGAAGTACAAATTGTTTGTACCTGCTCTAAAAGAAAGCATTTAGACAGCTAAACATTTCAATCGTACCTACGATTAAAATGTATAATAATGTGGTGTTTCTTTCTGAGGTGGGTTATATTTAGGTACTACGCACCTAGTCATAATTAACTACACATCTATTAAACACTAATATTCACTTTAAAACCCGAGATTTTGCAAATACAAGCGGGATTTGTTTTGTTCACGAATGACACAGGCTGATACAAGCTGATAGCGTGTACGTGAATGTCTATCTTTCTATCTAGTCTATCTTTCTCGCTCTAACATACGCGTAAATTATGCTCTTTCTCTTTTGCATTACCAATCTATTCTAACGTTAGTTAGTTACTAAATCTATGATGAAAGGTATGTGTAGCTTGCTACATATTTATCTATCTATGGGTATGTGGTGATTTCAACTTTAATTGTAATATGATATTTAACGAGAGTATATTTTGGACTAGCCATCTACGTAGGACAGTTTTTTATAGTCGTTATTTATTTTTTACTTAATTAATTACTAGTATAATAGTGCGTTTTTATTGTATATTTTCTTTATACATATTTTTGTATCTAATAATTGTCGAGATTACTGTGTGTAAAATACATTGATTTCTTATTCTCATCGGCATTTTTACTTAATCCTCACGTTAAAAAAATTATTTCTCATAAATAATTCAGTATAGATATCTAACTTTTATTATGTGAAAATATAGATAGTCAATATATCGATAAGATTATACGAGGATAGACATTTACAACACTGTTATAATTCGCCTATGTTGTCAGCACTGTTTGTCAAACATTAAATGTCATGTCTTGATGTTGGTAAAGTAGCTTGGCGTTTGCGCCCTTTCATACATTTACTTTTTCTTAGAAAGTCCCGCCTTTTAAACGTAGTGATTATATTATCGTGATATATATATAGTGAACTATTAGAGAAAACGAACGAAACAAGTGCTTCGATGTTGATATAAACCTCAAGTTATTTTGATCGCTTAGGCGCTTTGTGAACTTAAGTAACTGTCGTCATCGACTATCCGCTGGGTTGAGCTATCGTCAAAAATCCTAAAAACTTCGCAATGTGACGCATCAGCGTATGTTGTACAATTTTCTCCTAATCTTAAGGTTGTCTGGAAGAAATCTCTTTTAGCAGCTTAGCAATAAGACCGCCTTATTGTACCTACCTCTTAAGTTTTTTCCCTGTAATCTGTTTTTTTTTATCGTTTTTGTGGTGTACAATAAAGTATATAATAATACTATGCCTAATATAAGAGTAAGTACACTCGTATCTTCTGCTTTACTGAAAAAAGACATTTCTATTGTAGTATTATTATGGGTGACGTTATTTCACAACACACGACGTATTTAATCTATAGTGATTTCGTTCCCAACGTTAGTAACAATCGACATCGATATATACTCGTTATTGTTTATTTATTATTAGGATTTGTTTGCGGAGCTCCAAGTGTTTCAATATTTTCAATAAAATTGTGATTGTGCCTAGATAAGCCATTGGACAATTTCTGCTAAGTTGTGATTTTACAGTAGTGAATAACAAATTATAATGAAAAACATTTAGCTACCAGTGAAATTAAAATTTAAATGACCTCAATCGATAAGTGCCTTAATGAAGTTTGCCATATTGCCCAGAAGGGAAAACTAAACTCTGAACAAAGGTCGGTAATGCAGCCAATCAGATGGCAGTACACTACCAATCGTTGAAGCAAAAGGCTATTTTAATGCAAACGTCTCTTGAAGCACTGAGAGAAAAACAAGACCTAATAGAATGCCTTAATGATTTCAGAAAATCTCTTAAGGAAACAATTCAAGAAAGGGGGCGTTCAAGAATTACGTAACGCAATTTTTGAATATTTTTGACCCCCCCAATGACACTTCAATTTTATTTATTTGTATAGACAATGGTGTATGCAAACTTCCTTCTAAAACTTATCCTTATGGTGTAATTGTACACTTTTGTAAATTCAGTAGTTTTATGACTTCTGCCTAAGAGAGTGATATAAAACTAAAAAAATAAATAATATCCATAGTAGGTACAACTTAAATCTGTATAAGTGACAGAATATCGCCATGTTGCATGCGTTGCGTGTTTATATTGTGCTAGTGAACAAAATTAATTTATTATCAATATGTGGAAAAAAATATTTGGTGCAGTTAAAAGATCATGTTAAGTCTTAATTTTATCCAACACTGTTTCCAAGACAATGTTTTTCATCTTTTATATGTATCTCTAAAGATAATTCTATGTTGTTGAAAAACTGCTATACAGCGTAAGTAATAAAAATATCCTATTATAGAACTGATTAAAACCAATGGCTGCATGATATAATCCATAACATACATAGTACAGCTACTAAGACTATAAGACCCTCGGGGTATCGTTTAGGTTATTTAGCAAATTTTAGCTATTTTAAGACGCATAAAAACAAATTTTAAAATATAATTTTGGAAATATTATACATTAGTCTAAGCCTATATACCATTACTTTGCCCTGTGCCCCAATGTGCCTTCATATCCATTTTTTTTAATTCTAACCTATACAACCGATATTTAGTGTTTTGTTCTTATATTATTTTGTTATTTTGCTGGCACGACAATTTTTTGATACAAAACATATGTACAAGTTTACCGTAAATCTAATTTTGCACTTTCAATTCACCAAATATCACCGTCAAAACTCAACTCCAATCCGAATGCAATATAATTATGTTAAATATATGTTAAAACATTAAATTTCGCCATCATTCAATAAACGTTCTTATTGTTATATATTCATTTGTAATTCCTTTCAAAAACCAATTTAGAACATTTGTCTTTAAAAGTTACTTATAAGACAATATCTGTAGTGTAATAGTTTCCTTGCACACCAAATAACAGCTATAATACAGCAGTTATATGGTCTCTTTTATGCTTGTACAGCTACTGTACTGCGCTACTAATGCACAAAGCGGTATAATTTGTGCCAATTTTTTACTTATAAGAACTGTATAATCGCTTATACAGCTTTTATACAGCCAGAAAATAAAGTCTAGTATTAAAAACGAACTTCAATACAGCTCGTATACAGCTTGCATGCTGCTTGGGCGCCGTTTTCCTGACTTGGCCCTATCCCTACACACATTCTTGACTTGATCCACCATTGTTCTTCTCTATCTTCTCATCGTTCTATTTGAGCATGAGAGCCTTTATAGGCCAAGAACAGCTGATGATGCAAATCTCCCTCTTTTGAGGACATCACAGTATGAATTCACTTTAACAACACTGACTACAACAATGTGCTTCTGCGTAAACACTAACGACTACTGACAATTAAAACAAAATAAAAATGACGTACATTACTGTCGAGGGATTCCCCGTAAAACATACACAAAAAGGGTTGCTAACGTGGGAAATTTTAACTCCCTAGATTTTTTATACAAATAAAAAAAACAATGTTACGTAACGCGTTGGTCAAATTCCCTCCCGCCCCTGTAACCCATCGTACCGTTTTACCCCGCTCCCCCCAAATTGTGTTACGTAATACTTGAATGCCCCCAAAGCTGCGCCATACAGCCGTAAGCAAATATGTCCTTTGCTGATATGGTTAAGACAAACAAAAATAATTACTTGCGCCCCAAAAAATTCTGTTCTATTGCAATTTACCCGGAGAATAAATTAAAAACTAATGAAGACACAAAATCACTTGTCAAAAAAAATTATATGCCCTGAACAATTAAAATTGCACGTAAGAGGACTAAGTAAAACTAAAAATGGAGGCGTTATTATCAGCACTGAAACCATAGATTTAGAATATACTGGCGTATAGACGGACATAGTATGCAAGGGAGAAGAAAATTCCTTATGGCAAAAATGCAAGATAGAAAAGGATACCAAATCTCATGACTCTGTAACCGATTTAGTAGATTGCAAGTCGGCACGCAAGAAATAGCTCCTAGATATTTTGTAATTTCTTAGATTGTAATAGTGGTTATTTTTAGTAAGTAACTGTTTTCCAAAATGGTTACTTGTTCTGTGAGTGACTGTGGTGTTAATAATAGAAATAATCATGATAATTGCACATTTCACAGGCAAATTCTCAAGACGTCGTCAATGTTAAGATGCGTTTATTTTTGGTTAAAATTTATGTTATAAATTAATATTAAAAAACTGAAGGTAGCCGGGCTAACTATGACATTAGGACGTCAAACACCTCAGTCCCCCCGTAACCATGAGTGCTGTAAAGCACCCGAAACGTCGGGAATTAAAAAGTAAAATTAAACGCGATATAATCCGTAAAAATTAGTTTCATTTAATATGTAGTCTTCGCGTAAATATAAGAAAACATTATGTGTTATATACTGTTTAAAATATAGAATGTTTTCAATTATTTTATTAATTTTGATATTTTGCAAAGAAAAAAGTCACGTTGTTGATAATTTGCATGAATTTGGTAAATACATTTTTATACAAAATATTTTACATGTACGCTAGGGATTGAATCAATTATATAAAAATTAATGTCGATATTTATCTTGAATGTTTATAATGAATCGATAAACTTGCCTACACAACAAGAATATAAATCCTCGTTTTGCGTTCTAAAATGTAATTTTATTTTGCCGTTTGTCAAACAGATTCCCTCCGTATTCTATAATTAGAATTCTATAATTAGAAAAAATGGTTAAGGTTAATTGGATGGGTTGGTTGGAATCCAAAGAAGAACTCAACAATTTGCAGCAAACATTTTCTTGAGAAGTATAAAAGAAAAATTAGAATAAAAACAATTTTATTAAAAGGAGTCATCTCTACATTATTTGTACCAGTAAGTATAATATTGTTATAATAAGACTTAAAAAATTTAACTTTCAAAAGTTTAGATAAAAATAGAGACAGATTTTTATACATTATAAAACTGTAGTACATTAAAGATAAAAAACTTGAGATTATCCTCTTTAAGCCATTATGAACCCAACCTTAGAATAATTACACATAGAGTGATAGTGTCATTCAAAATTCCGTTCAAAGTTGAAGCAACAACACAATGAATGTGTGCATAAGCGGCCTGTAATTACGTTTGCACACACGGACACAAGCAAATGAGTAATGTTTGCAAGTAAATGACATTTTCCCCAAAAAGTGGGGAAAATGTAATAGTAGACATAGTCATAGAATTAATATTTAGGTTGCGTTTAGAATTATTTTATTAATTATTTGCAAAGAGAAAAATTTTACATTATTTATTTTTGTTAACTTATGTAATATTTAAATTATTTATATACGTAATATCTTATGTTATATTCACAAATCTATTATGTAATTATATTATTCTGTTAGATCTTATATTTCTGTTATATCTTCCATAAAATCTTATATTATTTGTTAATATTATTTTTTACATAATACTCAATGGCCTTATTCTATGATATATAGAGAAGTGGAAGAAATGGAGGAGGCAAATGACTACGTCCATTTCCTCCAGTTTTTCCAATCCAGCCCCACTTACACTTAACAAGTGAATAGTTGTCAGATAATCTTTTTAGCTGTCAGATATTTTTTCATTAGTTATTTATTACTAGCTGTGGCTGTGGCCCGCGGCTTAAATCATACACTGATCTCGATTCTTGCCATTCTAAGAATCTACGTGATATATTTAATTTAAATCGGTTTCAACGTAAAGGTTACAACATACAACTTTCACAGAAGGGATATAATATTAGAAGGAATTACGAGACTTAAGAGTGCGTTCAGCTTCAAGTGATTATTATATATATACTTTATTGGATATTATGTTTTGCATTAAAACAAAATAAGATTCGAAAGGAGATAAACTATTCAAATAAAACATGAAATTAAAAATGTTTATTAAATAATATAAAATAAAATAAAACATACCCAAGTACTTAAAACAATATCTTTTAATGACCCTGAAACTGCAACTGTTTTCTAAACAACTGCCTCTTTGATGACGCTATCCTCGAAATGTTATTTTTTTTAGATTCATAAAAGAATCGAACTCTTAGATAACGTTCTACAATAAGCCGCGCCAGATTTGTGTCGTGATATTGTGAATTGACGTGCTCTTCTACAAAAGGAAATAGAGAACGACCAATGAGTTTGGCCATAATTTTAAGACATAGCTCTTTCTCTGAATTGCTTTTCTGTGCATTATGCTTAATATAATTTCGCTGATTATTTTCAGCAATACTCCTTGGTCGCTTATATGTGAATGAGACTATTGACAGTATGTATTTTTTTCAATATGCATTTTTTATAATTATAATGATAAGAAAAAATGGGATAAAATATTTTACTATGTAGAGAGTAATTGTGTTCTGTGGCCTAGCTTATAGCTATATTGGCGTCTGTCAAATTTATTATTTATTATTTTGTGTTGATGAATGTTTTTTACAAAAATATAAGATGCTAGGCAGTACTTACCCATGAAATGAGATTTTTAATTTTTTTTCGTGATTATGTGATGAGTTGTGACACCCTTTCACAGTACAGTACGTCATTTTTTTGAAAAATTGTGCGAGCTGTTTACACGACTACGTGGACTCGAGTACTAACGTGCCAAAAGTTGTACTTAGCCTTTAAAGGCTAACTTGAAATGGCTTCATTTTGCGTGCGCCTGCTGCGGTTCTAAGCCTAATAATTCTATGAACCCAACTAAGTATCTATTTATCAACCAAAATAAATGTATAACCTTACTTAACCAACCGCACAACCTCACGGTCACACTAGCACAATATTCATAGCATCACGCTATTTTTCCCAAGGGGTTGAGCGGAGCTTCGGATTATATTCCCAAATCACAATGATAAAACTTTTAGCGTAGTTAGGTATAGATATTTAGTAATGCTCCCACGCATGAGACGCGATACGAGGGCGACACTGAAAGTTTTTAGAACTGGCCACTGGAGTTTTGGCGGGAACTTGATCGGCGGCGGTTTGCTGCACCTGTATTATTGTTTGAATAATGGTTTGAAGTGGATTTTGATATGTAAAAGTGGTGCGATTTTGTGTATTAAGTGTCTGCGCATGTGAACTATTAGTGGAAACGGTGAAACAAGTGCTCTGATGGTGATGTGATTCTCAAGACAAGGTGTCTATCTGCTTAGGCGCCTTCAGATACCATCGCCAACTGTCAGCTGTCTGCTGACTCAAGTTGCCATCAAAATCTCCCAAGGGCTGCACAATGTGACGCATCAACATATTGTGAAGCATTGTAGGATAGAAGCTATGAAGGATAAATAAACATTTGGGAAATTATAATAAACCGAATAAAAATACCTAAGACTTGGCCTAAAGGTCTAGATACCAGGCCATAAACTCCAAAAAAAAAGAACTGGCCACTTGTAAACGATATAATAAAAAAATAAGTTCAAATTTTGAAAATGGAACCCTGTGCCAATATTATTGTGTATGTATTTTATTAATTTGTCATTTGTTTACGATTTGGCGGCAAATTGAAAATTGTCTGTGTCACGTCAGCATGAATTTAACGCGAGAAAATTTTCGTATAATGATGTTTTATGACTTTCGATATCATTTAAGTCAACAAGAAAGTTATGATAGACTTCGATTGGCCTTTCACGATGAAGCCCCATCTCATGCCACTGTTTACAACTGGTTTAATGAGTTTAAACGTGGTCGCACTAATCTCACCGATGATCTGCGTCAGGGACGGCTTTCTACAGCGACGACTGAAGATAACATCAGTGTTGTGCGGCGTATGATAGAGACTGACGAAAGAGTAAATTATCAGCAGATTCGGGCAAGCTTAGGCATCGGTATGAGTCAAGTGCACAAAATCCTCCATGAACATTTAGCGGTCAGGAAGCTTTGTGCCCGGTGGATACCTCATAATTTGACAGAGGCCCAAAAACTCCGTCGTGTTGATTGGTGTCGAGAAATGGTTCAAGGATTTAACGGAGGTGACTCAAATGCTGTGTTCGACATACTTACGGGTGACGAAAGCTGGATTTATTGTTATGATCCTGAAACTAAGAGACAGTCTGCTGTCTGAATGTTTCCTTCCGAGGAGTTGCCAACTAAAGTGAAGAGAGGTCGAAGCGTGGGAAAAAAGATGGTGGCCTCGTTCTTCGGAAGGACAGGTCATTACGCAACAATTGATTTAGAGGATCGAAAAACAGTTACTTCAGAGTACACTAACGATTGTTTGCCACTTGTCTTGGAAAACGTTTGGGAGAAACGACTTCGCAGTAGGATCCTCCTTCACCACGACAACGCTTCGTCGCACACCGCCAAGCGAACAATTGACTACTTGGCGACGTCAGACGTGGAATTACTGGGTCACCCGCCCTATAGCCCCGACCTCGCACCTTGCGTTTTTATTTATTTCCAAAAATAAAATAAAAACTTTGAGGAAAACGTTTTATGGACGCCGAGGAATCAGTGGCTGCGTTTCAAAATGCCGTCGAAGAGACCCATAAGGACGAGTGGGCAAAGTGCTTTTCTCAGTGGTTCCATCGGATATTGATGTAAATGGACACTATTCTTAAAAGATATAATAAAACTAATAACTTGCTAGTTTGTTCAGTTTTTGATTTTCTAAGAACTTTCAGTGTCAAACTCGAAGTATAAATTCCGACGACATTGTGCCGAGGGCTTAAATAGCGTGGTTCATCGCCTACAGCGTTAGTCGTAGAGGAGAGGAACTCGTGGTTAAGTAATAGCTGCGCGGATCAATATATTTGCGAGATTAAGTTGCACTTGTCGCGGTCAGTGCATGAATGAGTGACCATTTTGTTAACATACCGAGATTGATAGAATAGAGAGTGCATCTGTATCCTCAGACACTTGGTGTACTTTACTCTGTTAAGATCATTATGTTTTAAAAATTCATGCAGCTAAAATGATAATAAGTTTATTATTACTTTATACTTTTCAGGGACAGCTGAAAGAATATAAACATGAAGCATGATGAAGCCTCATAAACATATTGGCCTTTAAACAGAGCAATCTTATTTAACTGATTCCTACAACTTTCCTTACTTAAATTATTAAGTTTACATTCATATTTAAGTCGAATGTTAAAATAAACTTCTATAATGTATTTAATTATTAATTATTAAATGTTTGTAACTATCAAAAGTAATACTTATATGAAAAATAAAGCACCCATTATGTACTCCGTGTGCCCGTCCCGTTTTTTATTTCCCCATCAAAACATTTTATAAAATATAAATAGGTATATACTTAGTTAAGTATCTACCTATTTATATTAACAATATGTTAAAAAACAAATTCCGGGAAACTATCCATGGCAGTAAATATTTTTCTCCAAAGATCATCGAAAATAAAACTTTCCGATCTGATTCTTGGGGATTTTTTTTAAATTTATCGATAGAGTCACCTGGGATTTTATACATTTGAATTAAAATCCAACAAAAGGCAGGTAGGTTCAGCTTATTCCCAGGAATATGTATAAAGTTAAGTCATAAATCGGGTAAAAAAAGCACTCATGCAATTTTATTTTGTAAGTGCCAGCTGTCATGAGAAAGGCGCTTATCAACCAGGAGCGAGTCTTCATAAATTGGACGTCGTGCCCATTTCAAGACTTCACACTTGTGACCAGGTGCTTCAAATGTCAACAGTACGGACATGTTGCAAAGACCTACCGGAATTAGGCAACAAAATATATTAAAACTGAATAAGGACAAAACCAAATATATTAATTAACTATTCCAGAAATTTATGCACATCAATGTTGCTCATTCGCAAAGTCTAAATGTAATGGCCCAGTTTAATTTTTTTTATTTAAATACAAAAAATATTAAATATATTGGAATAATTATATATACAGATATATAATTATGGAATGGAATGGAATAATTATATAGACCACATAGACCACCTGTGCAATAGAGTCCGTAAAGTAATGTTTGTTTTTAAAAAGATTCGTTCTTTTGCTGATATTAAGGTAGTAAAGCAAGTATATTTCGCATTATATCAATCGATTCTCACATATTGTATAACCTCATGGGGAGGAGCAGCTAAAACTACACTGCTACCACTGGAATGCGCTCAAAGAGCTATATTAAAAGTCGCAATATTCCGCCTTATTCTTATTAGTTTGTGGCCTTATTCCCGTCCCATCACCCATCACCAGGGTTGCCACAAAAAAAACATACCGATGAAATAACGTGTAAAAGCATTTAAGTGTTTTATTTTTGATTTTTTAAAACAGATTTCTTACTCACAGATGCACATACAATCGGTACATGTACGGTAAAACAGCCGCAAGCCCACTCGTGCTATGCAATACAAAATTATTTTTAATAATGCTGAACCCGCACCCCACTCTCAAATTTACAAATAATTTGAACATTATGATCATGCCATGGATACTAAATGCGATTGCAAAGTTTCGCCAACTAACTTTACTTAATACTTGTAAAATTAATAATACTTTAAGTATCCTCATACCAACAAAGAAAGAAAAACGAAGCGCTGCGTATGTACATTTCAAGGGATGCAAAAACCAAGCCAAAACCATGCTCACCTTATTGCAAGAACACGCACTCACATACATTTATGCATTTAAAATAATTTGCAACCATTAACATGGTTATAGGTGCATCCATGTGTGCATCCATCAGTAAACTTTTACGGGCTGATAAAGAAAAAAGATGTATGCGAGCGTGCGTGTCAAGAAGTTGAGTATGGTTTCAGCTTCACTTAAAATGTACGCAGCGCTCCGTCTTTCTTCCTTTGTTGTCTGAACAAGTATCATGGGGCCTATACACCATCGGCCATGATTGACAACCACAGAATGGGGCATGATTGTCACAATCATTGCGCGGCTGCCAACACAATGGTGCATCCTACATATTTGTATTGTTATCTGTCCAAGATGGATCTTGAAACAGTAGCAGCTGCCGCTATTTACTTTAATTAATATATAATATAATTATTATTGAATAATAGACCATAACAGAGTGGTGAAAAAAAAGGAAGTTGTTCTATTTTTACTTGTTCTATTTCGGTGTATGTTAACTAATACACCCAAATAGAACAAGGTAAGTTTATAGAGGATCGGCGTTCGGCGATCATGTAGACGCGCGCACGATCATGGCCGAACTTCCTTTGATGTTTGTCCGAAAAACCGACACAGAGGCCATTACGCTCGATCATTACCGATCATGGGCAGTTATAGGCGATTATGCCCTCTACACGATCGTGATCGCTAGAATTCGCCCATCACGGCCGATGGTGTATAGACCACATAAAGTATAGTTAGGTATAATATATAAAATATAGCGGAAAACTGTTTCATTGTGAGCATGCGTATGTCAGCTTGCAATTCGAATATCTAATTCGAGCACGTCAAAAATTTACGTCCTTAACAAAAAATGTTGTTTTATTGGTCTGTTAAAAATTAAAAATATTCGTCCGCAATTTGCTTTGTACACCATAATTGAATAATACTTCAAAAAAGGGCAATAAGTAAGCATGTTTTTAAAAAGGTTTGAACAACAATGGCTTTCAACACAACATTTCCTTTTTTTTTTGGTTTCCTAAACTTAAATATGCGTAGAATGTTTTTCTAATGATGAAGATGCTTGGAAATTATTTTGTTTGAGGAATCACACATTACATAAATAAAAAATAATAACATAACAACTGTTACTGGACACTTTTAGCAACTAATTGAAATTCAATTAAAAAAAGGAGCAGACTTCGTCTAAGACAAGTTTGGCTTAATATGTGTTCTAAATGGTTTAAGGTATCATCCCCTTCAGGCTTTGCACCCATCTTCCAAACATCCTGTATATTTAAATAAGTATGATCTATATGTGTGCGTTTGTGTGTGTATGTATGTGTGTGTGTGTGTGTGTGTGCGTGTATGTGTGAATTTTATAAATTTTAGGTTTTTTTAATCCTAGCCCACTGCAGTACATTCTTCTCCCACTAACTTTCCGGTTGGCTGGTATAAAATGTCATATGGCATTAAGTCCGCCATTTGTACCTTTAGTACAACAAAGTGTATAAATAAATTTAAAAAAAATTAATTATTGAGCTACAATGCTGCTCCATAATAGGAATGTGCTTCAAATATACGCATAAATCCAGTTAAATTTAGCCGCAGATCTCAGACAGAGCAACACATCTAAAAAGTGTACCTCCTACACGTGTCGTCAAAATAGTTAACAAGAAATGCGATATTAAGAGCGCCCGGCCCGACTTAGGACGGAAATAATTTTCTCTATGTGTTATTTTGAACTTAATTTAAGATGGACTTTATGATTGCAATGCATTATGATGTGCAAGTAAGGACTGAAACTGTTTTTTTTTTAAATAAATACTATTCATAACACATACTTAGATATATGGATATCCGCAGTAGAACCAGAATAAGCGACATAGCCCAACGGATTAGTAAGCTGATGTGTCAATGGGCCGTCCATATAGCTCGAAGAGTCGAAAAACCAACAGCCGAAGGGAAAGAAAGGTTCTCGAGTGGCATTCCTCGTGTAGTGACGACCTGGTAAGACATGCAGGAAGTCGATGGATGCAGGTGGCTCAGGACCGTGCTTTGTGGCATTCCTTGGGGGAGGCCTATGTTCAGCAGTGGATTTGTGAAGGTCTGTAATGAATGAATGAATGAATGAACTTAGATATTAGAAACCTATTTATTTTATTACCTACTACCCTACTAGCTGTGCCCGCGACTTCGTTCGCTTAGAATCTTTTTGTTAGTAATTTATTTGTTTTGAATTTTTCTTTCTTTGGGCTTAATTGATTATATTTTACTACATTACTGTTCAAGCTCAACGATAATAGTATAGATATTTTTATACGTAAGGTGTAATTTCATCATATATATCTACATATACGCGATCAAGTGCATGAATGACTCAAACACCGAAAATATGTTACCATTCATTCAAAAATATATATTTAAAATAAAACTAAGTAACTTAGATATACACTAAGAAAATATGAAAAAGAAACTAAGGAAGATGACAATTATTAGTCTTATTTATAAAAATATAGCTCTTCTTGCATTGCAAACTTCAATGATAAGGTAAGAAGGATGATTGGTTTGTCGTGTAGTGGCGGCTTAAATGAATCCATCACCGTGTTTCGTCCCGGGGATGTAGTAAGAGCTGGCTATGGGAAACGCCAAAAAATCTAATGGCCAACAAATTTATGTATGAAAACTACCCCCACGATACAAGAGAAAATCCTAGTGTGGAGGTAACGTTTTTATAAAAAGATTAAAAAAGATATAGTGTTATTTGCACAAACGTACTGTACAGTTCCTGTTTTGCGATCTTCACGGAAACTGGTATTTCTGTGCGAGCTCTATTGACTGTGCCCAAGATACTAGTATTTATAGACTTTAAATATTTTGCTAATAAAAGCGAAGTGAAAAAGTTGTCACAAGTAACATTTCTACACTTATTGATGTAAAGGTCCATCAATATCTTCGCAACCCAATCACAGCCATCAAAATTTTTAGTCTGTATTTTTCTGGTTTAGAGTTCATAAACTAGGTGAATCGGCAGCGACACTATGAAGAAAAAACTTTTTTGTCAATGAGGGCTAATAATGTTCCGCTCACCAGATGTCGCTAGTTGACACTAAGGTGAAATTTTTTGTGACACAATGTCATTTAATTGAGAAGTTAGATTTAAATAAAACTTTATCAGTTTCTAGAATATTAAATTAATATACAAAACAATGCCTCAGTGGTTCGCTCTTTAATTTTTTTTTGCACATTTTTAACTCTTTTATATTTTTTTCTACTTTTATGAATATTTTTGGTTTGGTTTATTTATTTTTAATCTAATTATAATAAAATATAGCTAATTGTACAAAAATAAACATTAATCTTTTCATTTTTCGAACAAATTAACTTCCCGTGTATAGTTGAAGTGCCGCCCTGGTGGCAGAAAAAGTAGTGGATGCTCTCATTGTTATGAAGGCCTGAGTAGGTATGTCACAAACTTGTGCATTAGTAATAAATGCGTACCATATTTCGGAGATCATAGCAAACTTATCTTCGCTCAATCTTGGCGTCTATTAGACTTGTGATCAAATCGTAAGTACTTCATTATCTCACGAAAATCATTACGAGACATTGTTGTCTTTATTATAGGATTGCCCCATTTTCGACCACAATGAATCCAGATGTAAGTTCTGCGCGCCAATTGCACCACGCATGTGAAGTATTGCAAAAAATGCCTCCAATTCTTCCATCGTCATATACCAATCCTCGCCTTGTAATTCGTGACGCGTCTCTTCCACAGTATATTCTAAAATATGTGCACCATCGGTTTTGAAAACATTAGTTGCCAAGCACTTGCATATTTCATCCACATTACGCTTCGCCTATTGCGATGAATGCAGATGAATACACGTTCTCTAGACATATCTATAACGCGTAAGCTGCACCTTAGAAAAACAATAACGTAGCCTACGTTACAAATGGTCAACTGACCGCTAGAAACGACGTTCAAACGTTTGTAGTCTCACGCATCAGCATCAACCCTCCATCTCCGCAACTCCCTGGAGTGCAGACCGTACATGGAATTATTATTTAAAACAACGACAATTATTTTTTAAAACAACGACGGGACAAAAATGACCCAGCGGCAGTTCTAGACAAATCGTTTTTTTTTCATAAACTATTTTTGTTATAAAATTGAAAACATTTTAAATTCAGTCTCTGACTCACTTCAAACTTCAATTCGTGCCAGCGTGGCGTTGTTAAATGTTATTGCAAAGTTGTTGGTGTTTCGTTTTATGCTAAGTCGTGGGATTAAACACCCTCTCATTAACATGAGCCATTGTAGCTCAGGGGCTAAGCGCTCACTGTTAATTTCACTGTACGTTAACAACTCGGGTTAGATCCCCATCGGCAACGACAAATTGTTAATAGAATTTAAGTGCAGATTTACCAGTAAACATCATGACCGGTAGCAATATCTTTGTCTACAACTAATTTGAGCCGAGTAGGTGCTATTGTTTACAAAAAATGGTACTCGACAACTCAAACAAATCTTTAATTTTGAGGACCTTTTAACTTAAACATTGACACCCGTCCGTAAATGTTAAAAGAATTTAAAAAAACTTAATCTTCGGCTAACTTAATTGAATAGGTATAGCGATGGTAATGTTTATTATACAATTATCGATACTTTAACAGATTTAAGTCTGTCCGATATAATCGAAATTTAATATGCAATATTTTCAAAAAAATTTAAGACTTGTTTCATATAACGTGCTTTTGTTTACTTTTAAGATTTCCTTTAGCACAACATACATTACTAAAGTATAACATAGTAAATATTTCCTATAAATTAAGTTACGTTCGGAAAGTAATACAAATGCAAAACTTTTTTTGATTATATAGGTAAGAAAAATCAAAAGTATCATTCAAAATTTCAATTCAGTTCAGTCAGTTTTTTATATCGGGAACAGAACGATTAATATTTTTTTTACAACCGTAGTCCAAAATAGATTAGAATAGATTCGTCGTAATTAAACGAGAAAAATCACATCATTTTGTATTTAAACATAGATGGCGTTAGTATCACCAGTTCTTAACACTTTCACTGTCCGATTTTCAGACACAACAGTATAAAACAATAGCAATGAACTATAAGTAGTACACGGGACAGCGAAAGGGTCAAATTTAATAGATGAAAATTTCGCCGCGATTAATACATTATTTATCCGTGCAGTGGTGCTGTATGAGTATCCACTACCCCACATCATCCTGTTGGTGTCGTAAGGGGCGACAGAAGGAATCTCAACCAGGAGATGGGCAGCAGCATCTTTCCGATAACAGCTGCATAAAAATAAAAATAAAACTGCGGTTACCAACCCATTTGCCAGGCGTGGCAACTATAGCAAATATCATCCGTATGGGGCACTCTATGGGGGAGGCCTATGATCAGCAGCGAACTTTTGATAGGCTGTAATTATACATTATATAAAAAAACTAATAATATCTATATATATAATAAAATAATGGGGAGCATATGGATAATACATACATTATTAAATTTATAGATTAACTAGATGATACCTGCCCTGCAACTTCGTCCGCGTTGCTTGATATATTATCAAAGTTTTCGATCTTCTCCGCGGCAAGTAAACACACATCACTGAACACGTAGTGCTTATAAAAATCCTTGTTTCTTAAAACTTTAATAACTTTATATTAATTGAAGACATCGCAATATTTTTTTTAGATAAGGGCCAAGTGTCTAAGAAATATAACTTAGAAAACCTAATTGAAATCTATCCAGTAGTTTTTCCGTTACGCGCGCACAACTGCAAACCTCTATCATTTTATTTATGTAGATAACGGAAGCACTGTCGTAGTAGCTCAGGAAATAAGTTCCCGCATAGTACGCGAGCACTTATTTCCTGAGCTTTACCTTGTAGTGTCGGTGTAAGAATATCCACTACCCCATATCGTCCCGTGGGTGTCGTGTAAGGCGACAGAATGAATGCTTAGAGTATTTATAACTTATAAATACTCTAAGCATTCAACCAAAATTTAAAGCCTGTAAATAATAGACGAAAATATATTTTTTACGTGGTAGAGCTGCAGCTATATTTTTGGGGGACGAGACTGCTTGCGTCCGCAGGAAATACTTGAAATGTGACTTGAAACGTGACCCTTCACTCTCTCACAGAATACCAGCGTAAAATAGCAGCTTAATGCTGCTGTGTTTCGTTTGGTAAGTGTAGAAACACGGAGACTCTTTTTACTGGAAACGAGGCATTCCATCTTAGTCCTCACGGGTGACAACGCATCTGCATTTTAATTCGTAATCGAGGATAGATGTAGATATCTATGGGCTACATCATCCACTTACCTACCATCAGGTGGACTATCTGCCCGTTTGTCATCCTTATTCTATAAAAAAAAATCAATCCGCGCGGTGATTTCGTCACAGATGCTGCCATAATACCTATACAAGAGGACTATTCCTACCTTGAATATTTTTTCGATTTTTTTTAAATAAATTTTTAAATTTATAAAGTAACAAGTAGGATTTAAACAAAGTAAATTACGAATTTGTTCGGCTTTATAACAATGGAAAAAAGATTATATTAATATAACTTTTTACAATATTTGTTTAAATATCATATCTCGCTCCTAAATAGTTCATAATTGATAACTTATATAAAATATTACAAAATGGCTTTGTTCATGTCTGTCAGAGCTCAGAGTTGCTCACTCCTTGTGGTACGGAACCACAGAGTTAAAAATATGTATTATTTAGATGCATTCACATTCTTTCGAGAGACAGCTTATTTTATTTTTCGTATCAAATAACCTTGTATTTAGATAATATTGTAAGAAATTAAAATATTATCATAAATTAGGTATAATAAAAAACAGCGGTTGCCAACCTAAAAGCTTACCAAGCCTAGGCCTTCAGTGGACATTTGTAGGTTGTAATAAATGAATGAATGAAAAATAACACAAAAGGTATGAATAACTAATGTATACATAAGAGAACATTACTTAATAATAATAGACGTGAGAATGCGCGCGCACCCTTGATCCCCCGCCGCTTTCTTGTACAGTGCGGGAGATATGGGGGAAGTTTCAAAAGAAAATTGAAGTAACGGTCCTGTCCTGTATGCTATTTAACGGTGCCTATAGTAGAATATTATTAATAAATTTATAATGGGATTTTATCTTTTAAGATTTAAATATAAGGGAGCTAGGATTTTTGATGTCCTTGAATTATTCTTATAGGTACGAGTACGTAACGGGCTGTGGTAACGGGTAAATATTTAAAAGTTTGTAATTTGAAGTCACTAAATTTGTGTAATAAATGACATTTTCCAGTTAATCCTTTATTCCGGTAGCGATACTTTTATCAGGCATATTTGAACTATATTCGAATTTACGGGATCGATAAGCTTTATTATAAAAATTAACACATCAAAATTTAATGTCTGTATTTAAGTAACTAACTCAGCTATAATTAACAGAAATTTAAATATTTATCAAAAAAGCTAGTTATAAAAATGCAAGCGATGGCGGCAAGCTCTGAAGATGTCCAAGGCACCATTCTTACGAGTAGGGATGTGTTTTGAATAATTGTTCGGCTTAATAACCTGATCTGCCACTGGCCTGTCTGGCACAAACAAAACCCTCGGATTCTCCAAAGAGGTGAACGAAACGTAGCCAGTGGAGAGAGGCAACTGTACATACGAAGGACTCGTGTAGAGCCTTGTAGAACCTAGAAGTTAATAGAATCTCCTATGGAGCTACTTTTATCATACTGTTTCCCAGTAATTGCCAGTACAGGAAATGCCCTGCACTTCCGGGTCTTGCCAATGTCATAAAATTATTATTATAATCATTCTTTAGCTTGACGGGACGTCGCTGCGGGCGACGGGGCTAATGGGAGCTGTCTTATAGTTCGCATATCGGTAGGAGGCCGCCACTCGAGAAATTTTCTTCGTAGTGAGAAAGTCCCCATCTAAAGTGAGCGAAGAACTGGTAAGATATGCAGGAAGCCGATTGATGATGATGGCTTAGCACGTAGCTTTGAGACACTACCTGGGAGACGTCTTTGTTCAGCAGTGGATTTGTGAAGGGCAGTAGTGATAATGAATGATAATATTTTTATTTTTTACAATAAATATATTTAATTTTTACAATAAATATATTTAGTGCTTTTGTAATTGAGCAGTTTTATACTTACATATTGATTACATACAGTCGCTCTATGTATAAGGCTCCATAATTTTTTTACCAAAATCGGTCAAGCCTTTTAGAAGTAGAAGAATTATGAAGACAAGCTCACCGGAATTTTATATATAAAAAAATAATATCTGTTACATTATATCTTTATAGAGCAATTACTATTTATATAGCGTATTATTTCCCACGGACCAGAGTGGATCATTGTGAATTGCGATATTTTGTACCTATAGACAGATAGCGCTCAGTGCCATAATTGCGTTAGTGCAATTTTTCGTTATGCTTTCTGATGTTATAATATATTAGGTATATTATAATATACACTATTTTATTTTAATAGTAGGTTAGCAAACTAATTAAATGAATATAAGAAATTCAGAAACTTAATTGGCATTAAGGAACGTGTTAGAGATAATATATTTGCATCCTGTTAATTAATATATATTATTTTATTATATTTGTATTAGTTTAAATATATATTATATGTATGTATTATTAAATATATACGATAAGTATGTATTATTTTTATTTATTGTAATAATAATAATTTACGTAACATTATGTATATTATTTATTCATTAATAGTAGTAATGTATGCACTAAGTTTGCCTTTTTAATATATTTTCCTTTATGGATCTACTGGAAGATATTTCAGAAAATTATGGAATAAGTAGAACTATTGTACGAACTTACTATAAGACTGTTTTTGTATCTTGTTGTGCGTACATAAATAAATAAAAATTATTTCAAAACGCTGAACTTTTCATGTTTCTTAATTTTAATAATTAAAACAACAATTTTACCGCTGCCTCCCAAGACTTCTATGCAACCTTTACAAATTTCTGAAAAAGACACATTAGAAGCAATTATGTCATTTTCGAATGGCTCTGCTGGCGGTATATCCAATCTTCTTGTGGAGGGTCTTCATATTTTTCAGCACAAACTAAGCAAAAATACTCATTTTCTTTCGCAGCTCCTTCTTTGGCCTTTTTTTTTCTTGCGCGGTACGTCCTTTCCTTGAACCTTTATCTTAATATTAGTATCTGCAACACCACACCTTTCTTGGAACCTTTAGTGGAACTAACAGCCTTTTCACTTCCTTTCATGAGCTCCTTATTTTTCTTTCTTTCTTCTTTTTCTTCTAAAATATTTTTCATAAGACTACTGGTCTGATAGCTGAATGTTTTCTTCTGAAAGTTTGTTTATTTTTCAGTTGTGGCATTTTGGGAACATTAACGATATCTTCAAGTGGGATGGATTTGTCTAACACAGCTTCAGGGGTTACTGGTTTCTGCTGCACATAATTCGATACTATATGTGAATAAGAATTTACTCTTTCTTCGACATTTGATGTTGATGCTATCCGCACATCAGGTGTCAACGCTTTGTCAGCTTGCAAATTGACAATGGAATTTTCAGGTGATAATGTTGCATCTACAAAATGTTCATCAAATTTGGTTGGATCTATTGGCCAAATACCAGCTGCCCGGAAACCGTTTACTGCTTTCTCTATATTGCTGATGCGATTGAAAGCTTTCGTGAAAAGTTTGTCAACTATACTGGGTAATTTTTCGACCTACATTTGAAGCCATGTACAAGTCACATTCTCTGTTGTATGAAATCTTTAGAGGTCCAAAATAAGTCAAGTCCAGTGGTTGCATTCGATGTGATGTGTGTGGTGGAAGGGATAACAATATTATACCGTTCTTGCGACAAAGTAGATAGCAAGCAAGACTAACGTGACTTTCATGATTGTCTAGAATTAGTAGAATCGGTTCTGTAACAGTTGGCTTAGCGTAAGAGATGAAGTGATGTAACCAGTCAACGAATAGGTTTTCGTTGATCCATCCCGAATCGCTACCGATTGCTATCATATTAGCATTGGCTCCACGCAACAATTGAGCATTCATTCGCTTTCTCTTGTTGAATAAAAAATGGAGGAATATACTTCCCAGAAGCACTGAATGCGCAAACAACTGTTGTTGTAGAGCCCCTTTCACCACTTGTTGCCATTCCGACTTGTTTTTGACCTTTTGGCGCTTAAATTTTAGAATTTCTTTGAACATTAGATATGCCTGTCTCGTCAACATTGTAAATATGATAAGGATCAAAGTGGTGGCTTGCAAAGATTCCAAATTGTCGAAGAACATTTTCACTTCTGTTTCATTAAAAGCTGCAATTCTATTGATAGACGTGGACTATCGTGGGGTTTACGTAGCGAAATATTAGGATGTCTTTTCTTAAATCCGTAGAACCAATCCTTTCCTGCCATTTGGGATGTTTTGGCAAAATTGTGCTTCAAATGATTTACTTCGGCAAATTTAAAAGCTATTTTCCGGACCATTTCTATGGTCAAACCATAAAATAGCTTACTGCATTTTATGATATGTTCTTCTAATTCTTTTTCCTGTTCTTCAGAAAATATAGCCTTTCTTCCAGTTTTTGGTTGTTTTATAACTTCTTTCTTGAGATGGTCGTATATAGTACTTTTTGGAACAGAATAAGTAGCAGCTGCTTTTCCTAGTGTAAGTTTTTTGTTCTTGACAACCCGAATGGCTCTTTCTAAGTCTTCTAATTTGTATTTAGTCTCCGTCTTTCTTTGGTAATTTCGTGGCATCTGAAACATATTTGAGTAGGTATAAGTAAATAAGTTCGTGGAGGTACAGGACTGAAAGCAGAGAAACATACGAACAAACTTCCACAAATGTATTTCATCTAAATTCATCATCATTATCATCAGCCCAACGCAGTCGACTGCTGGACATAAATTATAAAATAAAAGACAATAATTTGATTGTTTAGGGGTAATTACGAACGGTCGGGATTACCCCACTGAAATCGTCCGTCATTACCCAACAGACATAGTAACACAAAACTATATATTTTTTTTAGGTTAGAATCGCGTCATGCACGCGGCAAGTCCTTAAAAACATTCTTGAATTAAACTTTAATTCATAAAAAACATACCGAATTTCTATGTTACACCGAAAATATTACATATCTATTCAATTTTACTCGAAAATTATATGAAATTGTTGAAAAAATTAAAAGTTAACATACCTTGTACACCGAGCGCGTTGTTGCTTCAGCACTCTTTATTCGGCACTACGTTCGGGATCGACTCACGATTGCATCACTCGGAATATCTTCTATCCTTTTCTAACATAGCCAAACGCACGTATCCGCGATTACCCCGCGTCCGTGATTCCCCGATTCTCCCTTAACGGCTTCTGCCGGTGACGCCGGCTGAGTACTTCTTAATGACATTACAAAATTATGCAACTTTATGCTTTCTGGTAATGTTAATCCAAATTTCATTCCATTCTTATATGGGGCAAGATTATGTGCCTTCAAAAAAAGGATAACGGTATCCGTATTATTGCCGTTGGTTCCACATTTCGAAGCTTAACTTCAAAATTAGCTTGCAGGCACATAATCTCTAACCTTAAGACAAAATTTCAGCCTACTCAACTAGGCTTTGGCACTAGAGGTGGCTGTGAGGCGGCGGTACATTCAGTGCGTACATTTTTAACAAACTTTGATGTAGATGTTCTTGTGAAGGTTGGCCTAAGGAATGCTTTTGACTCTATCGATAGGGTAACAATACCCCCGAAACTTATCATTACGTTTGGCAATGTTACAGTCAAAATACTAACTTGTTTTACGAAAACCATATTATCGATTCTGCTGTCGGTGTTTAGCAGAGTGACCCACTAGGCCCAGCACTTTTCAGTTTGGGAATTCAACCCATTATTTCAAATTTGAAATCCAAACTGAATGTCTGGTACCTGGACGACGGTACACTGGGAGGTAGAGCAGATGACGTCCTCAGTGATCTTACTCATATTTTTCGAAATTTTAAAAATATTGGTCTTGAACCAAATAGCAATAAATGTGAAATATTTTTTAGCAATAATTTATCTAGTTCTACCAGAGACACTACTTCAAAATTTCAATCATATTTCTCCAGGAATAAAAACTGTCAGTACGGAATCGCTATACTTGCTAGGTACCCCGTTGTTTTTCGATAGTATTAAACCTGTTTTAAAAACGAAATTTGATCAGTTTTTATACCACATTGATAAATTGTATAAATTAAACCCCCCCCCCACATTGCTCTTACTATTTTAAAATATTGTCTTCTTGTACCTAGATTTACATACTTACTCCGCTCTAGTCCAGTCTGGAAATGTTTGGATATTTTAAAAGATATTGATAATAATCTTAAAATAGCTATAGAAAAAATCTAAATTTAACTTTAAATACAACAGCCCGGACTCAAGCTACTTTACCTATAAAATTTGGTGGTATTGGTGTGAAAAATCTTTCTAGCGTTGCATTGCCTGCTTTCCTTGCTTCCGTGCATAGTGTCAGTGACTTATGTAATATAATTTTAAATAATAAAGTAGACCTGTGCTTTGCTACGGAGGCAGGGCAGACATGGCAAACGCTCTGTCCCGGCGAAAATGTTCCACAGGAAGTTAACCAACAAAAACAGTGGGATATTCCGTTGGTACAGAACGTGCAGAAAGATTTGTTTCACAATTTCCATAGAGACCAAGATCAGGCACGGCTTCTAGCTGTTTCGACTAAGGAATCTAGTCACTGGGTACACGCTTGACCATCAAGTAATTTCGGCACATTACTTGATGGGGAAAGCTTGCGCATCGCCGTAGGAATCCGACTAGGAGCGGTGATTTGTCAACCCCATCAGTGCCCCTGTGGTACCAGCGTCGACAAGCTTGGGCTCCACGGACTCTCATGTAAGAAAAGTACTGGTAGGTTTTCACGGCACGGTTCTTTGAACGATGTCATCCGAAGGGCTCTTGTCTCTATAAATGTTCCCTCGGTTTTAGAGCCTTGTGGAATATTTAGAGACGATGGCAGGAGACCCGACGGTATGACATTGGTCCCTTGGGAGAGAGGTTAAGCCCTAGTGTGGGATGCTACTTGCGTAGACACTTTGGCGTCCTCTCATCTCAAGGGTACCTAGTTTAGAGCCAGGGCGGCATCAGAGGCAGCTGTATTCTGAACTGAGTAAGTGGCGCAAATATGAGTCTCTGAGAGATGACTATGTATTTGTGCCATTTGCTGTAGAGACTTTCGGTCCGTGGGGTCCACGTGCGGTGAAGTTCCTAAAGGAACTCCATCCGCGACTGGTTATTGCTGCTGGTGATAAGAGGGCTGGTTCTTTTCTTGCTCAAAGGCTAAGTATAGCCATTCAGCGGGGAAACGCAGCCAGCGTTCTTGGCACGATACCGCGGGGAGTAGGACTGTATGATAATTAAGTTACTAGTTTTAGTTTTTCTTTAATTATTGTTTTTAATATTGTATATAATAAAATATTGTATATTATGTTATTAAAAAAAACAACAATTGTTAATTTCTATTTTACTAAGTGCTTGGCGGCGAAGGTATCGTGATCTGCATTTCTAAGGTATTAAAATATTTAAAAGGTGTGACCCAAAACGCAGTGGAGCAGCGCAGTGGACTACTTGATCCGTAACGCTCCTGAAATGAGAAGGCCCAGCAGTGGGACGTATATAAGCTCTAAATTTATTAACTTTTATGAACAAAAGTAACAGCGATTAGACAAGTACGTCACTGGCACATAAGACAAATTTTGGACTTTATGTCGTTAGAATAATATTCGAATGTTCTGAGTGGTGTAACGCACAAACTGTGTATAAGAAGTCTTATATAGCACATTATATTTAAACATAATATATCAAATAAACTTATAACTTAAACCTAATTAACAAATTAATTTTAAAATTAAAAGTGATATTAACTACTATAATGGTAAGTATAAATAAATAATTATAAAAATTTCAGTTACACTATTCTGAGTCTCGGTTTTCGTTTAGGTACTACTTACTATATGTCCTTATCAAACTCAGTCGCTTTTACAAATATTTGCGTTATGCGTACATGCGGATAAAAAACTGTTAATCCCTCAAAGAAAGTTGAAATTCAGAAGTAATAAGTTTAGTTAATCGAATAAAACATTAATTCTATTCGTCAGTCATTTTAGCAACGTTTTGGAATTATGACAATTTCAATATGTGTAATTTACATATTTTCTTATTATTTAATATTTTATAGTTGTTGAGTCGTCGCTGTTTATAACAAAAATTTTTGGAAAAATCAGACTTGTGGGTATTTCTCTCTTCTTCTTCTCTGAAATATAATAATTATACGGTGAAATTTAGATGTCTCAGGAACTAAGCGCTCGTTGTTAATATAATACAATACGCGAGCAACCTGGATTGCTGGTTGCTGGGTGGTGAAGGAAAAATTGTGAAAAAGCTGTCTAAAAATTAAAAATAAATATTTCGAAGACATAACCGCGGCGGACATATCCTTGCCCTAAAGCCCTCTTATAAATAGGAGGAAGTCGGAACGGTAAAATAAATATTTATTAAAATGGGTAACATAGACGTTAACATAATATTTAAAGTTTATAATCTTGCAGAATGATTTTTTTAAACAATAGAATGGTAAACAAGCTATCTATCATAATGGTACTTGTCTATTGCATCCCAAGGACACTTATAACCATAGATGCGTTGTTTCCCTGAGGACTAAGATGGTATATACATACATACATACATACCTAAATAAACTCTCACGCCTGTCACCAAGTGAGGTAGGCAGAGACTACGAACTTCCATTTGGCACGGTCCTGTGACACCTCTCTTACTTATTTCTGCGGGTGGAACACAAAGGTGGGACTCGTAGACAGAAATGGAGGTCTGTCAACTAAGGTAAATGCATCTAATTCCGAGGGGTTCTAAAATTGGCACCATATTCCGAAACTGCGTTTACGAGCGATTTACAAGCTCTTTTTTACTGCAAGATCTCTTATAGAATAATATATTATTCTATAATAGATCAATTATAAAAATAAAATCTGGAGTAATGTTTATACGTTTTAAAATAATTTGTTAGTTTTGCGTCAGCAGCTGGTCCGAACCGCTTTATACTTTATATTTTGAACCTTGTGCACGTGAGTACCATGTTTTTGGATTATATTTTTAATCGAAAACACTAAACGTTTGTATATTTTTCTAAATAAATCAAGGTGAAAATACGTCTTGAAAATACTTCAGACGGTTCCTTATTCCGATGTATACCGCGAAATAGCGATTTCAGATACTTGACTTCATTTTTAATTTTCAGGGTTGTTTTTATGATTAGACCCTTCTCATAATATACTGTATATATGTCGCAGCCAACTAGATTAATTAGCCGTTCAATTAACAGCCTAGCTTTTGTACTAAACGGCGCCATCTCGTTGAATTAAATTAATAAGGCGGCCATGCCATGTAATGTCGCTGGTCTGTACCTAATTATGTGCTATGTGCTATATTATATAAATGTACGCGACTTTAGGATGTTCCAAGGGCAGCCCAGCCGCACTAAAATCTACTGTCGCTATATTACAAGATAGGTATTAGACACATCGGCTGAATATCATTCAGGCCGCTTGTTGAACGGCGCCGTTTAGTTAAAAGGATAGCCTGTTAATTGAATGGCTAATTAAGTTAAGTGGCTGCGACATATATATATTATTACTTTTAAAGTCTTGTTATATCATATAACACAACAAGTAAACTATTAGTAAAAACCGTGTCTTGTTGACAAATAATACCTATATAATTTCATACACATATATAATTTGTTATTAACACCCTATCACATACGAAAGAAGCACAGCTACCGCAATAACCTTACCAAACATGAAATATGTCCTACCTACAAAACTCTCAGGTAACGGAGCTTATCTATCGCTGTTCCTGTTCGCTGTATAATAAATAGTCTAGGAACCATCATATCTTCATCTTGAAAGGCCCATTTTAGTGATATGACATAATACGCAATTTTACTTTAATTGTACCAACATTTGTATTTTGCGACCGCCATTTTTCATTTATAGTACACAGAACAGGATACAGAAAAAGCCATTTAGTGAGTTCATACAAAGATTCTACTTCTTCCATAATTTACTGAAATATCTTCCAGTAGACCCATAAAGGAAAATATATTAAAAAGGCAAACTTAGTGCCTACCTTACTACTATTAATGAATAAATAATATACATAATGTTATGTAAATTATATTAACTAACACATTAATTCATAACATTTATACGATTAACATTTATAATTACTCGTATATATATTAACTAACAAGATGCAAAGAAAGTATCTCTTACACGTTTCTTAAATGCCAATAAAGTTTCAGAACCTCTTATATTAGGCGGTAGTGAGTTCCATAACCGCGTGGACAGAAAAGGAATAGGAGTAAAAACCGGAATTATGGACGGACGGGAAAATTAAGAAGAGTCTTAACAAGAGATCTTCAAGATCTAACAAGGGTTCATAGGAAATATAACTACGATTACTTATATAGCAATTAATATGGAACGCAGAAGCCAGGCTTTTAGTGTGAAGTTTTCAAGAGTGGGGGCGTTCGGGCGAAACATTTGCAGTGCACTTCACATTTCAATGTTTGCTCTGTGTGTTTACTTGAGCGAATGAAACTCGCAATATTGAGTTGAAAATTTATACTTTTTTAAAGATTTTTAGTAAACATGGAGAATAATAGTGTTCCTTGTGATGAATTGAAGTGTGTTAAAGTGCTAATCGGCGAGGAAAAGGTAAAATCTTTAAACTTTGTTAAGAAAAAACAGCTCATATCCACGCCGAAACCAACGCCTGATCTGTGTATTTCTCAAACAACTAAAACCCACAAACGGCAATTTAATAGATCTGTTTACAAAACTCATTGGGTTGTTGGCTGCTCACATACCAAAAAGTTGTGCCGCTGGTGCTGTATATTTTTTTCCAACGAAAAAACAGCTTGGAATACTACTGGATATGATAATTTAAATAACTTTATAAACGTAAATAGTCTTGAAGAGGCCTTTCCCCAGCTTTTAAAGTTAGCTTATCTTGTCGTAACTATTCCAGCCACAAGTTCCTCCGCGGAACGTGCTTTCTCATCTCTGAAGCGCATCCATACTTATTTGAGAAATACACAAGGTCAAGAGCGTCTTTCAGACTTGTCAATTATCGCAATTGAAAAAGAGTTATTGGTACAATTAAAACATTCACCAACATTTTACGCGGACGTAATTAAATCTTTCCTTAAGAAAGACAGACGATTCGATTTAGAATATAAATAATTTGTTGTTTTAATTTTGTACATAGTTTGTTTGTACTTTGTTCATGCTTTTCTTTTGTTCATGTAATGTATTGTATGCAAATATCTTTTCCTTCGCTCAAGCAAACCCAAACGGCTTTATTCAAAGCCACTGAAGGTATACTGATATGTCATACAATCTATCTAGCAGTAGTATGCCTTCTGTGTGCTTTGTTAAACACGTCCTCGACAGCACTGAATATGAAACTGAAGAGTGGAGACAGATCGAGATTGGTGTATTTTTATAAAACTGTTAAAAACAACATAACAATATCTTGGGCTTGCCCTAGTTTGGAGCCCTAGCTTCGCCACTAGTAACAGGCATCAGCGTAATCAAGCAGAGGTAGAATAAAAGTGAGCGCAAGTGATATTTTAGCTTTTATGGGAAAGACATTTTGAAGAGACTTAAGTGAATGCTAGGTAAAGTGGACCTTACAACTAACCTCAGCGATATGCGTTAACCATGATAATTGTGGTAATCAAATATGACGTCTAAGTTTTTGACAGTATCGGAAAAGGGTATAGGAACGCCGTTAAAACGAACGTGAGGTAGTGATGTAAAAAATCTAATTTATTACGCACGTGCCTGCTTCCTATTATGATGGCCTGCGATTTCATGGGATTAATAGTCCAAAGGATGCATACAATTTACAGATGCGGCTCAGATGCGCATTCATAGCTTCAATCGTATTATTTGTATCAAACACCTGAAAATAACGATACAGCTTCAAGGCCTCCGCGTACAGGTGGAAGTTAGATGTGATAACTCTCGTAATGGAGTTAATAAATATAGAAAATAACAGTGGAGAAAGAACGCCACCCTAAGGTACGCTCGTAGTGGTACCAGACCAATATCAGAAAGAGTGTCATTAATATGGACACAGTACGAGCGACCTCGAAGTTACGAATCAAACCACGTAATGGCAGATGGGGAAATGTTTATAGATTCAAGGATCCGGAGAAGAAGTAAAAGCATTGCTTAAGTCAAGCAAGACTAGGGATGTATGAGATTTGTTGTCCATCGCCCATGGATATCATTGTATACTTTAAGTAAAGCAGTGACAATGCTATGACCAGGACCAAAGCCCGACAGATGTAAAAAGCAAGGATTTAGACGATAAGAAATGAGAGAGTTGTTTATGAATAATGTGTTCGAAACTTTAGAATTTATAAAAACAAAACAGCCTATATCCATTATACAGTTTAGACGAATCGATAGGAACCTTATTGGTTACAATCCATCCAGCCGTTGGGGTCTTCGAGAGTATCAAGAATCTTACAACCATACCTAAATAGGCATGAAAAAAGAGTATAAAATCATTGGACGTGAAGGGTATAACCCTTTCCATTCTTTCGCACTATCAGATAAAAACAGAAAAACAACAAAAACTGTCTTCATAAAATACTATAAATGAAATCACTTAAAAGTAATATAATATTAAAGAATAAAATTAAAGAAAAATACAATTTCTATAAAATATTGCTAAAAATAATCTTTATTACAAATGTACATTTGACCTATAAAGTTCCTTTCAGGATAAACACGTGTACGGCGAATCTCCCCTAAGTATAATTTACTTTTTTTACCCTTTACAACATATTACTACCAGAGTGAACGATAACTACTCAGTATTCTAATTGGTAAAGCTCATATTCCACTACTGTCGCTATGCGATTAATTATTTATAATTTCTAAGGTGTAACAGGTACCATATGTTATTGTCTATAAAATAAATATATGTACAACGAATCCATAGTAAGGAGAACTAGAACTACATGAAAAGCTAGAAAAATGCTATGGCTTTCGATCGGTTGCACTATAACCATCTCGTTTACATCAGACGTATTGAGATATTCCTCTCTACAACAAAACGAAAACAAGTTTGGTATAATAACATTTTCATTTAATAAATAGTTCTATTTTCCCGCGTACGTATCGACCTGTCTATCCCGCTAAATATATCTCTACGAATAACATCATCTGTTGTGGATTTAGGCTTAGCTCACGAGACCAAGGCAGCAAAATTTGTGAAGGCAAAGAATCTATTCCAAAATCAATTCTGATTTCTACTTTAAAAAACAAATTTCAATACCCTAATATCATCATCGCCATCATCATTAGAAGCAGAAGTCCACAGCTGGCCACCTTGGCCTCTGCCGTTGTAGGGATAATTTGCTATCATCACCTTGTTTTTGGCACGAATTGGCGTTTGATCCCCGACTCGGATCTTAGTATTTTACGTCTAGTGTAAACGAGATGGTTACATCGCCTTTCGTCGTGAATTGTTATTATTTTCCTATATTTTGATTCGAAAATATTTCACAAGTACATAGAATTATTTAGGACTGGCTTATTAGACAGGTGCTATTAACCTACCCTATTAACTTATACCGTGTCTGTTAACTCTTTCAAAAATTCTTACATTCCATCAATACGGCCTTTTCTGGATCACTTACAGTCATATTAAATGCATTGAACACATCATTTCAGAAATCGCTAAGAATAATTATATAGATTATCTGTTATAGTCTAGCATTAGTATGCATGGGTTTGGATAAAACATAGTGATTATATTATAATCTTTGGGTTTGGATTTAATTTGAGGTGGCAGCACTTCTATTGAAATTGGGATATTTTTAAAATTTTAGTAGCCTTACGGATCATCCGTTGCAGGAATGTATGTTATAATCACAAGTATTTTTTAAAGAAGTAATGGTGACAAACTAACATATAGTCTGTTAGATGGTAATTGGATACTGTTGTCTACCTGCAACTTATTTTTCGAATAAGAAACAATATGCAGAGGTATTGTAACTTCTGAGAACTAAGAAAAAATGCCTCGTTATTCGATATATTTAAAAACAAGCCTTTATAAACGTTGCTGGCGCCAGCATCTGGGTCCATCATCAGATAAGCTACGTGGTACCATATTGTTGCATTGTCATCGAAGTTACAAAACTATACTAAATTTCAGCTCAATCGGTTGTTAGCAAGTCCTTCATAAATTGATTACACATTTTGGACCAGAATGACATACGGAGAGCGCAAATTAAAAATAAGAGTTTGTAAAAATGATCTCCGTTTTCTTACATCGAAGAAATAGATATAATTAAATTTCCTTTCTTCCCAGGTTGAGTTGACCCATTCTGCTGCATCATAAATACAGCTGCAGCGTGATTCTACTGCGCACTATAGTGGGAACGGTCCTGAGCCCTTAAATATGTTTCTTATTTACATAACACTAGCTGTCTCCCGCGACTTCGCCCGCGTGGAATTTATTACAATTGATTTCGTACGTTTTTGAACCCTAATTATTTTTACTAAAATAAAAGTTCCTAAGTTACTCCTTATAAAATCAGCTATCTGCCAGTGAAAGTCCCGTCAAAATCGGTCCAGCCGTTTCGGAGATTAGCCGGAATAAACCGACAGACAGACAGGCAAAAATATTTTTTTTAATAATTAGTACCGTATATACTTTTATATGCATTTAGTAAAAAGCTGTTATTTTAACATTACTAACAGACACTTCAATTTTATTTATTTACATAACATTGACTGCATCTTCTCGTAGTGTCGGTTGTGTGTAACATCAGTTAAATGTTCTTTTTTCAGGGATTTTCATCAAAATTTTATTCGTCTTTATAAAAGACTATATCAGACAGAGGGACGTATTATAGGAGTGGATAATCGTCACACCGTCTACTTACTGGTAAAGCTATTTATTCCAAAATAGATGTGCTGCATATTCAGGTGGTATGATATTCTTGGCTAACTTCCTAGTGACAACTAAGAAACAGATCCTTCAGTTTGTAAATATTATAAAAGACCGGTAGGCGATTTCTAAATCTTCCAAACTTCCGAATTTTTTTATCATCGGTCTGAATGTTTTTAATTATTAACAAAAAATATCCTACTAACTACTTTTACGTGGTAGAGCCATGCTGCAGCAATATTAATAGTATAGTTGTAGCACGAATGGGTCGGCTCGACCGGGCAAGGACCACGCTCTCACAGAATACCAGCGTAAAATAGCAGCTTAATGCTGCCGTGTTTCGTATGGTGAGTGTAGAGAACCGGAGACCCTTTTTACTGGAAAAGAGGCATTCTATCTCAGTCCTCACGGCTGACAACGCATCTGCATTTAAATTCGCAAACGAAGATAGATGTAGATGTCTATGGGCCACAGCAACCACTTACCATCAGTGGACTGTGTGCTCGTTTGTCACCCTTATTCTATAAAAAAAAAACAATTTTTAGTTTTTACCCATTAAGCAAATTTTAGGTTTTTCATTATGTATTACTGAGATAATAAATTACGTACAATGAAAAGTGTTTTTATAACAATAACGGAAATATTAAAATTTTGCTAGAAGTAGGGTTTAAAAGCTTTTTTAAAATATTGTCTGCCTATGAAGACGTTATAAAGCACTATTATATTAAGATAAAAATTAATCATCTAAAGTAAGTTTGTGAATACTTGTTTACACGTATTATTACGAAAACAAAAAAGTTTACACAACACAAACTATATATTTGCGTTGAATTCTCTTGTTAAATTTATTGTGAATTGGAGGGCGCAGGTGAGACTCGTGAGAAATCTCACCCCTGCGCCTAGGTCTCAGAAGGCGGAGGGCGATTTGCACTGGCGTATAAGTGACTTATTCCCACGGATTTGTAAGGCCGAGTGATGACGTACTTTATTGAGCAATAACAATAGAGTTGAAGGTGATGTAAGGGTGTCGGGGCGGAGTGACGCGTTTGTTCGACTTGAACAATAAGTAGTAAAAATATAACTTATTTTTAATCCATATTTTTACATTATTTTAAAGAAAGTATGTGGATGGTAAAATAACAGCAAAAAGAAAAAGGACACTTAATATATAAACTTGTACCTTTTCTATAAGGGTACAAAGTAAGAGAAACTGTTGTGAAAACTATTAGAATAGAGTAAAAGCTTTTACGCACCTGAAACTATTTTTTTTAAATATAGTTAGTGCAATAAAGTTTTGAAGAAAATTTAGTTGTTACAGTAAATAAATTCCATTTTGCATGCGCGGCACCATTTTAATTGTTATACACATCAACGAAGGAAAATATCACGAGCAAAAAAATTAACATCTACAATTTCTACATCAGCTCGCGTATTACTTATGCTGCAACGAAGTGGTATGCGATCACCAGCGCCCCGCAAAATATTGCATTTCGTAGCATTGCTCATCAGGCTGGTTGTTTCGTACCATTGCAGGCAGCCATCGTTGGCTGGAAAAAGGCGTGATGGCCCTGGACTTGAAAATTATATCCATTGAAGCATTCGTGGTCCGTCTATCGCGTCGCCTGTTTAATCCCGCGGACAACGGACCACGTGATAGCTGAATCAGTTCATCTACTACGTAGTCGCTCACCGGACAGGCCGTCACTCACAAGGAAACTCCTGCAGTTGCAACTGCAGGTGATAATCCCTGCATGAATACATTCATGATGATGGGATGATGGACACTCGACGCAGGAGTATGGAAGAAGCTGAATTCATGAAATACTCTAATAGTCCACTTTTGCGGAACCCAAGACCGGAGGAGCAGTAACCCCTCTGAGAGTATAGGAATGCCTTACTTAAAAGCTGTCTACCTGAGACCCTGAGAGACCCTGAGAGTCATCCTGTAACCTATACAATGATATACCGTTATTGTAGTTTTTGGAAATAAGAGTAAATAAGGCTTATACTTTTATTTGAAATTATCCCAAACTGAATGTGATTTATGGGCAACAACATTTTTGCCATTTTGGATTTAAAAGATAAAAAGGACAGCATTATTGAGATTTTTTTAATTAATTTTTCTTCACCATTTGCCTATATTGCTTATTCTGAACCTTCTCTGCAAATTTGGCCGGTCATTCCAAAATAACCTTATGTATATAGACTGCTACTTAAACACTTAAAAGAAAATATTATATTTAAAAACCACACAAACTTATAACAATTATAATTCAAATATAATTTTTTCAGAGACAATAACAAAATGATCCCTTGTGCTATACAGTTGCATCATAGCTATTAAACAATTAGCCCTTCCATTCCAAATCAGACTTAGGGCCCCCACACCCTAGTGGCCAGGTGCCACCCGTGAGAATCTTGCGACTACTAGCGGCTCCTTAACGTAGGGGGACACTTCGTAACCAGTTGTATGTAATTGTATGTGTTTATAATAGAAAAATACTTACTCGAATGTATTGTAAATCGTTTTAAAATTGCCTGTGCTATAATTTAAAAAGACAATACTCCTTAGAATCTGGAGAGTAAGACCATTCAACGTCAATTTTTTACTATCGGAAAAATAGATTAACGGATATTTTCTTGAAAAAGTAAGTAGTAATAAAAATACTGTCGGAAGAACTCTAGTGACAAAAGGAAACCACCGTTTTGAAGCGACGTGGGAATGCTTTCTCCATAATGACGTAAGGAATGTCTCACTACAAGTTTGATTAAATTAACTAATTATACGACTATGAATTATTATTAATGTTTAATAATAATATTGAATGATATTTTAGGTATGGTCGAGCACAATAAGTTAAAATTATTATTAAATTTTGTTGTATAAAGTCTGCACTCTCTACGACTCTACTTTTTAATGTAAAAGCCCCGTAAAAACCATTAAAAATCTAAATCGGAAACGTAGAATTCTTAAGTCTATAAAAATATACATAAGTTTCGCTAAGCCCTGAGTATGCTCCTATCGTCGTAAGATATCTGTCCAAGCGTACAGGCACAAAATTAGGGCACTCTTTTGCGTTGTTTAGTTAGTACTTTTCTCTGACAGCAATGAACGGCTAAATGAAGTTGAGATAAAAATCGGACTTATAATATATAAGCAATCTCAATAATACAGATAAACTTCTATCTTTGGTCTATTCGTGGGTACAAAATATTAATTTAATTAAAACGAGAATGAAATCACTCTCACAGAGTGAAACTCAAAATTTACGTTTTAAAATCAATATTCTCTCCATCTTTTTCTGTATGACTCCTTGGCTTAAGTATTTAATAAAAACCCTTGCCCTGCCGTACAAGAGTTAGACTCGTCTCAAAGGCAAGATGCGGACTCCATGTAAAGTTGAGACATTTCCCAGATTACTAGTTAGCAGGATAATTTTTCAAATTAACTTTTCTAACGAATGTTAAATCTAATCTAAAAACTACCTGTGCCCGTGAGTGAAACAAATGAAACTCTGTTGTGTATTAGTTCAACTTGAATAACATACGTACGCACGCGGGATAGCGCGGCGGCAAAATTGCTTCCTAACCCTTACAGGAGAAAGGAGTTCTGTGCTCAGCGGGACGTATATAGGCTGTCATTTTACTTTTTAACAAACAAAATAGTAAAATCATCTTAAATAATAAAAAAATAAATTGAAGTTTTCTTTAGTAAAGGACAAATACCCCGAATCGCCTTGTTTCGCAACGTAAAAGAGTCAAAAACCCCGAAAAACCGTTAGAAATAATATAGGTTTTAGATGGGCGGGAAAACCGTTACAAATAATATTCCCCGTACTGATTCGAAAATCCGTCTGACAATAGTAACAATTATAAAATCAAACCAAATAGGAAGACCTATGCCCAGAAGTAACTGTTAACAAGTTTTAAAATAAATATAGGTAACATAACATTAAAAAATTTGGATTCAGAAATACCTCACATAGCAGAAATATATGTTTTTTTTAACAATTATAAGTCAGGACTACTATCCCACAAATGGTAAATGTAGCCGAATCTATTCACTCTTTCACTCTTGTATGTATCATCAATGGAAGATAATACATTTATGGAAGATAAAACAAAAAAAAACACACAGTCGAATTACAAACCTCCTACTGTTCTTGAAGACGGCTAAAATATCTTAAATACATTAATAAATCACTTGTATATACAGAAAGATTTTTTTATTAATCCTGGTTCATATAAATTTTATTATAAAGAAAAAAACACAAGACTCACTTTTATAGTGTATGTCTGTCATATAAATATAAAAAATGTATGATACAATTTCTGATAATATTACTGAACTGACTGAAACCATTTAATAAAATATGAAACGTCAATTGACTAGAAAAGCCTATTTTGTAATTGACGACAAATTGGAGGTTACGAAAAGAAGTTTGTTTGTTTAGCGGGTCTTGTCACCGTAACAACTCAAAATAATAAAAAACTGCGGCTGCCAACCTGTCTACTAAGCACAGCAATACCATATGGCAATACCGCCTGTGAGGCAATTTATGGAGGAGGACTAGCTCAGCAGTGGTTAAGAATAAAATTATGAATTATTTCTAGTATGAAACCTTTTATCCCTTTATTATGAATTTCTTTGCCCTTTAATATTTACCAACAAACTTTTCGTAGCACTCAGCAAGAATTTTTTTAAGTCTTCATGAAAATACATAAAGTTTATTAGGGTTCTGTATTTATGAAATTGGAATTGGAGCAGCACATGGCACAACTCTTTTTTTTTTTGGCAATTTGTCAGGTTTTTTATTACATAGTTATTGTTTTTAACAATACTGTCGAAAACCGCTACCAGCACAAGCATTTTATGCTTACCTCATTAGTAACAATAATAACGTTACTAGTACTTTTTTAAATGATAGAAATGTGCTTATCTATTTGAAAGTGTGTTAGTATATACTCGTACATATAGTCTTTGTTCGTAAGTTCACACCTTACGTTTTTTAAGAGTTTACATTAATGTTGTACAATTATTCATACGAATTAATAGAGAAACAGCATGATTGGGATCACATTATTACTACGGATTATTTTCATTCATATCATTAAATACAGTAGGCGCTCAGTAATCCGGTCGCTCGCCAATCCGGCACGCCCAGCAGTCCGGCACCAGCAACAGGTGACCCGCTCTCTAACTCGGCTGTTTATACAACCGAATGCCGGATTACTATCATTATTGATTAAGTATACGGATTATTGTCATTACAGATTAACACTTTCACTGTCCGGTTTTCAGACACAATAGTAAGACAATAGTAATGACCTGTATGTAGTGCACGGGACAGTGAAAGGGTTAGGTAAAAATGTTACCAATTATATTTTTATAATTAATTACGCGACCTTAATTAATATAATTTTTTACTGTAAAAATCTATATGAAGAATTTTTCCCATATATATAAACCTTTTGCACATTTGTGTTTCTAATACAAATCCAATAATTCGGCAGTTCCAGCGATCCGGCATAGAGAAAAAAATTCCGATGCCGGATTACCGAGCGCCTACTGTAATTATGTTAAAGAACTATAATAATTTATTATAGGTAGGTTAGTACACAGTTTTCGAATTTAAGTTATCGTACTTAGTAATCGAAATCAACCAAGAGATTTTAATAACAAACTTAGATGACTTACAATTTCGAAAGTTAAGAAATAATTCTTCCTACAGCGAAATAATATAATTACACAGCTACATAATATTATTCCTATTTATAAAAATGCTATTAAATATATTAATAAAAGAGGGTATCATAGACTCCATAATTTAATTTAGTATAGTAACTTGATAAATATTAATACTTATGCATACATCTCTGATCTCTAATCAAGGCTGCATACGAGCCCCGGGCGGTTGCTATAGCAACAGTTAGGATGCACCTTTGAGCTTGAGCTCTGTCGCTATATGTAACTACATAGGTACGTAATCAATATGCTTTGATAGCGAAATTGAATATTATTCTAGGAAATCTCGTTACCTGTATTTGAATTTCCGTGAAAATTGTGTAGGTATACAAGTGCTTTTAATGTAGAATATCTGAATTCTATTTAATGTTTATTAAATTTTGCTGCAGAATATATTTAGAATTTAAATAATGGGTCAAAAGTATCCGGATTTGGGATTTTTCAAACCTTTAATAATTCATAACTCAGAAAATATTAACTTTATCGTAAAAAGTCTTAGAACATTTTTATTATTGGTATTTCATCAAAGATTGTAAAAAATTGTCCCGTTTGAAAATAACAATTCCTTGCAATTGATAAAAAAATCGGTTTAAACAATATGGCACCGAATTGCCCATGGCAACATGCATTTATATCATCAGTCTATCATCATAAAAAAATGAGGTGGAATAGTTTTCGTTACTCATGCGCCGATTCCTCCTGGACTATTACGAGATACGTCAAAATAATGTACTAAAGAAACTAAGTAAACGGACTATAGATTTTACTGAACATTACTTCTGTTCGAAGTAAGATCTGACTTACCCTGAAGAAGTTTTACTTCAATAGTTGTTAATTTACCATAATCAAGATATAACTTTCAAAATTATGTATAAAGATGTAATTATAAATATAATTATGTAGGAAGAGATTTTGTGTGCATGTGAGCTTTTGCTAATAAGTATTAACACAAGTGGTAAAATTAAAAATTCTGTACAACCGACTTCAATATAAATAAAATGAGAACGTCATCAATGTAGTCGAAGTCAATCAAGTATGCATTATTATTATAACTCAAAAACTACTAGTCTCCTACATGAAAAGCACCAGCTTTCAAATAAAAAAGAATCATCAAAATCGGTTCACGTAGAAAAAGTTCTGAGGTAACACACAAAAAATACAGTCGAATTAAGAACCTCCTCTTTTTTGAAGTCGGTTGAAAAATGAAATGAAACATATTTTTTCGTCGCTATTTATATTATTCGTTTGTAAACGTTATTTATAATATACTATCGTTTTAAAACCGTCTGACCGAAGAATAAAAATGGCATTTGACAAACGAAATTTTATATTTTCGCCGAAGCCGTGCGTCGAATAAATAAATATATATCATTTCATTTAATCTAATTTAATGAAAATTTACCATAAACCCTTTTATATTTCAGTTTCACATTTTATAAACAGTGCAATCAAAATCTGACCAAGGCATCGTGATGTTTTTAAATCTTCCGTGATCAAACTGAATAAATATGCAAAGAGTAACGTAAACAGTTGAGCGTATTTGGTAAAGAGGCACGGAAAACGATCTATTTGTATTTTGAAATCCATATTTTATATTTATGTATATTCCTCTTTACACTTTTCAAAAGTATTTTCTTGCATATACTTAATTATATTATGCATGTAATAATAATCCACAATATGTTTTTATTAAAATATTTTATGTTAATTTGAATAGTATGTAAACGTATTGGTTCTGAAAATCCAATTCTAAGAAGCAAGGAGAAAAGCGATCCGCGTCTTTAATGCTTTTAAAATGAGGGTAATTCTTTTTTTAAATATAAATAAGGGTGACAAACGAGCACACAGTCCACCTGATGGTAAGTGGTTGCTGTGACCCATAGACATCTAACTGTTATTTATTCTGTGTCTACATCTATCTTCTTTTCTTTTCTTTAAAATGCAGATGCGTTGTCAGCCATGAGGACTAAGATAGAATGCCTCTTTTTCAGTAAAAAGGGTCACCGGTTCTCTACACTCACCATACGAAAAACAGCGGCGTTAAGCTGCTATTTCACGCTGGTATTCTGTGAGAGCGTGGTCCTTCCCCGGTCGAGCCGACCCATTCGTGCTACAACTATACTATTAATATAGCTGCAGCATGGTTCTACTAACATAGGTACTGAACATAGGCATAGATTAAACATACATACTGAACATAGGCATAGATTAAACAACGTTACTACATAAACATAGGCCTCTTCAAAGGTATGCCATCCCACAAAAAGGTTCCTACCTGCAATCGACATCCTACATATCTTTTCGGGACGTCATTCCATTTAGTGGGTTACGGTTTAACCACGCTATACTACGCTTACCGGTACGAGGCTGCTACTCAAGAACCTTTCTTCAGCTACATGGCCGGCCCTACTACAGCTTGCTGGTCTGTTGCAGTCCCAGTTTGAAGGATATGAAGGGCCAGTATAATACAAATCGTGAAGCATTATTTCAGTTTAGTCCTCAGAGGTGACAACGTAGCCTTCTTTATTTTCGAGGTTAATTTCAGGACTACGGACTGCTACTGCAGCACAGAATACATAATAGTACAGTTAACTGCAGTCAATTACTACCAAGCGAAGCAATAACTAGTTTGTCACTTAATTTTTTTTTAATTCGTTTCATAAACAAATATTACATACATAGACTATATAAATACTAAGTAGATACATGAATAAATAAGTTTTTATTATTGAACAATATACTTTCGCATTATATCTCATACATGTATTCTGTATATATTGTAAAACGCGTAGTTCGTACCTTTCAATATATATTACTGCCTGATTACAAAAAAATCCTATTAATAACTTTCAATAAGGCTTTTTGCAAGGATTCTCTATCGGCGTTCCAAAGGAGCCTTCCCGAATGACGCACTCAACTTCTATTTACATCCGGAGCGTTCCGGATAATCTGCTAACTTCTCTGGCGTAGATAAACTAAAAAAAAACTTTTTTCACATCTTTAAAAATCAATTGCTGTCCATTAGCCTCGTTAAAATTTAAAAAAGGCTCGAGAGATTTTAATTAAATTTTTTGTGTATGTTTGATTGGGTCCCTGGATGGTTTATATTCAAAATTGGACCCGGTAGGTTGCGCTGTTGTCGAGATCCAAAAATCATCCGTGCGAAGCCGGGGCGGATCGCTAGTTTAACAATAAAAATATTTTTACTAATTACTACGGGCACAATGTAAATAATAAAAATTTCTACGTTTCAAAATATAATTGTATTGTTAGAATTTTATTTCTCTTCATTTTATGAACAAAGTTATGGCATTTAAAAATCTGAAAATGGCAAAATGAAAATGCAAACAAAAATTTTTTTTTTTAAATAGAATATGGGTGACAAACGAGCACACAGTCCACTGATGGTAAGTGGTTGCTGTGGCCCATAGACATCTACATCTATCTTCGTTTGCGAATTTAAATGCAGATGTGTTGTCAGCCGTGAGGACTGAGATAGAATGCCTCTTTTCCAGAAAAAAGGGTCTCCGGTTCTCTACACTCACCATACGAAACACGGCAGCATTAAGCTGCTATTTTACGCTGGTATTCTGTGAGAGCGTGGTCCTTGCCCGGTCGAGCCGACCCATTCGTGCTACAACTATACTATTAATATAGCTGCAGCATGGCTCTACCACGTAAAAGTAGTTAGTAGGATATTTTTTGTTAATAATTAAAAACATTCAGACCGATGATAAAAAAATTCGGAAGTTTGGAAGATTTAGAAATCGCCTACCGGTCTTTTATAATATTTACAAACTGAAGGATCTGTTTCTTAGTTGTCACTAGGAAGTTAGCCAAGAATATCATACCACCTGAATATGCAGCACATCTATTTTGGAATAAATAGCTTTACCAGTAAGTAGTGTAGTTGTAGCACGAATGGGTCGGCTCGACCGGGGAAGGACCACAACTATACTATTAATATAGCTGCAGCATGGCTCTACCACGTAAAAAAAATCTATACATGTAATAAATCTGTAGAAAAGTCGTGTTTGTAATTCTAATATATTCTTGAAAAAACAAGTCCAGGAGTCTAATTAAAGGGTTCTGAAGCCAAATTAGTGGTTTTTAGAATTTTTGTCTGTCTGTCTGTCTGTCTTTCTGTCTGTCTGTCTGTCTGTCTGTATATTCGGATTCACGCAAAAACTACTGGACCGATTTACATGAAATTTTGTATGTAGGTAGTTAACTATAACCCGGGGCAACTTATAGGCTACTTTTAATCCGATTACGGAACTTCGAAAAAAGAAGGTTAAGTATTTTCCTTAAATTAGATGTTAATTTTTTATTGTATCTTAGTTATAGGGTGTTTTTCAAATAAATACCATATTTATAAATAAAGATTAAAATATAGTCATAGCCTTGGTAAAATAATTTGAAACTACACTGATTTATTATCAAAACAGCGCCATCTGTCATCAAATGGAAAAAGTAGTATATTTTGCCTTCAGTTACATAGTTATAAAGTAAATAATATAAACAACTTAGAAAAATTTAAATAATTAGATTTTTAAAATCTAATTATTCGTGGCATCGTTGGATGTGTAATTACTAGGTAGGTAGATGTGGTCAACAATCATGCAAAAGCTTAGTTTCAGTTTTTATGAATTGTATTTAAACAAATACGAGGGCCGTGTAGTTCGCCATGAGATTTCATCATGGCACGGGAGCAAAACGTGTACGATTCCCTCGAGGATGAATCTGTTGATTGATGTATCATGTATGTAAGCTGCTACTTTTTTACTTTTCATGGGGCTATATATGCAGTTTATATTTCATTCATATTTTCGGGTATGTTCTTTTTTGTTTTTATTCTAACGTAAATATTAAGGGTTGCAAAGATGAGTAGAACTCATTATCGTCAGCCTATCATAAGTCCATTAAAATTAACAAAGGCCTCCCCCATAAATTGTCAAGTGGCTGGATATTTGCTATAGTTGCCACGCTTGGTAGGCGGGTTGGCCACCGCAGCTATTATTATTTTGATCTGTTGTCAGGAAGATATTATGCTGCTCATCTCCTGTTTATTTTCCTATGTCGCCTCTTACGATGGGACGGTATGAGGTGGCAGATTCTCTTTCACCGCCACAACAAGGCGAACATTTTTCTACTCCCGTTCATGAGTTTAGTGCTTCCCACGTTCACTGTGAATAAAATTTATAAGGAATAAAACAAATTTTAAGCATGTTTTGCGTTTAATTTTATTTTTTTTAATTTCCGATGTTTTGGAAGAATGGAATAGAATAGAATAGATGGAGTAGTATTAAAGTTGGTAAAAATTACTGCAATAGTATGCTTGGGTTTGAATTTAATTTTATATTAATTATGGGGTCCTTAGCAGTTGGTAGCACTTAGCCATGTTTTTGAATTTCAATAGCCTCGCGAATCATCATTGGTAGGAATCGGTATTCTAATGCAAAGATTTGTTGTCTATCAGATCCGATATAATGGTTGGGACGATACTAAACATATCACTGACATATGACATGACATACTTTAGACTTCCCGGAGCGTCGGTGCTTCACATTAACGATATGTTCCTTTACGCGGGTTTTTATGGAACTTTCATCCAAAGATGCGTAAAAACCCCCTCGTATAAAAAGTTAAAATTAAACGTGATAAAATCCGTGACATTAGTTTTATTCTATGTGTAGTATGTACATTATTATTGAACTGCATTTATGAAATTTTGAAGTCTACTCGAACGTAAAAAAAATATCTACATCTATTTTATGGTACTAATTTATATTAAATAGGACCAATGATATGAATAAAATATTTCAAATAAACATTATACCGTAAATTGATAGAAGACCATGAAATTAATCATTATTTTGTTAAAACTAAATTGACTTTAATTATGAATTAATGTAAAGAGTAAATAATAATAATACATTTTGATTCCAAGACAATTTACCTTTCTTATGGATACATCGGAAGACACGCCTGATATAAAAATATAATAATATAATGCACGTGTTCCTGTAGCTATTATATCTGTGCCAAACACAAATCATCTACGTCTAAATAGTCTTTTAGAATTCAAAAAAAATCTTTGACAGACATAGAGACACAGACACCGAGGTGACTCTAAAAGTAATCGAATTTTGCTAAATTTGGCACGGAATAGCATTTAATGATGTTTCTAAATTCAAGTTCACGCGAGCGAAGCCGCGGGTAAAATGCTAGTATTAAACATATTTTTAATAATTCTTTGCCTTCATATATGTACGGAAACCTATAAATCGCTTACAATCAATATCAATCATTCGATAGAATCCATATTTAATAGCTACCATCTGGTGGACACTGGACAGTCTGCTCGTTTGTCGCTCTTACTTTAAAAAAATCCTTCGCACTCCAGACAATCCGATTTTTTTTTTCATAATGATGGCTAGTCTTAGTTATTTGAGTCGCTGTCGGTAAGGGTAAAAAAATTACATTGGCAGTTGGCGGACCTAGAATATTGCCCATGAGGTGTGACGCATGACCAATTCTTGAGCAAGATGAAGTACTTATATAGTGTAAACTGGTGTCGCCGCCGTGTAGTATAGCCGCACTTTTCAATAAATTAACCTTTATAAATTTTCAATTTAAAATATTAATTAACCTTACTTCCTACTTTAGCTTTGGACACAATGAACCGTCCAAAGCTCAGATTTAAATCTTAATCCCCAATAACTAATGGCGGTCAGTTTATTCAAATTCTACATTTTCGGGAAAAATAATCCGAGACACGCTGTGTTTTGGGGGAGTGATATGAATCTTACAAGATTAGTACCGCCCCATTCAATGACTGCCTGTAGTGGGAAATTCAATCGCTCAACCATAGCCTATCTTTCGCAATAGATTTAATCCCCACCGGCCCAAGCACTTGGCTGCATCACTCTCCAACTGTGCTACCCATAGATGCCAAGACTAAGCTGTTCATTGATATGCTGGTTGTTTATATATGAGAATGTTCATAGGTGTTTCTAGATATATATATTCACGTGTTCCTGTAGCATATTATATATGCCAAATACCAATCATTTATGTATGTACGTGTAATAGTCTTTTAGAATTGAAAAAAAAAATCTTTGACAGACATAGAGACACAGACACCGTGGTGACTCTAAAAGTGATCGAATTTTGCAAAATTTGGCACGGAACAGCATTTAATGATGTTCCTAAATTCAAGCTCACACGAGCGAAGCCACGGGTAAAAAGCTAGTTATGTAATAAATCTGTAGAAAAGTTGTAGGTATTTGTATTTATAATATTTTTGGTAAAATAAGTATAGAGTACTTTATAATTACTTTAAATTTACAATCACCGAGAACTGAAATATTCTTAATTAGAGTTAGCACTTTGCCGTAAAAATTATTCATGGTGAAAATGTCAAATGGTTGAATAAATTAGATTTTTTTATAGGATAAGTATAACAAACAAGCACACAGTCCACCTGATGGTAAGTGGTTGCTATGTCCCATAGACATCTACATCTATCCTCGGCTATGAATCAAAATGCAGATGCGTTGTCAGCCGTGAGGACTAAGATGGAATGCCTCGTTTCCAGTAAAAGGGGTCTCCGGTTCTCTACACTCACCATACGAAATACAGCAGCGTTAAGCTGCTATTTTACGGTGCTATTCTGTGAGAGCGTGGTATTTCTCCGGTCGAGCCGACCCATTCGTGCTACAACTATACTACTAATATAACTGCAGAATGACTCTACCTCGTATAAAATTGCCGAATTTTTGACATCTTACCGAGAACGTACATAATTTAGACCGAATTTATTAAACTTGCTATACTTAATTATTATAATAATTATTATTAATTAACTTAATTTAACTTAACGCTAAATTTGCAAAACATAACAATACATCAGTTAAAATATGCTGTAGTTTAAATAACTAGATGCTACCAACACATAACATGTCCACAACAACAATGTATGCTGGTCGAGATTTGAAACAAAGCCTATCTTGCCTGAAGTTTATTGACCGCTGAACCGTTCAAAATAATTTTAAAGTTAAGTATTCGTTTTATCACTCACCTATATTTTTAATAGATACCTTACCAAATTCATTGGATCAATGCATATGTACCCATATGTGATTAAAAAATACGCAAAATCGGTCAAATCATTTCGGAAATAAATAAATTAATAGTAAAAAAAACATTTTCAAAAACAAGCTCTTATTTAAATGCTCTAAAAAGAAAAAAAATATTTTCGTATTTTTCTCAGCAAACCCTTTCATTTGATAGTTTATACCCATATCATGGGAGTGCATAGAAAATAACTAGTACCTACGCCATCTTGGGCGGTTCGCCATATTGGATTTAGAATAACATCACTTAGTTAACCATGCATTATCATCCAAACTGAACATGTGCAAAATTTCAGCTCAATCGGTTGGGGATAACTGCTTTAAAATTCAGTTGCAAAATTTGACCCTAACAAACATACCTACATTGCAAGTTAAATAAAAGCTTTTAAAATCGTGTCAGTGCTTATGAAAACTACATTTTTATTAACAACCTCCTGGTTTCTTGAATTTGGTTAGAATAGACTAGAAGTTCCGAAAGTCTTCTATACTTTTTCTTCCATTAAGAGTTGTTAGAGCCATTCTGCAGTTATATTAGTAGTATAGTTGTAGCACAAATGGATCGGCTCGACCGGGGAAGGACCACGCTCTCACAGAATACCAGCGTAAAGTAGCGCTTAACGCTGCTGTGTTTCGTATGGTAAGTGTAGAGAACCGGAGACCCTTTCACTGGAAACGAGCCATTCCATCTTAGTCCTCACGTGTGACAACGCAACTACATTTTGATTCGTAATCGAGGATAGATGTAGATGTCTATGGGCCACAGCAACCACTCACCATTAGGTGGACTGTGTGCTCCTTTGTCATCCATAACCTGTAAAAAACTTATCCTTTTATTAAATTACTTTTTTATATTTTATTCCTATACTAGGAATGTCTTCTATATCGGGAATTCTTTACATTAGGCATGCATTAATTGCACATAAACAAATTGACCGCGTATAGCGGTGTAAGAATATTCACTATCCCATATCGTCCCGTGGATGTCGTAAGAGGCAACAGAGGGAAATTAACCAGGGCCAACCCGCATGCCAAACATGGCTACTATGGCAAATATTCCGCTTATGGGAAGGCCTATGTTCAGCAGTAGACTTTTTATAGGCTGTAACGGTGAGAGTAACGTAATAAATTTTATAACTAGATCTAGAACAATTATCTGCAGGCTGTACAAATAGCTGTGGGAACAAAGGAATTGAACCACACGGCCGTAGCGCCCCGTAGCCAAACCTTCAGCCATTGCGCTACCGAGAAAGGATTAAGCTCTCACTTCTTATTTATAATACTAATATTAATATTGATAACATCTTCATATAATACAGAAAAAATTATGTAAATAATCAGAAGTGTAGCATTAAAAATCATTTTATGTATTTTAGGTGCGTAGAGGGACTATGACGTGTAATGTACACATAGCCCTTCTATCACAAGTCCACTGCTAAACATAGACCAGCTGTGTACATATCAGTAGGTATATACGTTACGGCTAAAAGGCAAAGTGCGATTACACCTAGTTCTAGCCGGCTAGAACTAGGTGCGGCCAGCAGTAGTTGGTTAAATTTAGGTGTACTGTTAAATTTGTAAAAACACGGATATACGTATCAAGTAATATCAGCGACAGTAAGTTAAGGTGCGGTTGACAGACATTCATCTAATTTATAAGTTATATATGGTACACCTAAGTTTCACCAACCGCAATAGGCTGCACCTAGTAGTAGCCGGCTAAACCTAGGTGTTCCCGCACTTCGGCTTTTAGCCGTAACATATATAATATAACACACTCAAGCAATAAAATTTTCTATTGCATTTATAATTCAATAATGTCTCAATGTTATATAAATATGTATAATGTCCTAGAAATAGTTGTCTAATCTTTGCTTATTTTTATGTACATAGAATAATAAGAAATGTTAATACGAAACAGTGGTCTCTATTCTCAGGAATAGAGCGCCTACCTTAAATATAGCACGCGAGTAACTTTAGTTCGATCCTTAGCTGTTCGCATCACTAAAATATTACTTCCAATAATAATTATAAGCACTAATTTACCACAGGTCCTAAGATAGTAAAGAAGAAATAGTAGTATGTTCAAGCGTGACGTCTGCCCACCCCCATTAGAGCGAAGTGGCGACTTCTCTGTTAACTATTACCTCAGAAATGACACCAGGTTCGCGCCCTACAGTAAATCTGTTTTACCCAGTCATCACCCTTCATTCTACATGTAATATATACACATAAATTCTATAAAAATGTAGAATATTCAAACAAATTCGGACGCAACATTTTTAAATGGCCCTAGCAAAAAATTATTTTCAATGTTAAACAATTAAGTAACCGCGTAATTCAAATAATCGAAAATCTTCTCACATTCCGTTAGCAACTCGTCTGTTCCTAAAACAATAACAAGGTCATGAAGTAGGCGTAATGTGAGATCGTCGCGGCCGATTATCCATTACTTATCTGTGCATGCAAAAGACACCCACGAGCTAAGACAGCTGTTAGGGGTCGCGAGCGCGAGCCACCCCCGTTTCTCACGCGAACTCTACATCTGCTTAAAGTTCGGACCCTTCTTATAAACTTCATTACACGACAATAAAACTTGGCCTTATTATTTTTCTTCCCTAGCACTGATTTCATGTAACGGGACTCATTCGCAGCGTCGACATCGCCCGTGCGGTATGGCTCAGCTCCCGAGCTTTTTTACTTCCATTTGATTTTACGACTTACGCAAGTTACGAGTTCTTAGTGTAGTGATAAAATAGTTTAAATTATAACAACAAATGGACGCTATCATCGATGCGCAAAACTCACAACTAAGAAGATTAAACGTGCCGGGTACGTAGTTTAAAAATTAATTTAGTTGCGGGTTACATGATATTGTTTCGTTAAATTACTTTTTGAAAGTGATTAAAATTTAAATAGATTTTTTTTTAAATTATTTGACTCATAAGAACTAATTAATACGCGTTATTTAGTTATTATTTTTAATTTTTGATCACAAAATTATTTTTAACTTAAACATATTATTATTAAAATTTAGAATGATTCCGAGGATGAGTTTAAGCATTCGCAATTAAAATCATCATTTGCTATTTTATTACAATAGTTAATCTATTTAAGGTCTTTACTAAAGACATAATATGGCAAACCAGGTACACATCGTTATGGAATTGGTAAATGTTAACAGTTATGTAATGTTGCTTACAAGCTATTGTTTTCTTAATTAAAAGTAATTGATTGTTTATTTTAATAACGATCTTTATAAACCATGAAAACCCATTTTAAAGCATTCATTTTTCTTCTCTTGTTAAGGAAAATGTCATTCATTACAGCATATCATAAGTTTTCGGAAGACATAGGACTCCCCCATAGATTGCCTCATAGATATTTGACATAGTTGCCACATTAGGCAAGTGGATTGGCAACCGCAGTTTCTTTATTATTTTCTGTTGTTATCAGGAAGATACTGGTACCCATTTCCAAGAAAATTGGATGACAATATAATTGCAAAAAATAATATAGTGTAGTACGATAACTGTACTATGATACTAATGAAGTTGTGCTCTAAACGCACTTATTTTACTTTCGCACCTAAAGTATAAAGATAAACGCCGGAGTGATGTTCCGCATTTTTAAAACCTATAATTATTATTTCTTACATTACCTCAAAATATGAAGGTCTTTTAAATTAATAATGTGTGCTATTTCAAGTAATTTGTCAGTTGCCAGGATAATTACTTTCGTTGGCTAGCTATTGTCTATTTGACGTCATATGTACTCGTATTATGTGTGTACCTGTCCGCGCGTGTGTTGTGATTTTACTTAATTATTCATAATAAGTAATTACAATATAGCATTTTTTTTATTTGAGCATACATCATGAAAAACTATCACTTAAAGTCCTTTTGATTTCTTTTTACAATCGTGTTCGAAAAATATTTTTCTAAACCTAGATGTTTATATCGAAGTTTGTAGGTAATCTTTATGAAAACGATGTATAAGATTTCCATTAACAGTTTTCTCTATGTGATTTAATTTTTCGCTAAATAGTTGTTTTTTTAATCTGCGCAACGTGATTTATTGTATTTACCAATGACTTACTCCGCTCTTGTTTTCTACAACTGACGATGGAAAGTTTTTTCATACGCTATTTTAGGAGAGATTTTTATAAGTTGATAAGATTACCTTGACATCAAATTTTTTAATTTAATTAAAAGAACAAACACTTCTTCACTACTTATTTCCAGTCATTTGTTTTAGAAAGGTAAGCCATTAGGAAAAAGAGAGTATACGTGGTAGAGCCATGCTGCAGCTGTATATTAGTAGTATAGTTGTAGCACGAATGGGTCGGCTCGACCGGGGAAGGGCCACGATCTCACAGAATACCAGCGTAAAATAGCAGCTTAACACTGCAGTGTTTCGTATGATGAGTTTAGAGAACCGGAGACCCTTTTTTTTACTTATTCATAGTTATTCTAGGATCCTATATCCGTTGCAGACACGTTATTAGCAAGTTCTATAATGGACAAAATGACTCACATTATATAATATTGGTTTAGAGCCAAAAAAGAAAATCACAATAGCTAGACCTAGCTAGTGCTGAGATGGAGTTATATATTTCCACAAATTTACGGCGTGAACGTATTATTATCAAGTCTTTAAGAAAAATGATTGTGACAGAAAGACATACACACTGACAGACAACGAGGTGATCCCAGATATTGACATGAAACAACAACAAATTATGTTTGTAAAGCGAAGTCCAAGCGAGTAAAGCCGCGGGAAAAGCTTATATCTATATACTATAAAGAGTAAATGCTACATAGTAAATGATTTTTCTACCAAAGCATTTGTATCTATCTACGTTTCTCACAGCACACAGAAGTTTTGAAAATAATTCGATTACATTCGATTGTGTCTTATTTTGATCAAAAATCATTGTGAATGAATACGTTATTTTTGAACACTACAGATTAGGGAGAGCAAGAGATAAAAAATATTATTGCACATTTACTTAATTCTTTTGTAGTAATATCATGCCAAAAGGAGACCACGAATCTGCTCAACATCACCCAGCGTTGCTATCTAATGTACCTATTTGCCTGAAGCACTTGCCTTGAAAAGCTCTCTACGTTAATAATGACTCTATCAATTTTTTTTGTTACGCAGCTTTTGTGAATATTGTTGTTTCGTTGATTATATACAATGTATACTGTTACGTGATAATGGAAATACATTTTACGTCCTCGAAACTGTGTTTGATATCTGTGGAGCTCTATAATCCAAAAAAAACCCTACAGGCCTAAGCTCGTACGCAGGAAAATTTTCGCATGCCCGCGGCAGGTGAAGGCGGCGCGGGCGGTTTGCTTGTCCATCAGTTCAGTTGGATGAACACTGGACAGTGGACAGTCGGGTGCGACGCGCGGTGGTGAACGGTTCTGTTATTTGTGAGTGCAGTGATCGGTCCGTGTGTGAATGTCCAATGTTTCCATGCAAGGCGCGGGGGCGGTGGGACCGGTCGACGGACGGTCGCACGCCCGACCCGCCGACCTTACGTACCGTTCACTGTACGCAACACGACTATCGTGCCTCTGAGTGCATCCGAGGATCGAAAATGCAAAAGATAAAAACAACACTTGTGCTATAATTTCGCAAGAACTTATTATCTGTGAAACGGACAATAACATAGATGCATCTGTATTTCAAATTTGGACATTGCTTTCGGAGATATATTTATTATGTACGTTCTCTTTATTCAGTAAATAGTTTGTATGAGATATTATACAATATATAATTAATACAAAATTATAAAAATATAAAGGTTAACAATTTTTGTTTTCATGATATTTTAAATAAACTATATTTGCTATATCTTATGGCTGGATTGCCGAATAATCCTCATATACTTTAAATGACATAACTTTTCAAGGAATTTAACGTGAATGTATTATTTATGAATAAATTAGAACAATATTAAATGAAATAGTTGGAAATAGTCTATGAATTTTTGTGTAGCTCAAAGGTCGTGATTATTATGAGCCCTAAACACGTTGCTATGTATTCAACCTTGTACACTTGAGGAATAGTAAGAGTGGATAAAGCATGTCGCAATTTATGTGTAATTTATAAACCCATGATTTGTCTTAAAAAATAGATTTAAATTCTGGCTCAACTGTACAAAATATTAAATCCATTTGAAAGGTTAAACTTTTACGAGGGTCTTATTTTAGTTAGTCTAGTTTTAATTTATTACATTGCGCAAATATATTACGTACTTACTACTTTTAGAAATTTTAGTTTTTGATTAGGTATACTCAAAATCACACTTGCCTACTTAAAAACACGTTTTGATGTACTTTTACGATCTAGAAACAATCTATAATTTATTAATATAATTATGTAAATTAAATTACACCTATTTCCACTCTTTTAATTTAGATCCAATTCACTATTAGTTTGTTCTTATCTTTCTTAGGTAATGGTTGCGTACGATTATACTTTTGCCAGTGTAAAGTAATGTAATAGGATTATCTAGGTATCTAATCTGATGCATCAAATTTGCATTACTTTTCATAAGTATCTAAACCACTATCTATTAGATATAGTTTAGATAGTATCTAAACGATAAAACAGGAGCAACAGTCTGCCAGCGGCGGTCTTGTACCCGCCAAAACTCCCATAAAAATGTTAATCATTTTATTCAATAAACAAAACAGTAAGTGATGCCCCATCAATTTTAAATTATAGGCTAGCCAAATATCGATATTCCATAATGTAAACTATGTCAGTTACTCAAAAAATTAGAGATAATCAAAATAGGTAAGCAAAAATAAAAAATTAATATTAAAATAATAATTTTCAGTCCGCTCTATTATAATTAATATACATTTGTCTATATATTTTATGGCTATATTTTTTATTAGTCTAGCTATTCAAAGGGGGAACGCTGCCAGTATCTTCGGAACCTTGCCTAAAGCTCCTCCTTTTTAATAATATATTTTAGTTATTATAATATATTTTTTTAAGGTTTTTAGTTTTAGGTTCATTGTTCTAGTATATATTTTGTTTTTAATATTGACTTCTGTTAAGTTTTTAAAAAATAAGAAAGCACAGCACAGGTTTTGTACATTCCTTACTAAATTCATTGTTACTTATATTTTAGTAATATAAGTAACTTTAAAGTCATTTTAATTCAGAATTTTCTCTAATTCAGACAATTCTTTTTGTCTTTTAATAAAAAAGAAATAATTGGGAAAATTAAAATATTTAATATTAAAATTATAGTATCACTAAGATAACAATAAATAAAATTGTTAAAAATTTAAAAAATTCAAAACATAACATTAATAAGCAATTTTACTACTTATAAATCCGTATATTTTAATTTTTTATCTCTGATTCTCCATTCTAACCATTAATCTATGATTATGATAAAAATAAAACATTATTATTGTTCCGTCCTAAATTTAGCAAAATGAAACACTAATGGAATGAATTACCTCGGTGTTTATGTATCTGCCTGTCTTTCACAGATGATTTTCCGAGTATTTTATGTAGATAATTGAAATTTGATAGGGTTATAAAATACAGTTATCCTAATACAGGTGTAAAGTTAAAAAATCAAATTCAACGTATGAGGTAAATTTTAAGATCATCTTGTTCCATTAAATCTCCTTGAAGCACACTTTATAATTTTTTTTTGATGTATTGTTTTATTATTTTCCGTATCAAATTAAGGAACATAAAGTCAGACCTTATAAAACTGTGGTAGAATTTAATTGACGGAGGAATATAATAACTACCTATAAATTATTTCACTTATAGAAGCAATAGATACCCACGTTAGCTTTTCCTTGCATAGTTATATATAGTTATAATCTCTTCCTAGTTGACACTATATCAAGGAAAGAAAGGAATATGGTTTATTTGGTATATGCAATATAACAAAAAAAAACTACAACAGATTTAAGCCGCTATTTTACGCTGGTATTCTGTGAGAGCGTGGTCCTACCCCGGTCTAGCCGATCCGTTCGTGCTACAACCATACTCGTAATATAACTGCAGCGTGGCTCTACCACATATAAGAGAAACCATTATTCAATACTGGTTTATAAGATCGAACACAATAAGTTTAGAAGATGTATCGTTTTAGCATGTCAGGTCACAGGTAGAAACAAGCAACAGTTGTCTAATCTTTACCAAGACTTGCTAACTAAAATTTCAGTAGTGTTAATAGACAACATACCTAATGATTGATGATTGACTAACTTATTAATTTAAAGTCGATGTGCCTACAATAAACAAATATTACAGTTAAAGTAAAAGTAATGATTTCTTATATTTACGCAAACACTACACATTGAATTCATTGATCCCCCCGTGGCCCGTGACGAAACGTCGAGAATTAAAAATAAGTAAAATTAATTGCTATAAAATACGTAAAAATTGTTTTATTTAATGAAAAAGTAATAATTAAATAGACGTAAACAGGTCTTATTGTCAAGATTTTAATTGAAATCATAACCACAGTATGTAGATACTATGCCCAGCCGTATGACCTATAAAACTATAAAATAATCTGCAAAACAATTTAAGAAATCTTGACCATACTAAAGTTTATATTTATAAAGGTTCTATATGTATATATATAGTCTTAACGTATTCTGACAATAAATATTTGCCACATAAAACAAAAAAAACTAGGTACCCCTCTTACATTATTCTTGCTTGTGACAAAAAATCATATAAGCACCAAAAACACTCGATACCCATAAACTAAGTACCAAAACCTTAGGGGATCATCTTTGTGAAGCCGCAGATCCATGTGATTGGTTGGAACCTTTATTCGCGTTACCAATGGGAAGCAAAGGATAAAGTTTCGCCCATCAATGGACAGATGCGCTAAAGGTGCATTGTATTATCTGTATTTACCAACGTTATGCCGTCTTGTTATAAAAATAAAGGCAAAAATATATCACCTGCTTCGCACGTTAGGGGGTGTGATTATATTGGTTTTCGTGATTATTTAGGCATTGCAGGTAGACAAAAATACGAATTAGGTAGTTCGTTCAATTCAGTATTACCTACCTGTTAAGTAAAAAATATTTAACAGACAAAATATTATCATTATGAAGACTAAGGTACGAATATTATATTCATTCATGAGATATTTTTATTGCAGGTTGGCATGTGCCACTGGGGACGCCAGGGGAGGGCAGCAGTGGGAGTAGCATGGCGGAGGCGGCGTCCTTAAGTCGTAGTCCAAGATTCCTGCACAAGAACCGTCGACTCTCGCGGTTACTGGACAAGCTGGCAGTTCAACTGCAGAATAACAATCACTATCCGCTCCCACCCTGGCTCATGCCCGAACCTCCTTATTTCGAACCGAAGGCGCCGGAAGAGGCTCCGCTTGATCTCTCCGTGAAATCAGAGACACCGAAAATAGAACGAAAGGAACCGGCCGGCTATAACTGCGAGACTTGCGGCCAAACGTTCGCTGTTCACGACCGCCTTGCTAAGCACGTTGCTTCTCGTCACCGTGACAAAACACCCGAAGCTGCCCGCGCATATGAGTGCGAGATTTGCCGCCGGCGTTTCGCCCGCTCCGATATGCTGACGCGCCACGCCCGTTTACACAGCGGCATTAAGCCGTACTCTTGTTCAGCTTGCGGACAGGTGTTCTCACGCTCGGACCACCTGGCGACTCATCAACGCACTCACACAGGTGAGAAGCCCTATCGTTGCCCTGCTTGTCCCTACGCCGCCTGTCGTCGTGACATGATTACGCGCCACATGAGGACGCACTCACGTCGAGTGCCACCCACCGAAATCTAAAAGCGTTTAACTCTGGAGATTTTTATCGCCTTAAAAAGAAACGCCTATACTTTTGTTGAATCGCCTCTTCTTCAAGAGATAGATGTAAGTTTAGCTTATATTATATTGTGATTTATTTTGTTTACACTTATATGTTGAGTGTAATAAATGTAAGAGACTGAAGCTTTTCCATTCCAAAGTTAACTGCGACATATATTATAGTTAATTGGGTGTTTTCTTTTTGCAAACTTAGGGTGACGCGGCCCTTCGAGGACTTCGCTTGTGTACTATTGGTAAGAACGACATATCTCATTGCAAAATCTGCAGAGCGGACGCAGTTGCGATAATTTTAGCTGATATGCGAATTAAAATTTTAAAATAAAAAATCATTTTAGAACAATCTGCTAAGCGCAATGTGATGTGTCTGTTAAATTGTTGGCTAAAAACGCAGTTTCAGCTTTTTACTGAAATATTATATTTTGTACATAACGTTCCAATAAAGATCTATGCTATGCGCTTCTAATTATTGTTGTTCATGCTGGTAATAAAAAACGGTATTAGATGCATAGCACATTGTGTAGTATTGCAATTTTGTATTTTAAATGCATTGCAATGCATTTTTAAAACATATTTTAATTCAAAACATGTTGTAATTAATTGACCAGTGTATTATTTCTATAAATGTATAGTGTAAGAAAAAATAACTTAAGTAAATGTACTGTAGTAACTATGGTAGCCCAGTAAGACTTATTCTCATTATGCGTGTTTATTCTATTATATAACGTTTATACGTTAATTACCACCTACACTTTACAAAACTTTACTTAATTATTTGTAAATTAATTAAAAACTAAATTCTGTTATGAAAAAATTTCGAGCGCCTATCTTCACATACATAATTACATTACACATAATAATTATTATTGCTATGCTTTTTTTAAATTTGCAAAAGATAGATGAAAGCTATATAGATACTCATGAATTAATTTTAACTACTATAAGCCAGCGCTTGCTATCTCCTATCCGACCTGCTGGTAAGTGGTGATGTAGACGAAGATGCTAAATCGCACTAAGGCACTTGTCCCACCGCCGACGAGGAAGCGATTAGCTATCGACTATTTTCTCGCGTAAAAGAGATACATATATTATTAGTTGATCGCTGGCTGTTCACACTGCCGGCGAGAACTCTCTCTCCACTAGTTTGTTGCAGCGACAAGAGCTATCAAAGATAAAACTCGCTCAACGATGCTCGCTTGGCGGTCAAAACTCACGCCGAGAGACCAACCAGCGGTCATTATACCCTACAGTGCGGATCTGAGTTCACTCGCTTATAGCCCAGCGACAAAACTATCGGAACTACACGCTCGCTTCTCGCTGCTCGCCAACTCTTATCTAGTTTCTAGTTCAACTCGCTTCTCGTTCATCGTTGGCGGTGGGACTAGTGCCTAGTCCAGCTTAACAAAACCTATTCTCTCTTGCCTTAAAGACACTGGTGTAATCAGATGTAAAGGCAGATGCCAGCAAATTATTCTATTTCTTTGCTATACGCATGACGAAAGACGAAGCAAACCGTTTGGTTCAAATGCATGGTATGTCGACAACAAAGGATTGATTTCTGTCCGAGCGTCTGGTTTTCCGATAGTGGAAGGAAGAGGAAGTAATTAAATCATGAAATTCGCGCACACATTCACAGAAATATGTTCGCTAAACGGAAAGGTTGGTTACTTTGCGCCTGTTGACTTGTAAGATTAGCTTTATTCAGATTCAGGTCACCAATAATCCTCTTAGCACGCCTTCTATTGAGTTCGAAACTGCTAGGTGGCATTATGCAGCACCAGCCTATATATGACAGTAATACTCCATGCACGACCGGACTTGCTTGACTTGACTTTACAAAGTGTAAGCAGCTGTCCGAACGTGGAGTACCACCGCACCTTAGCAAGGACACCCAACTTCACTGCAGCCGCTTTAACTTTGACTGAAGGCGGTCGGCGTAATCCAAAGATACATTTCGGAAAGAAGGAGCTGAGATGCGCTGGTTCAATTTTGCGGTGAAGGGACATACCTAATTGTCTTTTGGAGGTGTTGAATTTCACAAGAATAGCATCACTCCATTCAGAGATTGGCCGCAGTGAGATATTTGAGCGCTCAACCATATCTAGTTTCTCTTTCGGTCGGGATTTTATCTCGCCTAGCCCAAACACTCCTCTGATATTTCTTCACTACTGTGCTGTCATCAGCGTACCCATGTCACGCATAAGCAGGTCATTGATATAGAGCAAAAATTAAGTGGCGGAGAGAGCGAAACCCTGAGGACCTCCGGCATTAGTCTTCGCAGGCTCGGAAGATCAGCCTTCGACAATAACTCTGAGAGATCGTTCACTCATAAAGTACTTCACCCAGCCGATCAGGCTAGGGAATTAACAAGAACTTTAGGCAGATTACCTTTTATAACAAAATGGATTAAATTAACATGATTATTATGTGTTTTGCTAAAAAGTATGTGGCGCAATTTTATGTACAATGGCTGTTCAATATTTTTCATATTTACAAGAAAATTTTTGACAGTAGAATATTTCTGTGTGAAATATAATTATATATGCGATATTTAAGGATCCTAGGCATTACAAATATAGTATCTTTCTATGCTTTAAATTTACTATTATATTGCTAATGTTTTAAACTTTTTAATGACCACTCGCAACAAAATTACACATATTATAATAAAAACGTAGATGTGTTTTATATGCATATGATATTAAAGTTCTTACAATCTCTATTAATACGAGAACAGTCATATTATAAAGATGTTTGTTTTAAATATTTTTTTATTGAAAACTGTTTAAAAGGAATTTTCTTTAGTATTAAAGTGTAATAATAATTCACACTTTTCTCCGGTTTAAATACAAATGCACTACACGATTAACTAACGATTACTTGCAAACAAAAGGCCGCGTTTTAATAAAAAAATATTTTAAACACTTCGGTTAATTTCTGGTTTTAAAAATGCCGTTTAATTAATCGTAATTTTAACTTATTTTCGACGCTTCTATAAATCACATCATCAAACTAAAAACATTATGATTAATAAATACTTAAAAGACAAATCATCAAAAGTTACCCTAAGCTTTTGTATGTTTTAACTCATATATAATATCTATATAATAATTTAATATTTTTTCAAATTAATACTACACCCGCTTAATTTGTTCATATAATATAACGTAAGATGTATGAACTAAATTCACATAACGCAAGCTATCCTTTGTTTTCAATGTGTAAAATGTGAAATATGCATGCGATTATTTTCGTATCGGCCACTGTCTAATAGCTGTACACTCACTGTCTACGGTTGAATTAAGAATTCTCATGTTTAGTTTAGTGATAAAACTATCTTCGTTGAAAGGTTTTGATTATATAATGTCAATAAATAATTTAAAGTTGAAAGGGTTTGTCGGGTGCAAGGTCTATTGACATATTTTACGTCTATAGTTGTAATCGGACTTATGTATAATTTAATTAACAAATGGAAATCAAACTTCTTCATATAATGTTTCGATAATTGTTAGTTACAAATTTGCATACATAATATGCACTCTGCAATGCTCAACACTGCAACTGAATTCTATTTTAGTTTTTAAAACTACTCGTTTGTGTTGAAACTCAGACTTTATTTTGATAAATAAGTGTTTAGCGCAAGAATTTCATTTGGATTTTTGTCCTCTACGGAATTTCTTTCTTGTTTGTTATTTTTGTCTGTTGTCAGTAGGTACTTAACTTAAACTTTGCACGTATTTTAGATTATGTTTATACTTTATATTCTAATTGGACTTATTGTAAGTAAGAATTGTTATATTCAGTTTAAGTTTTATCACTGTGATAAAATTTTTGATTTTGTTTTTTACAACAGCTGCGTTTTGGCGATCTAAGTATTTATGGTCAATTTTTTATTGAAATAAATAAAGTTACTGGAACTTGACTTATTTTTATTTTTATGATGCTTAAACAAAATATGAGCATCCTTTTTGCACCTTATCATTTAGCAGCCATCAAAAAGGAGGAAGTTCTTAATTCGAGTGTATATTTATAGTATACTTGTTACGCGATATCTTCGCCAATTGTACTTGACTGACTTAAAGATCTTTTTTTCATTATATAGGCCTTACCTCAGGGGTAATACCATATAGATAAATTTCCTGAGGGTGCAAGATAGGGAATGAAATTTTTGATGTAAATTAGTATTTGGCCCACATTATTATTCTTTGAAAAAAATGTGAAAGAAGTTTTGCTTAAGTTAGGTAAACAGAACTGTTGTATTAAGTAAAGTTTTTTCGACAATCTCGTGGAAACTTCTATGAGTATGTATTAAGTTTAGTTCATTGTCAAATCCTACAATATTGTTATTTTATTCTCAAAGACAACTCATATTATTACCTAGTGCAAATTGTATTGATAACATTTTTAGACTTTAAGCACTTGTATAAATAAATTATTCAAAATTAAGTTCTAGTAAGTGATTACTCTTAACAGTTAGTCTCATTACCTTACATTCATGAAAACCGAACGGTAAGAAAGTTGTGTGAAAAGCTTCCATCAATTCTATATTAAAACAATACTGACTATTTTTCATTACTCAAACAAAATGTAAATATGTGTACAAAAGAATTCACATTCCTGGTATTACAGGAGATTTATTTGATGGAGAGCTGTGATAGCGCAGGGGCTGAGCGCTCACTGTAAACTTCTCAGTAGGCGATCACCCGGGTTCGATCCCCACCGGCACCAATGTAATTGTTAATTGCAATTTTAAGTGCTGATTTACCACGTGATGGCGGTGAAGGAAAATATCGTGAGGAAACCTGCATGTCTGAGAAATAAGAAAAAAAATATTTCGACGACATGTGAAGTTGTCAACACCCGTTGGTGCAGTGCGGCGGACATTGCCTTGCCCTGAAACCCTCTCAGAAATGAGAGGAAGCTTGTGCCCAGCAGTTGGACGTATCTAGGCTGTAACTTTAACTTTTCATTTGAAAAATATTTCAAAAGTATTAATATCAAGAAGAAATAAGGGATTTTCGTTAAAATTATTGCATCTATAGTAGAGCGAACAATCTAACCACAACTTGCTATTATTTTTAAACATTGTATCAAATCTGGTGTGTAATAGAACAGTGATATCTGAACTTAAATCTGTGAGTACAATGGATCTCACTAATTTTAGACCTATTTCTGTATTTCGAATTTTCGAAAAAATATTCTAGGTCAAATGTTAAGTTTTTTTATTTCATGTAAATAAAAATCAGCTTGGATTTACAATTTACAAGAAGACGCTCGAAAACTGGCGCCGTTGTTGAGCTGACTTGGAATATTTTCTGTGCAGAGGAGAACTCAAAATACACTTTATATCAATATTCTTTGACCTTCCCAAGCCCTTCGACTGTGTTCACCATGAGAGAATGGCTGTAGTTCTAGCGGGTCGAAAGTATCTATGGATGTTAATGTGGGCTAAATTTTTGGCAACTTCCCGTTCTTAGTTTATATTAATGATATAGTTTAATTTGCAAACGATACTTCATCGATTTTAAATGGCAATTTAGAACGGCAATTTTAAGTTGAAATATTATGTAATGAATAATGCTATATCAAACTTAGTGGTTACACAAGTTTGATGTCAACAGTTTTCTTTTAAAAAGCGGTAATAAAACGAATGTATTAAATTCACAACACCCAATGTTAAACACGTGAATATCAGTTAGTTTTAATTGGCTAGGAGCTGAGTCTTGTTGAATCTGCTGCTTTTCTCGGAATTGTACCGTTGAAGCGAAGCTTCTTCAATGGGGCCCTTATATATTTAAACTATCTGGACAACTTGTGTGGAAACAGTAAGATTATTTTTAACTTAAATAAGATTAAGATTTATTTGTCAAATTAAGGTCTATCTTGATCTTGGAGTGAAATTAGAATTTAAAAATATTGGATTCCAAACATTTTTTTTACTCTTACAAAAGTGGTAACTGAATGTACCAGATTTTCATTTAATTTTTTTAAAGCTATTTATCTAAATCTATAGTAGATTATTTTACACAAAGAGACTATTTATGTTGTAAAGACTCATTCTTGCTATAGCTGCAGCACAGCACGAATAGCCCGGGTCGTTTCAGCTTGACCGGCTCTCACAGAATAACCAGCGTAAATGCTACTGTGTTTCGTATGGTGAGTGTGGAGAACCGAAGACCCTTTTCCTAGCTACGAGGCATGGCGAAGATGGATTTAGTACACAGGGGTGACAACGCATCTGCATTTTGATTCTTAATCGATATATGTAGATGTCTGTGAACTACAGGATCCACTTACCATCAGGTATTATTTATTTTATATTTGTTTAATTTGTACTACACTCTATTGTAATCAACTCCACTTATACTAATTATAATAAACAAAATATTATAATTAGTATAAGTGATAGCCCACCTACATAATATAGCTCAATATTATACAATATTAACACATATTCCGATGTGAATAACGAATCAATACATTACTTCGATTATTTGCCACCCATAAAAGAAGAACACACAAGAAATCTATACATAGCTACTCGTATAATAAATCTATAGAAAAGTCGAGTCTGTAATTCTAATATATTCTTGAAAAAACAAGTCCAGGGGACAAAATAAAGGGTTCTGAAACCAAATTAGTGGTTTTTAGAATTTTTGTCTGTCTGTGTATTCCGGACTCACGCAAAAACTACTGGACCGATTTACATGAAATTTTGTATGTAGGTAGTAAGTAACCTGGGGCAACTTATAGGCTACTTTTATCCGATTACGGAACTTCAAAAAAAAGGAGATTAAGTATTTTCCTTCCTTTAGATGTTGATTTCCTATTATATCTTAGTTATAGGCGGGATGACGGGTGTTTTCCAAATAAATACCATATTTATAAGTAAAGTTTAAAATATAGTTATAACCTTGGTAAAATTATTTGAAACTACACCGATTTAGTTATCAAATAAGCACCATCTATCATCAAATGGAAAAAGTAGTATATTTTGCCTTCAGTTACTAATAAAATATATAATATATATAACTTACATTTATGTTTTAATAATTAGATTTTACAAATTATTTAAAAATTCTAACGTTTAGTCTTTTAGTATTTTTGTTATTTTATTTTAAAAGTGTAATAATTTCAATAGGAAATAGTGACGTCCATCAAAAATATGAAAGTTGATAAGGTTTTTATTTCAATTACTAATCTATATGTAAACTGATTAAAACTGGTCTGTCTGCAATTATTGCAAAATTTTCATTATTATTATAGTTTTATTAAAAAGATGTTTTTTTTTATACAATATTTATCATTTAATTACAATTAATTTATTTACATAACATAATTACATAACATAATATTAAAAAAAGATGTTTAAATATGTCGTGGCCAGATCGTAGAATTAATAATAATAATAATAATAATAATAAACTTTATTCACTTTCACTTTGTTTACATGCAGGGTATCTTAAACTATTACAGTACTGTTTTTTTTTTTTTTTTGGCAACATACTAGTAAGATATGGTTGATCGTTAGCGGCTGTACTAGTTTTATGGTAAAACTGTATTACAGGCGCTAGCGCCTTCCACCGGACATTATAGGAAACAATTAAAGAAATGCCCTGTTTAGTACTACACACAAAATAATAAGAAGTGCTAGCGCAGTATTACATAATATTGAATCCGCTACATGTGGAGACACTTCTTAAGAGCAAGTATAAAAGTGACGGATGGAATTGCGAGTGTACACGTAGAAGTTTGTAAATGTGTGTGTGTGTGTGTGTGTGTGTGTGTGTGTGTGTGTGTGTGTGTGTGTGTGTGTGTGTGTGTGTGTGTGTGTGTGTGAGAGAGAGAGTATTAATGTGTGCATAAGCCCTGCCCTATTTTAAACATCTTGGGATTGGTTGTGGTAAAGACAGCAATCCTCACTAAGTGTGTGATGAGCCTTAAGACTTTATCATAAGATGTGGTTTAGTTAGCTGTATAGGGGGATCGCAAAAGCGCCTCTGTATCCTCGTATGAAAGCTTCTGCAGCCACTGCTTCAGTTCCTGTTTACACTTTCTTGTGGTAGCTTTATAGATATTTAGTTCTTTATTAATCCTATTATACACATGACTACTTCGGACATAGTATTGTCTACGAGCTAAAGCAGTTCTGTGGGGGACGTGCTCACATACCCGGTATTCCAGTCTTCGACTTACTTTCTGTGCACGCTGTTTCAGTGGGAGCGAGCGATGTCTATAGTATCATTTGAAGTATGTAGAGTTGCCTGGTTGTAAGCACCTCACAGTCTTTATATAGTTGGGTAGTAGGGTAACGGTATTGCTTTTTAGTCATAACCTTTAAGACGGCTCGCTGTGCTCGCTCCAGTTTTAGAAAATGAGTGGGGACGCCCACCCAGGAAGGGATGCAATAGGTCAGAATTGACTGGGCCAGCGCAAAATAGACTAGTTTCAAGGTTTTGAGTCCGCCGCATTCCTCAATTTTTAAAACTGGAATAATTATATTATTTAGAATTGATCATATATGCATCATAAAGTAGTTTATCATTTCGTGAAATGGTGTGGTCATTTCATGATATTTAACACTGTTTGTTGACCATGTCATGATATAGTTTGACCAAATCAATGAATAGAAATCGTTTGAAGATATTAATAACTAAACACAACATTGCGATTTTATGATATGGTCATATGACGATATCTAGCTAGCGGCGCTGATAGCGTATTTTTTAACAGAAACAGAACTTTTAACAGAATTGACATCACTATGCCTTATTGATATAATAAATAAATAATGTTCGCTTCTATCGCTAGTATTACTAGATAGTATAGTTTCGGCTTTCATTATGTCATCTAATAATAGCGCCATCTACTTACTTCTAAATAAACTAAAATGGTAAGTCACAGATAAAATTAAATAATAGAATGCTACTGAATATACGATGTAAATAATTATAAGGTAGATGTGGTCAACAATCATGCAAAATATAAGTTTCAGTTTTTATGATTTGAGTGAGATTTCATCATGGCACGGGAGCAAAACGTGTACGATTCGCTCGAGGATGAATCTGTTATAGAAAATTTTACCTGCTGGCTTAACACGTGTCCGTAAAAGTGGTAAAGAATAACTTCGTGGGGAAACCTAGATGTCTGAGTAATTAAAATAGTCGTGGAGATGTGAAAACCGTTAATATGCATTGAAGCATTACAGCATACTCTATTTTTCTACCAATAAAACACTATAGGTAATGATGAGCCCTGTGCACAGTAGTGAGACGTATAATAGCTGCTACTTTACCTTTAATGAGACTTATAAATCAGTTTGTAATTTAAGATAGTGTTGCGCGCCACTATTAATGGTTTATACATGGCAACACTAGTTACCACTAGCGCCCTCTAGTATCGAGTAGCAGAACTAGGAGAGTCAAGATCCTTCTAGAAATTTCGGGACCGATATGTACTCGAACATTCTAGATGTTTCTACAGTAGAAGGTTCTGGAAACTATCTGAGGCCCTATATAAGGCCGGTATAGACCGCGACCGAGTCAGTATTGAATTGGCGATACAAGCGAGGACTTCGAAGCGATACAACTACGAACTTAAGCGATCTGTAGTAAAATTGTATTTTGTTATTAGTGTGGTTTTTAGTTGTAATTAGTGTTCTGTAATTAAAGTGTCAATTTTGGTAATTCAATCGGCAGTTTTTAATTGTCTCGAACCCCAAGCTCGTAACAATAGCTTTCATATTTTCAGACATATTAAGATACTAGCTATTACCCGCGGCTTCGCCCGCATGGTCACTGGGAAATGAACTATCCATTGCTTTTTGAATTGAAAGAAAACTGAGTTTTATAGATTTGTCAGAGATGCAGCCATTAAAAGGAAACTGAGCAAAATTGATTCGTCAGTTTATTTAAATGTTTTGAAACGCAGCGTATAGGAAAGCATGAAAATAGCCTGTTTATTCAAATGGAAATGGGATATTTTTTAATTAAAACTGAGCATAATTATCCGTCAGGGATGCAGACTTTTGAAAAGAAACTGAGCTAAATTGATTCGTCAGAGATGCAGTTTTCTGAATTGAAAGGAAACTGAGCCAAATAAAAGATCCGTCAGAGATGCAGCCTTTTGAGTTGAAAGGAAACTGAGCTTAATAGGTCCGTCAGAGGTGCAGCATTTGGAATTGAAAAGAAACTGAGCTAAATAGGAAATTTTGAATTGAAAGGGAAGATCTGTGGGAATTCTGATTAATTGATTGTGGTAATTTTGGAAAAAAAACTAACTGAACACTATTTTAAGACGCTACTGTACACAATGTTATATGTTTTTCCATTCGGGGAAAGAATGTGGAGATTTTGGGCATTTGACACACGCGAACATGCTACATACAGCTGACCATGAGAGAAGCACGGTTTTTCTAAGTTGACCCCCGCTACCTGTAACGTTTGCCCTTGCGCTTTATTAATTGTCATTACAAAACTGAGCTTAATAGGGAACTGCAACCTTTTGAATTGAAAAGGAAGATCTGTGGGAATTATAGGGATCCGTGATATAATAACATTTTCACCTTTTCCTACGCCTGTCAAAATTGTAGCACCGATTATGTTCCGTCCAAGATGTGTCACACGCAGCCTTGTCCCGTTACATAACCGAGGAGCATCTAAATTTCGCATTAGCATGACTGGGACGCCTAATTTTAATTGAAGCTTATGTGAGGGCACACCTGACAACTCTAGAGAATTTAGAAACTCTACGGGATATGAAATGCTCTGTTCTGTGTCCATAACTGTGTCTACTGACAAATACTCTGTTATTTCTCCTGCTACTTCGCTTAATATATCTGAATTTATTTTGTTAACGCTCTCATTTTTTGGTGCAAGAATCGCCCTTTCACATAACCATTTGTCTTCATGCATGTTGTTCGTTAAATCTGAATAAACGCTCGCAATTAATTCGGAATGACTCTGTACTAAATTACAAAATCTCTCGTCAATTTAACGCAGCCCTCAGCATCCGTTTCCAACCGCCCATCGCCAATTTTTAATAGTGTGTCAGCGTAGTTTCCAGCATTGATATCATTATACAAATGCACTCTCATATTCGTAGTTAAACTGAATTTTGTCACCTTGTTCCATAAAATAGACGACTTGAGGCATGCTTTAATTTCATCTGCAGGTGTGCCCTTTTGAATGACAGGTAAAGTTTGGCGAAAGTCACCAACCAGTAAAATCACCATTCCTCCCATTACATCGGTATTGCTGCGCAAATCCTGGAGCGTTCGATTTAGTGCTTCTACAGCTTTTTTATGCGACATTGTACTTTCGTCCCACACTAAAGTTTGCATTGTCGTAGCATTATACCTCGTGCACTATTTTTGCTAAAGTTGCAGATCGGCGATTCTTCCTGGGCTAGATTTAGAGGGAGTTTTAAAACAGAATGTGCAGTGCGGCCCCCGCTTAGCAGCGTGGCGGCTATACCGGAGAAAGCTACGGCCACAGCAATGTTTTTATCTTTCCGTACTTGCGCTAATAATAAATTTAACAAAAATGTCTTCCCAGTTCCTCCAGGGGCATCTAAAAAGAAAAGTGCACCATTTCCAGATTCAATTTGTCCTAATACTTTGTCAAAAACTCGTTTTTGTTCGGGAAACAAGCGGGGTACAAATTCGGCTACTTGCTGCTGCAAAGCTGGTATATCGTAGTTTGTTTCACGTATAATTTCATCACTTAGTTCATTTTCGGTTGTTCGCTGAGGGCTTATCATTCCAAAGTCGCTTAATTTTTTGCCTACCATTGCCATTACTTTATCTTCAATTTTTCCAAGTGCTTCATTATAAATGTGTTCATTGTATGTCATGTTCGCGTGTGTCTGCTGTAACCTTCGCAAAATATCTTCCGCCATGTACTATTTATATTTGTCCCACAATTTATGTGTATTAGATAGCCCGCAAGATGATATGAGAGTTGCATAAAGATCCCTAATTTTGGCTGGTGACTGGCACTGCACAGCTTCCTCCATGGTTTCATCCCAGTGATTATCGTTTTCTAAAAGATGCAGAGCTTCACATGCTTCTCTATAAGTTGCGCATTCCTGACCGTTGACAGTTTTAAGGTCTTTATATCCTGTAGACCCCGAACATGGTGCAGCAGCAATCGTAAACAGAAACATTCAAAATTAGTTACATGGACGGTATACACACGACCAAGGGCATCTGATGACTTTACACCGGGCCAATTTGCAACAGGCGCGCCTTGAATACGGCGTTCCACTCCTTCCTAGTTGTGTTCCAAGTATAATAGCGGGGGACTTCAGAATATAACAACGTTTTTGCAAAGGGGTCGGTTTGACAAAGTTGAAAGAAGGCTGTTAGTGTAGTTTTTGGCGGTGATGCAATTCTTTCTTGGAAATTTCTTTCGGTGAAATATACACGCTCTCCATTTTATAAGTGCACAGCAAGGTGAGTAACTGTTGGGTGCCTTTCGTGTGAAGGGAAGCCAAGGAGACGCCACGTTGCCTCGTTACTGCTGACATAACGCCCTGCTTGAAAGGTATGTACTTCATTAACGGGATTTGCCTCACCTTCACTCCTGAGATTAAATATTGCTTGGTCGCTTCCTTTATTTATGTACTTACAGATATACTTGATTGCGCGGATAGAGCTACATGCTTCTACATTAATGTGGGCATTAAACATTTTACATAGAATGGGCGAATACGGGACAATCCAGATGTTATATAAGGTTTCGAACGCTCCAGAACGATATTTGATTGTAACTTTCCTGCCACCATCTTCGGGAGCTCTGCGTCTGTATAAAGGGTAGCCATTGTCATTGTGCACTGTTTCTTTTAATAGCTGTTTAGGGAATTTCTTTGTACATTTTCCTTCTTTCATACATGGCGATATTGAATTTCGTGCTCCACATCGACCGTGAATCATATTTCGGACGATGGTATCATACAATTCTTTATCTTGCTCAGGATCCGGAATCTCGGCGCTTATTATGTCGTCTATTTGGCTGGGCCGCAACTTCTCTTTAAGCCATATTAGAATGTGGGCATGCGGTAATCCTCTTTTTGCCATTCAATTGAATACATGAAGCACTGCACCTCCGAAAATTTTTCCTTTGTTAATTACATACATTAATTTTTGTACTTTTAATCTAAATACTCTAGCAACTAAATCGTGTCTGTCAGTACTTTTTTGGCCCGGCATTAGCTCCTCGGTTATTTCTTTCCATGTGGGATTGCAAGTAAAAGTAACAAATGATCAGGTCTTCTGTAAGTTCGTACATAGGCGAATGCGTCTTGTGTGTACTCATGTAGGTAGCGGGGACTGTTAACGAATGATGAGGGCAGAATTACCATTTTACCTAAATCTCTGGGGTTTACATTGGCGTCGCTAGAAACTGCATCTTGTGAATGTATATAATTCTCAACGTGCAGCTTTTTTTGATTTTAAGATATACGAGTATAACGGAGACGTTCACTTTCTACCTTCACATACATGTCTACCAAAAATTGATGAAATAATTGTCTACACCGGGCTAAGAGGTTAAAATCATTTTCTCGCAACATCATATGATACGCATAAAAATCCATACATAATACTTTTTGTTCGGAGTAGGCTCCTTTGTGACCGGGTTAATGAGTGGAATTTGAAAATGATAACCCTCTTGTCCTTTGCAATAAATCAATGGGTATTGCAGAGCGTCATAAAATTTGTGTGTATCGGCTACCCGTTGCAACGTATCATCACGTGCTCGCAAGACAATTTCTCGTGAAGAAAATTGATCACCACTAATTACGGCTGCTATTTCGTTTATCAAAGGTGCATTGTAGCGCCTTTCATGCTCTCCTCGAGGGGTCCGATCTGCGTGAATGACGACTTTATAATCCTCTTCAGGTAGGTTTTCTAAAGCAGTTTTAAATGTTTTGACTAAAATGTTACGTTCATGCAAGAATCTTTGAATTTTGAACACTGTGTCTCTCTCAACTCCCTGGATAAATTGGCAGCGACGGTCTACCTCAATTTCTTCGTCACCCATAAAGTATACTTGTAAAAATTTATACTGTTCGTTTTCAGCTGGAAAAAGTGAACCTATTCTATGATAAATTTGCCCTTGCACCGTAAATGTAGGCGAAAATCCCGGCATTATTATTTCCCGGTCAACTCCGAAGGACGTCATTTGAAAGCATGAGTTATATTTCTGGATCCTGTTTAAAATGCGCCGTGACTCATTAGCATCATATAAAAAGAGAGTTTTCAAAGGTTCTTCTGGTTCCCCAAGTAACGGAAGAGACACTTTGCCATTGGAATAGCACATGCCTGCGGTCTCATCTTTCCATTTTAAAGCGCTGCAAAATCGACACGCCTTGTCTATCAGTCCGATAACAACTAACCTGTGATTTTTATAATCAATCAACGGATCATAATTGAATGCTGCGTCATTAAAAACCGACCAATTGTTTCTTTGAAAATTTTGTCGACGTTCAGCTTGGAGCTGTGCATTTGCATCTTTTCGCGCCTGTGTCTGTTCTGGTGTTTCAGATGCCCTTATAGTAGATTGACGTTCAGCTTGCTCAATGAGTCTGTGTTGAGTTTCATCAGGTGTTTCCGCGGCTCTTAAGGCGGCCTGACGTTCCGCTTGTTCGAATAGCCTTTGCTGACTTTGAGCAGGTGTTTCAGTAGCTCTTAAAGTAGCTTGACGCTCTGCCTGTTCAATACGCCTTTGCTGACTTTGAGGAGGTGTTTCAGTAGCTCTTAAAGTAGCTTGACGCTCTGTCTGTTCAAGACGCCTTCGCTGACTTTAAGAAGGTGTTTCAGAAGCTCTTAAAGTAGCTTGACGCTCTGCCTGTTCAAGACGCCTTTCCTGACTTAGAGAAGTTGTTTCGGAAGCTCTTAAAGCAGCCTGACGCTCTGTCTGTTCAAGACGCCTTTGCTGACGTTTAGAAAGTGTCTCAGATGCTCTAAAAGCAGCCTGACGCTCTGCTTGTTCTTGCCTTCTCAGTTCAGCATCTTCTAAAGATTCTAGCGATCCAGCTAATCTTTTCGCTTGTCTTTGAGAAGATACTCTTGAAAGGCTGGACTTACGTTTGCGAGGCATTATGAAGTAAGAAAAAACCTATTTATAAAAAAAACGTTAAAATACCTAAAAGGAATTAAATTTCCTTTTAAATATTTTTTTTAAAAGCAAATCCAAAATATCTAAAAGGAAGAAATATTCCTTTTAAATATTTTTTAAAAACAAAACAACAAAACCAATTCAAGACACAACACGAATCCGAAAACGATAGCCAAAAAAATCGAATCAACTTAAACCAAATCACAAAACAAATCGCAGAAAACCGAAATCGAAAGCAGTAGTCAATATAAATATAACCAACGAAAAAAGAAGTAAGTGTATAGGTACCGTATACACTATCTATACTATTAATATTCCTTTGAAATATTGTTAAACAACCTAAAACAACGAAAACCAATTCACGATTCTAAATAAACAAAATCCAAAATCAAAGCCAGAGTCTAAATATGTATAAAGGAATACCAACCAAATCAACAAAACCGATCCAAGAAAATACACAAATCCGAAAATGAAAGCCAATATAAATCCATTCAACCTTAACCAAATCACAAAGCAAATAACAAACAACCGAAATCGAAAGCAGGTAGTCGAATAAGCTACGAAATAGAAACAATTTAAGCGTATAGGTACCGTATGCACTATAAGTTGACGCGCGGCTCAACGGCGGGAGTTAAGTACATGTCAGGAAACATTTCGTTACCGCGTTTTAAAAACCTAGTAACAACATCTAGCGGAATCAATTTAAACTATGTATACGTTAGTTAATAAGAACTCTCAAAAAATATTTTTCTTTTATATTTGCACAATTTTTCTTATTGTAATACCGATTCATTCATAACCACATATAAGAACTGTATTCATTTCCGTTCAATAAATATTACTAAGGCTTATTAATAAGGCTTACTAAGAACTGTTTCTACCATTGTTAAGTAATAGTTAAGGGTGAAAGCGTGACAGGTGGTGATAGTATTTCTGATCCATACTTATAATCACGCCTGTAACCCTTGCGGGGTAGGCAGAGCATCAACTTACTTAATATCGTCTGCGAGGTTATCGCTTATTCTGTGAATTACGATGCACCAAAACGTTTGAAGAAAATCAGCTGGTGAATTTTATGTTTTTTATCGCTCTTTTCCCGGTCCTGCGTGGAAAATACTGATCCATACATTTTTATCTTAATTTTGGTAAAAGACATAATAATCCAGATATTCTGACCTTCTGTGTTCGTCCATCGTACCGTCGTCCGTCTTGTAGAATCACGGTGGCGCCACCTAGCTGAATTTAATTTTGCAACATATTCGATTTTCCCACGGGAATGAGATGATTTTCCGCTGAAAAAAGTAGCCTATGTCACTCTACAGCCACCGAACTATCCCCATACAAATAATCATGCCATGCCGACGCTCTGTTGCGACGTGAAAGAAGGACAAACTTGTGCAACATATTCGATTTTCCCACGGGAATGAGATGTTTTTCCGCGGAAAAAAGTAGCCTATGTCACTCTACAGCCACCGAACTATCCCCATACAAAAAATCATGCCATGCCGACGCTCTGTTGCGACGTGAAAGAAGGACAAACAAACAAACACACTTTCGCATTTATAATATTAATTAGTATATTAGTATGGAAGTATGGATTTGTGACAGTCCTGGTTTCATAGCTTATATGAGTATATGTAAATGAACAGGCTCTTGCAGAAAAATACTTATTTAAAGAAAGCAGATTTTACTTAAACAAATGTTCACTTTATTTTACTTGTCAAAGGCAGTAATCAAACTGATTAAAACTTAAATTTCATGGTACGTAAGCATTACAATATATTTTTATTGCAATTATACCAAAAATTAATATTAAAACACTGAAGGTAGCCAGGCTAACTATGACATCGGGACGTCAAACACCTCAGTCCCCACCCCCCGTGACCATGGGTGCTGTAAAGCACCCGAAACGTCAGGAATTAAAAAGTTAAAATTAAACGCGATATAATCCGTAAAAATTAGTTTCATTTAATGTGTAGTCTTCGCGTAAATATAAGAAAACATTATAAAATCTGCTTTCTTTAATTAAAGTATTTTTCTGCAAGAACCTGTTCATTTACATATACTCATAATATGAGCTATGCAACCAGGACTGTCACAAATATCTTAATATGTCTGAAAATATGAAAGCTATCTTAAATTACAAACTGATTTATAAGTCTCATTAAAGGTAAAAAAGTAAAGTAGCAGCTAATATACGTCTCACTACTGTGCACAGGGTTCCTCATTACCTATAGTGTTTTATTGGCAGAAAAATAGAGTATGCTGCAATGCTTCAACATGACATCTCCACATCTCCACGACTATTTTAATTACTCAGACATCTAGGTTTCCCCACGAAGTTATTCTTCACCACTTTAACGGAGACGTGTTAAGCCAGCAGGTAAAATTTTCTATAACAGATTCATCCTCGAGGGAATCGTACACGTTTTGCTCTCGTGCCATGATAAAATCTCACTCAAATCATAAAAACTGAAACTTAGCATGATTGTTGACCACATCTACTTTATAATTATTTACATCGTATATTCAGTAGCATTCTATTATTTAATTTTATCAGTGACTTACCATTTTAGTTTGTTTAGAAGTAAGTAGATGGCGCTATTATTAGATGAAATAATGAAAGCCGAAACTATACTATCTAGTTATATCAGCGATAGAAGCGAACATTTATTTATTATATCAATAAGGCATAAAGTGATGTCAATTCTGTTAAAAGTTCTGTTTCTGTTAAAAAATACGCTATCAGCGCCGCTAGCGGTGAAAAACGATTTAATGATATCGTCATATGACCATATCATGAAATCGCAATGTTGTGTTTAGTTATTAATATCTTCAAACGATTTCTATTCATTGATTTGGTCAAGCTATATCATGACGTGGTCAACAAACAGTGTTAAATATCATGAAATGACCCCACTATTTCACGAAATGATAGACTACTTTATGATATATGATCAATTCTATGATCTGGCCACGACATATATAAAAATCTTTTTAATAAAACTATAATAATAATGAAAATTTTGCAATAATTGCAGACAGACCAGTTTTAATCAGTTTACATATAGATTAGTAATTGAAATAAAAACCTTATCAATTTTCATATTTTTGATAGACGTCACTATTTCCTATGGAACCTTTAAGAAAAGAGCCTACTTCTTTTTGGGCCGGGGCAGGTTAGAGGTAACTAGGTAAGTTAGGTAAGGCCGGCAATGTTCCTGCGATTCCCTGGTGTTGTAGTTATATATTGGCGGCGGTAGAGTCACTTACCATCAGGTGCGCCGCATGTTCTTTGCCCTCTCTTATATAAAAAGAAATAAAAAAACTTCGAATTGTTACCTCTTCCTTTTTTAAGTCGGTTGACAAGAACGTCATAGACGCAGAGATTGCCGTCAGTTATGATGTGGGTGAAAAGTGGGATCATTCCACTAATACCATTTATTTCTATTAAATATCCCATTCAATTAAACAAAACCAAACGTTGGTGATTATTTGATGAGCAATGACAAACGTGGACCTCGCCAGGAACTCCTTCTCACGTGGTCAATATAAAATTTCCAACATTGTTCGTGAAGAGATCGTATTATGTACTTATTAAAAAAAAATCGAACCTTTGCGACGAACTTACTTAAGTGGCATCGGTATTTTTTTAGCAATTACTAATTACTACATAATTGCGACTATTGCTGCTGACTTAAAATTTAGAATAGAATTATTTGCCGGTACTCCAGTATTTCAGGTGTAAGAATTTAGATTATTTATCATCAAAGAGATTTAATATATTTTTGAATATCTTTGTTTATCTTAATTAAATGCGCACACAAGTTAAAATAGCTTGCCTAAATACATGCTTCTTCTAAACTTTATGTGTTACTAGCGACCCACCCTGGCTTCGCATTCATAGGATCTATTAATGTGGCATTATTTAGATTTAAGATAATAAAAGACAAAAAAACGTTTTATCGAAAAAATCTCCAAGTTTTTGAGATAAAATATAGCCCAGATCACTCCTGGCATTGCTCTCTAACTGTTTGGAAAGTTTCAACCCGTTCAGCCATTCCGACGATTAGCCCGGAAAGACGAACAGACAAAGATTTTTAAGATGGTTAAGCTAATTTCAGACTACGCTATACTATTGTGCTATATAGTATAGCAAAGAAGAACCTAATGCTATACTATATAGCATGGCGTTCACATTACGCGATATTATCGCAAGCATTTATAGTATATAGCAATCTCAGTCAACCGCGATCTTTGAAGAGTGTGCACAGTTGCACAGCACACATCACGATCGACACAATGCATTTAATACTGGATAGTCTTGAAGGCTCATCGAGCGATGATGACAATGCGGAATTTGACACTATCTTGTCATTAATGCTACGAAAGAAAAAAAATGCCAGACCCTGGATATCAAATCATATAAAGTTCAGAGGAGACCGTGGTGATTTCAAACTTTTTGAAGATTTAGATAATGAGGATCATGTTCAAAATTATTATAGGATGTTCAGGCAGCATTTTTATCAACTCCATTCATTGATAAAAAACGATATAACAAAGCAAAATACACTACTCCGGGATAGCATTACTTCTATGGAACGATTAGCGGTGACTTTAAGGTAAGTAGGGGAGAGTGGGGCATGTTGTTAGAGGGGTAAATAGTTACACGCATTTTTACCGAGATTTAAAACTCTCTGGCGCATAGTATTGGACTCAATTGGTTCCTCATGACATCGCTCACTACGTAAGAACGAACTGTGACCGCCAAACAGCATGCAGTAAAGATGTGTGCACGTGCTCCGATTTCAGCCATGTAAGTAAAAAAATCCTTTATGAAATCTTTGATTTCCGATACATTTTTTTTATTTTCACTTCTTTTTAGAGTTTGGACTCTCTTCATATATCTACTTTTAATTTACAATATTGTTTTTTTCTGCTAGCGATATCCATCAATAGTGACTTCAATTTGTTTAAAAATCGTGCTATGGGGCAGGTAATTACAAATTTTTGGGTAAGTTGTTACATGTAACAAATTGCCCCGTATAATTTGGGCTTGATTATCTTATTAGCTTATCAGTCTCTGGAAGGGATAAAAAGCAAGTTTTTAAACCACTTTCAAGGCAGCATTCTATTTTCAAAGCGTGTGTATTTTTACTATGTATTTTCACTTATACCTTATACGTAAATATTAAATGATTCTTTTTCAGAATGAGAAATTATAAAAGAAAAACAGAGAGATCCGTCTACTTCCTCGCCGAATATCTCCAATTTGACACCTGGAAAATTCGGAAGTGTTAGTCATCGTAAACGAAAATCCGCTGTAGGAAAAACGTTTTTACGTGGTAGAAAGTGTTAAAAAGTTTTAAAATGATAGAAGTGTGCAGTTGTGCGCGCATCACGGAAAAACTACTGGATAGATTTCAATTAGGTTTCCGAAGTTTTATTTTTTAAACACTTGGCGCTTACCTAAAAATTTATTATTGCAATATCTTCATTTAATATAAAGTTATTAAAGTTTTAAGAAAGATCGATTTTTATAAGCACTATGTGTTCAGTGATGTGTGTTTTCTTGATAAATCAAGCAACGCAGATAAAGTCGCGGGTATCAGCTAGTTAGTAGTATAGTTGTAGCACGAATGAGTCGGCTCGACCGGGGAAGGACCACGCTCTCATAGAATACCAGAGTAAAATAGCAGCTTAACACTGCTGTGTTTCGTATGGTGAGTGTAGAGAACCGGATACCTTTTTTACTGGAAAGGCATTTCATCTTAGACCTCACGGGTGACAACGCATCTGCATTTTGATTCTTAATCGAGGATAGATGTAGATGTCTATAGGTCATAGCAACCACGCTCGTTTGTCACCCTACCCTATAAAAAAAGAAGCATTAGGAAAAGAGTACGAAGAAAAACTGGCCAAGAAACAAAAAAGTTGCGATTAAAGTAAAGCTAAAAGAAAAGGTAAGGGAAAGGCGACGAAAATGGGTAAAAAAAGAAAAGATAAGACAAAAAAATATTGGATTCAGATTCAGACTGATACTGATGAATTGTATTGTTTAGTGTGTAGTGAAAGTTACAATTCTTCTAAAGAAGAAGAGTGGGTAGAGTGAATAGAATGCAAAATGTGGACCCATGTCAAAGGTGTAACGGGAAACTTTTATTCATTTATTTGTATTAATTGCAATTCTGATGAAGTTTGATTTAATACTTGTATGTGATATTCTTACCTACCTTTACAAAAATGATTATCTATTTTAACTATCCTATCCTATTCTGTATAATTGAAATAGAAGTGAGTGCCTTATTAATGTTAGAATCCAAATACTTTTAGATTTTTTAGTTTAATAAAACTGATGGCAATTTGATTTTTTACACAAATTGATTAAAATTAGTAAAAGTTATTTATTATATACTGAAAGTTGCTTGTAGCTGACGAAGCTTATTTCTAATTTTAAATAAATGAAGATATAGACACTATAATTACAGAATTTTTTTATAAGATTGGCTAAAATGATTGTTTTCTTTATAGCGTTTAAAAATAAAGATTAAATTGTGATTTACAATTGTTGACTTTATTCATTTATCTACCGTAACAAGGTGCTCCAAACGTGTAACAACTAGCCCCGCACGGGGGCAAGTTCTTACAATCGATTTTTTTTGATTAAGTTGCCCATTGTGAGAAAATAACGTTAACTTAAATATTTTTTCAGTAATATGTTACTAGCTGAATATTTATATTATCGATAAAAACAATCAAATGTATAAATTATGTGATAGGCTTTAACATATTGACAACTATCTAAAAAATGTAACAACGTGCTCCACTCTCCCTAATACCATCTCACTTTATTATTCATTTATTATAATATAAAATAAACATCGTCATTGCCGTAATTACAATATAACGGTTAATCAACATTAAAAAAAATCTATGTTTAAAAAATGGAATAATTAAATAGGAAAAAAAATTATAAGTTTTCGTATTCATTATAAGTTTTCAGTCATTATAACAATTATAAGTTTTCGTATTTATTATTTATTTATTATAACATAAAAATAAACATCGTCATTGCCATAATTCCAATTCAACGGTTAATCAACATCAAAATAAAAAAATCAAATACAGAATGTACCGGAAAGGGTATACCGGAATTTTTTCGAATTTCGAATTTTTTCTGTTGAATGTTCTTCAGTTTCACGAGTACATTGACCTCCCTTCGGATGTATACCCCCTTTCCGGTACAACCTGTATAAAAAATGGATTAATTAAATAGAAAAAAAAAAGTTTTCGTAAGTGTTTATGCTAGATATGAAGCTTCTTAAGTCATTGTTTTCAGAATTATCAATGTCTCCAGAATTATTAATGCTTCTAGAATTGATAATTACTTCTGTGTTTGCTAAATTTGTGGAGTTACCAGAAGTCATTGGCAAATAAGACAAAGTTTCATTTGAATCAATATATATGCTGGATAATTCGGAGAATTATTCTGTAAAGGTGAATTGGAATATACTGTATTGTTCTGTAACTGAATGTCTGAATTTGATTACATCGATGAATGGGAACGGTTCGGAGATAGTGTATCGATGCGGGACATTTGTGTCGGAACTCGAAATGGTACATTACTCGTAATTCTTACGAGTATATTAGATGTAGAGATGTTACAATTTGGCAGTTGCTCCCTGCTATGATTTTCACGTGCCTCCATAACGATATTGAAAATTTGTCGTTGAATTTTTAGTTGAGTAAATTCCGGCAACACTAGAAGTTTCATACATTGTATCGAAAAAACTTTTCAGCTGCACAGAATCATTTTGAGGCGTTGTCCCAACACATTTCTTCTCTGAGCGTCTCTGGCCTTTGATCTATTTTCTCTGCATTGGCTTTCATCGTCTAGGAACTGGACAATAGGATCAAGATTTTTTCGTTTCCTTTCTGCGTACACTGATGGTGATTGCCCTTCGGAGATACTGTTATAAATGTTTTGTGTTACCTCAGTGGCACTATTTTCAAATTCTTGTTGAAGGCTATTTTATATATTACATCTTGACTTTTGTTTGAAGAGTGATCCTGAATAACAGCATTTGTGCTTCTTGATCGATTTGACATGTATGGTATAATGAACTCCATAATTTTCTCGTACTTCCAAGGATTTATTGAAGTCGCAGGTTGCCCTGTTGTACATTTTTTCTTACTGAGTGCTTGTCTATATCCATCTCTTAATTTTTTCCACATGTTCTTTGCTTCTTTGACTGAAACATAATAGTTAATTTTTAATTATTTTAATTTTTTTTCAGGTTTTTGGCTGCGGGTGACTCTTTTACTTCTATGGGATATAGCTACAGAATGGGAATAAGTACAATATCTGGTATTTTGAAGGAGTTTGCAACGCTTTACGGACCCATCTTCAACCATTGGTGTTAAGAGAGCCAACTACAGAGGACTGGAAAAATATTGCTGCTGATTTTAAAAATATAACCCAATTTGATCATTACATAAGTGCAATTGATGGAAAGCACGTTATAATACAAGCACCTCCAAACTCTGGTACTGATTTTTACAACTACAAAAAAACATTTTCAATTGTCTTTTTGGCGGTGGCTGATGCAAACAACAGCTTACTTTATATTGATGTTGGGTCTATGGGTCGTTTTAGTGATGGCGGGATTTTAAATGACAGTATTTTTGGACAAAAAATAAGAACTGACCAATTAAATTTACCTCCCGATGAGCCACTTTATAATGGAGGCCCAGAAATACCGTACGTTCTTGTGGGGGATGAAGCTTTCCCTCTAGAAAGACATATAATGCGTGCTTACCCAAAAGATAAATTAACCGATTCAAGAAGAATTTTCAACTACCGGTTGTCAAGGTGAACGTATCCATAACAATGTATGGTGCGCGATATTGTTATGCTATGAGCTATATACTATAATATGCTATTATATTATAGCGTAGTCTGAAAGCCGCTTTATTCATGTCTTATTGGTATTATTTGTACAGAATCCTCGGCGGTGGAGCACTTGATCGGTTTTTTTATGATGAAATTGCGCCAGAATATATGAGTAATGTAGATGACGTTTAAGTATATCTATGGACCACAGCATCAATTTACCATCAGCCATCAGCTGGACTGTTTTCTAGTTAGTTACCCTTATAAAAATAAGTAAGCATATATTGCTATTTGAGTTGGAACCGTGGTGTAATTTATAAAATTAAAATAAGACCCAGAGTAACAAAGTTTTAAAACGAGTAAATTACTAAAATAAAAAGTCTGTAAATAACAGAAGAAAAAGGTTATATGCAAGGGAACTCGCGGTCACAGCTACATATTATAGTAAACATATATATCTATGCAACTAATCTTTACGTAAGTATGACATTCATTCCGACCTCTTGGTAGAGAGTAATTGTGTTCTGTGATTCCGACTTTTCACTTTCCATCGAGTAGTCATTATTAGGTAAGTAGATCTTATAACATAATTACTACAAATACAATAAATCACTTTAAGGAATTAAGTTTAGTTATGTAAAGTACCTTGTAAGTTAAACTTTGATATATTAACCAGTAGTGTAGCTAAGCAACCATGGGCCCCGGGGCAAAAATGAAATTGGGGCCCTATTTGAACTAAACTAAATAATACTTTAAAGGTGCAAAACTACTTCATCATCAGCTCCTTATCGCTCACTAGCATAAGCACTGGTATGGCAGGCATAATAAAGCAAAGCTACTATGTAGTTTTCTTTTATTGTAGTTTTTCAACGGTTGACCACATCCACACACTTGAATTAATTATGGAAAAGTATCAGGAAAAGCAAAGAACACTTTAGATAGCATTCATTGACTACCAAAAAGCTTTTGATACGGTAAGACATATAAGCATCTGGGAAAGCCTGAAGGAACAAGGAGTGGAGGAAAAATATGTAAAAATCATCAAATCCATATATAACAACAATAAGGGTAAAATCAAGCTAGAAACCTCAGGCCCTTGCTTCCCAATAGAAAGGGGAGTTAGACAAGGCGATCCGCTGTCTTCAATAATATTTAAAGCCGTCCTCAAGGCGATCATAAACAAGCTAGACTGGAGCAAACGAGGTCTATACATAAATGACACTTACTTAAGCCACCTAAGATTCGCTGATGACTTAGTACTGTTATCGGAATCATTCTCCCAGCTACAGAACATGGTAGAAAACCTAAACCTAGCTAGTATAAAGGTGGGACTAGAAATGAATATTACAAAGACTAAGACAATGACACATAGCTTGAAAAGATCAATATTAGTTAATAGCAAACCATTGGAATACGTTGATAAATATGTCTATCTTGGAAAAACTATTAGTTTTGACAGGAAAAATAAGAACATAGAAATAGAAAGAAGAATCCAATTAACATGGAACAAATACTGGAGTTTCAAGGACATTTTTAAAAGTAATATGCCACAAGCTATTAAAACAAAAGTCATGAACTCGAGCCTCTTGCTTTGTTTGACATATGGTTGCCAAACGTGGAAATTCACTGCTGAAATAAGAAAAAGATCAACGTCTGTCAGAGAGGACTCGAACGAAGTATGCTAAAGATAAGGAAGCTGGATAAATTACGACACACTAAAATAAGAAATATAACTAAAGCAACAAACGCTCTGAGATACGCACAAAAATTGAAATGGAAGTGGGCAGGACATGTTGCGCGGCTAACTGATCTTAGATGGACCAAAAAAGTAACATTCTGGAATGGCCCAATAGGCAAAAAAACAAGAGGGAGACCTATTACAAGATGGGAAGACGATATTAAAACAATAGCTGGTTCAAACTGGAGACAAGTAGCTCAAGATAGAGTCAAATGGGCATCACTGGAGGAGGCCTTTACCCACTATGGGGTTCCGGTAGATTAAATAAAAAAAATAAGATTTGACAAATAAATATATTATTGTCAAAAAATAGTAAAGTTATATACTAAACACTAAATAAACATAATAAAGTTATATAAAACATTAGTTATATTAATATTGTTATATAGGTACATATACTTTAGATATAGATAAATCTATATTAAGCAAGTAATAAATAAATAACATAGAATAAACCAAACTAACACATGCATAGATTATAAGAAATGTCAATTTACAGGAAATAAAAGGCTTTTTTATTTTTATTTTATTTATTTACTATGTAGTATGTGTAACGCAGCAGATAATATTTAATCGTACTTCTTATATATAAAAGAGGATATTCTGAGTAACTGACAACGCACAGCCAAACCGCTATACGTAGGAATCTGAAAATTAGACAGTAGCTGCCTTTTTTAACGTAGGCATCCACTAAGAAAGGATTTAAAAAATTTAACTAGAGTTAGAGTTAGAGTTTGTATGAAACTTTATTATACGGGGCGATTGACTTGAAACTTACTAAAGGTACTCTGTATATTACGAGTACTTCCAAGCTACGCTGCAGCAATTTTATGTTTGTAGCACTAATGGACCGGCTCAACCAAGTTAGGACCACGCTGTTACGGAATACGAGCGTAAAATAGCAGCTTAATTTTGTTGTGTTTCGTATGGTTAGTGTAGAGAACCGGCGGTAGTGAAGCCTCCATAGAAGCTGAGAAGCCAGGCTTGCCCTATCAAACTGCTCAATCAATAATATCAATTAATAAAATAACTCGTAAACTGTTTCAAACTATTTCAAATTTCGCGCGCTCCTCTGTTATACAATATACACAGGTCGTGACCTCGAACGTCAACACGCGGCAAAACTGTGCGATACTGCTGTGGATTAGTCGTCTTTCTCGCACGCGTGGGCTTTTTACCGGGCTTTCGAAAAGACGATCGCTCCCTTTCTAACTTTGAGTTGAAAATTTATACTTTTTTAATGATTTTTAGTGAACATGGAGAATAATATTGTTCCTTGTGATGAATTGAAGTGTGTTAAAGTGCTAATCGGCGAGGAAAAGGTAAAATCTTTAAACTTTGTTGAGAAAAAAATATCCACTCATATCCACGCTGAAACCAACGCCTGATCTGTGTATTTCTCAAACGAGTAAAACCCACATACGGCAATTTAATAGATCTGTTTACAAAACTCATTGGGTTGTTGGCTGCTCACATACCAATAAGTAGTACTGCTGGTGCTGTATATTTTTTTCCAACGAAAAAACAGCTTGGAATACTACTGGATATGATGATTTAAATAACTTATCTGGAACCATTAAAAGGCATATGAATTCTCAAAAACACATGAATGCGGTAATTTCGTTTAGTAATTTTGGAAAAAATCGGATTTAAACATCTTTGTCGCGTCAGTTATCCGAGGAAATTACAAAACACAACATGCGTGTTGATCACAACCGTAGTGTTTTTCAAAGATTAGTCGATATTGTTTGCCATTTAGCACAACAAGAACTTCCTTTAAGAGGTCAGGATGAGTCGAAAACTTCATTAAATAGAGGCAATTTTTTAGAAATTGTATCGCTTCTTTCGAAGTACGATCTCGTGTTAGAAAAACATATGCAGCATCAACAAAGCGACAAACGGCCCAGTTATTTATCTAGTACAATCCAAAATGACATTGTTCATTCTGTCGCTGATGTAATGAAAACTCGCATCGAGTACGAAGTAAAATTGTCAAAATTCGTTTCAATTATTATTGACGAAACTCCCGATGTTAGTCACAGAGAGCAATTGTAACTGATTCTCCGATATTCTTATGGAAACGATATTCATGACCGTTTTATGGGGTTAGTAGATGTGTCTGAAAGTCGCACAGCAGACACACTTTATAATATCATATTGGAATTATTAAACAAACATGACTGCACCACAAAACTAGTTGCGCAAAGCTATGACGGTGCAAGCCATGTATATTTGGTGTAATGCACACATTTTGGCATTAGTTTTATCTAAATCTTGTAACAGGATTGGGGAAGTCAGCACTTTTTTTTTCAGCCCTTCAGGCTTTATTTAATTTTTTTAACAACAGCACAAAACGGTCGTCTTTTTATGATGCAAATTGCAGCAAAAAATTGCCTAATGCCCCCGCAACTCGTTGGACGTATACGTCACGAATTTTGAATACAGTATTCGAACAAAAAGACAATTTGATTAATTTGTTTTCGGATATGTGCGACAATCCGCAGAACTGGGACGGCAATACGATCTTGGCCGCCGAGAATTTTGAAAACACATTGCGTTCACTTAATTTCAATTTTTTTCTTTCAATTTTCCACCGGGTGTTAGAAAAAACCGACTGCTTGTACAATATTTTACAAAAATCACAAGTTGATGTCGGTTATTGCAGTAATAAAATAAAGGAGTTTCAGACATGGTTACGTTCTGAATTTCAGTCAGATTTGATCACATTTATGAAAACACATTGCAAAATAACTCTGCTCCTCGTTTGAGACGCAATGTGCGCTGTGCTCAGACAGAAAACAAACGACTTTTTGTTGAAATAATTGATAACATATCTTCAGAAATTAATGGTCGATATTCTGAAATTTTCAAATTAAAATTTTTCCAATTGTTCAACAACAAACTATTCGAAAAATATCGTTCAGATTTTCCTTTAGAGGCATTAGATTCATTATTTGAAAATTACGCAAACCATTTTGATAAACAAACATTGAAAAACCAATTGATTTCATTGTATTCCTCCCCTGAATTAAAAGACCGCAATTTTTTCGAACTCATTGACTTTATAAACGAAAATAGTCTTGAAGAGGCCTTACCCCAGCTTTTAAAGTTAGCTTATCTTGTCGTAACTATTCCAGCCACAAGTTCCTCCGCGGAACGTGCTTTCTCATCTCTGAAGCGCATCCATACTTATTTGAGAAATATACAAGGTCAAGAGCGTCTTTCAGACTTATCAATTATCGCAATTGAAAAACAGTTATTGGTACAATTAAAACATTCACCAACATTTTACGCGGACGTAATTAAATCTTTCCTTAAGAAAGAGAGATGATTCGATTTAGAATATAAATAATTTGTTGTTTTAATTTTGTACATAGTTTGTACTTTGTTCATGCGTTTCTTTTGTTCATGTATTGTATTGTATGTGAATACCTTTTTCTTTCGCCCAAGCAAACCCAAACGGCTTTTTTCAAATCCACTGAAGGTATGCAATTGCTGATATGTCATACAATCTATCTAGCAGTAGTATGCCATCTGTGTGCTTTGTTAAACACGTCCTCCACAGCACTGAATATGAAACTGAAGAGTGGAGACAGATCAAGATTGGTGTATTTTTATAAAACTAATAAAAACAACAAAACCATATCTTGGACTTGCCCTAGTTTGGAGCCCTAGCTTCGCCACTGAGAACCGGAGACCCTTTTTACTAAAAACGAGGCATTCCATCTTAGTCCTCAGGTGTGACAACGCATCTACATTTTGATTCCTAATTGAGGATAAATATAGATGTCTATGTGCCACAGCATCCACTTACCATCAGGTGGACTATGTGCTCGTTTGTCACCGTCTTTCTATAAAAAATGAAATAAGGTGCTTTGGGGTAAATCCGACATATTTTCTGATTAGTTGATACGATGCATATTTAATAATTATTTTAAAAATCTATTAAAGTTTACAACCAACTCATGTCACTTTTATTTATTGAAATACATATCCTAATTATTTTGTTATTCATCTTAATAAAATGTCTTTGCGTTGCGTAAATACGATCATTTAAAATTTGACATATTTTTCTTCTGGATAAGGTACAATTCCGATATAACGCGGGGTAAAACCGAAAAGTCGGTCAAAAAAGTGTTCCTTTTTGACTTTCGATAGAAGATTTGGATTTACTTTTCGTTCGTCTATACCCCTCTACAAAAAGCATTGATAAATACTTTATGTTTCTAATTAAACTATATTTTGCTCACTTGAATTTTCGGAATTACGCCACATAAAGTCCAGCGGTTCTAAACATTTAGGGCACCACCACGGCAGCGCACCTTGCGTTTCCGTGGTTGGACAGTTATCAGGCTAGTTAAAGAGGTTTCTTCAAACTTTTATAACAGGTAAGTGAGAATAAAAAAAAATTATTTTTCTTTATATTTTTTTAATGAGTCAAAAGTATCCGAATTCGGGATTTTTCAAGCCTTTAACAATTCATAACTTCGAAGATATTAACTTTATCGTAAAAAGTCATGGAACTTATTTTATTTTAATTTTATTAAAGAATATAAAAAAATTGTCCCGTTTGAAAATAACAACTCCTTGCAATTGAAAAAAAATCGGTTTAAACAATATGGCACTGAGTTGCCCCATGTCAACATGCATTTATATCATCAGTAGGACAATTTAAAGAGAATCGCATAAAAAAATTGAGGTGGAATAGTTTTCGGTACTCATGCGCCGATTCCTCCTGGACTATGTCTATACATTTGGCATAGCGTAGCGGTAGGTATGCCTTGTCCACTCCCGTTGGTTAAATTCTCGAAGGTGTTAAACTTATCCAAAATAACAATTTATGCTGACGAAAGATTGACAGCCACTGGAAACTACTATGGAAAAGTAGTTCGATAGTCCATTAATTCGTAATTAACCCTGTGGGGTATTTCCGAAAAAAAACAAAAACAATAGCTGGCTAATCCTAACCTATAAAATAAAGCTTTAAAAACGATTATCTATCATAAAATCAAACAATCATTAAGATTACTTAGCAAGTTCCTAAGATAATGAACGCGGGGTAATTCCGAAAAACCGAAAAGAGTTGAAAAAAGCTGTTTCCACCGAAAAGTTAACTTTGCACGCGCACTATTGAGACTAGCTACCTGACACGACTGAAGCCAGGGAGACAAATAAAATGTCGTCTAGAATAATGTTACCAGAGCAAAAAATATTGCCTAGTTAAGTCGTAATTTGTAAATATCGGAATTCCCCCATTTTCGTAATAACCCCAAAGCACCATAAATGATTTTTAATAACGGATTTAGCGATTTTTGAAAATAACCCATTACGGTGTACATTACATTAGTAAGCGGGGCGTTACAGTGTAATGGCGGTGTAAGAATATCCACTACCACTAAAAATTCTAACCCTTAGAGGGTGAAATAAGGTGTTACAGTTTGTACGATCCTTTTTATTTTACGGGGTGATTGACTGTGGAGTACTCTGTTGATAAAATAAATGAATACATAGTTTTCGATTTTTCAAAACACCCCCTTACCTACTTACTTATTTTAAAAAACGCAACCACGCAACGGGTTTTGATACGTTTTTCACTGTTATTTAGAGATTTTTTTACGGAAGGTATGTACAATACATTCTAATTAAGTTTGAATAGTAGAAAAATTCAATATTTTGTAATTAAGTTGTCAAAAAATCGATATTCGGGCGCTTACTTCGCTGGCTAAACTTTAACGATATACATCAAATAATGTACTAAGGAATCGTAATTCTTCAAAAATTCTAGACTCAAAAGCCCGTGCCAGCATAATAATATGTCTATATCCCAAGTTTGACTAACAGTAACCATTTTTATCTTTGAAATATTTATTTAAAATATTTGCTTAGATGCGAAGATGTTTTCTCTAATTCAGTATTAATATTTATTAAGATAAGTTAGTTAACTTGGGCATTTCATTTAAATTAAAATTATTCCTTAAATTATATAATTTAAATGAATACTTTAGAAGATATCACAGATTCAAAATTACGTGCAATCAAAAAAATCACGGCTGGCCAGTACGTCTCCGCCGCGGCCTCCTTCGTTGTCAGCACATGAAAACCGGCATTTTGTAGAGTTGTTGCTCAAAGGGCATATGCCACAAGACAATGGAAGAATTAATCTTGATATTATTAATTGGTGGACAAAGCTTATCCCAATATAACCATTATCATTTTCAGTGATGATCAACAAATCCCAAGGTCAAACATTCAACGTTGCGGGCTGAGCATTGAGTGTTTTTCTCATGAACAGCTATATGATGGCCTTTCGCGGGTCATTTTCAGACAAAATCTATTTGTATTGTGTAATGAAAAGTCAGCTATAAACATTATATATAAAGACATAATGATAAAACTTTGACACTAAACTTGATGATAAACTTTGACTAAATTACCCAAAGTTGTTAAATCTGTAAGCCGTGGACAAATTTGGATCTATGTTTTACAATAATACACGATATGATATTTTCTTACTTAGCGCATTTTTCGTAACAATGAATTATCAACAACAAAGCGACAAACTAAATCAGTGTTTTTTTAAACATAAATGTAGTAATATCACAAATGTAAATTGAACCCGTGTGAGGTCGCCCCGGCTTTGCTAGTAATATTATAAATGTGAAAGTTTGTTTATTTGTTACGCTTTCACATAAAAACTGTATGGATTTGGGTGAAATTTAGCACACCGTTTCATCCCGTCATCACCATAAAAGGAACCCTGGGATAATTTTCAATGGACCAACCATACCAGGCGAACGAAGTTGCGGGTGGAAGCTGGTAAAAATAAACAATGATAAAGTAGATAATCATATAATATAGTTAATCATATTGGTACTTAGACAATAAAAAGAAGTAGGCTGTTTTATTTTAACAATGATGTTTATGTTCTGACACAAACAATGATTTCAGCTCGAGCCGTTCGAAGTCTGTTGATCAGGGGCCAAAAAGTTAAAAGTTGAATTTTTTTATTCAATTAGGATATTATATATATACTTAAAAAATTTGTACTACCGACTTCAATATAAATATGTCGGAGCGTCTATAAAATACCGGTTGTAGCGGGGTGGAATTGAGGGTATATCGAGAAACCCCCACTTGTTTGTTCAGTATAAAGTTCACTGTAGGCGCCGTGCGAGAGAGATCCCGCTTAAGTCATTCTACGAGTGTCGTGGTTCTGTTCGTTGTAGTAATTCTTCTAGTGCAGTCAAGGAGGATGGTGTTGCTGAGAGGCTGCCATGTGTTACACTGAGATAAGTAGTGTTGCTGTTGGTTTGCATACTTTGGTGTTATCGTGTAATCACGTACCTCACCTTACACTGGTGTGTGATCGTGGCGGGAACGAGTTACGGTATGGTCGAACTATAATTTCTCTTTACTGAATGTATAGTGGGTTACGCGGTCTTATTACTGATAATGATTAATTGCGTAAGCAAGAGAGTAATTTGAACATCCGCTCTCACACTTTTATTATTTTTAATAATTAATGCTATCCTGATGTATTTCCGAGATCAAAATTGGGATCTTCTGTTGAATTTCCGACATCAGAAGTGGGATAAAGTCCCTGTAAATCGCCCGCATATAATCTTGGAATAGTCTAAGGGTTATTACGTTTGTGAAAGACTATGATGCGCTTCGGGTTGATGCCTTTGTTTTTATGTCGTAATAAAATTTGCTGTCCTTGACATTGGCGTATCATTAAAGTGTAGAGTAAACGTTTAAAGTGAAATGTTTTAAACCAAAAGTTATTTCTCTTTGTTCGATTTATATTAAAGGTACCTGCAAGTACTTTTATAATTTCTTAATGTACCCAAAAATGTTAACAAATTTTGAAGGTACAGAGATGAGTTATAGTTTTAAATTCAGTGGAAATTTCAACCACTCGAGTTATGTTATGGTTTGATGATTCATGCGAAGTATAATTTACATGGAGTAAATTTTAAAGTTCGAAAATGTTTAGAGATGTACCAAAAAGAAATGTTTAACTTTAACGTGCTATGAATTAAAGGAATAAGTAGCCTTTTTGTGTTCTAATGTGCTGGTAAGTATTACGGTTTGCTCTGAATATTATGTAGTCGACAAAATTGGTCTATTGTCGAGGGGTTAGAAGAAGTCGCTACAACAATGATCAATAAGGAGGATGTCCATTGGAGCCAGTCGATAGCGATAGTGTTGCGTTGTCGATCCTATAGTACTGTAACTACTAGCTCCGATACTCTCACCACAACAGGTAATGAGTCAAACACGAGCGTATTCCAAGTTCAGGCGCATGCGTGTAAGTAAATCTCTTATCTCACTGTGTTATAATTGTTCGTATGCAAGTCACGTGTTTCGTTTCACGTTCAAAAAAAAATTGATGGTGTCGAAGGGGCTCAAGGTGCCCGGACCCCTTTGCAGTCATGGTATGAAGGCTGGATAGTAGGGCCTGGTGCGCCCCGTCCATGCTACATTCAGTAATGTATTGAAGGGATTCTAGCGCCTAGTACATGTTTTTGCGTATCGCCTGAGGTGGCTGGATGAAGGGCCTCGTACGCCCGGTCCACGCCACGTATTGCCTGAGGCAGCTGGATGAAGGGGCCTCGCGCGCCCGGTCCACGCTGCGTTTTGCCCGAGGTGGCTGGATGAAGGGGCCTCGTACACTCGGTCCACGCCGCGTATTGTCTGAGGCAGCTGGATGAAGGGGCCTCGCGCTCCCGGTCCACGCTGCGTATTGCCCGAGGTGGCTGGATAAAGGGGCCTCGTACGCCCGGTCCACGCCGCGTTTTGTCTGAGGCAGCTGGATGAAGGGGAATCGCGCGCCCGGTCCACGCTGCGTTTTGCCCGAGGTGGCTGGATGAAGGGGCCTCGTACGCCTAGTCCACTCTGCGGTTTGCCTGAGGCAGCTGGATGAAGGGGCCTCGTGCACCCGGTCCACGCTGCATATGGCATGACGAATCTGCTTTTAGTGTCGGACAACTAAGGGAGAGGGCTCTGCACGCCCGGTACGTGCTGTCGGTTGTAATACTGATTGAGGGGGGCCTTGTGCGCCCGAATCGGTCTGCTACAATCGACATAAATAAAGTCGGTAATGGTCGAGCATTGTAATATTTAACAAGTGTCAATTTCTGTTCGCAGGTGGTGATAACTGCTAGACCGTATGCAGACGATTTACTACCATCCGCACGAGGCCGTGTCATAGTTGGGGTTTAAAAGAAAGCGTGGTACTGTCCCACTCCCTCTTGAACGGAAGTATGCTGTCAGTGTGGGACGCCGCAGACAGATTATTTGCCGCTGCTGCCGGCCGGCGTTTGATACATGGGGGGAGGGAATTTGTCTAAAATATTGATTTGGATTTAGCCGTGTAGTGGCGGGTAAGAATACCCACTACCCCATATCTTCCCGTGGGTGTCGTAAGAGGCGACAGAGGGAAACTGAGGCAGAAGATGGGCAGCAGCATCTTTCTGATAACAGCAAAACAACAATAAAAAAACTGCGGTTGCCAAACCCGCTCGCCAAGCGTGGCAACTATGGCAATATTATCCCCCATGATGAGAGTTACGAAGAGACGGCCCCCAGTCCCCGGCGGCCCCGCTATTCCTGGCTACGGTGGCGATCATGGTAACGGCGGGACAGGGGGTGCTAAGAATCTCCGGTGGAGGTTCGGTTGCCACCTAAGACGACTCGACCTGGCAACATATAACGCACGCACCCTGAGGATTGACGAGAAGATCCTGGAGCTGGAAGAAGAGATAGACAAGTTGCGCTGGAATATTATAGGATTATCCGAGGTCCGAAGAGAGGGGGAGGACATGGTAATCCTCGAATCCGGCAACTTGTTCTATCACCGGGAGGAAGACCATCTGTCCCAAGAAGGTGTCGGATTTATCATCCACAAGTCTCTCGTTAACAACGTTGTAAAGATTGAGAGTGTGTCGGCGAGGGTTGCGTACCTTATACTCAGAATCGCCAAACGGTATTCGTTGAAGGTCATACAGGTTTACGCACCAACCTCGGCACATTCCGATGAGGAGGTGGAGGAAATGTATGAGGATATATCTAGAGCCATGCATTCCTCCAAAACCCACTGTACGGTGTTAATGGGAGACTTCAACGCAAAACTAGGCACAAGAGAGAACGGTGAGCTGAAGGTAGGGCAATTTAGAATAGGGCAACGAAACCTAAGGGGTCGGCAGCTGGCTGACTTCATGGAGAAAGAGGGACTCTTTATGATGAACTCTTTCTTCAAGAAGCGGCCCCACAGGAAGTGGACCTGGTCGAGCCCCGACGGTTCGACAAAAAATGAGATTGACTTCATTATGACGACCAGACGACAACTGTTCAGTGATGTCTCAGTGATCGCGAAGGTGAAAACTGGTAGCGATCACCGAATGGTTAAACGTACACTGAGCCTGAACGTTAAGTTGGAGAGGTGTCGTCTAATGAAGTCAACGCTCCGTCCCCCTCGTGCTCTAATCCAGAGTCCCGAAACCTTTCAGCTCGAGCTACAAAACCGTTTTCAGTGCCCAGAAGATTGCAATACAGTGGACGATATGAATGACAAGCTCGTGGAAACTGTCCATGCATTCGGAGCTAAGTTCTGCAAGACCCACCGCAGAAGAACACAAAAACTCTCCGATCACACTCTTAAGCTCATGGCTGTTAGACGGGAAATGAAGCTGCAGTCTTCAGCAGATTCGACAGCGTACAGGCAACTGAACAGACAGATCTCCAAATGCATGCGGTGGGACTTACGCAACTTCAATACAGCTCGTATTGAAGAAGCGATTGAGCGGAACCAGGGCTCCAAAGTCTTCGCTAGAGATCTGTCTGCCAGACAGAGCCAACTGTCGAAGCTGGAGACCGAGTGTGGCAGCATCGGGACACCTGAGATTTTAGAGTGAGATTGAAAGGTTCTACGGGCAGCTGTACACATGATGTGTACAGTACACCGGAAGCGTGGAGCAGAAGTGGGGTGGTCTTGTTCTTCAAGAAAGGCGACAATGCTCTCTAGAAGAACTACAGACCGATTTCCCTTCTGAGCCGCGTCTACGTGCTATTTTCGAGAGTCATTACGAATCGTCTCGCACGCAGACTCGACGACTTCCAGCCTCCCGAACAAGCCGGTTTCCGAAAAGGCTTTAGCACCATAGACAACATACATACCCTTCGGCAAATTGTACAGAAGTCCGAGTAGTACAATTTGCCTCTATGTCTGGCGTATGTGGACTATGAGAAAGCCTTTGATTCCGTCGAAATTTGGGCGGTGCTGCAGTCCCTTCAGCGGTGCCAAGTTGACTGTCGGTATATCGAAGTGCTGAAGTGTTTGTACAATAGGGCTACGATGGCTATCCGAGTACAGAATCAGAGTACGAAACCTATCCAATTGCAGAGAGGTGTAAGACAGGGTGACGTTATATCCCCGAAACTCTTCACCGCTGCATTGGAAGACGTTTTCAAGCTACTGGACTGGAAAGGATACGGTATTAACGTCAATGGCGAGTACATCACTCACCTTCGGTTTGCCGACGATATAGTCCTAATGGCAGAATCGCTGGAGGACCTAAGGCACTATGCTCAATGACCTCAATAGTGTCTCCCAACGGATAGGTCTTAAGATGAACATGGACAAAACAAAAGTCATGTGTAACGTCCATGTCACACCTATGTCGGTAGTTGTTGGGGACACTAAGCTCGAAGTTGTTGACGAGTTTGTTTACCTGGGCAAATAGTCCGACTAGGTAAGTCCAACTTCGACCGAGAGGTCAATCGACGGATTCAACTCGGCTGGGCAGCGTTCGGGAAATTACGGCATATCTTCTCGTCAGGTATACCTCAAAACTTAAAAACTAGACTGTACAACCAGTGCGTGTTGCCAGTCAGTGCCTATGGAATTGAAACGTGGTCCTTCACTGCTGGCCGTATGAGGAAGCTCAAGGTCGCTCAGCGAGCTATGGAGAGGGCTATGCTCGGGGTTTCTCTGCGTGATAAACTTAGAAATGAGGATCCGCAGTAGAACTAGAGTTACCGACATAGTCCAAAGTGTTAGTAAGCTGAAGTGGCAATGGGCCGGCCATATAGCTCGAAGAACCGACAACCGATGGGGAAAAGAAAAAGGAAAGGGAAAAGAGTGGCGGCCTCGTACCGGCGAACGAAGTGTAGGTCGTCCCCCCACTAGATGGAGTGACGATCTGGTAAGACATGCAGGAAGTCGATGGATGCAGGTGGCTGAGGACCGTGCTTTGTGGCATTCCTTGGGGGAGGCCTATGTTCAGCAGTGGACTTGTGAAGGGCTGTAATGATGATGATGTTGATTGATTGATTTGGAAATATATTTTGTAGTAACCAGTTGTTAACTTTTTGATTGGTTGAAAGAAATGCATGAAAGTCAAGCTTATTTCAGTTGACTGACCTGGGTCTATTGGGTGATTAATGACCCTGTAAAATTGAAAAGTTTCTTGTTTCATTTCATTTTGTGTTTTGACTGTGTCGACGGCCATGACGTGGCCTTAACTCAAGGAGTGGGTGCGGTGCGCGTGTGGTATTGGTAAAGGTCTGGTTTGGTGGTCGTTGAGACGCAGCGAGTATAGTCATCAGTAGAACATGGAGATGAGTGCTCGTGGAAATAAAATAAAGTGTAGTGTACATTTGTTGTGTAACGATTTGCAAGGAATGTTATGGCTATTGGACATTTTATTTTTTGATGATTGGTAAGGTTTCTTTAAATTGATATTGGGAAGCTGGTTGAAGAGACAGTGCCGTCCGGTCCTTGCGTGGTTGAAGGGACGCACCCGTCCGGTCTAGTCAAGTTAGTCGAACAGAGTACAGATAACAGTATCGTCCGGGCCAGACCCGAGCGATTGGTCGTAGGGACATACTGGTATACAGTTGTATGTGATAGCTTGAGAGAAAGGTGCCATCCGGTCCATGCGTGGTCGAAGGGACGCACGCTTTCGATTATTGTATGATTGAGGATGTTAGTATATCTACAAGAGAGTATGTGTTGTTAAGGCGTATATCTCCTATCGATGCTAATAGTGCCGTGCAAGCTGTGCGTATGTGTGTGTAGCTGTGTGTCTGTGTGTGTTTGGTGGAAAGAGCCAGTTGTCCGGTCCATGTTGTCATATGAAATAACGACCGGTCGAAGGGACGCTGTCACTCTGAGCTAGGTGTGATCATGATATAATGACTAGTCGAGGCTACGTTGCCCGGTACAAGTCATCGTAGGAGATGATGGCTGATCGCCTTGCGTATGTGTGCGTAAATTTCCAAAGATAGGAACAATGTAACTATTCGTGTCAGTGTTTGGTACAGGAATTCATGAAGATACACGCCCGAGGACGGTCGTGTGTCAGGGTTGGCCGTGTCGGAGCGTCTATAAAATACCGGTTGTAGCGGGGCGGAATTGAGGGTATATCGAGAAACCCTCACTTGTTTGTACAGTATAAAGTTCACTGTAGGCGCCGTGAGAGAGAGATTCCGCTTAAGTCATTCTACGAGTGAAGTCGTTCTACGAGTGCTCAGATAGTGTCGTGGTTCTGTTCGTTGTAGTAAGTCTTCTAGTGCAGGCAAGGAGGATGGTGTTACTGAGAGGCTGCCTTGTGTTACACTGAGATAAGTAGTGTTGCTGTTGGTTTGCATACTTTGGTGTTATCATGTACCTCACGTTACACTGGTGTGTGATCGTGGCGGGGACGTGTTACGGTGTGGTCGAACTGTAATTTCTCTATACTGAATGTGTAGTGCGTTACGCAGTCTTATTACTGATAATGATTAATTGCGTAAGCAAGAGAGCAAGTTGAACATCCGCTCTCACACTTTTATTATTTTTAATAATTAATGCTATTACCTGGTAACACATGCAGGAAGTCGATGGATGCAGGTGGCCCAGGACCGTGCTTTGTGGCATTCCTTGGGGGAGGCTTATGTTCAGCAGTGGACTTGTGAAGGGCTGTAATGATGATGATGATGATGCTATCCTGATGTTTTTCCGAGATCAAAATTGGGATCTTCTGTTGAATTTCCAACAAATATAATTTATTGTAGATTTTGTAAAAACCGCTCGACCGATTTCGATAAAATTGAATTGTAAACCTCCTCCTTTTTGAAGTCGGTTGAAAAGTAAAAGTCGACTAATCGGGGCTTTAGTTTTTTATACAATATGCGAACTCAAAAGTTTCGAATCCGCCATTCGACTTCTGTCGTAAACCACTCCTTACACACAAGCATTTTAAACTTAACAGGAGTGGTTAAAGGAAATATTATAAGTAGTAATGTTAATAGCTTTGCTAGTAGGGGAGAGGGGGGCAAGACGTGGCACTTAACGTTTGAAGCTCAATAAAACTAACATTTTCGTGTCTATATTATGTTTTTTATTTTAATTATCATCTTTGGTAATCAGTCTTCTTTGATCAAGTCTAATTAGAAACATATGATACTTAATTAAATAAAAAATTGACAAAGAGTAGAAAAAGTCAGATCTCCCCATCTTGCCCCTCCTTCGGGTAAGATGGGGTACCCGTTAGGGGCAAGATGGGGTTTGCAAAAATCCGTTTATTTTGTTGACAAAATTCGCAAGCAAACGTCTTCTATACCAGCACAGCTACAGTGAACCCATTTGTCGCATGCAGAACCTGCAGCCAGCCTTCATTTGACTCCAAATAACAACCATTACAATACAAACATGGTGTATTTTCAACCGAACTGTCACTGTTCTGTATTGATGAGCTAACATTAGATGCTTTTTTGTTTTTGGTCACTCTTTTTTACTAACCGCAGATTTTCTTTCGGTTTTCTTTAGTTCTCTTATGCCTTTTTTCTTTTGCTTATTTTCCTCTGCCATCTTCTTTCTTTTAACCGTCTCCTCTAATTCTTTTTATATGGCGATAAAGTTATAATAGCGGTTTTTCCTCGATTTCTAACAAAACTCAATAGGTCTTTCACGAACCACCTTCACTTTTCTTTCTACAGTAACCCATTTTGCCTTGTACCACAGAGTCCACCGCATTTCTCATGCTCTCTTCTGACCAACCTCCTCTATTTGTTTTTCTTTTATAAGTTTTCGCCATTCTACAACGATAACAAATAATACCTTAAAAATCATTACATTTTTACTGATATAGCAAAAGAAATACACTATGTTAAATACAATACCTAATGGTAAACATTCAAATACCAATGTGCTCTTAAATGGGGAAGAGTTGAGTCTTGTGGATACCACTGTTTTTCTTGGTATTATTCTATTATTGTATTCCCCCATATTTCTAAATTAGACTAGAGGCAGACTTAGTTCTGCAGCATATGCTGTAAGAAAGATTAGAAGTCTCACCAATGTTGAGACAGCTAGATCAGTCTATTTCAGTTACTTTCATAGCGTGATGTCTTATGGAATTTTGCTATGGGGTAATGCGACTGACATCGAAGCCATAATTGTTTTGCAAAAGAGAGCCGTACGGGCGATTTATAACTTAAATTGTAATGAGTCCCTTAGAGAATTTTTTTAAGAAATAAACATATTAACTTTGGCATCGCAATATATTTATGAAAATGTAATGTATGTACACAAAAACATAAATAGCTTTGATAAGAATAAAGATGTTCATACTTTAAACACTAGGAACAAACATAAGCTTGTAATACCAGTTACTAGACTCCACAGAATCAGTAATTCATTTATGGGGCAATGTATACGCTTTTACAACAAAATCCCAGAAAATGTACAAAATTTGTCAATAAACAAGTTTAAATGTTTTACTAAAGGAAAACAATTTACAAAAAGGATGATGTTAAAATAATATAATATCAAAGAGTACATAAATGAAAAAAACCTCTGGGAATGTGGTGATCGCCACCATGCTGGTTCTATTAAAACTCATTTAAAATTTGTACAAACAAAATTATTGTAAAGTGAAATATGTTTTTAAAAAAAAGTCCCGCTGAGTTTCTTGCTGGTTCTTCCTAGGACAGAGGTATTTTCCGAACCAGTGGTAAATAAATAAAGAAATGACTTTCAATAAGTATTATGTAATAATCTACACACGTATAAATAACTTTATTTGTATTTTGAATTGCTATTATTTATAGAACAAACACGTTTCAAATAATGTGAAAAAACTTTAATAAAATCGCCAAAAAAGGATTTTTCCATTTTATAAATAAAGAACGCGATGTCGTCGACCAGTGACTTCGCTCACTAAAAACTGCTATGGCGGCGCATTGTCATGACCAAAAACGATCGTGAATCGTGATTAGTCAATTGCACAGACCACGTGAGTCAATTGGTTTCTGTTTTAAGACAGGTAACCCCCTCTTGCCCGACACCCCATCTTGTCCCTATATTAATATTAAAAATAGTGAACGAATATGAATTCTAACGAGATCGTTAGTCTCACAAAAAGTCGAAAATAGATAGACCGATTTTGATGAAATTTTTTGTGTGTATCCCTGGATGGTTTAGATTCACAATTGGGCCCGGTAGGTGGCGCTGATGTCAAGATGCAGAAATCACCCGTGCGAAGCCGGGGCGGATCGCTAGTCCTACATCAAAATCTTTTTACTAAATGCATATGAAAGTATATACGGTGCTTATAACAAAAAAACAATTTTTTAAATTTTTGTCTGTCTGTTTGTTTCGGCAAAGCTCCGAAACCGCTGGACCGATTTGACGGGACTTTCACTGGCAGATAGCTGATGTTATAAGGGGCAACTTAGGCTACTTTTATTTCAGAAAAAGAATTAGGATTACGCGCAAAAAAACTAGAACCCATGAAATCCAATCGTAATAAATTCCATGCCGGCGAAGTCGCGGGGAACAGCTAGTCAAAATGTATAAAAGAGGAGAGTCCTGAATGACTGACTCATCTATCAACGCCCAGCCTAAACGACTAGAAGTAGAAATCTAAAGTTTGGACATTAGCTGCCTTTTATGACGTAGGCTTCCACTAAGAAAGAATTTTTTGAAAATTCAACATGTCTGAGGGTGAAATAGGGTGTTACAGTTTGTATGAAGCTTTTTATTCTACAGAGCAATTGACTTGAAACTTACTGAAAATACTTAGTAAATAAAATAAATGAACACACATGTAGCAACTTAAAAAAAACCGTTTCCGTGGGGACGGAGGGTGTTCAAATTTGTATGGCAAAAATAATAATTTATGGTTTTTTAACTTTTTTAAACTCTTGCAAATACTCTTGAATTAAAATAATGGAATATGTACCTACTTTTAATTTGTTTCTAAAATGTACCCTTAAGGTTTTAAAGCGAGATTTCGAAGTTTAATATGACAATATTTATTAAGAATCACAGCCGAAGCTGCTGGACTCAGAAGTGTGAAATTGGGACAATAGGTGCCTTCTTTACGTAGGTATCCACTAAAAGTATTTTTACCAATTCGACCCATAAAGGAGTAAAATTAAGGATGAAAGATTGTTTGAAATTTGGCCATTGATAACGCTATTATAAGCTTTTGATTAGAAACTACACATATCAAAAAAAGTTTGCGATCAGTTCGAAAAATCTAAATGTTTTTTTGTTACGGTAGACTACGAGTATATTATAATTTCTTTTTCTTTTTAGATTCTTTACTTAAAAATATACAATTAGAATATAAAACAATAAAACAAATTCAATTGTTTTTCCATATAAAAAGAAATGCAATCCAAGTTTACGCTCATTCAGAAATCTGACTTAGTCAATTTTAACGGATTTAAAATATTTTTCGAGGAAAGTTGTTACTGAAAAAATGCCAAGCGGACTATCAGAAGTTAATATAAAGAGAGAAATAGTACGCAGAGTTGTTGTATCCAAATCCTGTCTCGTGGCCACGTTGCAGAGGTACCACCCCGACCCCCCAGTGGTCGCCCAACTGTTCTGACTGCTGCTCAGGAGCGCTATATCAGATTGCTGGCAGCCCGTGACCCAACAATCAACGCCACTACAACAAAATCAGAAGTGCGGGCCGCCTCTGGACTTGAAGTTAGTACTCAGACCATTCAGAATTACTTACACCAGGCTGGAATACGAGCACGGAGGTCTTGGCGAACACTTGTGAATTCACGGCAACGTCATCGACGGAGATTGCAGTGGGCTAGGCTCCGGCAAAATGAAGAAGATGAGGAGGAAAAATTCGGCAAAACTGTCTCTTTGTTGATGAGTCGCGAATCAGTACTCATCCAGATAACCGACGTGTCCTTATCTGGAGAAGACCTGGAGACTCTGAAAGGCAAAGAACTGCCAATGGAACGGTTCAGCAAGGCGGGAAATCGGTGTGCTTTTGGGGTGGAATTATGATTGGAGCTAGAACGCCATTGATCTCGTATCGAGGCTCCATGACGGCAGATATTTTTTTTTTATAGGAGAGGGGGCAAACGAGCATGCGGCTCACCTGATGGTAAGTGACTACCGCCGCCCATGAACAACTGCAACACCAGGGGAACCAGAGTTGCAGATGCGTTGCCGGCCTTTTAAAAAGGAGTAGGCTCTTTTCTTGAAGGTCCCTAAGTCGTATCGGTCCGGAAAAATCGCTGGTGGTAAACTATTCCACAAGGAAGTTGTGCGAGGAAGAAAACATCTTCTAAATCGCACAGTGGTGGACCGCCAATCATCCAGATGGTGTGGATGGTATCGGGAGTTCTGCCGCGATGTGCGTTCGTGAATGTGGCGGCTGGGATTAATCCGAACAATTCCTCAGAGCACTCCCCGTGGTAAATGCGAAAGAAAATGCAAAGAGATGCAACATCTCTTCGCAGCGCCAATGAATCGAGCCGATCGGAAAGGACTCGGTCGTCGACGATTCGAGCCGCTCTGCGCTGGATGCGGTCAAGTGGCACGGCCGGTGTATAAAGCATCACCAGTGCTGTCATCCGCATAGCAATGAATAATACCGGTTTGCAACAGCGTTGGTGATAGCACGCAGCCTTGTGGAAAACCAGCGTTAATAGGCTTGTAGTCGGAGCATGCACCGTCTACAACGACCTTGATGCTCCGATCTGCAAGAAAGCTGGTGATCTAATTGCACAATTTCTCAGGAAGCCCATAGGAAGGGAGCTTCGAAAGAAGCGCTTTGTGCCAAACCCGTTCGAAAGCCTTCGCAATGTCCAAACTAACGGCCAATGCCTCCTCCTTGGATTCTACTGCCTCCGTCCATCTATGAGTCAGGTAGACCAGAAGATCACCAGCTGATCGACACCGACGAAAACCATATTGGCGGTCACTAATCAGCTGGTGATCCTCAAGGTACCGCATGAGCTGGCAGTTTATAACGGACTCCATTATTTTGGAGAACAAGGGGGTGATGGCGATAGGCCTGTAGTTGGACGGGTCTGAGCGGTCGCCTTTTTTAGGGATCGGTTGGACAAAAGCTGTCTTCCATGATTTCGGGACTACGCCTAGGGAGTAGGAGTACCGGAAAAGACGCGTTAGAACGGGTGCCTACTCCGGAGCACACGTCCTCAGCACAATTGGGGGGATTCCGTCAGGCCCACTCGACTTGTGGATGTCCAGGGAGAGGAGTACTTTGCGAACTGAGCGCTGTGAGAACCGCACATCCGGCATGGAGCACTCACACCGCGGGATGGTCGGCGGTGTGTTCCCCCTGTCATCAAGAGTCGAGTTGGACGCAAAAAGGGAGCCTAAAAGGTCGGCTTTCTCTTTTGCGGCGTAGGCCAGTGAGTCGTTCTCCCTGTGCAGAGATGGTAGTAATGGCTTACAGAAGTTCCCTTGGACAGCCTTGGCGAGAGACCAGAATGCACGGGTTCCCGAAGGAAGGCGAACTAGTTTCTCGCCAATTCTGCCTATGTGCTCTGACTTTGCCTTGGCAATAACTCTTTTGAAGGACCTGGAGGCGAAGTTATACTTCTTTTTAAGCATGCTGGTGTTTACATCCCGAGCCGCCAAAGCCTCAGCCCAGGCCTGATAGCACTCCTGCTTACTGCGTAATGCAGTCTTACAGGAGCGACCAAACCAAGGCTGAGATCTGCCTCCGATGGGTACCACAGATGATAGAATAAATAGTTCCATTCCCTGTAGCACCACATCAGTGACAGAGTCAGCAACAGCGCTGGGATCATCCGGCGAGAAGCAAACTCGCCCCCATGGGTAGGATGCAAAGAAAGACCGCATTCCGTCCCAATCCGACGACCTGTAATGCCAAACACGGCAGCAACCTGCAGAACGCAACCGCGAGGGGAGCGTGAGTGGCACCACACTCCGGATCAGACAATGGTCCGAAGAGCCGAGAGGGGCATCGACCTGATATCCGTCCGGATGAGAGGTCAGCAGAAGGTTCAACAGGGAAGGTGTATGATCCTTCACATCTGGAATCCGCGTAGGCGAAGTAACCAGTTGTGTCAGACCATATGCCAAGGCAAAGTCATAAACAGATCTCCCCGCATGATCGGTTAAACGTGAACCGAGCCATTCGGCGTGGTGGGCGTTAAAATCGCCAAGGATTACGATCTCTGCGGATGGGACCTGTTGTAGCAAGGAATCTGTAGCCATTTGGACGTGGTCGATGAGTCGGTCTGTTTCGGCATTACCGCTATGGGACCTATAGAGGCACCCGTAGACGCGCGGATGGTCGTCGCTATCTACGCGTAGCCAAAGGATGGACAGGTCCGAACCTTCAAGACTGCTGAGGCGTCGAGAACAGATGTCCTCTCTGACGTATACGCAAACTCCAGCCCGAGGCACAAAGGAGTGTTCCAATTTGTACCCCGGGTAGGTGAGATACGAAGTATCAGCCGGAGAGGACACCTGCGTCTCAGTCAGAAAGAGCAAGGCCAGCTTCGCCGTCTCGAGATGCTAGTGGACGGCGTTTAGGTTCGAGTGAAGTCCCCTAATGTTGCAGAAATTCACGGATAGCATGGCAGGAGTCGCCTTGGTCTTGTTGCTCAGTTTGCCCCGAGCAGTTATTGTTATGAGCGGAATTTTGCCGCCCCCCCCTCCCAGAATACGCGGGGCAGCCTGAGCACTTACGCTCAGGAGTGGAGTAGCATGGTCGTGGATGCTCAGCGAGGGATTCTCCAGGGGTGCTGGTACCCTCCTGGGGTAGTCTATGATTTAATTCCACTACCATGTTGATGGGCAAAAGCAGAGCTTCCACTTCACGCCGGTATTCTGTGAGGTCGTGGCTCGAGCCGGCCCATACGTGCAACAGCAAAAGCTGCTGCGTGGCTCTACCACCGTTAAAATTTAATTAATCAATTTTCAACAATTTAATTAATTAATCAAAGTATGCACCGTTGTTATCTATGCACTTTTGCCATCTCATAGGTAGTTCATTGATTCCTTTACTAAAAAACCATGGGGGCGAGAATCAATAAACTCTTTGAAGGCGGTTTGGACTGCCGCATCGGAGTTGAATTTTTTCTTTGTAAGAAGTTGTCCAAATTCCGGAAAAAATGGTAATCTGTTGGAGCAAGGTCCGGGGGGTACGGTGGATGTCGCAGACATTCCGATTGTAGCTCATCTAACTTAGTGGTTGTTTGTTGTGCAGTGTGTGGTCTTGCGTTGTCGTGAAGCAGCAGTGGCCTAGAGCGATTGACCAATCTCGGTTGTTTAGCAGCTAGTTCTTCCTTCATGGTTTGCAGTTTCTGACAATAGATGCCGTAATCATTTGGCCAGATTTTAGAAAGCTGTAGTGAACGACACCGGCGCTAGTCCACCAAACACACACAAGTAACTTTTTCTGAGTCAATTTTCGTTTAGGGCAGGATTTGGCTGGGTCTCCAGGGTTCAGCCATTGCGAGCGTTTCCGCTTATCGTACAGTATCCACTTTTCATCACAAGTAATGATTCGATTTAAAATCCCTTCATTATTGTGTCGGTTGAGCAAAGTAACACAGCAGTCGACGCGTGTTTGCAAGTTCGATTCACTCAATTCATGAGGTACCCATCGTTCAAGTTTTTTTACTTTCCCGATTTGCTTCAAGTGGATTCAAACAGTTTTATCATTTACCCCGAAGCCTGCAGCTATCTCTGAAGTGCTTTGTGATGGATCCGCTTCCACAATAGCCTTTAATTCTTCATTTTTCACTTTGGTCTCCGGTCGTCCACGGGGTTCTGAAGGTCGAAATTTCCAGAACGAAAACGTTGAAACCAAAAACGTACCGTGTTTTCTTTTGTGACACCAGCGCCGTACACATCATTAATCCTTCGAGTTGTTTCTGCAGCACTGGTGCCACGGTAGAACTCGTACTCGTAAATATACCGATATTTCATGTTTTCCATTGTACGGTAATAAGCGACGCCAAAGAATAAAATAATGAGGAAAAAACAAATGAATGACTGTTTTCAAAACTCAAATGTACCAGCTAAATGAATTTATAAATTTGAATTTGGAATTCTTAACCAAAGAAGAGATATTTCAGATCAAAGTGGTCAGTACGACAAAACGCTAATTTCATATGTAAGGACCTAATATAAGTTTGGTTAAACAATATTTTTCTTTCCATCAAATTTCTGTTACAATCACAGAACACAATTACTCTCGTTACAATAATTACATTAGGATTGAATTACTCAATTTTTGTTATCAAAAAATTAAAAAAGAGTTTAATATTTTAATTTCAAACAGTGTATTTCTATAAAAAAATATATAACGTAAACACTCTTTCTTGATTAAGTAAAATTTTAATAATATATCAGCTTTTGCTAGTAATCACAGACTATTTTGATGCGGTTTTCAATCATTCAATATTATATTCTTTAGTGTACAAAAATAAACATTGAAACAAAAACAAAATGAAATAAATAAAATGGTATGTATAATAGGCGGTCTTATTGTTCTGGAAGCAATTTCTTTCAGTCAACCTTATTATGAAAAGATTTGTTCGCAACGAATGGTTAGGAGGAAGGTGTACATAAATTATACAATTAAGTTAAAAAAAATACAAGGTAATGACAGTTGATGAAAGTAAGATAGACAAAAGAAAGGGCGGGAAGTATGATGGAAATTAATAGAGTTCCAAGTAATATGCTTTGAGAAAATTTTAAAGGAAAAGGGATTGAGCACGACGTATATGTAGTCCCACAACCATACAGCTGTAACAGATATTGATTTATTGATGAAGGAGGATGAATGAACTGGAGAACGAAAAAAAGATTGTTAGAGCGGTTTTGCTATTACTTGCAGATTTTAAGTTAGACAAGGCCTTATCTAACTCAAAATCTGCAATCATTATCATTCCGAAATATGAGAACGTTTCCATTCTATAGCTTGAGTTCTCCGTATAATGCGATCTCATAATAAGTGTGGGTCATGACTGTCCGCACGCTATAACGTGGGACGCGGTAACACCGCGTCCAAGTTGTAACGTCCAGTAGATAAGATCGCAAGATAATGATCGCAAAGGCTTTTCGTATAACCACTTATTTCACATTCACAACATTTAGTCATTTCAATTTAATTGTATAATTTATGTACACCTACCTCCAAGCCATTCGTTGTGAAGAATTCTTTGCGTATTATGATTGTTTCTGTTTCAATGTATATTGGTGTACAATTGAGATTACGAAAAATGAAAACTGCATCAAAATAGTGTACAATTTTATAAAAGCTTTCATCCCCTATTTTACTGTCAGGGATGGAGTGTTACTAAGTTTCTAATCGAAAGCTTATAATAGTGTTGTCAAAGATATAGACAATTAAAACACGACAGAATTTCAAACAATATTTCAACTGTAATCTTATATCCTTGAGGGTAGAATTTTCAAAAATACTGAAACACGTGTTTCTTAGTTTCTAATCGCAAACCTAAATACAATTTTTACCGATTCAAATTTTAAGAAAGAATACGGATAGAGGGTTGGCTATAGACGTCCGGTGCTTGATTTTAGTTATATTTTCAGTTTAGGAGGTTTGTCAGGGTTAAGCTTGAACCTTTTATACTGTATTAGGATATATTTCGGATTTATGTCATTTAGTCCTAGTAACATCGTCAAAAGATAAAGACGCACTCGTTTCCTGAATTTAAAAAATATTTTTTTAGAAAATATGCCCGATTGTGCATTAAGGTATTGTAAGTCCAGGTATAGATCAAAAACTGAATGTGATTTCGGTTTATTATCACAAAAATAATTTATATTTACCCAATTATTTTTTATTTTATTATTTCTGGTGGATTATTCTAGAACATTTATCATTATTGTAATAACCGCCCTCTGTTGTACAGTAATTTCACTATTTATTTACCAAATGAGCTAGTGGTTGACAACGTTTATCGATTGATGTTATCGATAAAAATATTATACAGGATGCCGATTTAATCATCTACAATATTTAAGGAGGTGAAACAGTAAACGATACTGTACCCGTACCAATAAAGAAACCGGGTGGGCCTGTCGGGGCACACGGCCCTTGGTTTTAACGTGAAACGTATAAATCAGCCAGTACAACCAGTACGACCAGTCAACAAGATAGCAGAAAATATTTTAATACAATTCTACAAACCCAGGAGAAGTACGGATGCGTTGCCTGCCTTTTAAAAAGGAGTAAGCTCGTTTCTTGAGGGTCACTAAGTCGTACCGGTCCGTAAAAATCGCCGATGGTAAACGATTCCAAAAAGAATTCGTGTGAGGAAGAAAACTCCTAATAAATCGCACGGTAGTCGACCGCCAAGCATTCAAATGATGTGGATGGTAAAGTAAGTTTTGTCGCGATGTGTGATGGTGAAATTAATCCGAACAATTCCTCAGAGCACTCCCCGTGGTAAATACGATAGAAAATTCAAAGGGATGCAACATCTCTAAGCAGCGTCAGTGAAGCGAGCCAATCAAAGAGAACTCGGTCGTCGACGATTCGAGCCGCTCTGCGCTCAGTGGGGTCAAGTGGAAAGAGCCCGCACTTGGGAGCCCCGGCCCAGAGATGAGAACGGTATTCCATGTGAGGCCGAACCTGCACCTTGTAATTGAAATTGAGGAGATACGACAAAGGGGTTCTTTTTCGTATCTTCTCAATTCCAGCTCAATTTTAGCGGTAAACGCGCAAACTTGTGAATGATTTGTATAATGATTTACCATGCTTGCCAAAAATATGTTAGATTTAAAGTGTATTTTTGTAAAAGGAACGAATTTCAAAAAAATGGAGGCGCTCTCTTATTGCATTTGATGTTTCTCGATGTGCCTTCGACGCCGACCGACGATTTTATATATATATATATATATATATATATATATATATATATATATATATATATATATATATATATATATATATATATATATAACGTGGTGGAGCCATGCTGCAGCTATATTAATTGTATAGTTGTAGCACGAATGGGTCGGCTCGACCGGGGAAGGACCACGCTCTCACAAAATACCATCGTGAAATAGCAGCTTAATGCTGCTGTGTTTCGTATGGTGAGTGTAGAGAACCGGAGACCCTTTTTTTTTTACTTATTCATAGTTATTCTAGGATCCTATATATGGCGCTTTTTACTGGAAAAGAGGCATTCCATCTTAGTCCTAAAGGCAACGCATCTACATTTTGATTCGCAAACAAGGATGATGTAGATGTCTATGGGCCACAGCAACCATTTACCATCAGGTGGACTGTGTGCTCGCTTGTCACGCTTATCCTATAAAAAAATTATATATATATATTATTTTTTTATAGTATTTTTGAAACGCTCCCTTAAACGAAGACAGACGACAGTACTAACTATATCTTTGATGATGGGTGAAATATAAAATCGATCCTGATGAAAAAAAAAAACATCTTTTCACAACGTTTTATTAGCTTTATTCACGCTCCATCGTGTTAGTATAGTTAAATAAAACGTTAATTTCCTTTTAAAAAATCATGAAATAATTAAAAATAAAACCAGCAGTGGAATTACTGAATTACAATCAGCTGACTAGGGGTCAATGTACGTGCGAACGCCGAATTCGCGCGACCCGCAACTAGCGATGGTACCACAATACCTAATAATTTACAACACTTGTCTAAATACCTAACTTATCTACTTAACCTACTATTTTGCCACTGTGCTTGTCTCCACGTAGCCACTTTAATTCGAATTCACAGGTTAAATGAACCAAATAACTGGTTCGATTCCCCGCTAATGAAAAAAATACTTAAAATGTTAACAAGGTTAGAGTCATGCTTTTTTATCCATTGTGTAGGTATGTTTATTATTCTGATGTATTCAGTTATGTACCTATTCAGATACAGTTCAGTACTAAGTTATTTAAAAAAATTAGGTATGAAATAGCTTACCGATCCTCCGTGGCCTTATGAGATTCTCCAAGGCACATTAACATGTTGCCGTATTCACGCGTTAGGCATTATCAAAACAAAACAAAAAACACAAAACGTAACAACAAGAACAATATCATTAAGTAATAAATAACAAGTAATAACGACAATAATTTAATAAACAAAACAATTGAACTGTCGCTCGTGATAGTCAACATGGAACTGTCTCAAAAACTAAAATTATTAATCAATCCCGCCAAAACAAATGCGCACGGAGGTAACGTCCTTGAAGCATGTGCTAATTTCACAGCGCGAGGCGACACGAGCGTGTGTGAAAGGGAAGGGTAGAGTGAGTAGTATACCTAATGCATTTTTTCGTACCGATCTAGATAAGAGTTCTGCGCCCGCGAGGATATTGACCCTATTGTCAGCTGATTTTCTTTTTTAAGTTTCACTGCTGGTTTTATGTTTAAGTATTTTTAGGATTATTCGGGATCGAATTTCTTTGTGACCCATCATCATAGGTATCCTTAGTACTATCATCTGTCTTCGTTCCACTTTGATCTGAAATATCTCCTCTTTGGTTAAGAATTCCAAATTCAAATTTATAATATTAATATTATATTATAATAATATTATCATTACATATACCTGCTATTTAATTAAGTCAAATGATATTGTATTAATTGTTATAGGTATTGTATTTATGCACAGATACTCATACTTGAATGTTTTTTTGTTAAATACCTTGATATAAAAGTGTACTATATATTTAATATATTAATTTCTTTTAAATATATTATTTTACAGCTTTCCTAATGAATCAGCTATCCGTAATTGTTGGATAATCGCTACTGGTCGTGATTATAGGTAACCAACAAAACTTAGCAGTGTATGCTCAAAACATTTTGAGCCTCATTGTTTTAGGCGGACTAAATATGCTTAATTTATGTAATTTACAATATAATTAAGATAAATTTTTTAAAATGTAATATTTTCTTGTTGTCTTGTTGTTTCTCCATAAGTGATATAAGTTTGACCTTGTTGGTAGTTATGATTTTTGACATTGTTCTCTATGTATTAAAAATTGACTAGTATTGCTTAATTTATTTTTGGTGCTTGACATTTTATTTTCAAATGCTGACATTCTATATTATTATGACTTGTAATAATTTTATTGTAATTTATATTTATTTGATTTTCATTGTGTAATTTGATTGCATGACTATGACAAAATATTTAAGTACTTATAGATAGATTAATTAACATTTACAAATGTAGGAACTTTATCTGTACTACCATGTTTTATGCAAGTAAAGATTTTAATAAAATAAATAAATAAATAATTTTAAGTACTGACCTAAATATACAAATGAATAATTTGTTATGCAATAATAATTGTAAAACTCTCTCTGGGAATGCCTACCAATGAGACATTTAGTCCACCCTTAATCCCTTTTATAAAGGTGTTATAAACAATAATGTGTAAATAAATTAATAAATAAATGTAATAATTATGATAATTTCCATTTATTTGACATAAATAATGTAATAAAATGTTTTTGACAAGAGATAGGTATTACCATAGAATTATTACGTATAGAAACGCAGTCTAGAACAAACCACGAGCGTTAAAGTGACGCAAGGTCATTATGTTAGTGGGCGCGAGTCGAATGTGCCTACGCTCGTCATACGCAAACATACACGCCATTCAGTGATACCAGTTTCTGGCGTTTGCAATCAAATTGTGCAAATCACTATTTTATTGATTAATTTTAAATAATCGATATAATGAAGATTACGTATTGCGTACGAAGACGTATTTTATGAGAATATAAAATGGAATAAAATAAACACGATAATGATGGTACTAATATAACTTTATTATACATATTTTAATGGTACAAAAATGCAGACGTAATAAAATTTAAGAATATTATTAAACACAATTAATTTGCTCGAATACAAGAAGCATATCGTGTAATGTTTAATTTTAACCGACTTCAAAAAAGGAGGAGGGTCTCAATTCGGTGTATTTTTTAATGTTTTTACCTCAGAATTCTGTTGTTTCTAAACCGATTTAGATTTTTTTTATTTGAAAGGATATACACAGATTATCCCATATACACGCTGAAATTTTAATGGTTGTTTTCCCGAAGTCAAATGGTTTTGTCTTGGTAGTACACTAGATTTATTAAAATAAAAATTATTAGGATGTAAAAATGGCAGATTTACAATAGAGAAAAACAAAACTCGAATGCGATCTCAAACCAATAGCAATATCTCGCGAGTAGGTCGGGCGAGCAGGCTAGCTTATGCCGTACGCATTAGAATTTATTTAGCTCTGAATATTTATTAAAAATCCTCGAAATCGACATGAACCAGACCGACTTGTCCTAGATGTCATTCCTAGGCTCGTTAAATATAACAAAAATTGTCTAAATATGTGTGTAAAAATATTAAATAAAATACCTAAAGAATTTAAATTATTAAGCGAAAGATTATATAACAATTATTTGTATAATTGGTTAAAAATTGAATGCTTTTATGACTTAAAATATTTTTTATTAATTATTAAGATTATTTTTTTAAATTTAAATAATTATCAATATTGTCATTATATACCTAAACATTTTAAAATTATAATTTGCATTGAGTCAGGAATGCGGGAAAACAACCACTAAAATTATAGCATGTATATACGAATTGATCTAGAATCGTCTTAGAAATCAGCGTACATACATAATTGATAACCTCTCCTTTTTGGGAGTCGGTTAAAAATAGACTATATTTGGGTGTAAAGTGACATCTGCTTCGTAAAGGCGTTCTTATTAATAATCTCTTGATGTAGTAAATAAAAAGTTTTATTCTATACTCTAAAACGTCGACTTGGTCAATGAACAAAGCAATAAAAATAAATTAGTTATAAGAAATGGCGTCGCGATCAGCTGATCACTCCGTATTAGTTTTAAATAGGCACCCATTGTTAATATTATGTTAATACTTAGAGAAGTAGGTATCTACATATAAACATTTGAGTTTTACACAGAGCGTTGCGATTAAACGTTTTAAACACAAATAGAAAATAAATATTTTTAAAAGAAAAATTGTGATTTGTTTTCCCACAACTAGCAACATTTGTATTATGATAGCTTAGGTAAGTATTTTTTTAGTTTTACGTACTAATAATGAATTAAATATATGAACTTACCTGTGAAATGTAATACCATCACTTTTTTTATGTTTATCATCACTGTTGTGTCAATATTTTACAACACAAACGGTCATTTTTACAATTTTTCGCGACCTCTTCTCCGTAAGACGTGACGTTGCGCACTGACGCGTCGCTGAGTGAACTTACGCGGTTTCGCATTAGTTTTACTTGCTTCACTTTCGGTGCGCGTACTAGTATTCTATACGTAATAATTCTATGGGTATTACCTATATAAGTATAGTTTAGGAGATGTACCTTATTATTTATACCACTAAAATATATTATATACAAGGCATATAATATATAGAATGGGGCTCTACACGGTATTGTGAAGAGTCAGAATGTGTCAAAAAAGGTACGTTTGGCAATTCACAATGCTGTGTTTGTCCCTACTTTAATGTATGGTAGTGAAAGTTGGGTCTGGCAGAAGAAGCATGAGAGTAGAATAAATGCTGTAGAAATGCGGTCATTAAGGAGTATTCTAGGGCTGAATCTGAATGACAGGGTGAGAAATAGTGTGATAAGAGAAAAGTGTGGTTTGCAAGATGACGTTGTGACCAGGATTAAGAAAGGAATGCTTCGGTGGTTTGGTCATGTAGAAAGAATGAACGAAGAAAGAGTGACAAAGCAAATTTATGCTGCAGAAGTGAACGGCAGAGTCGGAAAGGGACGCCCTAGACGAAGGTTTATCGACCAAATTGGCGATATATTGGAAATGGGCCAGATTAGGAGTACCCTTAACCGACGAGCGTGTATGCGTAGATATATGGATGTAAAGGAGGCGAGAGAGGTGTGCCAGGATCGTGCCAAGTGGAAGTCCGTAGTCTCTGCCTACCCCTCTGGGTGACAGGCGTGAGTATTTATGTATTTATGTATGTATGTATAATATATAGACTCCCTTCTAATCAGATTCTAACAACCAGCACCCAAGAATTTCTGCCATGCAATAGTATAAATCAAGTTTATAAATGCATATTTTTGAGAAATTCTAAGGCTACTCAAACCAAGAACTAGAACGAATACTCTAGAAAGAAGATAAAAATTTTGTTAATTTTGTTGTTTATTAATCTGATGAAAAATTAATAAATAATCGTTTGTTTATCTTGATTTTATTGAATTATATTTTATATATAATTGTGTTTTTATTTGTTTTACTTAATGTAACATTGTTAATATTTCTAAATGTTGTGTAAGTACACAAAATTTAGTTCTTTTTCCTTTTTAAATTTCAATATATTTTCATTTAAATAGAATATATATCTTTACAGTCTATCAAAAGTCCACTGCTGAACATAAACATGAACATAGTTATTTGCCATAGTTGCAGCGCTTGGCAAGCGGGTTGGCAACCACTGTTTTTTTATTTAGCTGTTATCAGGAAAATGCTGCTGTTTATCTTCTTTGTTGTTTCCCTATGTCGCCTCATACACTACCCATGGAATGATATGAGGTAGCAGATAATCTTACACTGCATGGTAAATTAAAATAGAATATTATAAAACATTCGTTTTTATTCTATATACCAACATATTACAAAAACAAACCATTAGGTAACATGATTAAGTCACCTAACCATAAGTAAGTCCCCTAAAAAGCCCTTCCCTAGATATCCTCATAGGATGACATTTGCCATAGTTGCCACGCCTGCGTGAAAATATGCGTTATACTGGTTGGCCACCGCAGTTTTTATTATTTTAAGTTTTCATCAGGAAAGTGCGGCTGCCCTATCCCCATCTTGTATTATTGCTTACGACGCGGGATAGTATCATCCCATGTATAGACAAATTCTCTTGTACGCCACAACTTGCCGCACACAAGCCACTAACTTAGTAAGACATGCAGGAAATCGCATGAGTTAGCTGAGAACCGTGTTTTGTACTACAAAACCTAAGTGGAAACCTTTTCCTTTCGGAGGTCTGTGTTCAGCTCTGAACTTGTGATGGACTGGTATGTTAAAACATTATTGAATTTTTTTTTGTCAAAACAACATAAAACTCAACACGAGGAAATTTTTGATTATTAATGAATATTTTTATTCTTAATTAATATTTAAGTACATACTTAACATATTGCTACTTATTAGCGATATCACACTTTGTGCTAGTAGCGTCTTCACTTAGTGCCGTCGAAATCCAAAGAGTTTATTGAATGTCCAGTAAAATCGTCGATGCGCCGTTGATTTGTTTTTACGCCGTTTCCGCCCGTAGTTTTTAGTAACAGAATATATTTTAAGAGAAATGAATTAATCATCTGAATTATAAAAGAACATTTTTTATGGTAACAAATAAGTTTTTTGTATGAATTTAAGTGCTGTGAATATAAATAAACCCATAACGGTGGAAGTGGAACAATATCTGGTAACCCAGGGAAAGTACATCCCGCCTATTTCTATCTCAAAATCATATGCGAATGCTTTATCTATAGTCTTTGCGTTATAGCATGGTGCGGGTGACAGCTTACACTTTTGGCGTGTGTAGAGATGGAACATTGTTAAATCGATTTAAAAAAGGCGATTAACGATACACAAAGCAAAGCAAAAATTATTGATTAGCTATCGATTTAAAAATTAAAACCGAAACATATATTTCTTTATAAACTACAATGCATGTAAAATTAAGTTAAAGTTTAATACAAATTATGACATAATAGTTATATAATAGTTGTTCCCGGACCTAACACAGGCTAATTTTATTTTTTCTAAAATAAAATTAGCCTGTGTTACTCCTTATAACATCAGCTATCTGTCAGTGCCAGCTATAAGCCGGAACAAACAGACAGTAAGACAAACATTTACAAAATTGTTTTTGTATTTTTGTTATAAATACCGTATATACTTTCATATGTATTTAGTAAAAGGCTGTTATTTTGATATTACAAACAGACACTTCAATGTATAGATTATACTATGTATTAATTTGAAAATAAAAATCATCTTCTATTTCATGTTGATTGCAACATTCATATTGACATTTAAACAAATAAAATGGCTGCCAGCATCTGTAATTTTCAGTACGGCGTAGACTGCACCGGCATGCAGCTTTTCAAGGTACGAGTGGTAGTGCCTTTTGCTATACGTATGTGTATTAGTTTTGCCAGGTCCAATGGGCCAAATATCGGGACTGAAGGTAATAATAACCGAGAATTTGGTTTATAAATCTAATGATATAAAAATAAATAGGCCATTTTGGCCGCCATGAGTTATCATAAAGTCTTTTTGACACAATGCGTAATTTGCTTTATAATTTTTTTATGCCTGAACTGACCAACGAATAATTTATCGTCCATGCATCGGAAACACTGCATATTCGTCTATGTGAGTTTTGTTTCCGTAAATCAGAATTTGTTGAACGATTAGTTCCAATTCCAATTGCATATTTACGTGATTTTTATATATCCGATTTATTTCAAAACCGATTTTTGATAGTCTGTGGTAGTTCGTTATGACATGGCATAGTTTAGCGTGGTACATCACTGTCGTAAGTAGGCGGTACCCATCCATGAAATACAATAATATCTGTATGATAGTTTATCTAAAAAAATACGAAACTTCATAGGCGTGAGCTGTCACCCGCACCATGCTATGCTATAACCATAGATAAATAGATATGTAGCAAGCTACCATAGACTTAGGATATACTAGTATTCTAATGCTGGGGCTACACCAACGAGAAATGCCGTTAATTATCGCGTTGATGGGCGTTGAATGTGCGTACGCTTAACGTGATAATTTTACAACGGAATTAACAATGCCGTTTGCCGTTGGGTGATAACTCGAGTGGCGGTACATCAAAGAGATTAACGCACGAATTAACGCGTTGAAGCGGCCACACTACGTTTGTCTCATTGTGCACGGTGAGCGCAACGGGGTCGCACGTATGGCTGTGATGGAGTGGAATAATGAAAAGTTATTACGTTTCTGAGATTCTGCAAACAGAGCCATGCTTAGGCAATGATAAAATATATTCATATAATAAACATTTACACTATCAAATAGTTTACGTTAATATTCCTTGAAATTCAGGAATATTAACGTAAAGTGACCACACGTCCTTTTAACGGAACTTTTAAACGAAAAAAATTTTAAACTATGAAGTTCGTCAGACACGAACGGTGCGAGAGCGGGACCGACCAAAAATAACTGAATGGGATAATTTAAAGTTTTCGCAGAAACTGGTTGTGGAAGTAGTTCAAACACTTTCGCACCAACAATCTTCAACATAAATTATTTTGCATTTTAATCGAATATATTTTATGTCTACCTGGTACAAATGCTTCAGTAGAAAAGTATTTTCTATTATGAATAAATTGTGGACGTCTGAAAAAATCACTTACAGGTTCCAGTTCTAAAGGCGATGTTGATAACAAAGGCCAATGTAAAAAACTTGCCCAGAATTTTATTCTTATTTAAAATCAATACCAACTTTATTAAAGCAAATTTGTTCCACTGACAAATATAAATATAATTAAAAAATATGTTGCATTTAATAATTACTGTCTGAGGAACTTTGCTTTAATGAAGCTGGTGAACTGGTGATTAATTTTTATTTTTCACAATTTGTTATAATAAAAATAATTATAATTAATGTGATTATAATTATAGTGAACACTAATTGTATAAAGTTACAGTTTTTAAATAAATAACATAATATTTATTTATTGTTAACCTGCTAACTGGGGAGTATAAATAAACCCATGTCCCGTTTTGAGATAAAAAATAAATGGTCAGTTTACATTAATGCCAACTTTAACGCCGTTCAACGGCATTGAAATTGAAATGACGTTGACCGTCCAAGTGTGGCCACCACTTTATCGCGTTAAAATTAAGGCAATAATTGTTGCGTTTATGGGCATTGACGTTTCTCGTTAGGTGTAACCCCAGCATAAGTCTATGCAAGCTACTATAAATCAAAGACTATAGTCAATCCTCTATGTACGAATTGACACTATCAATGACATCTTATCGATAATATGTTACAATAGGCAAAGGCATATCTTTGGATGCAGCCTCTTGTAACTTCGTAATTTTTTTTAATTTTTAATTTTTAGGGTTTCGTAGCCAAATGGCATTATAGTAAATACTTTAGTGAGATAATTTAAACTCTTATACTGTTTCAGATTTCCAAAATATATTGAGGTTAAACAAAAATGGTTAAAAATGATAAATAGAGAAGACTGGGTTCCCAAAAAATATTCATGTAGCAAGCGCTTTGAACAAAAATATTTTTCTCAAGGTTGCGTTTTGGTTTAATACCGTGCGTAGTTTCTTATTATACATTTTACTGTACATATGTCCATTTCGTTTGCGCATGTTCAAATGTGTACAAATTGTTGTCGTCATCCTTGTGATGTATATTTTTTTATAAAACGAAAGTAACAACGGAACTTACAGTATCACTTGATGGTAAACGGCTAGTGCACCTTTTCTTTTACATGGGGAAATGCCTACGCATACCCGCATCGCGGGGGCAAGGACGGGTTATGTCGCACTCGCACCGACTAAAACCCCATCCCAGGTGTTCCACCTTCGCCGCATATTGGCAGGGCCACGGGAACGCTTTCGCACACATCCGCTGCCCCACCAGCGCTGGCCGCCAATGGCAGCCACTTCTCGGAGGAGGACCTGTCTTCCTCATTCTCCTTCTCAGGCAAGGCGCACCAGGAACACAAGGTACGCCCCCCTCCACGGCTTCCAACTCCACCTGCGTAACGGGCCCCAACGAGTTCGATACGCGGAGGCCATGGGGCCAGGAAAAATCGAGCGCTCAGTAGCACTCGCTTTCCCGACTCCAGCGGCGGATCTGGTCTCTGGCTCCGCCGCCAATCAAGTTTCGGCCGCGGAGGGTAGGGAAAGCAGCGCCTCGCAATACTGACACTCCTCTCCCCCCGCGGCCCCACCACCACCGCATCCACGGTGCGCCACCGTCAGAGTTGCGGAGGATAGGGCGAGTGGCGCATCGTCATACCAACGACTCCACCTCGGCTGTAGCGGTAGGGGGAGAAGACACCCCTCTCGAACGCCCACCGACACACATCGAAGTGGGCTCGCCAAGCCCACTCGGAGCGGCCACCTCGGGCCGGCCCTACACTACGGGCCAGCCAAGGGGTTCCCCTTGTTCACCGCGGGTGACCAAGCTACGGCTACTAAGCCCCCCCCGCGACACGAGACAAGCACCTCTGAGGACTAAGATAATATGCCTTACAGCTTATAATTATACAAGTTCTCTATACACAACAGCCCGGAACGTGGCAGCAGTGTTAGCACTGCTGCTTATTTCTGTTTATCCTTCTACGTTATGAGATAGGTATTCATTCTGAACGAATTTTCCGAAAACATATGAAAGGAAAAAATGTAAACGAAAATATGTTTTGAAAATTAGTAAACGAATGCCTTGTGTCCTGCTAATTTTTTTTAACATACTTGACAGTTAGAGTCGAGGCACTGTCGGACTGTTTTCGGGAGCGTTTTAAAAATACCCTGTATAATATCCTAAGTCTATGCGTAGAACTTAGAGTAATTACATACTATTTATGCATAGAGTCTTGTCTCACTTTTTCTAATTTATTTTTAAATAAGGCAAAAAGAATGTTGCGTGTTATTCACGCGTAGAGTCTGAAATGTAAAATAGTCGTCACTTTTGATCTCTTTATAATATGCCAGATATGAGAGTAAGTACACTCATTTTATCCAATTTACAAGAAAAATTCCATCCTTAAGTAGTAATATTAAGGTGACTATATTTCACAAGACATGACGTTTTGGATCTATAGTGATTTCGTTCTCAATTTTAGCAAAAATCGACATCGATGTACTAATTTTTGTTTATTTTTTTATAACATTTTTATGTATATAAAAGTAAAAGGAAAATAAATCTAAAATTATTCGAGCGATCAAGTAAGTTTTTTTCGAAATCAAGTCATGATGATTACATTACAATGCGATTCAAATAAGAATAGGACTGACCTGGCGCCATAATGTGACCTCATAACTGTCAATTCAAACCAGTTAAGTAAGGTGCGCAAAACATACGAACAACGAAAAAGTATAAATCTGAATCTAGCATTTCAATTTCGCTCATCTCCGGATTACTGTCTTAGCATTCAGAGATGAGCGAAATTCGAAAACGATAATGATGACAATGATAACTATCATTGTCATCGAAAAATATAATATCTAGAATGCTGAATTACTGTTATAGTTAGGAAACTCTAAAATTAATATGAGTTACTAAGTAAAATTGAATTCAAATGACGGCCATGCTTATGTTTCCCCTCATTTTTTGTTGATAAAATTAGTTATCCTAATTCCAATACATTATGTATTTAAATTAGAAAAAAAAAACATCTATAAAAAGAAAGTGTTATGAAAATATTTGGCAGTGCAACACTTGTAAATGTGTTTTTACTTGTAGTACTAAAAATGATCATGTTCAATAAACGTTTTACTTATAAGTATGTACATAATATTAATAAATAATAATGAGTATTATAATATCCAAAATTATTTTATTTCCAATCTCGTGACAACCCCTAGCATACACGCTGGTCTCGTGAATACCTACAAGGGTGGCGGCATCGCCGGACATCAAAGGCGTTTCACAACTATAAGCTCTTAAAACTGTGGCATTGTACATTGTAAATATTCCTGTCGCAAACTTTAAAAAGTAATAGTGAAATGAATACTAGGTCTTGACAGTCGCGCGGTACTTATGGTGAGGTGGATTCCATTTGCAGTCTCAATTTTATATGCTGATTGACCAATTGCTCACCGGAAAATAGATCCATGAAGAAAGCTTCTCAATCTCCTGTTTATATATATATATATATATATATATATAGGGGGAAAACGAGCATGCGGCTCACCTGATGGAAAGTGACTACCGCCGCCCATGAACAAACGCAACACCAGGGGAATTGCAGGTGCGTTGCCAGCTTTTAGAAAGGAGTAAGCTCTTTTCTTGAAGGTCCCTAAGTCGTATCGGTCCGGAAAAATCGTCGGTGGTAAACAATTCCACAGAGAAGTTGTACGAGGAAGAAAACTTCTAGTCAAACGCACAGTGATGTACCGTCAAGCATCCAGATGGTGAGGATGGTATCGTGAATTTTGACGCGAAGTGTGTTCGTGAAATTTGGCGACTGGAATTAACCCGAACAATTCCTCAGAGCACTCCCCGTGGTAGATTCGATAGAATATGCATAAGGAATTCAACATCCCTACGTAGTGCCAGTGAATCGAGCCGATTAGAAAGAACTCTGTCGTCGACAATTCGAACTGCTCTGCGCTGGATGCGGTCAAGTGAAGGAGCTGGCACTGGGGTGCCCCGGCCCAGAGATGAGAACAGTATTCCATGCGAGGCCGAACTTGCGCTTTGTAAAGTTACAAGCGATGTGCCGGCATGAAATACTGTCTCGCTCTGCTGAGCACGCCAAGCTTTTTAGAGGCCAATTTGGCCTTCACTTCCAAGTGACCACCATATGTCGACGCCGAGGATTCCGATGCTAGCTGATCCAATTGCACAATTTCTCGGGAAGGCCACGCTTTGTGCCAGACCCGATCCAAGGCTTCGCTATGTCCAAACTAACGGCCAATGCCTACCCCTTGGCTCTACTGCCTCCGCCCATCTATGAGTCAGGTAGACCAGAAGATCACCAGCTGATCGACCCTGACGAAAACCGTATTGGCGGTCACTAATCAGCTGGTGATCCTCAAGATACCTCATGAGCTGGCAGTTTATAATGGACTCCATTATTTTGGAGAACAAGGAGGTGATGGCGATAGGCCTGTAGTTGGACGGGTCTGAGCGTTCGCTTTTTTTAGGGGGGTGGACCAAAGCTGTCTTCCATGAGTTCGGGACTACGCCTTGGGAGTAGTAGTACCAGAAAAGACGCGTCAAAACCAGTGCCAACTCCGGAGCACGTCTTCAGCACAATGAAAGAGACTCCATCAGTCCCACTCGACTTGCTGACGTCCAGGGAGAGGAGTGCTTTGCGAACCGAGCGCTGTGTATACCGCACATCTGGCATGGAGCATCCACACCGCGGGATGGTCGGCGGTGTGTTCTCGTCCTCTCTTTCGTCGTCCGTCTCGTTATGTCCCCGTCATCGATAGTCGAGTTGGACGCAAAGAGAGAGCCTAACAGATCGGCTTTCTCCTTTGCGGCATGGGCCACTGAGTCGTCCTGTCTGTGCAGAGATGGAAGAGATGGCTGACAGAAGTTCCCTTGGACAGCCTTGGCGAGAGACCAGAATGCACGGGTTCCCGAAGGAAGGTGAACTAGCTTCTCGCCAATTCTGCCGATGTGCTCAGACCTTGCCTTGGCAATGACTCTTTTGAAAGACCTGGAGGCGGAATTATACTTCTTTTTTTTTCCTGTTTTAGTTTCCTTCTGTCGCCTCTTAGGATATCCACGAGACGATATAGGGTAGTAGATATTCTTATTCCACTACTGCACAGTGTACCTATATGTCGCAGGTTTAAACCTAGGTTTTTAATTAAGAACCGGAAGAAGACAAAGCTATTACTTAATCTTATCACTAACCTAAAAGAATCCTGTTTTTGATCAAAAACCTGAACTTGTTCATGCGTATGATAAAATTTAAGGTTAGGTTAGGCTATATCTGCACGTCTATAAAATACTGGTTGGATCGAGAGTAAAGGCGTCGTGTCTGTGATAACGCGGCAACCGTTGTTGTTTATAGGATTTTGAAGAAAACATCATCGGGAAAGCGTACCATATATTTGTGACGAATTGCTAACGATCTGCTTTATATATTTTCTTATATTTAATTTTGTAACGCACGCATATTCGCATCATCTATCATGAGTGCATCTGAGGATGATCCTCTCGCCTTTATCAGAAGTGTGATTAGATGAATCACAAAGTGAAAAAAAAAATCGACATGAAAAACAAGTGCTACAAAATTATTGGGTAATATGGAGGCGTTTTATCACTAGTATTAGCAATGCCGCAAATGTCAACCGTGAGTAAAAAACTTGCATTTTAATCCAGACGATCCAAACTCGGATATAGAGGAATGGTGTAATGTAAAGGAATTTTCAATTGGCGCGAGTAGATTTTGGCGGCCCGTGGTGGCAATTTTGTTTTGGTGACATCTATCAAATCTTTTGTTTATTATTCAGTTACTTATGCCAAATCACCATGGCAAGTTACATGATTGAACAGCACGTTCAAATGAAAAAACTTTATTATCAAAATGAGTGTTGGTTAGTGCAAGCGTTGCGTGCATTGCGCCCATTTTACGATAGACGTGATGGCCCTTCACAGTCGACTCTTCAACGGTTGGTGGCCAAATTTGAAACGACCGGTTCGGTAAACAATCAGCCAACACCCGTACGTTTAAGGAACGCAAGATCGGCCGAGAACATCGACGCGGTTCGTGAAAGTGTACAGCAGAACCCAAGGCAGTCGGTTCCTCGCCGTGCACAAGAACTCGGCCTTTCGCAGACTTCAACTTTGCGAATTTTGCGTCGGGACTCAGGCCTACACCCGTACAATATCCACCTGACCCAGGAGCCCAAAGTTCATGACCATAGACAACGCCGTAAGTTCGCTGACTTGGCTTCGAATCGTTTGGAAGAGGACCCTAATTTTGGCCGAAAAATCATCTTTAGCGACGAGGTGCATTTGGATGAATGGTTGTTTTAACAATCAGAATTGCCGTATATGGGACGACACCAACCCACGCGAGGTTAACCACGTGATAATGCATCCTCAAAAAGTTACCGTTTGGTGTGGATTTTGGGCCAGCGAAGTCATTGGTCCGTACTTTTTTGAAAACGATGCTGGTGAGGCGGTCACCGTCAACGGCGTGCACAACAGAACGATGATAACCAATTTCTTATGGCCCAAATTAAACCATATGGACCTAGACGACATGTCGTTCCAACAGAACGGCGCTACGTGCCATACAACTGACGCCACGATTGACATTCTCCATGAGCGATTTGAGGGTAAGCTTATCTCTCGCAGGGGTGATGTGAATTCACCACCAAGGTCATGCGATTTGACCCCGCTAGACTTTTCCTTGTGGGGTTTCTTGAAGTCGCAGGTCTATGCAAACAAACCACAATCGACCGATGCCCTAAATGTGAACATAACACAGGCCATCGCTCAAATTCAGCCGGATCTATGCAGAAGAGTCATTGAAAATTGGACCATTCTGATCCGTGCCACTGTCAGAAGCCCAGGTGGGCATTTGAACGATGTCATATTCCACGTTTAATGGCACATGTGGGCCTTTCAAATAAAAAATGAATTTTGTTAATACCTCACACACAGTTTGTTTTATTTCATTTCAACATCTACCCGCCCTTATTGAAAACCCCTTTAGTAAAAATTATAGCGCAAAATAACCGTTAAGATAGAAAATGATTTGATTTGTTAATGGCATTAACAATCGTTTTAAAAGATCGTGCAGCTAATTGTCTTGCCGAGCTTAAGCTTACTGAAACCCTTACTTGCCCTTAGTAAAGAAACCAGAGTTAAAGAAACAGCGTCTGAAACTGGTCTTCGCTTATGATCCCTCATCGAGTAAATTCCTAAAACAATCATGCTTAATGAAGTTATTACTCGATTTGTTATCTCAGTTTTATGGTTTTTTTTTCACTTTGTGATTCATCTAATCCCACTTCTGATAAAGGCGAGAGGATCATCCTCAGATCCACTCATGATAGATGACGTGAATATGCGTGCGTTACAAAATTAAATACAAGAAAATATAATAAGCAGATCGTTAGCAATTCGTCACAAATATATGGTACGCTTCCCTTGATAAGATTAGCTTGATAAGATTAGAAAGAAAGTAATAACTTTGTCTTCTTCCGGTTCTTTATTAAAAACCTAGGTTTAAGCCTGCGACATACAGGTACACTGTGCAGTAGTGGAATAAGAATATCTACTACCCTATATCGTCCCGTGGATATCCTAAGAGGCGACAGAAGGAAACTAAAACAGGAAAAAAAAGGAGTATAATTGCGCCTCCAGGTCTTTCAAAAGAGTCATTGCCAAGGCAAGGTCTGAGCACATCGGCAGAATTGGCAAGAAGCTAGTTCACCTTCCTTCGGGAACCCGTGCATTCTGGTCTCTCGCCAAGGCTGTCCAAGGGAACTTCTGTAAGCCATCTCTTCCATCTCTGCACAGAGAGGACGACTCAGTGGCCCATGCCGCAAAGGAGAAAGCCGATCTGTTAGGCTCTCTCTTTGCGTCCAACTTGACTCTCGATGACGGGGACAGAACGAGACGGACGACGAAAGAGAGGACGAGAACACACCGCCGACCATCCCGCGGTGTGTATGCTCCATGCCAGATGTGCGGTATACACAGCGCTCGGTTCGCAAAGCACTCCTCTCCCTGGATGTCAGCAAGTCGAGCGGGCCTGATGGGGTCCCTCCCATTGTGCTGAAGACATGCTCCGGAGTTGGCACCGGTTTCGACACGTCTTTTCTGGTACTACTACTCCCAAGGCGTAGTCGTGAACTCAAGGAAGACAGCTTTGGTCCACCCGATCCCTAAAAAAGGCGGACGCTCAGACCCGTCCAACTACAGGCCTATCGCCATCACCTCCTTGTTCTCCAAAATAATGGAGTCCATTATAAACTGCCAGCTCATGAGGAACCTTGAGGATCACCAGCTGATTAGTGACCGCCAATAAGGTTTTCGTCAGGGTCGATCAGCTGGTGCATTGCATTCGCCGTTACTTTGGACATAGCGAAGGCCGAAGGTATTTAAATATATAATGTATTTGCATTAGTATAACTAATTTTATCAACAAAAAATGAGGGGAAACATAAGCATGGCCGTCATTTGAATTCAATTTTACTTAGTAACTCATATTAATTTTTAGAGTTTCCTAACTATAACAGTAATTCACCATTTTAGATTTTATATTTTTCGAAAACGGCATTTAAAATTAGTTAAACAGTTACTATAATACACGCTCGATCGTATTTGTGAATAAAAAATACTTTGAACTACAAAGTAGTTTTTTATTTATACGACTTTGCTCCTTATTCATAATAAGATAACATGGAATACGGGTTGAATTCCTATGCAAGTATTTTCAAATTTTCACACCGCGGCTGGACACGTCCACGACGCGCAGGGAGTGGGTTGTCGAGCCCGAGTATTTCCGAGGAAGGCCGGATGCTTGAACCGAAATCTACGTAGGTACTTAATGCACGTGCCATCCGATCGGATCGGGAACTTGTTAATCAAATAAGCTAACTTATATGAAACAAATGGAGCATAATTGCGAAAACATGCTATTCATAAAATTTCTTTTGACTATTTCGCACCATTCAAAAGAGACATTATTGCGTGTATTTTATTTATTTGTTAATAAGAATTGTGTTTATATCCGAGGAAGTAAAGTTAAACTTTTGTTTCGATTTTTTGTAAATTCAGTTGTTATTGTGAACTGATTACATAACCTACTGACCGTGACCTAATTTTTAAATAGTTATTTCGCGTGTATATTGAATTTAGAAACAATTTTAAAACTTTTATTAATTAGTGTTTAGTCCTAAGCCTGTGATTTAAAAAGTAGGAAGGAAAGATTTAATTTCATTAACAAAAAAATTAAAAAACGCTCAGTCAAACTTATGGCCCGACTCGAACTAGTCATTCATATATATATTGTTGCGCGCCACTATTAATGGTTTATACATGGCAACACTAGTTACCACTAGCGCCCTCTAGTATCGAGTAGCAGAACTAGGAGAGTCAAGATCCTTCTAGAAATTTCGGGACCGATATGTACTCGAACATTCTAGATGTTTCTACAGTAGAAGGTTCTGGAAACTATCTGAGGCCCTATATAAGGCCGGTATAGACCGCGACCGGGTCAGTATTGAATTGGCGATACAAGCGAGGACTTCGAAGCGATACAACTACGAACTTAAGCGATCTGTAGTAAAATTGTATTTTGTTATTAGTGTGGTTAAAGTTGTAATTAGTGTTGTATAATTAAAGTGTCAATTTTGGTAATTCAATCGGCAGTTTTTAATTGTCTCGAACCCCAAGCTCGTAACAATTGGTGTCAGAAGTGGGATCAGATCATGCCGATTTTACCAAAGGACGACACGGAGGGTATCCGTACCCGAAGTCAACGCCAGCAAGAGACGGACCAGAGACGATTTGGTAATGCAACGCCGCAAACGTCGGAGGGCCAGCTGCCGACCACGGAGGCCGGCCCGTCAGCAGCTCCTGCATCTGCAGCACCTGACTTAGGTGCTCTGATGATGATGCTGCAGGAGCAGGCTCGCCTGACAGGAGGAACAGGCCCGCCGACAGGAGGAACAGGCCCGCCAACGGGAGGACCAGGCCCGCCGACAGGAGAACAGGCCCGCCGACAGGAGGAACAGGCCCGCCGACAGGAGGAACAGGCCCGTCGGTTGGAAGAGCAGCTGCAGCGTGGACAGGAGGAACAGGTCCGCCAACAGGAAGAGCAGATGCTCCTCATGAAGGACCTTCACGCTACCTTCGGGAAAGAGATAAGGAGGTGAAGGATAGGGTTGCTCAACATGACAACCGCCTGTCGGAAGCTGAAACCCGAATCAACCAAGTGAACAATCGGGTTGACAACGTGATTGCTGACGTGAAGAAAACGCTGGACGACCTCAAACTTGGGGATGGAGTTACAGCTCCCGTGGTAGCTACAACACCTTCGCTACGTGGATTCAAAGTGCCGCCGTTCGACGGGACTTCTTCCTGGTCGGCGTACAGAATCCAGTTCGAGGCTGTCATGAAGGCGAACGGCTGGAATAAAAGTCAGCCATGACTGCTCTCACCCTAGGCCTGCGCGACCAGGCCTTAACTGTTCTGGAAGCTCTCGGTAAGGAAGTGACTTACGAGCAGCTCCTTGAGGCATGGAGGCGAGATATGGCGACGCTCACCTGGAACACGTCTTTCGTGCGCAGCTCAAAGATCGCGTGCAACGCAGCAACGAAAACCTACAGCAGTGGGCCTTGAGGTGGAAAAGCTGGTTCGAAAAGCATACCAGTCTGTACCTGCGCTCATTGTAGGGAACCTGGTGCAGACATTCATCGACGGCATCCGCGACCTTGAAGTCAGAGCTGCTGTGAGGCTCGGGCACCACGAGACGCTTAGGACGCGTTAGCCCATGCACTGGAGGTGGAAGCCGTACGGCAGGATCATCGATCCCATCGCGTCAGGGAGGTTGCAGCAGCTGCAGTTCGCGACTACAATAAAGGATACAGCCCTAGGTGCTACGGCTGTGGGGAAAGGGCCATCTTCGATCCAGCTGCCTAAGCGAACTGTAGAAAGGAGGTGATCGATCTCGAGAGGGTAGTGCGGCTAACAGCACCGCCCAGCAGCAGCAGGAAACGAGTAAAAGCCAGGACTGCGGGGCGGGTGCTGGCTGATGTTAAAGAGCCCCAAGGATTTCGATCTCACAAACCCATGATGGGAACAGCCTAATCATCAAAGGCGAGGTCAACGGAACGCCGTGTAAACTGACCATAGACACTGGAGCCTCTCGCACGGTTGTCAGTTCCCAACATAAGTCAGTTCCTTGGGGACCCGCATACAACCGAGAGCGCATTAATTTGGTAACAGCCACCGGTCAGCGCATACCCGTCCGTGGAGAGAAGGAGATGGAGTTGAAGCTAGGCAACATGATCTACCTGCATAATGTCATCGTGGCTGATATAATGGACGACTGCATCCTGGGCCTAGACTTCATGAGGAAGAATTGTTGTGAGATCGATGTTAAGCAAGGTGTTTTGAAATGTGGACATGAGGAACTTTTCGTGGAAGGAGCGATACCGGGAATGTGTACAGCCTTAAGAAGATTGTTCTGCCGCCGAGATCGGAAACGATTGTGCCGGTTAGTCTTCCTCGGAATCCTGGGCAAGCTCATCGTTGTGTACTCGTGGAAAGGGTGGACAATGACCTTCCGTGGAAAGTGGCTCGAACTTTGGTCAGAACCACCGACATCTCAGGAGTACGTGTGCTGAACCTTTGTGATCAGGAACAGATTATGGAAAAGGCACACTGGTTGGTACTTGTGAGGAAGTGGATTGGTTGCGTAGGTGCCAATACCCATCGACTGGGACCCCAGCAAGGATGCACAAACGAGGGTGACCACACTTTTAGAAGACTGTCGCAGCGTTCTCTCCCGAATGAAGTGGTCAAGGCGAAGTTGTTACTCAAGTACGCCGATGTTTTCTCGTCAAACGATGCTGACATAGGAAAGACTGGCTTAGTTCAACACAAAATAAACACAGGAGAAGAATTGCCTATCCGTCAGCGCCCAAGAAGATTGCCGGTAGCACGTGAAAAGGAAGTGAAACCATGATTGAGGGAATGGTGAAGGATGGTGTTATTGAACCTTCATCTAGTCCATGGTGTTCACCTGTGGTGCTGGTAAAGAAGAAGGACGGTAGCATGCGGTTTTGTGTTGACTACCGCCGTCTGAACGACGTTACGAAGAAGGACAGCTATCCTTGCCAAGAATTGATGACACGCTGGACATGCTTACAGGCGTAAAGTGGTTTAGTACGCTGGACCTGAAAAGTGGCTACTGGCAGGTTGAAATAGACCCTAAGGACAAGGAGAAAACTGCATTCTCCACAGGAAAGGGTCTGTGGCAATTTAAAGTCATGCCGTTTGATTGTGCAATGCTCCAGCAACGTTTGAAAGGTTGATGGAGCTTGTACTACCGGGCTAATTGGCGACGCCTGTCTGGTCTACTTGGATGACATCATCATCGTAGGCCGTACGTTTGAGGAACACCTTCAAAACCTGGAACGCGTGCTCATGAAGATCCAGAGTGCCAACCTCAAGTTGAGTCCGAAGAAATGCTCACTATTCAAACGGCAAGTTAGCTTTTGGGGTATGTAGTGTCGGAAGAAGGTATCCGCACGGATCCAGAAAATAGCCGCCGTCAAGGATTGGCCGGTTCCAAAAGACAAGACACAGGTTAGAGCATTTTGGGTTTGTGCTCCTATTATCGGCGATTTGTAAAGAACTTTGCAGATATAGCCAAACCTCTGCACAAGCTAACCGAGGAGAAGCGACATTTCTGCTGGGATGAAAGTTGCGATATCGCATTCCAGGAGCTCAAGGACCGTCTGTAAAACACCTATTTTGGGGTACCCTGATGCGAGCAAGGAATTTATAGTTGACACAGACGCAAGTGATATAGGACTTGGCGGTGTGTTGTCTCAAAGGAATGGTGATCAAGAGGTTGTGATAGCGTACTTCAGCAAGTCTTTGTCAAAGCCGGAAAGGAACTATTGTGTCACAAGACGGAATTGCTTGCTGTGGTAAAGTCCTTGCAGCATTTTAGCAAATATCTTCTGGGGCGGAAATTTCTCTTACGAACTGACCATGCTGCACTGAAATGGCTATTGCAGTTCAAAAATCCAGAAGGACAAGTTGCGAGATGGATTGAGCTACTACAGGAATACGACTTTGTGATCGAACATCGCAGCGGAAATCTCATGGCAACGCAGATGCATTGTCAAGAAGACCTTGTCCTGAAGATTGCAAGCATTGTACTAGGCAAGAGGGTAAGGAAGTGGTATCTGTGAGGATGCTTATGACAGACCAGCTCAACAATGAGTGGAAAGACAGCCTACGACATGCACAGCAGGAAGATTCGGACATCAAGCCGATTCTAGAATGGATGAAGGCCAGTGCTCCTAAGCCCAAGTGGAGTGACGTTTCAGCGATGAGTTCGACCACGAAAAGCTATTGGGCCCAATGGGACAGCTTGCTGATTCAGGATGGAGTCTTGTGCCGTAAATGGGAAAATGGTCAGAGACAGTTGTCATTTGCAAATGGTTGTCCCTAAAGCTAAAGTACCGGATGTTCTACAGCTGTACCATAATGGTTGTTCAGGAAGCCACCTGGGAGTTAAACGAACTCTACTGAAGATCCGAGAACGGTTTTACTGGGTCCACTGTCGTGACGATGTCGAGGACTGGTGTCGCAAATGTACAAGTTGTGCGGCTGTAAAGGGACCTCAAACTCGTAGTAGAGGTGCATTGAAATTGTACAATGTTGGTGCACCATGGGAGAGGATAGCCATTGACGTTGCGGGGCCGTTTCCGGAAAGTGAAAGTGGTAACAAGTATTTCATGGTTGTGATGGATTACTTCACTAAGTGGCCAGAAGTCTTCGCCATTCCAAATCAAGAAGCTTCAACAGTTGCAGATAAACTAGTTCATGAAGTCTTCTGTCGTTTGGAGTACCTTTAGAGATTCATAGCGATCAAGGAAGGAATTTTGAATCTCAAATATTCCAGGAAACTTGCCGAGTTATGGGTACTCATAAAACAAGAACAACTTCTTACCACCCACAATCTGATGGAATGGTAGAAAGATTTAATCAGACATTGGAGAGGTACCTAGCAAAGTTGTGGAAAACGGCAACGAGACTGGGACAGGCACATACAACCGTTTTGTTGTCATATCGAAGCGCTGTTCACGAAAGTACATCAGTGACACCAGCTTTAGCAAATTTTGGGAGAGAATTACGGCTGCCTGCAGACCTGATCACCGAATACCACCTGATGCCCCACGCAGTATAACCGATTATGCAAACGACTTGCGGGACAAAATGAATGACATTTATGAGCACGTCAGACAGTCGGGCCAGCAAACGTCTGAGAAGATGAAAACACGGTATGACCGCAAAATGAACAACAAAGGGTTTGACGAAGGTTCACTAGTGTGGTTACACAATCCAGTTCGCAGCAAAGGAAATCCCTAAGCTTCAAGCTAAATGGGACGGACCGTACCGGATTGTAACAAAGATCAATGACGCTACCTATCCGATACAAAAAGGTGCAAAAGGTACTCCTAAGATCGTCCATGTGGATCGACTGGCGCGTTATTATGGGGCCAATAATGCTCGGGACGAGCATGTCTTAGAGGGGCAGTGTTGCGCGCCACTATTAATGGTTTATACATGGCAACACTAGTTACCACTAGCGCCCTCTAGTATCGAGTAGCAGAACTAGGAGAGTCAAGATCCTTCTAGAAATTTCGGGACCGATATGTACTCGAACATTCTAGATGTTTCTACAGTAGAAGGTTCTGGAAACTATCTGAGGCCCTATATAAGGCCGGTATAGACCGCGACCGGGTCAGTATTGAATTGGCGATACAAGCGAGGACTTCGAAGCGATACAACTACGAACTTAAGCGATCTGTAGTAAAATTGTATTTTGTTATTAGTGTGGTTAAAGTTGTAATTAGTGTTGTATAATTAAAGTGTCAATTTTGGTAATTCAATCGGCAGTTTTTAATTGTCTCGAACCCCAAGCTCGTAACAATATATTAACACTAACAAATACTTTCAAGTATTTTTAAAACCTCGTTTTAGACCCTGGTATTTTTCCATACTCGTACTTAGAAGCCCTGGTATTAAATTTTGCAAGTATGTCTCATCTCTACTGCGTTCCGCCCCGGGGGCGCTTCGTAATGTAGGTAATTATTTTACGCAGGCAGCAAGTTACAAAGGCCTGGTACCTTGTATATATAGAGTTCAGTGCCTGGTACTGAATCGATACTAGAGGATGAAACCATAAGAATATACGAAACGAATATATCACAGCATGCGGAATGGAAATCTAAAACCTCTAACATACATCATTTGATTTTTTTTATTTTGCACTCGATATGAACCAAAAATTTCTTTAATTAGAATTAGAATAGAACGTAACATTTTGAAGTTATACTTCTTTTGGGGCGTTTGGTAAAAATGATGAGAGTGAATTTGATACGATGCGCGCGCACACCGACACCTAAAAACGACACAATGAAGTTGTTACGATGCGCGCGCTCACTGACACCTCAAAGTGACAACTTCAGTGGGTAACTGTCTCTCTAGTTTTCGTGGAACTGATAACTATATTTAAAGTAGTTATTTTTAGTTATTTTTATTTTGTTACGCTAAAGATGTATAACTTCCTACGTGCGTACATAAGTACACACACGCGTTTATTTTGAAGTTATACTTCTTTTGGGGCGTTTGGGAAAAATGATTAGAGTGAATTTTTACAATGCGCGCGCACACCGACACCTAAAAGCGACAACTTCAGTGGGTAATTGTCTGTCAAATTTTTTTTGTTTTGTTACGCTTAAGAAGTATAACTTCCTACGTGCGTACATAAGTACACATCACTGACCTCTATTTATACAAGTACGCGTACACACACACACTTTTTGTTTATAGAATTGTTATACGAGTCGATTTTTTCTTTAGTTTAAAGTAAATTCATTATATTGTTGATCGTTATAGCATAGCATGGCGCTAGTCTATTTTATTGAAAGTTACGAGTACTTATTTTTTTAGTAAGGAATACATCACGTGTATACATTTTTTCGTTACATTTAAAACTTTACTGGCAACCCTGCTTTCCGCTTTCCATTTTTGTGTCGTAATTGTAGTTCCCGCGGTTGCCATACGCCAGTACGCCATTTCGGCGTCACTATCGCTATGAATGATTGATTAAAACGCCCTCATTGAGAAAATTTTGAAGCTTTTTAGTAAAACTCAGGTTAGATGTTATTTTAATCATATAATCAATAAACTCTGCAAACCAATCGATGGAAATCGCATTTATACTTATTCTCGTGCACGTGTTCAATCAAAGTGTGAAATCAGTGACTAGTGAAATCGAAAGATCTTTACTTTTCTTATCATTTTGGCATTGACGACAGCGCCGTCTGTGAACTTACCTGCTAGTTCTCATTTGGATTGTGGCGGTAATTTGTTGATTAATAAGTGTTTTGTAATAATTTTAGTGCTATAAGTTTAAAGTGTTCGAATAAATTACAGAACAGTAAGGATAAGTTAACTTTGTTGTCCCTATATAAGATGGCGGACGTACCTTCTTTTGGTATAATGTCAATAAAATAGTCCGATTCTGTGCTGTGCTTCATCGACAAAGAGTAAAGTAACAATAAGTCAATATTAAGATTTTTCTGTACTTTTGTAAATTTTAATAACATTTATTATTTTTCGAAATATTACTATTTCTGTTTTTGTTCTTTTATGTAGGTAATTATGTGGTTAATAAATGTTTCTCTGTTTATGAAACTACGAGTCTTGTTGGAGATGCAAAAATATTGCCCTGTTAAATTATTAGATATTTTTTAGAATTAAATCATCATTATTATACCCTATAACAAGTCCACAGCTGAACATACTCACATACATAACACAAAGAGTTTAATTATGTTTTACAATTTAGGTATGATTTACCCAATCCATCAAACTAATCACAATCAATGATTACAAAAATAGAATGTATGAAACTGAAAAAAGATCTAAAATAATTTGAGTTACAAAAAATTGTTTCAGCCATGCCACCACCTGATAGGAAAGGGACTAAGGGTAAGACCCTCCTGCAGTCTTACTTGAATACATTCAATCAACAAAATGAAGAGGAAACTACTGTTTTATCAGGTATTTATGTAATTATAATATTAATTTGCTGTCCTTATAATATTAAATATATTATACATCACTTGCTGTCCACTGCTGAACACAGGCCTCCCAAGGAATGCTACAAGAACATATGTGCAATGCATACTAGCATGTAAATGAAAAGCTGATCTTTTTGATGGAAATATCTAAAATAATCTTGGAAAAATATAGATGCTCCCTTTTAACATAGCTATATTATGTTGACAAGATTTTTATTGAGTTTTCTTGTTTTCCTATTGTAATCAACACAAATGGCATGAATGTTGAAATTTTGGCTTTTTTGATAAATTAATATACTTGATGAGACTTTGTTGCATGCTTCATAGATAAATTATTGCATTATATTTTAATATTCACTTATAAATATTTTAATATTCATTTTAGCATCACTGTAACATTATAAGAATATTTTTGTAAATAGTAGATTGAAAATAAAATCTCCATGGGCAAGTTAATTTCTATTTGTAAATCTGTATTTACCAGTTAAAGTAACATAACATATTCTTTTCTTTTCAAAATCATTAATAATAGTAAATAGTTTATGTACATTGGAATGTAATGTTATTTTTCTTTTCAAAAATGCTTTGGTCAACATTTACCCAAATAAAATATGCTTTGCCATGCAAAATGTGTTTTTGTGTGTATTACAAAAGATTATACTGAATTTGTTGATGTTGCATGACCTCATTAAACCATAATCCATGGTAGTATTAAATAAAATTATTTTGATAAGTTCTTTAGGTTTTGTTAGCGAATGTCATTGTCTAAATATTACATTAGCTACAATCATTCATTACAACATGTCAAAATGCCCTGGTAATTATTTTTAGTTGCTGTTGATGACGAGATGCTGTAGACCATCTCATTTCAGTTCTCTATCTCTATGTCACCTCTTACAACTAGTCTTGTGCCTGGTCGGTCATTTTAAAGATCGCTCCGTACTAGTTCATTACGGACAGTGAACTAGTTCGTTCTATTAGTTCTAATTGTTCATCAGTACTACTAACCTGTTTAAATTTTATCTATCTTTATGGAATGCTTATCTCAGTCAGTCACTGACTGAATCAGTCAATCAACAGTCACACTGATAGATACAATTTAAACAGGTTAATGCAGTCAGTTTCAGTCGGTCGATATTTGCTCGAGGCGTAACGTTGTTTGATAAAATATTTTATTAAAAATATTATTAACTTAAAATTTGACATAATATTTGATTTCCCTTCATACTTGAACAGGCTAAGGTCTGTCATTCTAGTCAAGTATCTGGATGACCGAGCTTGGCTCGGTATTCTTTTTTTGTAAATTGTGTATTTTGAAAATTATATTTAGATACAAATTACATACTGATGAAATATGAATAATATTTTCTGATCTTACCTACCGTATTCTTTTTTTAAAGCTCGATCATTTTTTAAAAATATACTTAGAGAAGAATTAGATGCGTTGACAAAGGGCTCTCAAGAATTGCGATTGCGATTTGCGATTTTCGATACATAAGCGCACAGGACGAACGCTGACAGTATACTAAGTAAAGCCACGCCCACTGTGATGACGTTCGGACCTAGTTAGAATTACAGTGCACAGTTGATTATGCAATCTCCTCTTTGTATTTGCTTCGTGGTTACACCATATATATATATATATCAACAAATTTTTTTTTTTTTTAAATAATTTGTAAATATTAGTTAAAGACATGTAAATAAAAAATAAACTGTTGAAAATGAGGCCTTATCTTTTATATGCCATTTATTCAGAAGAAAAACCTATACGTCATATACACAAATATATTGATACATTCGTTATTAATAAATTGTTAATTTTTAAGTATTTTCTGGGCTACATTCATAACTACGAACTAAACTACTAAACCATAGTATAAAATAAATTTTCCCGTTAATCTTGTAACAGTTAAGCTGCTGGCATATACAATTTTTCATGCACACTAGCATCCTTGCAACTACAATATTGAGATGCCGCATTCACGGAGCTGTTATTTTCAGATAGGCGGTATCTAGTCTAAGCGCGCGAAGGCCTATTAATAATCTAAGCTAGTCAGAGTATTTTACATCTGACAAGAAATTACTGTTTAACATATATGTATAAATTACACATGGATGGACATCCACACCCGGAATAGGACTTTGTAGGCCATATAAACATTTGTTCTGTGGAGGATTTGAACCCTCAGTATTGCAGCTAAACACTTAGCCACTATACTTCCAAACCATCAAGTAGGTTATAGAGATACTGGTTTGGTTGACATAAACATTTTTGGTCTGTGGATATGTGTATTGTTGTTATGTGAATCAATTATTATTTCTAAAAGTTTCTTACTTTTATAAAACACAAAACGAATGTAATTATGTACTTGTAGTGAAGACCAGTGCTGATGAGGAACCAGATTCTGGCGTGACATACTTTGTAGATGAACAGGGAAGATATTATTATCAGTCTGCTGGAGCCAATCAAAACCTTGTCTCATTGCCAACTAGTGTCAGTGAGGAAAATGATGAGGTACTACATCTTGGATATTTTTTATTCCTTTTTATGATATACTTTTAGGCCAATTTAAGATTTAAAATATAGCAATTAATAATAGTATTTAATGCTAAGGTCACCGAGATCAACAAATAAAACTTGTCGATTTTTCTGGTTTGATTTAATTTATAAATTGTGTAAAAGTATCAAACCCAATTTCATGAAATATATTATATTATGTTATATATGATTACAAATATTCCTTTTATGAACCTATTATGAAGAAAACTGTATTAAATCATTGTTTCCATTAAATAATTATACGACGAGCCATGCAGAAAGTTTTGTGAAAAGTTTTTTTGTAGGACACAACTTAATTATACATAATTTATTTTGAAAATACGATTATTTGCAAGTAATAATACAAATAGTTCCAATTTTAAATTTCTCTCCACATTTTTACAAACTTAATAGAAATATTATGTTTCAATAGAAAATGAATATACCAGGATGGCTGAAAAGTTTGTGGCCTTAACGATGAGTAATTAGCTTGTTACTCATGTCACTAGTTGCAACACTAAGTAGTATTATAAAAGCAATCACTAATTAAGTTTGCACTCATAGTTCAATTATTTATTGAACAACAAACATCACCATGTCAGTCGAATCTGGAAATTCTCAGGATTTTGAACACCGCGCTGTCATAAAATTCCTCGTAAAGAAGGGAAATACACCGAAAGACATTTTTGAAGAGGTCATCGGTTCTTCAGGATTCTGTGCCTTCATATACGATGGTGAAAAAATGGGCCCGCATATTTCAACAAGGATGAGAGAGCTGTGAAGACGACCCTCACCCGGGCCGCCCTGTCACGGTACTGACCGAAGAAAACGTCCCAAAAGTCGAAAAAATCGTTCTGGCCGACCGAAGAATTAAATTGTGGCAGATTGCTGAAGAACTGCAGATTAGCAAAGAACGAGTTGAAGAAATTTTACATGAACATTTGAATATGAGAAAAATTAGCGCGCGCTGGGTACCGAAAATGCTCAACCCATTCAACAAGCAACGTCGACTCGCAAGTTGCAAAGATTTTTTGGAGCTTGTCGGCGATAACAAGGAAGATATTTGGCAACGGACAGTCACCGTAGATGAAACATGGATTCGCCAATATGAATCCGGAGTCCAAACAAGAGTCCATGCAATGGATAAAAAAAAGAGAAAGGCCGCCGAAGAAATTCAAGCTGGAAAAGTCGGCGTCCAAGCTAATGGCGACTGTTTTCTGGGATAGCGAGGGAATTTTGCTTATCGACCACCTACCCAGGGGAACTACGATGAATGGCGAATATTACGCCAATTTATTGACTCAGGTTCGCAAGACTATTGTACAGAAACGACGAGGGAAACTGACGCGCGGAGTGCTCTTTCTGCAAGACAACGCGCCCGTTCACACCGCACATGTTGCGAGGCAAGCCCTGAAAGACTCAGAGATGGACCACCCTCCGTATGGCCAGACCTAGCACCTAGCGATTTTTTTCTGTTTTCCAATTTGAAAAAGGACTTACGGGGCTAGAGATTTGCAGATGGCAACAAAATGATAGCTGCGGTTGATCGTCATTTTGAAGAGAAAGATACAGAATATTTTTTGGGTGGGTTAAAGGCATTGTATACGAGATGTGAGAAATGTATTTCACTTGAGGGAGATTATATTGAAAAATAAAAAATAGAAACTTATATTTTTTATTTTTCATATATTGCATTTTATATTCAGCATATATTGCAGATTGGATCAGGATGCATTCATGAGATTTTACACGGAACAGACATTTTACATTTAAGGTGGGTGCTGCAAAACATCACCAATGATAAGAAGCAGGCACTCATAAAATTGTACTCTAATATGATGAATAAATTTTTAAGCTTAGGTATCGCTTACAAATTTCTTCTTGGATTTATCAATACGATTCAGAAACGACGCGCCAATCGATGATTTAGCTGTTTTTAAAATGAACCAATGTCTACTAAAGTGAAGCATTTTAGAAATGCAAAGAAAAATTTTGATCGCTAGTTTTTTCACTTTGATGGGACATCTGATGTCACTTATGCCTTTATGAAATACAAGTACCATCAATGCCAAATGGTATATACTACCAAATGCTTGCCAGAAGTGTTCACTGCTGTGAGCAACAACAAACTGAACACGGACAGGTTCCGCAATGCTCAAAAGCTCTCAAAGCTCAGAAGGTTCCTAATCTGGACAGCACACTGGTTAAGCTTTTCAGTCACCCTCTTTACAAGTCCCAATTTGTTAAAGTGTGATTTGTTTTATTTCCCAAAATAAAAACTCTGTTGAAAGAGACACAGTTTTCATCGCCGGAAGATGCACTAGCAGTGATTGAACAGGCCGTAGAAGATGTGTCTGAGGTGGACGGAAAAAGTGTTTCGAAAATTGGCTAAGACTAAGTGTTTCAAAAATTTAATACCAAAACCATTAACCATAGAAGGTATTTTTTAGTTTCGCATTAGTTTCTGAGTGGTCCATGTATATAGAATGCTAATTATCTTTATGGCAAATAAACTTAATAGTAGTTAATTCTATTCTTAACCAAAACTTTTCCTAAATATATTATTTCTTTAATATGTCCTTAGGCAATAGCAGAAGAAGATGAATCAGAAATGTTGGTAGATGGGGATGGGTATCAGACAGTAACATTGATACCCTCTGAAACAAACACAGGCGAAGTGAGCTATGTGCTGGTCGTGCAAGAAGAAACAAAGCCAGTTGTTAACATCAATATTAAGGTAATAAAGATCATGTAATTTTAGTACATGTAAGTATTGTTTACATGTGAAAAATACTGTTAAATAGTACAAAATAATGAATCAGTTATTATTCTTGTATTGATCATCTTAATAAAAAGAAATGGTTTCTGAATAAAACTCCCCTTTTCCTCATCAACTTCTCATTACCATATAAATTTTTGTTGCTGCTTCCCATATCTTATCTTGGAATTTTTTACCTGGTATAAACATACAAAGGCCCGATTTTTTTATGACATGACTTTTTACAACTACTACGCATTGAGATGAGGTGAAGAATTCTGGGTTCACAAGTCATGCATGAATAATATGTTTTAGATGGGTTGTGTTATTAAATATGCAAAAACTTTTAGTTTAATCTGTCTATTTCTAGCTTATGCTTAAAAATATAATAATTCAGTTACCAGTTTCAATTATGGATTTTCATATAAATATCATACTTTATATAATAAATTTTTAATTATATAATAAATTTTTAACTGTATTATTCTTAGGGAAGCAATGCATCTCTATCCGTAGCCATCTTTGTTTAGAAGGGGCAGCTGATTTCCATGGTTTGCTGTGTCTACTCATATTTAGGTGGATGGCAAGCTTGCTTGTTACTATTTAAATTTGTCATCAGTCTGCCAAGGTACTCTGCTAGATGAACTTTTGTTTTGAGAAACCTACAGCATAGTGTAAATGATGAATATACACCAATACCGTACATAGACATGGCTATCATATACTATTTAAATATGTAAAAAAATGTATAAGTCACTTGTAAGGACTAATTATTAATACATATTAAGTAATCATGAAGTTATGCAAAAATAATCCAACATTCACAACATAAAAAAATACATTAGACATTAATAGTGGCGCGCAACACTACCCCCTCCTAAGACATGCTCGTCCCGAGCATTATTGGCCCCATACTAACGCGCTAGTCGATCCACATGGACGATCTTAGGAGTACCTCTTGCACCTTTCTGTATCCGATAAGTTACGTCATTGATCCTTGTCACAATCCGGTACGGTCCGTCCCATTAGCTTAGGAGATTTCCCTTTGCTGCGAACTAGATTGTGCAACCACACTAGTGAAGCTTCGTCGAACCCTTTGTTATTCATTTTGCGGTCATACCGGGGTTTCATCTTTTCAGACATTTGCTGGCCCGATTGTCTGACGTGCTCATAAATGTCATTCATTTTGTTCCCCAAGTCATTTGCATAATCGGTTATACTGCGTGGGGCATCAGGTGGTATTCCGGTGATCAGGTCTACAGACAGCCTTAATTCTCTTCCAAAGTTTGCAAAAGCTGGTGTCACTGCTGTACTTTCGTGAACAGCGCTTCGATATGACAACAAAAACGGTTGTATTTGCTTGTCCCAGTTTCGTTGCCGATTTTCCACAACTTCTTTTAATGATCAACTAGTTTTAATGAGGCCTTGGCTTGATTACTTGATAAAAAAAAAGGTGATATTGCTTTTATGTAGTTACGTTAACTTGTCTACTCAGAAAAATACAATTAATTTCAATATTCAGTAAACATTCAAATCAAAAATAAAATATTAAAAATATTATTAAATCTATGTAATTAATCAATTATATATTTTTGCACTTGAAAAGTGCGTTGACAGGTCTCGTTTGTCATACTTGTTAGTTTTGTGCAACTGTCTTTTCACTCTCAACAACAGTATTTTTTAACATTTTATATTCTGCAAATTCATTCCTTTTTAGATTTCCACGATTTACCTTTTTTTGTCAGAGACTATTTGCAAGTACCGGCATACAAACAACGCAATATAATTTAATAGCCAATGGCCTACAACAATACACTATCGGCTTTTTGCTGTGTTGGCTAAATATAAATGATGTGTATATTTCCATTTTAATTGTACAAGCTCTACCCCAAAATATATTATTTAAACTGCAGCTGATTAACTGATGAAATCTAGAAGATTCGGCATCAAACACTATAATAGAAAAGTGTAACTAAATAGTACAGAATTTTGCTGCGGAGGACACTTTTTTCACACTTAGCATTTCAGATTTGTCTTTAATCTACTATTATTTTATTATTATAGAGGTACATATATGCTGCCACAGGTACTTTTATGTAATTTTGAGTGCTCTAAAAATGCTTTAAGTTTAATAACATTTGTGTAACAATCCCAAGAATAGTTATTACTAAGGCTTTAAGAAAGAAAACAAATGAAATACATATTTTACCTAGACTATAATATATAGGATTATAAAATCCGACACAGAATTTGGCTATTTGCAAAGCCAATAAACCAATATTAGAATATATGTATATTTTAACTGCATAATATGAGTAAAATTGGTACTGTTATCATGCTTGTGTTACTTGGGTTCAAATGTTGAAGACTTGTTGCTGTTGTGAATTGGTTTATTTTAGTGTAACTATGGTCAAATAGTATATAATATAGTTAATTTACTGGCTACACAGCAAGTCTTTTTATATAGGATGAAAAGCCTAATGAAGATGTGTACAATTTTGAAGAAGAAGAGGAAGAGGGTGTTGCAGAGGGAACTGATGATGACAATAGCGACAAATCCAAGAATAACTCTGGGAACAAGCGTTCAAAGTACTTGCGGCCTCACTTTACCTGCAATTTTTGTACTTACACTAGTCATCGGAGGTGAGATATACATTCATGACATATTTTCATTTATAAAATGTTTCCTTACAGGAATTGTGGTCATTCAATAATTCTGCTTCAAATTTGCCAAGCCATTGTATATTGTATCTAACAAAAATTCAAATAGCTCTGAAAGTTACCAACTGTGCAGCATATATTATAGTCCTACACATTGACACAGAGACACTGATTTTGACCTACGCATGTCTTATGTCATCTTTTTCATCAGCAAGTCCATTGCTGAACATGAGCCCCTCCAGAAAACCATTGAAGTTGATCAATCTTGTGGCTGCTGGATGATGGTTGTGTCAACGAGATAGTTTCACTACCATCTATCAAAAGATCCTTCAATAGTTTGAATAGTCTTTACTTAAAATAAGAACCTTACGCATCTAGAAAAATATGAGAGTATTATGTTATATTAATTCAGCTTAATAGGTAAAAAGAATATTTAACTTTATATTTGGTAGTTGTACTGGGTTAGAGGAATCCTAAAACAAAATGCAATTACTGATATAGTCTGTTGGACCTACAAAAATTTTACACAGACCTTAAAAAGCGTAAAGAAGAACTCCTTTTTGAGGCTTATATAACTAACCTAATCTCTCCTGCACACTAGAGAGAAGCAGCAACATTCGAGGTCGGAATCTAATAGATGTATCGGTACTTTAAGTTCAAGATGTTAAGTAGCTTTGAATACAGTGTCAGAGTCACAGGAACAATCTCTGAGTGACGAAACCTAAACACTAGCAATAAATGTTTTTGCAAATCAATTACTGATTGATCAAGCTGCCACTCAATCTTGTCTGCATGATAAGTTGTTTTGCAGATATTTGCTTTTGCGCCATATGAAATCCCACTCGGAAGATCGTCCACATAAATGCAGTGTATGTGAACGCGGCTTCAAAACTATTGCATCCCTGCAGAATCATGTAAACATGCACAATGGTGTCAAGCCACATGTTTGCAAGTATTGCAACAGTCCATTCACAACTTCGGGTAAGTCTCAAACATAAACAAATGTTAATTGTTAAATATGTTACTTTCTAAGTACTATACACATATGCATTTAATAAACACAATGATTATATTATTATCATTAACAATCAATTGAAATCAAATGGGAATTCAAATATGTTTGCAAAATTTTTTTTTGTTACAATTACTAAATATTATATTTTATAAATATGTAAAATGTTGGTATTAAGTTTTTGTAGAAGCTGTGCAAAATAATGTTAAATGCAATTAAAATATTAATTATATGCAAATAATCATATGCAATTAGTTAATATAATATCTAGCAGTTTTCGATTCAGTTTTAAGATGTGCCAAAAGGCTTACTAGTCCCACACACAAAATGCACTTGAGGTAGAGTTGCGGAAAATATCCATCGTAAACTAAACTAAAAGGCTTACTAGTGATCTGAATCTGGTTAAAGCCAAATCTTACCAGTTTTGAGCACAGGCGCATAATAGCCAGCCTATATGATACATAGTCAGTTTACGTGGTAGAGCCAAGCTGCAGCTATATTATGGTTGTAGCACGAATGGATCCGCTCGACCGGGTTAGGACCACGCTCTCACAGAATACCAGCGTAAAATAGCAGCTTAATGCTGTTGTGTTTCGTATGCATATAGAGAACCCCAGAACTTTTTTATTGGAAACGAGGCATTCCATCTTAGTTCGCAGGGGTGACCGCGCACCTGCATTCTGATTCTTAATCGAGGGTAAATGTAGATGTCTATGGACAAATTTCTGAGAGTATATGCAGTAATTGAATTACTTAATTCCTCCTTCCCCCTTTCACCCCTTGACAACCAGATGCTTGGCTAGTCTCCACCCCTTTGTTGTCGAGTTACCACACACTAACCAAACGATTTGCTTCGTCGTGGTCGAGCAGACAGCAAAGGAGTGAAATAATATTTGCCAATGTCGGTTTTTCCATCCAATTACAATGCGGTTATCTTCAAAAAATTTGTGAATCAGTGCATTTTTCCATCATAGGTACATCACTACTTACAGTCATTTGGGATAATAGTTGAGCACTGAGTAATAATGGTTTAAAAAGTGCAATTATTTAACTTTGCATAATATTGCTAAGAATTTTCATACAGTTTCCTTAATACTTGTGTGCTTTTTTTAAATAGGTGAATTAGTGCGGCATATCCGATATAAGCATACGCATGAGAAACCCCATAAATGCACTGAGTGTGACTATGCATCTGTCGAATTGTCAAAATTGCGCCGCCATGTACGATGCCACACAGGGGAGCGTCCATATCAGGTACTGCTTTTGATTATGATAACAGAAATATAGATTGTATGTTCTAATTTATGTTAAGTACTTATTTTTATTCTTAAATGTAAACACCTAAAAAATTATCGGTATATTGGGCAGACTTAATGTCATAATATGTCATTCTCTGCCATTCAGCCCTGGGCTACAATGAATAATGTTCTTACATTAAATTATTAAATATACCTATTTCATTTCAATACATTCATTTAATATAAGATAATGAATAAATTATACAAATGTTGTGTCAAAAGTTTTTTGGCCAAGTACTCAAACTCTACTCAATTTTAGGATGTTGTTAAGTCTCGTGGTGTTGGTCACTTTGACTTAAAGTGATAGAGACAGCACGAGACTTAACGGCATCTTAAAATTGAGCAACGTTTGAGTATTTGGGCTTTTGCCCTTCACATGATGTTGACAAAAAATCTTTAAGTGTTGTTGTTCGGCGATTAGCCTGCATCATTTACGAAGAATGAAGTAATCCTATTTTGTGTTGTATAATCCAATTTTCTATGCATATTAAAATCTTTGGATACTCATAACAGAAGTATTTTTGTTTAATAGTTTAAAATCATAACAAGTGTGAAGTATAAAGTTTATCATTGATTAACATCACACATTTACTTTTAAAAACATTAAGTAACTAAATATTATTTACATAAATAGAAAATTGGATTAAAGCAGACTGTGTTTGACATTTTTGTATAAATCAGCAATTTTCTGACAGCAGCTTATAGTAGTTTTAATTTCCTCAGTGCCCACACTGCACTTACGCGTCACCGGACACGTTCAAACTGAAGCGTCATCTCCGCACGCACACTGGGGAAAAACCATACAAGTGTGATCACTGTAACATGTGCTTCACACAATCCAACTCATTAAAGGCACATAAACTGATCCATAATGGTAAGAAAAGTTACTTTACTTACTTTATTGGGGTCAGGGGTCAACATTCTGATTTGATGATATTTTTAGACCTAAAGTACGGCCGGTAACTATCACAAACAATAATAATTTTTTTTCATAGATTTGTTTACGTATAATGCACGTTGCAACTGTATGTACGCGTTTTTGGTTTGTATTCCAGGTCAATACTTTGTATATATTAGGTATTTATGTTACGTAAAAGTGAATATAAACTGTTGTGTACATCCGATAAATAAATAAATAAATACTTGTACTATAAGCAGATGTTTTAATAACATTCTGTCTTTAAAGCTTGTATTAGGTTTACTTATTTGCAATTCAGGCTCATAATTTTTATTTGAAGTATTTCTGACTAATAAAGTAGATTGGCTTATCTATACAAATAAATAAAATTGAAGTGTCTGTTTGTAATGTCAAAATATCAGCTTTTTACTAAATGCATGTGTAAGTGTATACGATATTTGTAACAAAAAACCAGTTTTTAAAAATTTTGTCTGTCTGTGTGTTCTGGCTAATCTCCGAAACAGCTTAACCGATTTTGACGGGACTTTCACTGGCAAATAACTAATGTCAGAATGAGTAACTTAGGCTGGTTTTTTTTAGAAAAAGTATTAGAGGTCCGAGCAAAAAACCAATCGTAATAAATTCCACGCGGTTCGTATTTAAATCCACGCGGTTCGTATTTAAATCCACGCGGACGAAGTCGCGGGGAACAGCTAGTTATTAAATAAGAATAAAAATAAAATTAGTCTATTTAAAACAGACTTCAAGTCTCTTTTGTATAGTTAGCCAGTCTACCTTGTTATTTATATTTAGATACTTGTGGTTCCACTACCACACTTACCATCAAGTTAACTGTAAGTTCGTTTACCACAAAAAAAGTACCAGAGTAACTGGCACGTGCCAATGGATCTGTAAGCTGGTACAGTAGTAGACTGACCATGTAGCTTGAAGAACTGACTACTGATGGGGAAGAAAGGTTCTCGAGTGTAGCAACCTACCAGTAGCGCATAGGGGTGGGTATAGGGTGGTCCCTCACTAAATGGAGAGACAACCTAATAAAACGCAGGAAAAATGCGTAATGCAGGTGGCTCAGGATTGTATTTTGTGGCATGCCTTGAGGGGGAGGTCTATGTTCAACTATGGACTTGTGAAGGGCTGTAATGATGATGATGTTTTTCTATTTTTTTGTTTATTAAGTCATAATGTGTTAAGGCTTGTTGCACATCATTAATCGCAGCTGAGAAGAATTCTTACGCGAAATTTGCTTACGGCGGAAATTAAAGTGATTTTTTCATTTTCTTTTTATCTTTTAATTTCTAGAAACCTAATAATACTCCTTACTTCCTAACTTTTAAATCCTTTTGAATTTTTGTTTTCTCATCCAGCACAATCTCCGTTTTGTTGATTTTTTTCAAGTGTATTGTAAATTACTAGCCTTTTTTTTCTTTTTAAGCATATTATTTTCGCTTAATTTAAGAGAGTACAGTATGTTCCTTCTTTGTGTTTGTTGGTTTTAGTGTAATTGAGTTTATATATTCTGATTGTCTAGTCAATGCTGAAGTCAGGTTTTCCCATTTCTCTTCACTATCAAAGGATTCAAAATAGTTTTTATGAAGCACTGTTTTGTATCCTGTGCATTTATCAGGTGCTAAACTTTCTTTATCTTCAAATTTATTAAAAACAAATTTTAGGTTGAAGGGATGATAAATGTAATGTTAAGATCGTTAAATAATTATATTGTTTAAACTTAAAGAGTAATTCACTATTAAAATACATTAAAATATATTTACTGATTTAAAATATAATTTAATGCAATTTGTTTTTCTAGTGGCTGAAAAGCCAGTGTATGCTTGTGAGCTATGCCCAACCAAATGCGGTCGCAAAACTGATCTTCGTATCCATGTTCAGAAGCTTCATACATCTGATAAACCATTGAAATGCAAGAGATGCGGAAAATCTTTCCCTGATCGCTATTCCTGCAAAATGCATAACAAGGTAACATACATGCTTACTCATGTCTATATTGGTAAAGACAGTTACACCATTTGTAAAAACCTGGTAAAAACTACTGTACTGTATTCTTAAAAAGACAATTAATTATTGATACTTAATCCAAGCATTATAATTTATGTGGTAGAACCACGCTGCAGCTATATGATTAATTGGCTTGGCATGTTTGAATTTTATATTAAGCAATAAAAATGTATACGTGATTGGAAAATGTACCCACCAATGCACTTGTGGTATAGCCATGTTGTAAGATGAATGCGTAGGCTTAACCAGACTCTCACAGAATAAATACCAGCATAAAATAGCAGCTTAATTTTGCTGTGCTTCGTATGGTAAGTGGAAAGAACCGAAACTAAGTATTCTGTGACAATTTGCAGTTTAAACTCAAACTTCACGTCGAAATTTGAGTAACATAAATTGTCTATACTCAAATTTTGATTTGATTTTGATTGACATTGTGGATTTTGAGTTAAACTCGAGATTGTCTGTGATACCGACCTTAGTCCTTAGGGGCGACAACACATCTAAATTTTGATTCTTATTCGAGGTGTATATAGATCCCTGAATCCACTTACCATCAGTCATCAAAATCAAAATCAGGTGGACAGTGTGCCCGTTTGTCACCCTTATTCTATTAAAAAGAATAATTTGTTTCATGCCTATTAAAAGAGAAGAGCAACTTTTTATATCATTTCTTTTGACAGACCCATGAAGGCGAGAAGTGTTTCAAATGTGACCTCTGCTTGTATGCATCAACTACATTACGACATCTCAAATCGCACATGCTCAAGCATACTGATGAAAAACCATTTGTTTGTGATCAATGTGATCAGACTTTCAGGTAATAAAAACCTCACCTAACACATGATATATGATTGGCAATACTTATTTGTTAAGGTTTTTGTGTGTTTCTTATAGTTTAAATTAAAAAAGAAAACAGTGAAGCGTAAAAGCAAGAAAAAACATTGAGGGTCATGTATTTATTTAGATTAATAAAAGGATAAAACTTTACAAAAATAATGATATCCCACCAAAGACATAAATGTGAGAAGTCTGGTAGGGTTGGCTTTTTTTTGTTGGCTTAGCCAATAAAAGAGGTGACGTCTGAACTTGTGCCTGGTTCTATAGTAGTTCCTAAAAATTGCTTTAGAAATCTACCAATATAGATTATTTTTTATTATATAATACTTCAATATATCATTCTTTTATTTCATTTACTACTGGTTCGAAAAAAAACCTCTGTCCTGGGAAGAACCAGCAAGAAACCCAGAGGGACTTTAAAAAAAAAACAGCTTACAATCATATATGTTACACAATTAGCAACTCAAAACAAATTAGTAATAACTTGGTAGCGATCACCTCATTCAACTCAAATCAACTCTGTAGTTTCTGTTCAGCTGTAGAATTTTGTAGCCAGCAATGGTGAATGGATGGATGGATAGAGTAGTTGGGTTGGGGTTAATTATGTCTTTTGTACTTTTGTGCAGTGTATTAATTGTACAGACGCGGTTTAAGGTGTGCCTTATCTGTAATCAGAAAGTAAACATGTGCTACCAATGCGATAGTTCTGCATTGCACTATTAATATAATTCTCTTAATCGACCCATAACAGGCCACTGCTGAACATTGGCTTCTATTGGTTTCCAATTAAGCTAAGATTTTTATGCCACTTAGCAGGTGTGTTTACGATCTTAGTACCAAATGTATTATGACGTTTCTCTTCGTTGTCGGTATGTATTTTACAACTGGCAACAATAAGATGATCATACTTCCATTGAGATTGAGGCTTGAGTTCAGAAGTGGACTTATGAAGGCCTGAAATGATAAAGATAATATTTTATAAGTCATGCCATTCAAACTTTCAATGCAATGTTGTATAGACAAAAGCAACTGCTACGTCGCCACCAAAATCTGTACCACAACCCGGACTACGTGCCAAAGCCACCGAAAGATAAGACTCATACTTGTCACGAGTGCAACCGCACTTTTGCGCACAAAGGCAACCTGATCCGGCATCTTGCCGTTCACGATCCAGAATCTGGTCATCATGAACGTGCTCTCGCACTGAAGATTGGCCGCCTGAAGAAGGTCAAAGATATTAACAATCAACTCAAGGTATGTTTATAGCATTGAATAAAAGTAAATAATTTTATCCACTTAAAAAAGGAACACATCAATTCTTATGTAGTTTTGTACGTAAATAATACGTCGGGGAAAAGTTTTTTCGTATTTTGTTTGTATAAAATTGAAGAAGACTCGTGTACTCATTTGCGATTTTCTATCGAAACGTAATGAAACCTAACCATTTTTGTAAAGATTGATCACTGGTGATGAAAAATGGATCACGTACGACAAGAACGTGCGAAAAAGATCATGGTCAAAGGGTAGTCCAGCTCTACAGACTGTAGTGAAACCCGGATTAACACGCAATAAGGTGATGCTGTGTGTATGGTGGGATTGAAAGGGCATCGTTTATCATGAGCTTTTGCCGCCGGGCAAAACCATCGATTCGGATCTCTACTGCCAACAAATAATGAGACTCAAGCAAGAAATTGAGAAAAAACGGCTGGAATTGATCAACAGAAAAGGAGTAGTCTTTCATCATGATAACGCCAGACCACACACATCTTTGACCACTCAGCAAAAGTTTAGAGAGCTTGATTGGGAAGTGTTAATGCATCCACCATATAGTCCTGACCTTGCACCCTCAAATTTTCACCTGCTTCGGTCTCTTCAGAATTCTTTGGGTAGTGTTAGGTTAACATCAAGAGAGGACTGCCAATACTACTTGTCGCATTTTTTTGATCAAAAATCCAAAAGTTTCTACAGCAACTGGATTATGTCTCTACTCTCTACCTACAAGATGGCAACAAGTTATCGAACAAAATTGCACATATATATTATAAGGGGTGGGCCATTTAAGATTTGGAATTTGAATGGGCTATAACAAAAAAACGAATGAGTATTTTTTCAAAGTTATGAGTTTATTGGAAAGATTGAACCTTTCCATTTAGGAATGGAAGACAACATCATTCACATGACTGCCACGGCTAGCCTTACAGTAGCCCATTCGATCAGTCCAACTTTTCAGTACATTTTCGATTGTTTGGGCCTCTATTTCGTCAATGGCATCTTCGATTTCATGTTTCAAGTCGTCAATCGTCTATGGATGGTTAGCGTAACACTTGCCCTTAACGGCTCCCCACAAAAAAAGTCCAACGGAGTCAAATCGCAGCTTCGAGGTGGCCAATTGACATCAGCATTTCGGCTGATTATGCTATCGAAAACAGTGCGGTAAAGATCGATTGTTACGTTGGCTGTGTGGCACGTTGCGCCGTCCTGTTGAAACCAAATGTCGTCTATGTCATCTTCTTCAAATTTGGCAAACAAAAAAAGCGATCGCCATTCACTGTAAAGGCGTTTCCTTGCTCATTTTCGAAGAAAAATGGCCCAATAATGCCGCCAGACCACAATCCGCACCAGACAGTCACTCTTGACTTGACATGACTTGTGGATTTTCTGAGCCCCAGATACGACAATTTTGCTTATTAACGTATCCTCCGATTTGGAAATGAGCTTCACCTGAAGAGATGATTTTTCGATAAAAATGCTCATCCTCGATCAAGTGGTCTTCGGCCCGTTGAGTAAACCGAAAACGCATCGGATGGTCATGCGGCTTCAGCTCTTGTACTAATTGATCTTTGTACGCATTCATACCGAGATCTTTATGCAAAATTCTTCTCAAAGAAGTGCGTGAAATGTTCAATTCTTGAGAATGATGACGAGTTGATCTTGATGGTTGTTCACGCACACTCTGTGCAACAGCAGCAGCGATGTTTTCGGTTGAGCGGACTGGACGAATACGTACACGGGTTGTTTTATCTAACAACGATCCAGTTACATGAACTTGCTTCACAAATTAATACACAAACTGTGTTTTTGGCACATCCTTTTTGTCAAATTTTTTTCGTAATTTTTTTTACAGTTTTAGTAGAAGACACCACTTTGGAAATAAGTTTTTAATATTTCCCAACTTTGTTCAAACGAAAAGCGACCCATTTCATAAATGTCAAACATAAAACTAACTTTCTGTCACATCTGAAATGTCATCAAACCTTCTAACCTCAAAATAACCTATAGTTCCAATTCCAAACGTTAGATGGCCCACCCTGTAATTAAATTTTGAAAAAACAATGTCTTGAATTTGTATATAAAATACGAAGAAACTTTTTCCCCGACCTATTATGTAACGCAACATATTGGAGGTTATATAACCACCTGTATCTTGATGAAAATATATTTAATTTAACTTATAGAAATGTTGCTGTGGACATTAGGAACTTCTGCATACTGTTTTTTCAGTAAATGTATGCAATCATCAATTTGATATGTCAGAATGTGTTCTAGTAATAATAAAACTAAGCGAATTCTTAAAATGCTGCGAAAAAACTGAGCTCTCTTTGAATTTGTTTTTCAAATTAATATGAACGTATGTATACAATGTATGTTTAATTAACTTTCTTAAAAATACAAATGAAGATCTAACAAAAATAAGTACTATATGGTTGAGTGATAATCAGTCCACCTGATGCTAAGTGGTTACTGTAGCCAGGCCTCTGTCACTCTTGCTACCTGCGTGAAATAATTACCTACAATCGCGAGACGCACCCGGGACACAACGCAGTCGGGGCTAGCGCGTTCTAGGCGATTGAATGTTGAAGTTTTTTAACGCTGTTTACGTAAATAGTTTTTTGTAAATACTTGTTGAAATATTTTTTGTTTAGTGTTTAGTATATTTAATTGTAGGATAAGATAGTTGAATAAGTTTTAAATGTATAATATGTAATTTGATAAATTATAATGGCAAAACGTCGTTCCTACTACAATTGTTGCGTGGATGGATGCTTATTGAGCAAACAAAAGGATTCAGATATATCATTTTTTAAGTTACCGAAGGATAATTTATTTCTTTTTTTTGTTAGATGGGTACTTATAGCGAAAAATGAATTAAGTAATAATTTAACTACAGAAGTAATACCTAAGTACTTTATTACAAAACTTAGTTGAAATTTACTTCACTATACAAGTACCTACTTACGTACCTATACTTGTCTTTTGTTATTAAAATATTTTAAGTTATAATAACACAAAATACTGAAATTAAAACTTTGTTTAGATTTTTAACTAAGTGGAATACGATCACATTTCTGTTAGGAATCGTATTTCGGGTTTATTTGTTGTTTACACTATCTACCTATTTCTAACGAGCCAAACATCGCGATTCCCGACGAATGACCTTGCAAGTTGCATGCGTTGGGCATCACAGAACTCGCATAGTAGCGGAAATATGGTCGATCATAGTCAGAATAGGTACTTTATCTAAATAACTTACCATTTCACAATGTATTTTTTAACTCTTTATTAACAGCCTTCAGTAACCACGGAAAGTCCGTCGTGACGTAGGAAGGGGAAAAGTTGTAAAGTTTTATTTAGCTTGCGTGCGCGATTTATCTGATTAATAATAATTATGTAGGCTATTAAAAAATCGGCAAGCAGTCAACATCAAAGGAGTGCAACTTCTGTACATAGATTTTACCTCTTCTCCTTCTAATAATAGCTCCTGCACCTGACACAGCGTAATGTTTATTATCTATAAGACCATTTGCAGTAACAATTTTTGTTAACAGTTATGAGTGTAACACTTTGCCGGTTTCTGTACAGAAAATTATGCTGGCTTTGCTATTTCTTATTTGAAATAATTCGTAGGCGTAGTGCTGCAGAAAACTGTCCCAAATATGAATGGCCGCTACCGATGAATATAATACCTGCTATGTTACACTTATTTACATAGAAACTTTAATTATCATCTGCATAAAATTCTAAATAGCATTTTCTACACTAGAAAGTAAACTTTTAGATCAGTCCATCTTGTTTTTTACTAATTAAGTGAATAGTAAAACAAATTAATAGATCCGTGATTTAAAATTTCTTGCAGCTTTTTATAGAAAAGCATGACCTTATCATAATATAATAGTCAATTATTTAGCCATGTGATAAAACTTTTAAGTGTGCCAGTCAAACATTAATGATGATATTTGGGTCATTATACTGGAAATAATGTTTTAAATATTTTGTAGTACAATTGATCATTTTCAGTATGATTGACCGTGTGTATGACTTTTGTAAGTCTATGTTATTTTTGATGAAAATTATTATTGCAGATAAAAGCTCTTTCACATTTATTTTAGTTTTGAATAATTCAATCAAAATATTTTTTTTTTTAGTTTTTAATAAGTCCCTTTTTTTTACATAGAAATCTTGTAATGACGTGCATGTCTTTCAATATGAATTAAGTCGTGTTTCTTTGAAATTGACAAGGTTTGTTTTATCCAAAACTAAGAATGTTGCTGATGAAACGTCGTAAAAATTAGCTAGGACAGGTTTCGCTTTTGCAAAATGTCCCATTAATGGCTCTTTATAACTGATCTTCAAATGTAAAACACCGACTTGAAATCATATAATTATCGGCATTTTTTTATTCATTGAACATTTTTAAGATTGTGTTGAAACTCCACTGGTAAAAAAAAACAAATATACGATTATTGACGAAAATAAGGTGTCCGCGTTACATCGCATCCCATCAAGAATTTCTAATGTAAGCTAAGATGTGATAATAACTGTAAACAATAGAATAACAAAATAATGAAAACATTTGTAAATACTTGCTTTACAACCATACTAAATATTATTTGACCGTAATAAAATAAAACAAGGTAGTCTTCGGCATGAAAGTAAAAATAAATATTTTCTATTATTTTTGCAATATCCTAATAGCCGGGTCAGCGCGCGATTCAGATCCGTCTAAAGACGCTAAATTTCAGCAAGTACCGTCAAATTCAATAGGAGTGACAGAAAAAACGCTTCTTGATATACGAGTACTTATTATAGTCAACATTATTCTTGATATACGAGTACTTATTATACACACACACATACACACACACACACACACGCACACACACACACACACACACACACACACACACACACACACACACACACACACACACACACACACACACAGGTCGCAAATAATACTTACCTACTTCTATTAGGCAAGAGTGAATGCGCTTTTGTTAAGTCAGTGCGCTTCACCATCTTAGGCTTCATAACCACTTACCATCAGGTTTAATTGTAGTTAGCGCTGGCTAAGAATAGAAAAAAAAAGACATTTACCCTGTGAAAGTTTTCACATAGATATTATTTTTCTAACCAGCCATAAAAATCGTGTGATGGAAATATGTATATAAGAATAAAGGTTGTCTCACACGGGACAGTAATAATATAATATTATATTTTTCAGTATCTAAGCATAAAAACTTAAAATCTCTGAATCCCGAGGTATTAAATGGCGGGATCGTTTTGTGATTTCACACCGTTATCGAAAAAACTTGTAGCTACTTACAATTGAGCGTATTCCAGGTGACGGTTCTCAAAACGCGATTCCACAAAATTCACTCAATAGAAAATAATTGCAAAGTAGCTTCTAAAAATACTTAAATTTTCAATTTTCTCAGATTTCTATAAAATAATGTTGAGTACAATAAGTACAATTATGTGTCACATCTTAATAAAGCTATTGGGCTATTTTGATTTTTAATAAAGTGATTTTACTTTAATTTAAATAATTTATTTTGCCCTTCTATACCAAGTAGCGTTTTTTCTGTCACTCCTATTGAATTTGACAGTGCTCGCTGAAATTTAGCGTCTCGGACGGCGAAACGGATCTGAATCACGCGCTAACCCGGCTGTTAAGATATTGCAAAAATAATCGAAGATATTTATTTTTACTTTCATGCCGAATGTTTCCCTTGTCCTCTTTTCTCACGGTTCGTTTTAAAGCTTCTCAATTGTATGGTGACGCTTTCAAGCTTATTTTTAAGATAATCAATATGAGGCTGAAATAAGGAATTAGTTATGTTGTTAAGGTTAGGGCTAATACTGATTAACTGTATTTTAACAGAATTTACTTTATCTCCTAATTCTTGAAGATTTACATATTGCAGAAATGCATGGTAGTGGGATAGGATTCGAGTGGTGCCTAATTTGAAAGGTAATATACCAGGTCCATCACTAAGACTTTCAAGTCTTATCTCCTGCATTAGAGCTGGTCCCAGAAGGAGATGAAGTACCAGGAGACTCCTCTAACAATTGGTTCGTTTTAGGTGTTCTCTTCAATCGAGTTTTTGCTATGGGGCCTCGTTTTTTCTTTGTATAAATGTGAATTGGGAGATTTGCCATTACTGTGTCATGTGTGTATCGAGGAGCTAATTTCTGACGGTATGCGAATGGATTTTTTGTAAAGGTTTGTTGTTCCGGGGAATATTCAGCTTCCGGTTATCGGTCAAGAATAATCGAATATCAGTCAAGTCTTTACGCATGTCGTTACATAGGTCGTGAATAGTTTTATAGGTCTCAATCATTCTTTGTGGTTTACGACATACTGTTGAAGTAAGTGGGCGGACAGATCTATGTCAAAGGATCGCGAGGGTCAAAATATCCTGTAATTACTTCTATCGGTTTGCATTTTGTGAAACTATGTATACTATGATTGTAATCTAATAGGGCATAGGGCATAAGGTTAATAGCGGATTCATTCTTTTGATTTATCTTTAAAATACGGACATGTTCTAATATGGTGGCGTGAAATCGTTCAACAATACTATTTTCATTAGGTGCATGTGGGGCTACTCTATGGTGCTGAATTTTATGAAGTCTAACGAATTCTGCAATAAGTTGGTTGGTAAACTCAGGGTCGTTATGGGAAATCGGATTTCCATGATGTGTGCAGAAAATCAGTAAAGCTTGTGGCACTGACAGCAGTGCCGACTCGCAAATAGTAAGCCTGAGCATATTTAGAAAAAGAATCTACTATTGTCAAATACTTTTCCCCTTGAATTGTTAGTAGGTCTACGTGAACTAATTGAAAAGGCTTGGAAGCTGGTGGTACAATTTTGAATTTCTGTTTAACAGGATTGCGGTCGTACTTAGCTTATCCGCATACTGTACAGTCATTAATAAATTCAGTAATATGCTCTCTCATTTTCGGCCAGTAATATTTGCGGGACAAAGCCGAGAAACACTCGTTAATGCCTCGATGGTTCGTTTTTCTGTCTTAGATACTATCTAACGTTTTCCAATTCACTTTTTGTTAAGAAAAGGTTAAGAGATGAACTTTTAAAAGTCTTTTGTATAATTGGTACGACAGTGTACATTGCAGACTTTGGATTATTGGAGTAATCCTGTACTAATTTTAAGTTAACGACATCCTCTTTTATATTTGATTGAGCTATTTGAATCGTAAATGCGTGTGTGTGTTTCGAATGGTTTAGTGACAACTGGTCTAGCTTTTATGTCGCCTACTATATTTAAGATTATCTGCTTAGTGAATTTTTTTAGCGGTTCGTCAGAAATGGGAACTTCAAGGATGGGGTATTCTTTATCAGTATGAACGGTGACGATTCTGGAATCGTCTGCGACTTCGGTAGCCGTTATAGTTCTAGAGTCATCTAAAGTGTGTATCCCTTCGGAAGGATTAGGTGAAATGGAAAGCAATTCATATATTATGGGTTTTAGCTCGTCATTGTGAACTTCGATGCGCGATAGTGCGTCGGCATTCGTGTTACATATACGACACTAAAGACATATTCGCTTAACTTATGACGCGAGTTGGGCTCTTTTAAGTTCATAATCCACTGTAAGGGTTTATGGTCTGTAATAATTTTGAATTTCCGGCCGAATAAATAGGGACGGAAATACTTAGTCGCCCATACGATAGCTAAAAGTTCCTTTTCTATCGTGCTATAGTTATTTTCGCTGGAGTTAAGTGTACGAGAAGCATATGCAATGGGTTTTTCTGAACCGACTGTCCCCTGTGATAAAACTGCACCAATCGCCACGTTTGAAGCATCGGTTGTCAAAATAAAATCCCAACTGAAGTCTGGATATTGTAGAATTGGGTCATTTGTTAAGAGAGTTTTACAGTGTTCAAAGCAGTTAATATAATTTTGATCTAATGTTATCTTTGATCCCTTTTTAACACATTGAGTGAGTGGTTTTGTGAGACGTGCGAAGTCTGGTATAAATTTTCTATAGTATCCTAGAAGTCTTTACAAATAACATGACCTAGAAACTCGGTTTCCAGCTTCAAAAACTCTGATTTATCCATCTTAATTTTGATTGGAAAGTTGGATTCCCGCAGCCTTTTGAATACTTTTTCCAGATTAGTCATATGTTCTTGTAAGGATGTACTAAAGACGAATGTCATCTAGGTACACTAGACAAATTTCATTTTGTAGGTTCTTTAATACGTTTTCTATCACCCTCTGGAAGGTTGATGGACTATTTTTCAGGCCCATTGGCATCCTGAGAAATTCATAATGCCTATTCTCTACATTAAAAGCAGTTTTGTGAATATCCGCGGAATCCATCTCTACCTGATAAAATCCACTGGCTAAATCGAGCGTGGTAAAATACTGACATTTGCCCAGTTTATCTAGCACATTGGTTATTTTAGGAATGGGATATTTGTCATCGACCGTCTTTTCGTTCACCTTCCTGAAGTCTACAACAAGACGCCATTTTATTTTGCCGGAAGCGTCCGCCTTTTTTGTACAATCCAAATTGGAGAGCTCCAGGCAGAATCAGATGGTCTAATTATATTCTGCTCGAGCATCTTATTGATTTGGTCCCGGACTTCTTGTCGGTGGACATACGGGTATCTGTAACTCTTGGTATGTACGGGAATTTCGTCATGTGTTTTAATCTTATGTTTGATCTTGTTGGTGAATGTTAAGGGTTCACCATCAAGGTAAAACACGTCGGCATATGAGACGCATAGCCGTTGTAGGTTTGCTAGCTCTTCGGGATTAAGATGATCGGTGCGAAGACGGGATAAAACGTTTTTAGCGCGATCCGATTAACGTTTCAGTAAACTGGCACTCGACATTAAATATTTCGGCTTCGATGGGCGGTCCATTGAAAAAATTACATCATTTGAGCTGTTCTAATATTTCACACGGTAAAATATTAGAACCAGGTAATATAAGACAGTAGACACGTTATGCTGACGCGGTGCCTCGTGATTGTCGTAAGCCGATGCAACGCAGCAGATTGCCTAGATTAGGGCTGCGTAACAGACTTTGAAGAATGGTTTTTGTGTTCATTTATTGCCGTTTGGTCCCAATACCTCAATATTTCCCGTGGGTGTCATAAGAGGTAATTATAGGGAAGCAAGAAAAAACCTCATGGCCATAAAATGCGATAGTGGACGGGGCAACCATCGCGTATAACATGCCGAATATAAAATACCCAGACAGGGAGGACATTCAAAGGTGTGAGACAACAAGTGCGGCGACTGCCTGTCTCAGGTAATTGTTGCGATTGAAACAATTTTTTCTTACAATACTTATGTCCAACAGTAGATTGTTATAGGCTGATAAGAAAAGAAGTTTATTTTATAATTGTTTAAAAATTTCTTGTTGTGTTCAAGTTTAAAGTGAATTTAATTAGGATATTGTGCATTTTTGGAAATTCTATTGGAATAAATAAATAAATTAATATTTTATAATAAATGTTTTTTTTGCTGCATTTTTAGTACTTTGTAATTTACTTTTTTAATTGTTGGTATTAAATAATATAGATCATTGTCGTCTTGTCGAAGTTTGTTGCATGCCTCGATACAGTTAATTTTACAACTGCGTTTATAAATAGCGTTAATATGCCTTAAAATGGTGACATTTTCAGTGACACAGAAAGTTAAAAAAAAATCCATAGTATCCAATAGATGTTAGGAGCTAGGATTCTGTTTCTTGGTAATTAATTTTTTTCTTGTTTTTTTTTTTTCATAGGATGTAGTTGTAAATGATTCAGATGACGAGCAAGAAGAGGACGAGGATGTTAAGATAGGAATCGGCGACAAAGATTTGAAGCGTGGTGAATTTGTTACCGTTGCTGATGGTGATGGTCAACAATATGTTGTTCTGGAAGTTATCCAATTGGAAGATGGCACTGAGCAGCAAGTAGCTGTTGTAACACCTAATTATATTAAAGAGCAAGGTGAGGATTTTGTTTTGTTATTGTTATAATGACCTTTTTTAAGAAAAGGATCCCAAGAAAGTAGAATGTTTATTGAAATTAGTATAAAACTAATCATTACATGTTTAGAAAGAATATAGGCTAAAATGTATCTAATATTAAGGTTAAAAATAATAATTTAATAATTTTTTTTACATAAACTGGCCACCTCTTCCAAGATGATAGAATTTGCTTCATAAAAATTCACTGTATGTGATTGTGATGGCTGATTTCAACCACAAATACATCTCATGGGAAATTATCATTGTGGAGGTTATTACGACATAGTGCATAGAAGCTTAAAGCCCCGGCTTCAGAAGCTATTATGTGGAAATTATTTTGTTATTTTTAGTTCTTTCAAGTTGGCCTTTACTTTTTATTCAAAGTCTAATGTCTTGACCCTTTTGAGTGGCCTAAGAATATCACAAGCTGGAATGTCGTTACATAAAAACTAAATCCTCTATTTTTCAAAACTTAGGGTTGTTATTTTTTCTTTTATATGGGACCAACTTTGAAGTATATCCTATTTATTAAAAAAATAATCATTGCAATCGGTTCCCAGTTGAAGCAGATATCGCATGACATACGAGTGCATACATAAAAGAAACTTACAGTCCAATTGAGAGATTTCCTTTAAATTACTTTTTGAAGTCGGCTGAAGATAAAGATAAAGATAACTTATTCTAATCATAATCTATTAAGTGGATTGCATGCTCTTATAAAGAATTTCGTTTCGCCTGTAATTAGAACCACATAAAGATTCATGTAAGGGATTGTTTAGGAAAGTGCATAAGAAGGTACAGAGATATGTAAATTATTTTTTTTTCAAAGTAAGCAAGGAATGAAGATATTTGGATAGCTTTAATATGATCCTAAGAGTTTAAAGTGGTTTATTAAGAGAGAATCCGAGCGCCATTTAGTCTATACAAAGGTATATCTCTATAAAGAAGTAATATCGGTCCAGTTTCGGCGGAGGAAACGCGAGAATAAGAGTGATGATTTCTCAGTTACCTAGGTCGGTCGTTCAGGCACAGAGAGACAATAATAGATAGTTTTAAAGCGATTCTTCAAATTTCATGTAGTCCGGATATCCACTTAAGTGTCAAAGATGTGAGACGTCTGGTACTACGACTTTTCAGACTATAGAGAGAATACTAAAGCATTTTTTTAATTAAAATAGCCCAGTTAAGTTCTTTAATTTTAATAATAATTTTAAACGTGGCAGAGCCACGCTGCAGCTATATTATGGTTGTAGTACGAATGGGTCGGCTCGACCGGAGAAGTACAACGCTCTCACAGAATACCAGCGTAAAATAGCTTAATGCTGCTGTGTTTCGTATGATGAGTGTAAAGAACCGGAGACCCTTTTCACTGGAAACGAAGCATTCCATGTTAGTCCTCAGGGATGACAACGCATCTGCATTTTGATTCTTAATGTGGGTAAATGTAGATGTCTATGGGCCACAGTATCCACTTACCATCAAGAGTACTGTGTGCTCGTTTGTCACCCTTAAATCTATAAAATAAATTGATTCATGGCTTAGCATTAGCTGAGGCTAGTTGAGTAAGCATTTATGCATTAGACTTACTTGAAATTGTTTTGAAACTTTTAGTAGAGGAAGAGGAGGAGGAGGAGGAGGAAGAAGAAGAAGAGGAGGAATCTGTGATTGAAGATAAGAAAGATCAGAGTATTCTAGAGAATGAAGAAAAACAGAAGACACTGCAAAGGACCATTAAATTAGAGAAAGATGTGGACACATGCTTTGGATTTGATGTAAGTCATTGTTTCTTCTTTTTTTTAATTCATGAAATTTTGTAATTTTTGGAAGAAATGATGTATTAGTCTCACTGGAACTATAATTCTTATCAGTTCAGATACTCTTTATAGAAAAATTTTAAGCTTTTTATGTAAAGTTTTTGTAAAGTAGAAATCTTGTTATTATTACCAAATAAATTAATTTGTATGTAATAAAACATTTTTTACGTTTAAAAACTTAAAACAGCAATTTGGTTAAGGTCAGTAAGAGTTAACCTTATACAGGAACAATTTTCTCAATTCATCTTCAGTAAAATTAATGCACAAGGGGTATGTTGTATTATTGCAAATTCTTACAAGTGGGACAAAAATAATAAATCAATAATGACAGTGATCTGAATTCTCTAGTCCTTGTGAAACTATATGGATATTACCGTAGATATAGTATCAAGCCTATGAGCAGATATCAAGTAATTTAGCCTTATGTTAAATGTATGACACACGACACGATATCTTCAAAAAATAATCAACTCTTGCATTTATATAAAGTATAAGAATAAATACCAAAGTTTGTTAGTAATTTGCCAATATACACCAGGCCACTTCATATTCTCTTAAGCAAGCTTATTGAGTGGACTTTAACATAAGCGACTACAAAAATTAGGTTTTCCTTTTGCAAAGCTTAGATGCATCACAATTACATATCGGTATGAGATCAGCACGTCTGTGACCAACAATTTTTAGAATATATCAATTGGTGCCAAAATTATGACGGGTTATTGTGTGGAGGCAGCATGGAGAATTTACATCCTCACCCTCGCCCATTATAGCAATTAAATGTTCTAAATCCTTTCTACAATGGGGCAGGCCAATTTATTTACATGAGTCCAATATTTCATTCTGATAAATAATAATATCCCTCGTTCTTCTTTTCATAATTATGTGCACAATGTATATTAAACAGTCCAATGCTGGATATGCACAAAATCTCCAATCTTAACTTCTTATGGAAAGGCCTACAATAGATCTCTCTTCAGTCTTTTGGATTGGCGTTGCATTGGACTGTAATAGTGGCTAGTCACTCGTTGAGGCTGGTAACGGTAGTCAACGAAATTCCGTCTGCAGGACATTCCTTACTATTACAGTTTTTAATAACATAACATAACCTATTTTGCAGGAAGAAGAGGAGGAAGGAGAAAGTTACAAAGAGAAGTTGATTTTACGTTTAGTGTAAACTTGTCGCAAATACTATTGAAACGAAACAAGTTACACATTGGTCGATTGACTAGATGTTATTCGACTAATTTGAATGGCGTCGCGAAGCATGTAGGTCTCTTACATGTGAAGAAGTATTATGGAGTTATGTTACTCTGAAATGTTTTTCGTGCGCTAGTGTTGGAATTATTTAAATAGTATTTATATTATTATTTACGTAGTATGTACGTACACTATCGCATTCAAGGCGTTGTTTTTCTTTATAAAGCAAGTTATCTATGTCAAGTCGTTAAAATAATTGTGTATATAATATAATACGACTGGAGTTTTATCTAAGCTTTCGGCTTATATCTGTTTATACATATACGAGCTCTTATAGAACATGCCATTTTGAAAATGAACCTTGTGTGAGTAATTTATGTTTATTTTGTAATAAAGATCTCTGTTTATAATTTTAAGTTCTGCTATCAAGAGTATAAATACAAATATGGCTTGTGACTTTCAATTCACAAATTAGCAGCATTTGAAATATTGCATATAAATTGTAGATTTAACAATATTATCTTATCTACCGTATTCATTTTTCCATACAGATGATGCAGATTATTACTCTCCTTATCTTAAGCACATTAAACATAAAAATATTGTAGATGACTAATATATTATGTAGTCTGTATATTTTTGAATTTCTTGTTCCTAGGGTAATATTTAAAAGTTACAAACATACAGCAGTATATACAGTAAAACTCGCTTAAGACGATTTTGAAGTGACCCGGTCAAAATCGCGACTTAACTTTTCACGTACCGCGCTCGCTATAACAAAAATGGCTATGTACCGGGAGCGGGGGGGGGGGGGGCTGACGTAATCTCGGCGCGCGGCTCTTGAGTACCCCTTTTTTGTACCGCTCTTTGTTTCGAAGGGATCTTGAAAAAGTGTATTCACTGCCAATAAATTTGGTTTTATGAATGAAAAAGCGTAAGTTTATATTTTATTTTTATGTCCTCATAATCTGTATAACATGCTCTTCCTAAAATGTTCATTTTAGACAGATTATGTACTTTATGATAATTCGCATCGTGATTACAAAAGCATTAGGACTAAAAACAAAATATATGATAATATTGCTGAAGATAATAAGACTACGTCACGGTTAGCCATGTTGACTGACGTCCAATCGTAGCACAGACACCACAGCGAATGGCGCTTCAGGCCGCCACTGCGAACGCGGTGGTGTGTTGTTGCAGCGGTTGGAGCCGCAGCTCGCGGTTATTCGCCACCGCAAGCCGCTTGTGTGGGAGACGCTTTATACGGAATAGTGAAAATGAAACATCATTTACAAAATTTTGTGTAGGTATTGAATTATAGGTATATTTATAAATTTGTTAAAAAGTATAGTTATAGATTATATGTATTTAAATACGTTACATCATAGTTAATTATTATTTATAATGACATTACTTAAAGAAATCACTTATTTTGGTTTGACAAAGAGATTTTGATGCAATATAACTTAACTTCTGCAGTGCGTCTTTACTTTCCCCGAAAGAAGATACATATAGCGCCTTAAATCGTTTACTGCTGATAATACCTCTGCCTTTAACAAGATCAGAATTGACTCTCCTTCATCTTTATCGTATCACTTAGGGTCTCTTTTTGGGTGTTATTTACATCTTCAATAAGATATGCTTGCCATGTCGCTGCAATCTTTAAGGTGAGCGGGGCAGTTATATGCTACTCGGATCGGCTACTTGCACAGATGGCGTATTAAGCGAGAAATCGTATTAAGCTAGTTTTACTGTATATATATATATATATATATATATATATATATATATATATATATATATATATATATATATATATATAAATAATAAAATGTTGAGATATATAATAAAATCTTGAGTGTAAAATGGTACGAAATCTATTGAAGGGTTTTTTGGTGGTATTATGAATAAAAAAAATGTAAGAGTACTAGCCCGTAAATATTACACATTGATTTTTCGACAAAATTGCATTCATTAGCATTAGTTACACTTACTTTCCCGTATTTTACAAAAATAATTGTAGCTCATTAACTATGCTTAATTTGAATAAAGTTTAAAATAATACAAGGTTACTCAATATCCATTAGGTTCCTCGGGCGCGCAATGTATATCTTACAGTATAGTCTTTCAGTAGTTATCTCATAAATGGGGGATTATACGATTTTTTTCAAGCCGAATCGAGAAACACGATCGAGTCACGATCAAGCATTATTAGTTCCGTTGGGCACATCCAAATATTTTTTTATCCGGAGATCATTTCTAACAAATAAAAAATTCATTTCTTATTTATATTATACAAATATGACCAACTTATCAAGAAGAAGGGCTGAATTCCTCCTACACTGACGTCGGTCGCGCGTACTAATGTTCATTGTGTTCTATATAGCCCCACACTACGACGCTGACGACAGTACCGCGCGCGTCGGTCTCGCTCGTCAGCGTCACGTACGTCGGTCGACTGACGAGCGTGGAATAGTACGAGCGCCCTCACTCTACTACCGACGATCCACGCGTGCACGTACAGTTGCAATGAATATCGAAACAGAACGTTTTATTTATCTAATGATTTGTACAAAGATGCGACAGCAAAATACTGGGTAGAAGTTTTCGAGGCTTTATTTCCGGATTACAATAATGAGGACGATAGTAAAAAAAGGAGATCGGTAAGTAAAAGACAATGTCAATAATCATAATTATTATCCTTTCCGAAATCCACTTAGCAGGCGACTGTACCGTATAGAGCTCGGTGTCGCAGTATGGTATTTTATTTCTCGCTGACGTACGCGACCGACCGTACGCGACCGATGTCAGCGTAGAAGGATTTCCAGCCTAAGCATTCCCGCTACTTCATCTATATTGTGATGTAAGTGCTGTTAGCTTTTTGGCTTTTACAATTTCATCAGATTCGGCTGTAGCTGGAAGATGGTGATATCGATGATGATAATGATGATGATTTGGTGTTTGACCAGTCGTCAATGAGTGGAAAATGAGTGGAACAGGGGGTTCGATAAGTACATTGCGGGGTCAACGAAGACCGGGCGCAATGTTTGTAGTCGAAACATAGTTGGTTGAGTTTGCTACGTAGCGCCGTTACATCTTGAGTATTCGGAGATAGAGTACAAACGCCATCAGATAACTGAAGACTTCTGTTCTGGTAATTTAAACCATTGTTCCAATTTGAATTATATCTTTATGGAAATATTGACGTCACAGTCAGATTTAATGGAAATATTAAATACAAGATATTTATTTGGATGCAGTCACTTAAAGGATACGAGTATTTAATTTACATACATCATTTACTTATATTTGTTTCTATTTGCTAGGGCTTGTGAATGTTAAAGAAGTAAATAATTTAGATCTTGGGGTTTAGTATTGTACTTATTTCAAAAAAAGGATATATAAAGTTAAAATTAATAATTTGGACATAAGAGAAGAGGGAAACCTAGGAATATATATAGATCGACTGTTAGGGATGATATGCGTAAGAAAGGAGTGAGTGAAGAGATGATGGGTAATAGAGGAGAATAGAAGAGGAAGTAATGCTATGCCGCCCTAAATAACTTGGGATAGGGGCAGGAAGAAAAAGTTTACAGTTTTATTCCGAAGAGTTTAAAGCGGTTTATTAAGAGAGAATCCAAGCGCCATTTAGTCTATACAAAGGTATATCTCTATAAAGAAGTAATGTCCAGATTCGGCGGAGGAAACGCGAGAATACGAGTGATTTCTCAGTTGTCTAGTTAAGTTGTTCAGGCACAGGGAGACAACAATAGATCGTTTTAAACCTATTCTTCAAATTTCTTGTAGCTCGGATATCCTCTTAAGTGTCTAATTGTATTATATATATATATATATATATATATATATATATATATATATATATATATATATATGTTGCAATACCGAAATATAATATAATGTTATTGGTATATAATTTATATGAAAATCATCAATATTTTAGGGATATAGTATACATAGTAAATTGTTACCTTACAGTTAAGATAATATGTGAAATCTTAATTTAATAATTACCTAGTAAGGTACCGCTTATATAAATATGCGACGATCTTGCAATTGTTGTACATTTTAAAGAGACCACTACACTAGGTCTTTTTTGTCTTTACCACAGCCTTGTGGTACATCAGTACTTACGTTGCCGTGTTAAAAGCTATCGCATTACAATAAATGTACAATTCTGAGCCACAGCTTTATATTTGAGCAGTTACAGTTTTGATATGCTAAAAAACTTTATATAATATGTTGAATAGAAATATCTTAGCTCTATCATGATGATCTATCATGATGATGTCACATTCTAAAACCGGTGATATCTCATAAAAGCAGAGGTCTGTAAGTCTTTAGAGGTTTAGAGGTTAGTCGTTAGTTTTTACATGCTGAATGGCAGGGATTGAACATCGTTTCCAATTTTGTTACGGTCCTTCTTTCAGGTTTTAAGGTACTGGTTCCATAACTAAAGTTTAACAAGCTCCTCTGAGAAAAAAAGAAGAAAGCTTCTCTCAACCACGTTGAGGGAGGAAGCCTTCGGGATGTTTAAGTTTAGATTTATTTCTTATCCATCAGGTGAAAACTGTATATCCATAGTCAATCCTCCTAAGTCAAGGCCTAGATCCCTGAAGCAGACAGGTTCTCTCACCGGTTCTGGCAGTTTGTCCTAAACTTAAAATTGTACAAAGCTTATGTATAGTGTTCAACTGGATATTATTACTTGTTTGTAAAAAAGATGTGAATATAATATCATGAGTAACCAAATCATGTTATTAATAAAAGGACATTAATAGATTATTACGTTCTTATTCAAAAGAGTCATGTACAGGGTGTCCGGTGGCAGAATTAGGATTTCAAAATTAAATAATAAAAAACTGCAAAATATTTTTTTATTTCAATGACTATAACAAAGAAGGATGCAGGTTTTATTTCTTAAAATTATTTCGTCTAAATGTTGACCATCACGTCGGACACACTCTTGGAATCTGGCTTCAGTATTGCGCACTCGCTGGAGAAGGGACGTCGGGATGCCATTAACCTCGCGAACGATATTTTCTTTTAATGCTGAGATGGTCGGTGGGGCGGTTTCATAAACTTTACTTTTGAGGTACCCCACAGAAAAAGTCCATGGGGTAGATCCGGCGACCTGGGTGGCCAGGGATGTCAGCAAAACGGCTTATCAATTTGTTAGGAACAAATCACGAAGAAGCGCCATGGTCTCTAGCAGTGTGAGGCGTGGCGCCATCTTGCTGAAACCATGTCTGTGAACTGTAGGCAGGATGTTCTCTTAATATTGGCAGGAAAAATCGTTAAGCATTCGCCGATAAGAAACGCCGGTTACAGTAATGGCTTGTCCTTGACGATTTTCAAAAAAATAGGGTCCGATTATTCCTCTGCTTGACAATGCACACCAAACCGTCACTTTGGGACTGTGAAGTGGCTGTTGATGTTTCAATCGCGGGTTCTGTCCTTTAGGTGACCAATAACGGCAGTTCTGTTTATTTACACTTCCATTTAAATGAAAATGGGCTTCATCGCTCCAAAAGATTGTGTTCACTGTACGAAATCGCTGCAACATTGTTTCGCAGAAACTTTTGCGCCAATTGTAATCATTAGGCTTAAGCGCTTGCACAATTTGAATTTTAAAGGGGTGAAGTTTAAGGTCCTTTTTCAATATTTCGTGCACAATCGTTTTTGGGAGCCCTAGAGCAGCCGCTCTCTTACGCACGGACTGTCGCGGGTTATCGCGTAAACTGTTTGCGACAAGTTCGATGTTGTCATCAGTCCTCGACGTTCTGCTGGATCCCGCCGCGGATTATTTGCTGCTGAACTTGTTTTCTGAACCTCCACCCACAATCGAATCAAATTCGCTTGGCGCATCACGTAACCGTCGGATATTGTACCGCGAACAAAATCTTCGACGAGCAATAGCACAGGAATCGTTTGCTTTAAAATAAGCTTCGATTGCGAACGCACGTTGTTCACCCGTCCACTGCGACATCGTGACTAAGGAACCGCACGAATGACGAATCGAACGTGACCCCCGCCCGCCCTCCGCTAACGGTTCGAAAACAGTTCGAAATTTAAATCCTAATTCTGCCACCGGACACCCGGTATATTGTGTATGTTTAATGTGTCCTATTTCTAACTATATAATGTTAAAATATTACACCTTTTTAAATCTAAATATATTATTTAAACATTCAGGTTTCTCCGTACCCTTGCAAATTATATTAATTGCTATATAATTTGCAAGATTCATTTTTCAATAAATATTTGTGATTTTGCAGTAGTACTTGTCAAATATAGACAACGTACGATTTTAGTATACACGGCATCATTATGAAAATATTTTGTTACTTCTTTTGTATCAAAATTGATTATTTTTTAGGCCAAAATCAGTTATTTGAATGTTATTGCAATCATGTGCAACTAAGTAATAATCCCGATAAATATGGTAACTAAAAAACTTGTCACTTCGTTGTTATGGGTATGTATTATTGGGCTAAACTCTGCAAGCAAATAGCTTTAGTTTCAATTTGAATCTTAACACCAATGACAGGTTTTCCAATAAGGTAATATTTATAGTAGATTATTAGAGCTCACTGCAATATGAATAATATTTTAATAATGCCTGTTTACGTAGTGTTTGATGGGTGATGTAGAAAAAATACTTACAAAAATTCAACCAAATTCATAAAGTAGAATCCACTTACTTATTACTAGTTTCCTTTATGTTTTTTAGTTTATTTTAAAATTGACAAAAAATAAACATGTAAAAATGTTTAAATCTTATATTTTATGTAGTAAAGGGAATACATAAATTGATAACTTAATTTATGATCGAGTTAAAGTTTGAATTATAAATTGCATAATTCAAATTGCAATCCTATTTTAATTTTTTAACTGTTCTACTCATCGATATATATGTACTACGCACTAGATTTAGCATTCCGAACATCCACTATGTTCAAATGAACTGTACTGCAATCCGTACACCTTTAGTGTCATTTAGTGTGGCTTCAATATTCATAGAGTGTGGAGCTGCGCTAATAATACGAGATTTCAAATTAAAGTTTAAACCTGAACGTAAATAATAGTTCAGTAGTCAAATAAGTAAAATTATTTGTTGGTCAAGTGAATAAATAGGTAATAATATTACAATAGAAAAAATAAATTTCTTCATTTATATGCCACGCTATCTACAATCATAGACTAAAACATGCAGATGTTCCATTACAAAACCGAATGTAGGTAAAATATGTATATGTATATTATGTGTATGTACTTGTATACAATACCATTTTATTTTATTTGTTGAGCTGGAATAAACGCATAACAATTCATTTTCTTTTAGTATCCTACAATGTTTCCTTGTAATTCATAAGGTACAACACCCGCCTCGACTATGAACGACGAACGAAACCTTATAATTATGTCACAATTACATTTTAATAATATTTTTTTGAATATTTTAAAAGACAACTATGTAAAATATAAAAACATACATTTCTTATGAAAGATAATTATTATTACATTTTATTTATAAATATGTTTGTTTGTTTAAATTAAAATAAGCGTATTTTATATTAAATTAGCACATATGCAAAATAAATGACAAATAAAAAAATTGAACTCGATATAATTAGCCATACAATTATTGTAAACGATTATTATATACTTACTGATCATTCTACCTACGTATACCTAATCTATGATGACAAAAACTGACCGCGCAGGCGCAACGCGCTTATATCAACTGCGCATGCGCGATTCTACTATCTACCGCGCATGCGCGAAAACAGAGTAGTGCAAATTTTTTGTTTGGAATAGCTTCTCTAGTACGTAGTTCATATAACTCAATGGTTCTACTTAGGGCTGATTTTTCAATCATCGACTAAGTTATTCGAATTAAAATGAACAAATTCAAAATTACGCTTTAAGAATAAAATAGTTCAATTGTTCCACTTTCACATTCGGACAGGTTATAATTTATTCGATAACTACTTTTATTGGATCATTGAAAAATCAGCTCTTATTTAACTTAATTTAAATAATAAATAATAATGTAATAGTAAAAATGGTCATGTTGTGTTTTATTATTGTATAGTTGCTTAGTTTAATTGTATAGAAGCGATAATAGTCGTTATAGTAGATCTGTTGTTTGTTGTTAACATACCCAATGTTAAGACACCAATGGAACCATTATATTATCTTAATCATTAAATAAATGGATGTAGTAAACATTTTAGTTTTTTATTTTAAATAGTCTTATCAATTCTATAATTTTGTATCATCATCATCATTAGGTTGCTTCATATGGCAACCGCATATTTTTATTATAAAAATTAAATAATGTTCAAAAATGTCCATCTACTGTTGCTGTTTGTTGTTTGTGGCTTCTTACACCAGTGGACTACATGGCAAAGAATTTTGTATAAACAATGGTAATCAGGGCGAGCGAAGCGAGCCCTACACTATCCCATAATCGATGCATTTTTGTCTAGCACACTTTCAGGTTTCGGCTTTGACATAGTATTTTCGATTCATTTCTAGATGAATTGATAAAATAATGAGTCAAAAAATAATATTTTATGATTGATTCTAGATCAATCATAAAATATTATTTTATCCACATTATAACAATTTTCATTAATTACATTTTTATTGTATTATTAACGCCATCTGTAAGAAAAATAATTTTTTATAGTAGTACCACGATAGATACGTTAGATGGCGCTGATTATGAATGAAGCATAACTTGATGAAAAATGTAGGAAATTTTAATTATATCAATGTTATTGTTATATTAAAATGCTGTAAAGAACGTGAACTAAATCGTTCTTTGATGAATGAAGTAAGACAACGTCAGAACAGAGTTCGACGCAGAATTAAATTTTTATCGTGAAAATTCTCGCTTTTTAGAGTATGCCGTTAATTTCGAAACTGAAAACAGAAAAATTTGGAACGAAAACTTCGCGAGCCCTCCCAAAGCACCGCTTTTTGCTAGTAATACTAAGTGGCGCAAAAGTTCTGGCTTTAAATTGCCAATAGCCTCTATTAGGTAAATTATAATCTATGTATTTTTATGTGTTATTTATGTACATAAGTAATATGCATAAGTAATTGTCTATAATCATTACCGCACCGTGCCTATAATCTCTCGGTAGAGAGCGTAGTGTTCTGTGCCTATAAATTTATACGTACAATTTGTTTACATTCATTGTTATGTAGATGACAGCATTGGCGATGCCTATACACCGGCGCGCTAATGTTTCTCGGGAACACGTAGATTGCCGGAACCAACTTGTGTCTGGTGTCGAGTCTGGGATCGACTAAGTCTACTCCAGTTTAACCCCCAAAAGATGCAAACCTGTGTCGCTTTTAACGTCTGCAGCTAAAAATTATGCCTTTGTCGCATCTCAATTTCAGGGTACTCCTCTTGTTGCCTCAGCAAGCATCGAAATCCTTGGTGTCGACATTTCGAGAGACGTACAGTTCCGCAGTCACTTGGAATGCTAGACTGGAATCTAAAAAGCTTGGTGTGCTCAGTAGATCGAGACGGTATTTTATGCCGGCACAACGCTTGCAGATTTACAAAGCACAGGTTCGGTCTCATATGGAATACCGTTCTCATCTCTGGGGCGGGGCATACCGTATCAACCCCTTCCACTTGACCGCATTGAACAGAGAGCGGCCCGATTCATCGACGACCAAATTGATCCACCGGCCTTGCGATGAAACCAGGCCAGAGATGGAACGTCTGTGCATCTTCTATCGCATATATCTCGGGGACTGCTTAGGGGAATTATTCGGATTAATTCTATCTGCTGAATTTCACCATCGTACACTGCGTCAGAACACCTAATTTCATCCTCATCTCGATGGTTGTCGGTCCAGTACCGTATGATTTACGTTAAACTTCTGCCACACACGACAACTGGAACTTAACAGCAGCTGCAGGCGTGTTTTTCGGAACGATACGACTTAGGGGCTTTCAAGAAAAGAGCCCATTTCTTTGGAAAAGATGGGCAACTTACCTACAATTCGCCTGGTGTTGCGGATGTTCTTGGGTGACGGTGATCACTTACGATCAGGTGAGCCGTATGCTCGTTTGCCTCCTGGTCCATAAAAAAGAAACAATTTTCGGAGTCACCTTTAATTTTTATACTCCACAAGAACGTGGAATAATTAATCTAAAGATTTGCACAACTCGAAACTTTGCCACGTCTCAAAGAAACTGGATCAATACGAAATAGAAGATGGACTGGCAGACCAAAAACAGCGTTCAGTCAATTCGAAAATTGTATGACTGCGTATGGGTTGACGCGGCTCTGAGAAATTGGTTCTGTAGTTTTTAAATAGAGCGTTGTCACCTTTTTTGAACAACTATTTCGGTGGAGTACTGCCAAGTACGAAATTAAAAAGCTTCTGAAGAGCTTCAATTACCGTTTTTTATCCGTTTGAGAAGTTACGTTCAGTTGCATGCAATTCAATCTTCACCAGGCGCTATGAATATTTAAGATGATGGAGATCGATTCCAACGTCTTGGATATCAACGGAATACAGTCGGATGATATGAGTTTTACGGAAGTGTAATATAAAATACGTTTGTCTGGTTATGGGCCTTTCCGGTTGTAGAGAGTATTTGTCTTAATGGTCACGCACGGCCGGTGGATCGATCACAGTACCAAACGTTACGTACTTTTGACGCTGGTTTCCGACGACGCTCTGGGTAGAAATATTAAAATAATAATATATAAAAAAATTAATGCTGCAACTACAAAAACAAAATTTCTTTATATGCAAAATTAATGCAATGAAACAACATATTTTACATTTTCAGCTGTTTACTTTCAAATGGTCATTTACAAATCACTTGATGTTTATGTAAAGACTAACAACAGTGTAAACAGATTTCTTCATAATATTTCTTTTGATATACTTCGTAGACATAAAATTCGTTAGGTGTGTAAATTCCATCATTGTTTTATTTACATTATTTATTTTTCGTTTCATTTGTCATAAGATGTGATTAAATTTTCTTATTAACTGAAAAGGGTTGTTCCGTTTATCCAAAACGAAACGCGTGTTCATCTATCCACCCCGGACGGGGTGGATAATCGGAATTAGCTTTTATTAGTTCTTTCGACTTTTTATCCCAAGTACAGTTCAACACATAAAGTTTAATTATTAATTAATTTTTAATAAACACAAACTTAATCAAAAATTATTACGTAGTGCCGATACCGTTACAGTTTATTACATAATTTATACATTCTGCAATATGTCCAGGCAATTATCAACACTAATTTAATTATTGAGTAGACGTAATTTGATATCCTATATATATATAGCGATCACCGAATGGTTAGAGGCACACTGAACCTAAACGTTAAGTTGGAGAGGTGTCGTCTAATGAAGTCAACGCTCCGCCCCTTCGTGCTCTAATCCAAAGTCCCGAAACCTTTCAGCTCGAGTTACAAAACCGTTTTCAGTGCCTAGAAGATTGCAATGCAGTGGACAATATGAATGACAAGCTCGTGGACTGTCCATGCGGTCGGAGCTAAGTTTTTCAAGACCCGCCGCAGAAGAACACAAAAATTCTCCGATCACACTCTTAATCTCATGGCTGTTAGACGGGAAATGAAGATGCAGTCTTCAGTTGATTTGACAGCATACAGGCAACTGAACAGACAGATCTCCAAATGCATGCGGCGGGACTTACGCAACTTTAATACTGCTCGTATTGAAGAAGCGATCAAGCGGAACCAGGGCTCCAAAGTCTTTGCCAGAGATCTGTCTGCCAGAACTGCCAACTGTCAAACCTGAAGACCGAGTGGCAGCATCGTTTCCGGGACACCTGAGATTTTGAGTGAGATTGAGAGGTTCTATGGGCAGCTATACACGTTATCGTTGGAGCCACACGCAAGTGTGAGTAATGATCCAAGAACAAGTCTTATCCGACACTATTCCGATGATATACCGGATGTCAGTCTAAGCGAGATTAGAATGACTCCCCAGCACTTGTGGTCTTGTTCTTCAAGAAAGGCAACAATGCTCTCTTGAAGAACTACAGACCTTCTGAGCCGCGTCTACGTGCTGTTTTCGAGAGTCATTACGAATCGTCTCGCACGCAGACTCGACTACTTCCAGCCTCCCGAACAAGCCAGTTTCCGAAAAGGCTTTAGTACCATAGACCACATACATACCTTCGGCAAATTGTACAGAAAACCGAGGATTGCAATTTGCCACTGTCTTGCGTATGTGGATTATGAGAAATTTTTCCGACGAAATTTGGGCGGTGCTGCAGTCCCTTCAGCGGTGCCGAGTTGACTGCCGGTAGATCGAAGTGCTGAAGTGTTTGTACAGTAGGGCTACGATGGCTATCCGAGTACAGAACCAGAGTAAGAAACCTATCCAACTGTACAGAGGTGTAAGACAGGGTGACGTTATATGCATTGGAAGACGTTTTCAAGCTACTGGACTGGAAAGGATACGGTATTAACATCAATGGCGAGTACATCACTCACCTACGGTTTGCCGACGATATAGTCCTTATGGCAGAATCGCTGGAGGACCTAAGACCTCAATAGTGCCTCCCAACGGATAGGTCTTAAGATGAACATGGACAAAACAAAGATCATGTATAACTTCCATGTCACACCTATGCCAGTAGTTGTTGGGAGCACTAAGCTCGAAGTTCTTGAGGAGTGTGTGCATTTCTTGGGGGAGGCCTATGTTCAGCAGTGGACTTGTGAAGGGCTGTAATGATGATGATGATGAATTTGATATCCTAGATAAATTCGTCACTTAATGTACATTTGCAATCTTTTTTTTAAATTTCTTTGCTACAACAGATGTGTTAGCGAAGAACTGGGCGTTTTTTGCAAGCATTCCTAAAACGTTACTATTGGATGTTTCTTTAACTTCATTTTAAAATATTTTATGCCAAGATTCCAATGAATCTGTAATCCTGTGAGGTACTCATTTTATTACAGGGTTGACCTTTCAAACAAGAAGTATGTATACATTTTTACAGGTAATGTGTACTAAGTATCTTGAGCCAGTATTTATCATGTTTCTATAAATGACTGTACACAGCCGAGGGAGAAAATCGGAAGAAAAATAATATATACGAAATCCGATTTTCCACCACGTCTGGGGTGGATAGATGAACACGCTTTTCCGAGTATCCACCCTAGGTGGATTTTTTAGTGTGGATAAACGGAATAACCCACTGAAAAGAATTAATGTTTTGTTTAAAATACAAGGAGTGCGAGCAGGTGATAACAAATATAGCTTTGTAAAATAGGTACGTAATATTAAAAATAACTTCTATTGCAAATAACAATTCATCTTATTCTATAAATACAATTCTAAAGCAACGGTTGCTACACTTACTTATCTTAATTTTATAAAAAATTTAAAATGTTGTAAATTGTAAACATTATTTTTATATTTTCATAATTAAAGCATAACAATAAAGTTAAGAATTATCATAATTATGTGTGTAAGTAATAGATATAGAAAAAGACACATCGTAATGTAAAAATCGTCACGAAAATAGTTTGTAACTAAATATTCACAAGCCTAAAGATACCTAAGCTTAGCTTTACAAATTATGCAGATATTTTATTATTCAACGGTCCCCTTTTTGATATTGAATAACTTGAAATATAAATATTTCACTCTTAAAACATAATGTTAAATCGAGTAAGGCAGTTCAATAAATATTAGCCAAAATTATGTATGGCGCAGTCTGGGCTTTCACGCTATTAAGGACGTATTCAAGTTCCAAGCGCTGATTACCTCAAAACAGTACTTTTCAAACCTGTTAATATCCATCAACCGCTTATCTTACACAAATGTTAATTACTCATAACTTTAGGAAATTTTATGGTCTAAATAGTTATAAGAGATTTTATTTGTATTAATACAGCGTTTGTGGATGCTACCAAGAAATTTAAAGAGAGGTTTTCTTAATTTCCATTTTAGCGTCAATTTCAAAGCTTAAAATATCTGAAATGGCTAACAATTTTACGAAACTAAAAAATACAATCAATTTGAAACTCCAAGGAAAATAGTTACTATAAAAGATATTTTGATATTAGGTTATATACATAAGAAATTAAAAATTCAAACCAAGTGAAATTTTTATGTAAATGCTGTGGATAAAACGATTATTTTCACCAATTTAAGTTATTTAATTTAATAAAATAATAGTTTAATATGTTAGAAGAACATCGTTTTTAACCCTTACCCTTTAAAATTAAAAATAAAATAGCTTTATTATTTTTCTTCTTTTAATAAAACCACAATAAAACTCCGCGTTTGGATTAATTCAAATTAATTAATTCGCATAGCCACCGGAGCTCGGTGGTACCAGCGAAACTCCGACTTACACAGAGACTGTCAACTTCCGACGATCTCTGAGTATTTCAAGGAAATGTCTCGGCGCTATTTCGAGACGGCCGAGACACATCCAACCCCGCTAGTGGTAAACGCAGCCACCTACGCTCCAACTCCGAATGTTACGGAAAGCCTCCGCAGGCCCCGTAAGTTCTAATCGAACCCCCCCGTCCCGCTAGATGCCAATGAGCGAAATGTCGCCGGCCATTCACACATAAACACTACACACTCACCTAGTGCCACAAACACTGTTAGGACAACAACGGATGGGATGCAGCGAGTCCGCAGACCGCCTACTCACCGTACACCCGCGGTTCTCACCGCCCAGAACATCGAACGATACGAGTTAGCCGTCAGAGCCGGGGTCCGCTATCCTCTGTTTTGACGGCCGTTGGATAACTCATCCACGTGTACTGTAAACTGTCCTAGGAGTCATCGTTATGCAAGTAACAATGCAGTGTAATAAAAATTCACCCCTTTTTTAGACTTAGGCCTAGGTTTCCCAGAGAGAGGTCACGTCGCTCGGCGCTCTGCCTGACGTTTGCCGTGCATACGCGGATAGTGCACTGTTATAGTGTTATCGACAAGTCTTAGTCCTTTATAAAGTAAAATATTTTATTATAATTTTTGATGGCCGACAATATTTATTTTAGAGTGACAACAAATTATGATTCAGACGTAATGGGAAATATAAGTTATTTTTAACAAATAAAAGAAAACGAAAAAATTTAGTTACAGGATTGGTAAATTAATCTTATACAAGCTAGGTAGTTACGCATGATTATACATAAATAACAAGGTTTGTGTGCTACTAGTTTATGCTTTAACTTCAGGCAAAGTAGTAAAGTCCCAAGTGCTGATGAGATAAGAACGGAAAAAGTTAAAAGTAATGAGATTTTGTTTATTTTGTATCTGAGAATGATTGAAATTTCTTGAGCAGCAGTATTAATAAATAAAAGACCTGGCCTTCATCAAAATGATAAACTTCATTGCAAAACGTGTTTTGAAAATTTAAAGCTCGAATAAGTGCTTTAAAGCGATAATAAAATACAGGAAAAAGGCACAAATCAGGAAGTTATAGCAGGAATTATATCTACTGGTGCTGGATATATCCAGCTTCATATTGTTCTTGCCTATAGAGACATCGGTTGTATGAAGCAACGCGTAATTAAGTTTACAGAGGTGGGAACAAACGGTGGAGCAGTATTGGCTAGGAAAGAAGAGGTAGAGCATGTAAAACTTATCGGAAATATGTCATCTCAAGGAATAGCAATTAATGAAAGCCGTAATTGCAGACGCATGTTGAGTAAACTCCATACGGCACAAGCTACGATGCCTCCTCTAACGCTGCGACAATTGGTAACCAGCACAGTAAAGAAGTCCTGTACTGTGGGGTGAAAAATTAATTAAAAAATAAAAACAAATATTCGGTCACATGTTTCCGATTAGAAAACAAAGGAATTGAGCCACCAGATCATATGAATTCAAGAAATTTTGTGGGTTCAACAGGTAAAAGGTCTTTGTCAGACTACGGAACTATGCTTATAAATACTTGACCTTATATTACAGTTGGTGAAGTCCCCAGAACAGAAAAACTATACTGAAAGGAGCACTGTTTTACAAAGTGCAAACTCGCTCTTGAAAACTAGAACAAAAGTTGACAGCTTCATGGTTTGCCAGAGTTTGCAAGCGGCTTGAAAATACCAAGTGTGCTCTCCTTGTTAAGCAATTACTGAGTGGCTACGATTTAAGCAATGTGCCATATACAAAAAATAGCAAAGAGCATAGAGCATAAAGCCCGAGAATTAGAAAGGGCTTTAAATGTTAACATACAGACTGTAGTTTACATATATACCACAAATTTTCATTTGTGGGTGCTAGTTCAGACGGCAAATATGAACCTGGTTCTTTAGAAGTGAAATGTTCATGATCCGATTATAATATGGATCCCGAAGAAGCGATCAACAAAATAAAATTGACTATTGGCTGTATAAATCTGACGTTTTCACAGTCAACACAAAAAGCAAATGGTACTACCAAGTTCAGGGCTAATTACTAACTGGTCAAATATGTGTATATTTGCCTGTGGATAGGATAAAATTAAATTTGAATTCATAAAAAGAGACGATCAGTTCTGGAAGGAAAACGTGGAGGGACTTTTAGTAAAATTTTTCAATAACTGCTTATCTCCAGAGCTAGTCGAGTTGATACGCGAGATATATGAATCTAAGATATCAAAGCTCACATACGAATAAAAACATAAAAAAATGTAAAAGCAAACATTGACATGTTTAATTTTTGCGTTTTTTAAATATAGTTTCCTCGCTCACACATTCACATACAATCGGTACATGTACGGTAAAACAGCCGCAAGCCCACTCGTGCTCGTGGCGTCCTATAACTTTTATAATTTACTTAATACTTGTAAAATTAATAATACTTCAAGTATCCTTATACCAAGAAAGAAAGAAAATCAAAACCATCAAGCCAAAACCATGCTTACTTAATTGCAAGAACACGCACTCACGTACATGTATGTATCTAAAATCATTTGCAACCATTAACATAGTTTTATGTGCATCCACGTGTGCATCCATCAGTAAACTTTTACGGGATGATAAATAAAAAAAGAAAAAAGATGTATATGAGAGTGCGTATCAAGAAGTTGAGCATGGTTTCAGTTACACTTAAAATGTACGCAGCGCTCCGTCTTTCTTCCCTTGTTGGTCTGAGCAAGTATCAAGTTTAGTTAGGTATAATATATAAAATATAGCGGGAAAACTGTTTCAATGTGTGCATGCGTAAGTCAGCTTGCAATTCGAATATCTAAATTCGAACACGTCAAAACGTAACTACGTCGTTAAATGTTCCGAATTTTTTGACAGATCAGCATAATCAGCAATATTGCGTATAATACGCATTGCATGAGTAATACTAGACCCACTGTACGATTATGATTAATACTAGTTCAAATTTTAAGGTTATAATGTAAGTTATGGTGAACACAGTCAGCTGTATCTGGTGTTCGGCTTTCGGCCAATAGGGAGGCGACAAAGTTTTCTTGTTCCTTTAGTCTTTTGACGAGAACTTCCCATGAGCCGTAATTGAGATCCATTAACTGTACTGCTTTCTTGATTATCTTGTGTGCTTCTAGACACCAATCCCTGTTTATACACATTAAATGAAAGTTAAGCACTTAACTCAGATGATCACTTTATAAATAATTATATAAGAATTTAAAAAAGAAACTTAAACAACACATTTTGCCCGACTGCTGTGATACTCCTAGTGAGAATAATAGATCATATTAATAATGAATTTAATGTCATGTCATTGGTTCTTAATACATCTGCAATATTTCATATTATTCAGACATTTGGAAGCGGGTGAAAAGTGAAATATAAAATTTCATTACATTCATACATACAGAGATACATACAGGTCAAGCTAATAAAATTTGCAAATTAAAGCACCTCTTATTTAAAATAATTTTAAGGTATTTATTTAAAAAAATTAAACGTAATAAGTGAAATATCATCTTAGGAGCAGCATCTTTCTGATAACAACTCGAAATCATAAAAAGGCTCTAATGCTCTTCTAAAATATAATGTATTTGAAAATTTTATTATTTTAAGAAATTGTATCTGTTACAGTTTGTATCTTGGGTCGGCATCACCCTTGTACTAATTTCTGCTGCCAACTGACAGTGCATCCACTAGTATGTTCTAGTTTGAAGGGTAAAAGGACAAGTGTAACTACGGGTTGTGTGCAGCCACATACCAGCAGGTGAACACCTACTGTTGACACCCTAATATTATATTATATTCTATATCAAATATTTAAAAAAAAAACTAATGGCAATGCTAATCTGTCCGTTTTGTAATAGAATGAATTGGCTAAAGAAGTATAAAATAAAATATTTATAGATAAGAGTAAAGTAAAAAAGTAAAGTTACGGTCTATATACGTCCCACGGCTGGGCACAGGCCTCCTCTCATTTCTGAGAGGGTTTTAGGGCAAGGAAATGTCCGCCGCGCTGCCCCAATGCGTGTTGGCGAACTTCACATGTCTTCGAAATATTTTTTTTGATTTCTCAGACATGCAGGTTTCCTCACGATGTTTTCCTTCCTTCACCGCCGAGTATGTGGTAAATCAGCACTTATAATTGCAATTAACAATTTCATTGGTGCCGGCGGTTTCAAATTAATAGATAAGAGTACGAGTAGCTAAATACGAGGGCGACACTGAAAGTTTTTAGAACTGGCCACTTGTAAACGATATAATAAAAAAATAAGTTCAAATTTTGAAAATGGAACTCTGCCAATATTATTGTGTATGTATTATATTAATTTGTCATTTGTTTACGATTTGGCGGCAAATTGAAAATTGTCTGTGTCACGTCAGCATTAATTTAACGCGAGAAAATTTTCGTACAATGATTTTTTATGACTTTCGATGTCATCTAAGTCTACAAGAAAGTTATGATAGACTTCGATTGGCCTTTCACGATGAAGCCCCATCTCGAGCCACTGTTTACAACTGGTTTAATGAGTTTAAACGTGGTCGCACTAATCTCACCGATGATATGCGTGAGGGACGGCTTTCTACGGCGACGACTGAAGATAACATTAGTGTTGCGCGGCGTATGATAGAGACTGACAAAAGAGTGACTTATCAGTAGATTCGGACAAGCTTAGGCATCGGTATGAGTCAAATGCACAAAATCCTCCATGAACATTTCGCGGTCAGGAAGCTTTGTGCCCGGTGGATACCTCATAATTTGACAGAGGCTCAAAAACTCCGTCGTGTTGATTGGTGTCGTGAAATGTTTCAAAGATTTAACGGAGGTGACTAAATGCAGTGTTCGACACAATTACTTACGGGTGATTTCGTCGCTGGATTTATTGTTATGATCCTGAAACTAGGAGACAGTCAGCTGTCTGGGTGTTTCCTTCCGAGGAGTTGCCAACTAAAGTGAAGAGAGGTCGTAGCGTGGGAAAAAAGATGGTGGCCTCGTTCTTCGGAAGGACAGGTCATTACGCAACAATTGTTTTAGAGAATCGAAAAACAGCTACTGCAGAGTGGTACACTAACAATTGTTTGCCACTTGTCTTGGAAAAAGTTCGGGAGAAACGACCTCGCAGTAGGATCCTCCTTCACCACGACAACGCCTCGTCGCACACCGCAATCGACTACTTGGCGACGTCAGACGTGGAATTACTGGGTCACCCGCCCTATAGCCCCAACCTCGCACCTTGCGATTTTTATTTATTTCCGAAAATAAAAGAAAAACTTTGAGGAAAACGTTTTATGGACGCCGAGGAAGCGGTGGCTGCGTTTCAAAATGCCGTCGAAGAGACCCCTAAGGACGAGTGGGCAAAGTGCTTTTTTCAGTGCTTCCATCGGATGCAGCGATGTATTGATGTAAATGGACACTATTTTGAAAAGATATAATAAAACTAATAACTTGCTAGTTTCTTCAGTTTTTGATTTTCTATGAACTTTCAGTGTCACCCTCTTTTGTTCAAATTAATAGAAATTTTAATTGTATCACACTGTCAAGAATTTGTAAGACGATCTTTAAGTATAGTATTTACATTATGACTTATTTTACTTTGATACAAAAATATTATGTTCATTAGACAAACCTATAGTCGGGGTGTCCCGGCAGCTTGAGTATCCTCTCCAACATAACATCGGACAGTTTCCGCATTTCATGCGCCACCTGTGATAATTAATACATAAGTAGTTTTTTATACCTACATATAGTAAAAAAATATTAGCCAGCATCCTTGATCGCAAAGCCCCACTCTCTCTCTCTTCTTTAATTTGATTATATCTTTTAATATTTTTTTGGTAAAAGTTACAGCCTATATACGTCCCACAATTGGGCACAGGCCTCTTATCATTTCTTACAGGGTTTTAGGGCAAGTAAGCGTTAGCGGAGTTGACATTTCTTAGATTTATTTTAATTTCGCAGACATGCAGGTTTCTTCAAGATGGTTTCCTTCGCCGCTGGGCACGTGGTAAATTAGCACTTAAAACTGTTATTACAATACAATTGACAATTTTATTGGCGCCGGTGGGCGGGCATCGACTAAAATTGTATGAAAATATGAACAGCGCCGCAGGCAGACGTAAATGGAATTATGTTTAAATACAGCGTCCCTCGATTGCGATAAGAATTCGTTATGATAGAAAATTCATGCTCAGTGGCCTGAACTTCGTCTGGCAATCAGCCTACAAAATAATTAAAATAAAACTAAGAAAAAGTTTGCGTATTGCCACATCACTGAGTTTAAAAAAAATCCGTCTTATAAGATGGTTCGCGTATTGCCACATCACTGAGTATAAAAAAATTATTTCCGTCTTATAAGGTGTATTATTTTATTTGCGGCTCGCCAGTGCTGACCGTATCTGGCCGCGGTGTGGAAACTAACACTTACTTTAACACAATATGAGTATTAGTATTAATTACAAATAATAATCGTTCTTAGTATGGATTTACAATTTATTTACCATGTGCAATTTCTGTTTTATGCATGTAAACGTCTCTAAGATATAGGAGAAATTCCTAAAATCTCATACTCCATACTCATCATTGATGGCTATTTTATTTCTACTTTTACCGTTTATGCATGAATAGTATAACCCATACTTCCATCATTCTCTTATGGCCCATGGTTGGGCATGAAACTTTCCCGCTGTAAGGAGGATTTTCCTAAATCGTCACGTTTGGCAGGCGGATTGCTATATACTATAATTAGCTTATTATAAGTTAATTGAATTAAATATAACTTACCTCTACACTGAAAGAACCGAACTGATACTCAAGGCACTGCACATTCTGCTTAATTAATTCTACACTCCTATTGAAGTCACCTGCAAAGAAGTCGATTATTTCTATAACTCATATTCAATGCAAGCTGCACTCTTAATTATTTCTAAAATTTTTTGGCTAATACGATAAGATTAAAACCACTAATGATATTATATAACAATGTAAATATATATATATATATATATATATGCATTAAGCTTTAAAATATTTATTTTGCTAATTTATTTTTATAGAATGAGGGTGACAAACGAGCACACTTTGCCTGATGGTAAATGGATACTGTGGCCCATAGACATCTACATCTATCCTCGATTAAGAATCAAATTGCAGATGATACAGATGAGTTGTCAGCCCTGAGGGGTAAGATGGAATACCTCGTTTCCAATAAAAAGGGTCTCCTCTGGTTCTTTAGTATCGTCATACGCAACACAGCGACATTGAGCTGCTATTTTACGCTGGTATTCTGTGAGAGTGTGATCCTGCCTCGGTCGAGCCTACTTATTCGTGCTACAACCATAATATAGCTGCAGCGTGGCTCTACCACGTATAAATAGCATAAATAAGTCCACTGCTAGGCAGTTATAATCTATATTGACATTAGCAACTTTTTGCTTTATTGTGCGCATCTCATCGCATATCATCTCGATCGCGTTAAGGTTACAATGATAAGGTGGCAGTTGTAAGCATTTGTGCCTATTTTCTGACCGTATGGTTAATTCACAAAATGGAGTCGGTTTATTTTTTTTAGTATTTTGCCATATCTTCGGAATATCCAAGGGTTTTTCGGGCAAGTTATTCTACAATGTCTTTTTTTTCGGAGTATTGCCTACACATCTATTAATGTTACATTTATGATACATCTATTAATATTTGATAATATATTATGTCCCCGTTTGGTTTGGGACCTAATGTTTTTGTGGTACTTTTAACAAAAAAGCATGTGCTATCTGAACACAATTTACGCGATATGCAATTAGAATAATTTTGGCGCATATATCACTTTCATTACGCTAAAGACACCGTTTATCTCAATCGAACTATAACTATAAGGTCGGGGAAAAAGTTTCTTCGTATTTTATATACAAATTCAAGACATTTTTTCAGTTTAATTACATTTAATTAATAATATATATGTGCCATTTTGTTCGATAACTTGTTGCCATCCTGTAGGTAGTGACATAATCCCGTTGCTGTAGAAATCTTGGGATTTTTGATCAAAAAAATGCGACAAGTAGTTTTAACAGTCCTCTCTTGATGTTATACCCAAAGAATTCTGAAGAGACCGAAGCAGGTGAAAATCTGAGGGTGCAAGGTCAGGACTATATGGTGGATGCATAAACACTTCCCAACCAAGCTCTCAATTTTTGCTGAGTGGCCAAAGATGTGTGTGGTCTGGCATTATCATGATGAATGACCACTCCTTTTCTGTTCATCAACTCCGGCCGTTTTCTCAATTTCTTGCTTGAGTCTCATTAGTTGTTGGCAGTAGAGATCCGAATCGATGGTATTGCCCAGCGGTAAAAGCTCATAATAAATAATGACCTTTCAATCCCACCATACACACAGCATCACCTTATTGCGTGTTTCCTGTATTTTCCTTATTCGGGTTTTGCTACAGTCTGTGGAGCTTCACTACCCTTTGACCATGATCTTTTTCGCACATTCTTGTCGTTCCACTATTCATCACCAGTGATCAATCTTTTCAAAAATGGTTCGGTTTCATTACGTTTCAATAGACAATCGCAAATGAGTACACGATTCATTATGTTTCTTTCAGAGAGCTCGTGTGGTACCCAAATATCGAGCTTTTTTGTATAGCCAGACTTTTCCAAATGGGTCAAAACTGTTTTGTGGTCAATCCTCAATTCCTCGGCTATGTTGTAACTACTAATATGCCGATCTTGCTCCACTTTTTCAAAAATGCCATCGACTTTATCCGTATGAGAGCGACCAGAGCAAGCTGCATCTTTGAAATCATAATTCCCGGACTGAAAACGCTTGAACCAACTTTGTGCTACTCTTACTGACATTGCATTAGGTCCATAAACGTCACAAATTTTTTTCGCGGCTTGAGTCGAATTTTTCCCCTTTTTGTAATAAAATTTCAGAATGTATCGAATTTCTTCCTTAGGTTCACTCATTTTGGCGGACGGAAAAACAATTGAAAAATGGCGAGAAAGAGTTTTTTTTACTTTTTTTTTCTTTTTTTTTAATGTCCTATATGTATTGAATATTGATATTAAAACCAGCCAGATACAAACAGTACAACCAAAGAGATTTTTATTCAATTTTATACAAACAAAATACGAAGAAACTTTTTCCCCGACCTATTATATGCATGCTTTGTTTTAAAAGAGAATAAATATACGTAGTATGAGTGTGGAGCAGGGGGTGGCCGAGACGCGCGGGTGAAATCTGATTTTTCCTGGTTTTGGAGACGCTCTTAAATCGAAACTGTTGATTAACTTCCTTTATGGAAAAGGCTTTCCCACCATAAGATCGGCATGAATGAAAGTTGAAACATATTAACCTCTCAGACCTTGACATTTTATTGGACAAACTTAGTCAGAACTATGGTCAAGCCAAAGAGTATAGTAGGTCAGGCCAAAGACAATTTTTTTAAATGATGGTAAATATAACTTAGAGTCATTACTATGTTCTTATCCGAAAATAAAAAAATTATCAACAATTAAAATATCGAATTATTTGTATGAAGGACAAGAGAGCGCTAGAGTAACGACGATTGCAAGACGATTTGTCGATAAATGAAATATTTTGAAAAATCATCAATTACCGTGTAGAGGCGTAGTTCATTTGGTTTGGTTAAATCAGTAACATGAGTAATGGAGAAAATAGTATGGTGGCGGCGCGAAGGAACAACGTTATTTTTTAACTTTTTCACCGTGATGTTATTTATCACTCATGTTTAGAGGCGACAGAGGGAAATTAATCAGGAGATGGGCAGCAGCGTCATCCTAATAACGACTAAAAGAAAAAAGAAAACTGTGGTTGCAACCCGCTTGCCAAGCGTGGCAACTATGACAAATATACCCGCTATGAGGCATATAGTGGAGGCCTATGTTCAGCAGGGGTTTTTATAGGCTTTAACGATTTTTAAAAATGTGGGAAGAAAAACAGACGAACATTTTTACTAAATTTGATCTCGGTGGAACGCGGATGCTCCGTGCGATGTTTAGGGCAGTGTTGCCGAGGTGGGCTATAGTTGTGGCAGTAAAATTTTATTTCCATGGCTATGGCCAGCAGTGGAAGGAAACTGTAAGGAGAGGGAAGTGGTAGTTTTATTATTTAAAAAAATATTTTTGTTATTAAACAAAAGTTGCGTAAACAAGTTCAACGGTTAAAACAGTTATAAATAACAGAACCAAACAAGTTTACTGAAAAGAAAAAAAATCAAATATTATATGTCACTTCTACAACTAAGGCAAATCTGACGAATCCCCATATGTTAAAATTCAATATCTATATGTTAAAATCAAATAACTATGAAGAAAGAAAAAAGGACATAGAAACACTCGATTTTCATAAAGAAAAGAAATATATAATATAATTATATCGATATACTCAGTAGGAGCCTCTAAAAAATAAAAAATAAATTAAATCATAGGCATAATATACTTTATTACGCTATCTTTGACCAAAGCCATTTTTCTACCAACTTCAAACAGGACGAGGTACTCAATTCGACTGTATGTTTTTTTTATGTATGTTACCTCCTAACTTCTTTCTGGGTGAACCGATTTCGATGATTCTTTTTTTATTTGAAAACTGGTGCTTTACATGTGATCCCATATAAATTTGATCAAGGTCTGACTAATAGGTTTTGAGTTATTCTTAATAATTTATATTGAAGTCGGTTGTACAAAATTTTTAATTTTTAATTATTGTTGAAAACAACTTTGCCATAATGTTTACTATATATCGAAATTATAACATAAAACGTAATTTTCGCAAAATATTGGACTTTGTGGAATATGAACATTTGTGTTTTTACATGATTTATAGTGATAACTCACACTTTATATTTAATTTTCAGTTAATTCTGACTAATAAATATAAAGTGATACGACACAGTATTTTAAATGTAAATTTTATAGTGTATAAAATTGTTACGAAGAAAAATATAAGCAAATAACTTTTAAAAACAGTGTAATTAAAAATACTAACTTTTATATAAAAAACTAACAACAAACTTTCTTTTGTACCTACTTAAATTTTTTTAAATTTATATTTGCCTCTTACACTCACGCGGCGAAGGAAATAGACTAAACTATGTGAAGTAAACGCGACGCGTAGATAAAAGCGGGACCTCTTCATTTGAAGTAAATTCTCTTAATTTAGAGAAGCGTAATTTAGTAACGAAACTAATTCTAATAAAATTTTTTGTTGTATAATTGTTATAAATAACATTTAAAAAAGTATTGTTCTGAGCACTCTTAACTATGGTTCTGAATAAACGTAGTGATTATATACTCTTTGGTTCTGAGGGGTCCTTTCTAAATATTTACATACTCTTTGGAGCTTTCTACAAAGGTGACTTTAAAATCCCTCATGTGTATTTCAAAATGTTGACAGATTAAATTCAAAAATACGAGGGTGACACTGAAAGTTCTTAGAAAATCAAAAACCGAACAAACTAGCAAGTTATTAGTTTTATTATATCTTTTCAAAATAGTGTCCATTTACATCAATACATCGCTGCATCCGATGGAACCACTGAGAAAAGCACTTTGCTCACTCGTCCTTAGGGGTCTCTTCGACGGCATTTTGAAACGCAGCCACTGTTTCCTCGGCGTCCATAAAACGTTTTCCTCGAAGTTTTTCTTTTATTTTCGGAAATAAATAAAAATCGCAAGGTCGGGGCTATAGGGCGGGTGACCCAGCAATTCCACGTCTGCCGTCGCCAAGTAGTCGATTATTTGCTTGGCGGTGTGCGACGAAGCGTTGTCGTGGTGAAGGAGGATCCTACTGCGAGGTCGTTTCTCCCGAACTTTTTCCAAGACAAGTGGCAAACAATTGTTAGTGTACCACTCTGCAGTAGCTGTTTTTCGATCCTCTAAAACAATTGTTGCGTACTTCCGAAAAACGAGGCCACCATCTTTTTTCCTACGCTACGACCTCTCTTCACTTTAGTTGGCAACTCCTCGGAAGGAAACACCCAGACAGTAGACTGTCTCTTAGTTTCAGGATCATAACAATAAATCCAGCTTTCGTCACCCGTAAGTATGTCGAACACAGCATTGATTTACCTCCGTTAAATCTTTGAACCATTTCACGACACCAATCAACAAGACGGAGTTTTTGATCCTCTGTCAAATTATGAGGTATCCACCGGGCACATAGCTTCCTGACGCATTTGCCTCATACCGATACCTAAGCTTGTCCGAATCTGTTGATAAGACACTCTTTTGTCAGTCTCTATCATACGCCGCACAACACTGATGTTATCTTCAGTCGTCGCCGTAGAAGGCCGTCCCTCACGTAGATCATCGATGAGATTAGTGCGACTACGTTTAAACTCTTTAAACCAGTTGTAAACAGTGGCTCGAGATGGGGCTTCATCGTGAAAGGCTAATCGAAGTCTATCATAACTTTCTTGTTGACTTAAATGAAATCGAAAGTCATAAAAATCATTGTACGAAAATTTTCTCCCGTTATGCGCCGACCCTGCGCATGCTGACGTGACACAGACAAATTTCAATTTGCCGCCAAATCGTAAACAAATGACAAATTAATAAAATACATACATAATAATATTGGCAAAGAGTTCCATTTTCAAAATTTGAAGTAATTTTTTTATTATATCGTTTACAAGTGGCGAGTTCTATAAACTTTCAGTGTCGCCCTCGAAAACAAAAAATACTCAGAGCAAGACAACATCTGACAGTCGAATGTCGTTTTTAAAATGGTGGCTGTATTTCCATTTTCTACCAATTCACTGATAAGTTGGTTAGAGTATATTCAACAATCGTAAAGTATTAAATACCTAATCTAATTGCAACGTTTAGAAAATGGTTTGCATATTCTAGTGTACTGGATGTACAACTTTAAGGTTCACATATCATCATTCATTATTACAGCCCTTCACAAGTCCACTGCTGAACATAGGCCTCCCCCAAGGAATGCCACAAAGCACGGTCCTGAGCCACCTGCATCCATCGACTTCCTGCATGTCTTACCAGGTCGTCACTCCATCTAGTGGGGGGACGCCCTACACTTCGTCCGCCGGTACGAGGCCGCCACTCGAGAACCTTTTTTCCCCATCGGTTGTCGGTTCTTCGAGCTATATGGCCGGCCCATTGCCACTTCAGCTTACTAATCCGTTGGGCTATGTCGGTCACTCTGGTTATATAGATATCCTCATTTCTAATTTTATCACGCAGTGAGACCTGAGCATAGCCCTTCCATAGGTCGCTGAGCGACCTCGAGCTTCCTCATCCGGCCAGCAGTGAAGGACCACGTCTCAGTTCCGTAGGTCATCACTGGCAACACGCACTGGTTGTACAGCCTCGTTTTCAAGTTTTGAGGTATACCTGACGAGAAGATGTGTCGTAATTTCCCGAACGCTGCCCAGCCGAGTTGAATCCGTCGATTGACCTCTCGGTCGAAGTTGGACTTACCTAGTCGGACTATTTGTCCCAGGTAAACATACTCGTCAACAACTTCGAGCTTAGTGCTCCCAACAACTACCGGCATAGGTGTGACATGGACATTACACATGATCTTTGTTTTGTCCATGTTCATCTTAAGACCTATCCGTTGGGAGGCACTATTGAGGCCATTGAGCATAGCGCTTAGGTCCTCCAGCGATTCTGCCATAAGGACTATATCGTCGGCAAATCGAAGGTGAGTGATCTACTCGCCATTAATACCGTATCCTTTCCAGTCCGGAAGCTTGAAAACGTCTTCCAATGCAGCGGTGAAGAGTTTCGGGGATACAACGTCACCCTGTCTTACACCTCTCTGCAGTTGGATAGGTTTCGTACTCTGGTTCTGTACTCGGATAGCCATCGTAGCCCTACTGTACAAGCACTTCAGCACTTCGATATACCGACAGTCAACTTAGTACCGCTGAAGGGACTGCAGCACCGCCCAAATTTCGACGGAATCAAAGGCTTTCTCATAGTCCACATACGCCAGACATAATGGCAAATTGTACTCCTCGGACTTCTGTACAATTTGCCGAAGGGTATGTATGTGGTCTATGGTGCTAAAGCCCTTTCGGAAACCGGCTTGTTCGGGAGGCTGGAAGTCGTCGAGTCTGCGTGCGAGACGATTCGTAATGACTCTCGAAAACAGCACGTAGACGCGGCTCAGAAGGGAAATCGGTCTGTAGTTCTTCAAGAGAGCGTTGTCTGCCTTTGCCTTTCTTGAAAAACAAGACCACCGCACTTCTGCTCCACGCCTCCGGTGTAATGCCACCATGTAGGACGGAATTAAAGAGCTTATGTAGGACTTCAAGTACCGGTTTTCCACCCGCTTTCAGAAGCTCCGCTGTAATTCCATCCTCGCCTGGGGCCTTGCCGTTTTTAAGGTGCTGGAGAGCCATTCTAATCTCGCTCAGACTGACGTCCGGGATATCATCGGAATAGTGTCGGATAAGACTCGCTCTTGGATCGTTACTCACACTTGCGTGTGGCTCCAACGATGATGTGTACAGCTGCCCATAGAACCTCTCAATCTCACTCAAAATCTCTGGTGTCACGGAAACGATGCTGCCACCCTCGGTCGTCAGCTTCGACAGTTGGCTCTTTCTGGCAGACAGATCTCTGGCAAAAACTTTGGAGCCATGGTTCCACTTGATCGCTTCTTCAACATGAGCTGTATTAAAGTTGTGTAAGTCCCGCCGCATGCATTTAGAGATCTGTCTGTTCATTTGCCTGTGTCTCTCTGTCAAATCTGCTGAAGACTGCAGCTTCATTTCCTGTCGAACAGCCATGAGATTAAGAGTGTGATCGGAGCGTTTTTGTGTTCTTCTGCAGCGGGTCTTGCAAAACTTAGCTCCGACCGCATGGACAGTTTCCACGAGCTTGTCATTCATATCGTCCACTGCATTGCAATCTTCTAGGCACTGAAAACGGTTTCGTAGCTCGAGCTGAAAGGTTTCGGGACTTTGGATTAGAGCACGAGGGGGACGGAGCGTTGACTTCATTAGACGTGACCTCTCCAACTTAACGTTTAGGTTCAGTGTGCCTCTCACCATTCGGTGATCGCTGCCGGTTTTCACCCTCGCGATCACTGAGACATCACTGAACAGTTGTCGCTTGGTCAAGGTTCACATATGCATATATAATAATAACATATAATATCATGTAATAGTGTATGTTCTTCGTAATATAAATCAGTCTTATACCGGTATTTGTGCGTTTCACTCGTTCTCCCAGTCGTTACTTTACTCATCTTTATTTCTTTCATCATTATTACATCTTAATTTCTTTCAAAAAACGCCGAAGACCCCTACGAGGAACAATATAAACGCTAATTTAATAAGCTAGTACAACGACGAATAGTAGTCATTAGTTCATAAATATTTGTGATTTTTTAAATATTTTCGAGCGTATGTTCGTACCGATGTCAGCGTAAAGCCTCGCAAGTCGGTCGGCCGCGGCGCGCAGTGAGGAGTGATGCCGATGCCAGACTTGCTGCTTCATTTTGTAAGATGCTTGCATCTTCTCGCATTTCTCCTCGACATTTGTGGCTCGTTCCGCTGTAAATTAACTAAATTATTAATCATGGTGATAACCTCTTTTTCTAATTCTATTTGTAATTGCTTGTCAAATTATATTCTTTTTATTAATGGAAACTTTTATTGAATTTAGTTTTATATGTGGTAGAGCCATGCTGCAGCTATATTGTAGCACGAATGGGTCGCCCCGACCGGGGAAGGACCACGCTCTTACAGAATACCAGCGTAAAATAGCAGCTTAACACTGCTGTGTTTCGTATGGTGAGTGTAGAGAACCTGAGACCCTTTTACTAGAAAAGAGGCTTCTAGTAATCTTAGTCCTCACGGGTGACAACGCATTTTGATTCTTTATTGGGGATAGATGTAGATGTCTATGGGTCACAGCAACCACTTACCATCAGGTGAACTGTGTGCTCGTTTGTCACCCTATCCTATTAAAAAATCCTAAGGTTTTTATAAGTCCAAAGGCTATAAGCGCTGCCTTTTTGTGGCTGCAAATCTATTGGTATTCAAAGAGTATATAATCACTACGTTTTATTGGCATTATTAACATAAAAAAATAATCTTGCCGCAACAAACAGCGCTTTAATCTAAAAATGCCAAAACACTTCTTTGGAGGCGTAAAGCTATGACATAAATACAAATGGATCAACACTTTAAACAATCACATGTTGTTTCAGCAACATATTATGCTACTGACCCTATAGTGGTGGTTTGAGAATATTGACTAACCCCAATCGTTCCGTGGGTGTCGTAAGACGCGGCGGAAGGATACAAATTAGGAGATGGGCAACAATTTCTTCCTGATAACAACTCTGTTGTCAACCCGCCAGTCAAGCGTGGCAACTATGGCCAAATTCCGCCTATTAACCAATCCATAGGGTGATCTATATTCAGCAGTGTACATATTATATTATGTGTATATATAATTTCAGTTTACTTAGGCCCTTAAAAGTAGGAAACTATTTTTATTACATTTATATAATTTTATTTAACGGCTGTAAGTGTTCCTTTTCTCTCGGACGCAATAACTTTATAAGCGGCTGTCGTAATAGATTCATAGCACTACAATTTGCTAGAATGGTTTGCATTTAGGCAGTTTTTTTGGAAATTCAAATAAATTAAGTATTCAAGTATATTATATCTCTCGAAGTATTTGTTATGTTTGGTGTGAATATATGTTCTTTAATCTGTTTGTTTGTTGTAATACGTCATGCTGGGCAAAATGATCATTTGGTCATAAAAATAACTAATTTGAACTCTGAAGAGACGAATTTATTTACTACAGAAGGCGACAAATTTAAACCTTTAAAGTAATTCTCGAACATCAATCGATTATATATAAGTAAAAGACAACTGCCATTTAATATTCAGTTTACCTCGCAGTCGCAAGTGTTGAATTAAATACTCAGCTGGCCTAAACAAATTAGTTATAAGACAAATTGGTGGATTTTGGGGTCTGATAGTGGTTGTTGAAGGGTCTCATACATTGCTTTGTAAGTTATTTTCTATTTCTATTCTATTATAAATAGTTTAAGAGCCAGTGAGCGGCAGACTTACGTTATTTCAATAAGCTTCACGTTTTTTTAATTTAATCCCCTATACCTGAGGTACATGAAATGGGGACTCTCTAGTTTGACCGGCGGTCGATATAGAGACGCTCAGGTGTTAAAGGTGTAAAGAAATGACCAAAAAAACGTGATAGTAATAAGTCTGCCGCTTTGACATATTGAAATATTCAATAAAAGTTACTGAAAAATAACATTGGCAGACACCTATGGCGGTCGCAAGGTCAAACGAATTGCCGGCGAGATAGTCCTTATGGCCGAATCGCCCTGCTAAGCAGTGCTATTGTATTATACTTCTTTGTTCATTACTACCACACTATTCTGAATCACCAATAAAACACATTCCTTAACTTTGTTACAAAATTTATTTTCAAAATGTTATTGCTAATTATCTATAAAATAGGAGCGAAACATCTCATCCACTAAAATATCGTAGTACAGTGTGTTCGCTGTAAATATGCTCGCATCCCTGAAACTTATGTAGCAAATACATTAAGCAATATTCACCAAAAACTGAAGTCCACTCATTGTGAATCCTATCAACATTCTAGTCCCATCTTTTACAATTCCTTTTTAAAAACTCTAGATGATATCGTGCAGGTGATCGTCCATATGAGTCAAAATATTGACCGATGCCATTCGTATCGATATATAAAGCTACCCAATGTGAGCCTGGTTTATCATCTGTATCCAAATTGCATATTATATACGTTGGTACGTGGGTATACATGGGCAGTCTATTAGCAACATAAACCTTATTTTCTAGACTGGGATGAATAATTTTCAGATGTTGTTGTACATATAGTGTATCCATGATATTACTGCTATTAGTAGATTATTACAGTACCAATCTATTCAATGGTTAACATAGGACTGATCAATTATAGTGTATTGTAAATATTTAATCACATTCTTTTGTGATGATTTCATCATTTTTGTCATCGGTGTACTGCTTGTTGACTCATAAAGTTACTACAAGTTTCACTGCGGAAATGCCTTAGATTAGAGTTATAGTGTTTTGTAAATATTATCTCTCATTCTTTCGGGTGAAAATATGCGAGATAAGCTTGTTGACTCATAAAGTTACTACCAGTTTCACTGCGGAAATGCTTAAGATTAGATATAACTTTCCGGTGCTATATAAGACCGAGCAGCTGCAGTCATGGAGTCAGTGTATGGTCGTTTGGCCGCAGTGAATCTACCTATACTACGTTTGTGTTACTTCAACGCATCAATGGTCATGGACGTAAGTGTTAATTCTATTGACAAACTTACTTTTCTTTCTGTTGTTTTCTTAAGCGCGCGCAAAAAAAAATAGCAAAAATGAATTTATAGTAAAAGAATTTGCTATAGCCACTCTAGAGTACACCAAAATATTCCTAATTAAACCTCCTTACCCGTTTACTTCACTATCTCTTGAAGAGAAAAAACAAATTTGCTGGATTGAAAAGCACAGAGGGTATCCATGGAGTGAGGGCTTTATTGATTATAGAGAGTTTCACAGAATTATCAAGACATATTTGAGAGATAAAAAGATTTTTTTAAAAGGATGTGAAAAAATAAATGGGTACAAGATCTTTGTGATGAAAATAATACTATCATAGATATAAATTGCTTAGGAGCTCCCAATTTAAATACTCTTTGTGAACTTTATTGTAAAGATACTTTACTGTATAACTGTTTTACTTATAAGAAAATCTGTGCGTTAAAAAATGTTTTATGTATTAAGAAATGGTGTTATGAAAACAGAGTGGTCTAAAGTTTGTGATGAAATGGAGAAGCGTGAACTGTTCGATTCATCATATGATGATGAGTTGTATAATCACTGTGCGATGGTTGAAACACAGTTTAAGTAAGTAAAATAAACATAAATTTCGATCATAATTTACACATTGTCTTATATCGTTTTTTTAATAAATTTAAACATTTTAACAGTCAACCACTACAACTTGGAAGAGGAATGAAGCGAACGAGCAACGAAGAACCCAAGATCATCAAAAAACCAAGAACAGAAGAAGAAGCGTCTAACTCTGCAGGGAACAGTGTCGGTAACGATCATCAAGTGGAATGTCTAACGTATCATATATTTATCAAGAAAAGGTATTTAGCAAATAATTTTAAAAGTAATGTTCACAAAAATAATCTTTTAAATTCACATAATTCTTTATCAAATGTTAGTGTTATTGAATCTGCTTTCGGAAATAGGATTTTAACTTATAAAATCAAGAGTAGAGTAGATCGTTCGACACGGGTAAATTTTGAAACTCCTGAACTATTTTTAAATTCTATTAAAGATGATATTTTATTTTTAATACGAGAGTGTCTTAAACAACACATTTTTAAAGTAAATTTCATATTGCATGCTGATTTTGTTCAACAAACGAAATATATTCATGATACGTTCGATTTTCAAACATTTAACTATATTATTTGTTAAGGAGATGACTTAAATATTTTTCTTTCCTCTTTAAATGATACAATTACTAGTAAAATTAGTGCACTTGAAAAAGATAGTGGATGGAGCCTAAAAATCATAAAATCTATACACATGAATGTTAATAAATTTAACCCCCTACATAGATAGATCTTCCCCGTGACATAAAATTAAAACAAGAAAATAAGGTTTATAGTAATTTGTTTGGATTAGATATTGAAATGCAAAATATTATGAATAGTAGGACGGAAGACCGAAAGAAGTGGATGTTATATTTACAAAAACTACAAAGATACCTTCATTTTACCGAAGAGGATCGTCAACCACTCAGATTACCAATTTATTCTGATACATCTAATGAGGATTCAAATGAGTCTAAAATTGGTTTTAAAAATAAAGATAGAGATCTAAAAACTTCAGTTGATGCTGAATCTTTGTTAGAGGAGAATCGATCCATTAAAAGTAAAGAAAATGATGCAAATCCACTTTACATACCAGCTCAAATACTCAGTTTAATACCAAAAACTTATAAAAGTCAGTTATTATTAAACTTAGTTGGAACAAATAAAAGTAAAATACATTGGGATAATGAAGGCACAGTCATAATTGATAATGAAAAATTCCTGGAAGTAATATTGTTGATTTTTCATAAATGATTCACTAAGACCCTTAAAAAGAAGTGATCCGATAGGGTGGGATAAATTTGCTAAAGCATTAAAAGATATTAAAGTACCACTTACTTATATTGGAAATCCAAAGAGATGTGAGTATATTAACCAGCTTCAAGCAAAAGATCTGAACAAACCCTCTGAGATTGAAGTTCAAGAGTTTTCTACACCGAGCAGTGGAGATACAAAATCTATACCTAAAATAGTTTTCTACACCGAGCAGTAGAGATAAAAAATCTATAACTAAAATACGTAAAAAGCTAGAATGGGAAAAATGGACCCCGTACTAGAAGAAATTAACAGGATTTATTACGATCCATCTAATCCCGCTGATTTTGGTAGTATTTATAAATTATCAAAAGCCATGAAGGGTAAAATTGATAAAAAACAAGTAAAGAAATGGTTACAATCACAAGAAACATACACATTACATAAACCCATTCGAAAAAAATTCCCGCGTAATAGGTACATTCTATCAAATATTAATGAACTGTAGCTAGCTGATTTAAGTGATATGCGAACTTATTCTCAATATAATGATGGTTTCAACTACATACTTTGTGTTATTGATGTATTTAGTAAATATGCTTTTGCAAGACCAATGAAAAAGAAAAACTCAGAAACAACTAAAGAATGTTTTGATAGTATATTTACTGAAAGTAATTTAACACCTACTCACATACAATCTGATAAAGGTACAGAATTTGTTTCAAAAGATGTACAAAAGTACTTTAAATCCAAAAAGATTAATTACTATACCACTAACAATCCTGACATTAAGGCCAGTATTGTTGAACGATTTCAAAGAACTCTAAAATCGAAAATGTGGCGTTATTTCACTCATAATAATACTTATAGATATATTATTATTTATATATATATACTTATTAATATACTCTTATAATCACAGCTTTCACTCTAGTATTAAGATGTGCCCATGTGATGTAAATTCTAACAATATTATGACAGTTTGGACTAATCTTTATGACAGACGGTCAAACAAACTTTCTTTTGAAAATCCAAAACCAAATTTCAACGAGGGTGATTATGTTCGAATAACTAAATATAAACATGTTTTCCAAAAAGGATATGAATCAAATTGGAGTTATGAAATATTTATTATATCTTCAATAATTGATAGATTTCCATGGGTTGTTTATACAATAACAGATTTAGAAAATGAACCAATAGTTGGTACTTTTTATGAAAGAGAATTACAGAAAACCACTTACAACCCCACCTCACAATATAAAATAGATAAAATAATTGACACTCGTTATTCAGATAACAGAAAAGAAGTATTAGTGAAGTGGAAAGGTTATCCAGATAAATTTAACAGTTGAATTTTAGCTTCTAGTTTGAAAGAAATATGAATAAAGAAAGTTTTTATTTAAGTTTGCTCAGCAATAGTTCAATGGAATACTTTCCTGATAACAACACCACAAATTTTTCAACGAAATTACCAAAAGCTATGAAATTAGAAGGTGAATGGTCGGTTGGAGTTGTCGAGTTTCAATATCCTGTTAATGTCTAATGAAGATAAACCATCCACAGTGTACTACAAAAAACATATTCCAGCTACCAACTATGATAACGTTGAGCATATTTTAAGAGCATCAAATGGTATCGGAGAGAACTTGAAATTGCGCTATGATGAAATAACAAAATTTGTGTCTGTTTCTGTTTTGGATAAAAATATAACATCCGTAACATTATCACCCAAATTAAGTTTACAACTAGGTTATGAACCAAATAAAAATCTCCTAGAGAAAAATTTTGGAAAGTGTCCTGCTAATTTACACTTACCCCGGTCACTCACATTCGCACGAATACGCAAACCCACAAGTGTAGGACGACATTTGCAAATGATTATGCAAGTTTTGGCTGCATTCGCGGTTTTCGAAGCTGTGTCGGTTTTTTAACGGACATCAAAGCGCGCGAACTTCGATCCTTCGCGTACTTTCCCACACATACGTGCGACCAGTAGCGCACATGATTGCGAAGGTAACGGACGTTTCGCCATTTTCATACTGTGTGTGACGTCTACTGTGTAGCGTATTTCAACTAACTTCATCATGGATTAAAACAACACCAAGGTGATGGAGTTCAATGAACTCCTGCAGAATGAATCAACCTTATGGGATACTCAAAGGAAATCCCATAAAAACAAAATGGCCGTTAATGATGCCTAGGAAAGAATTAAAAATTCGTTTTCTCTTCAATGTTCCATTGACGAATTAAAAAAGAAGAGAAATTCTCTAATGTACAGTATATGAACATAGGTAAAACAGTCCAACCGCACTAATAAAATCATCTTCATTGTCCATGATTCACAAAATCGCAAGCAAGACTGAGACATTCGTAAACAAGTGTAGGAGGAAGTGAAAACGGATTCGCAAATTGAGTATGCGAACCCATTTGCATATCCGCTAAGTTTGCGAATGAATGTCTGACGGCCCTTCACATGCGTGCAAACATTCGTACAATGTACGAATGTTTGGGCGCATGTGAGTGACCCGCATTAGGGTTACCATCTCAACTATTTCTATATTGCGACATTATCGATCCTCAGATTGTGGGTGATGTTATGACTCCTTTACTAAGAGTCATTTCATTAGATCCTACAAAATACATTTATGCTGCAAATAAAATGCACGTTTTCTCTCCACCTCATTAATTACCTGTTATGCGAAGAGATTTCGATACGCTGGAAATAGTTATAAGATCGAGCACAGGACAAAAATACCATTCCAGTTTGGAACCGTGTGTATTAAACTACATTTCCGAAAATTATAATAATCAATTCTCTTCGCGATCATCATAAATGTCCATATGAAAATTATTATACACATCAAGCTGGGTCAGGAGTTGGAGTAATTTATAAGGGTTCACCATACCAACGGGGTCATGGTATTGGGAGCTTCTTAGGGGGGTTATTTAGATCAGTTTTACCTTTAATTTCAAGTGGTGCTCAAGTGAATGGCAAGGAGGCATTAAGCGCTGGAGTGGGACTTTTATCGGATATGGTTCAAGCACCTCCTATGGAAGCCTCAATAAAAGATCGCCTAAAGCAAGTTAGTACGAATTTAAAACGAAAGGCTGATGACAAAATTTATCAATTTAACATGAGAGGATCTGGGTATATAACTAAAAGCAAACGATTGGCCTCGTTCATTCCACCATTAACTGCTAAAGTGAAAGCTGCGAAAAAACTTGGTCTAAAACCAAAAAATATCAAAGATATATTTTCAAATTAAATATGTCTTTGATTGCACTACCGTCAACACAAACAAGCATTGAAAATGGATTGTGGATTCACTATAAACCAATTTCGTCTCTTGCTGATGATGGACCTATCGAGTTTCAAGTTCCTGGGGAGGCGATGACTACATAGATTTGTCTCATACATTACTCCACATAAAGGCAAAAGTATTGAATCAAGATTCAACTAATTTGATATCGGCTACAGTATAGCACCTGTAAATAATTGGCTGGATTCACTTTTTAGTCAACTTGATGTGTATTTAAACCATAAACTTGTATCACCACCTAATAATACCTATGCATATCGAGCATACATGGAAACCCTTTTAAACTATGCTCCTGCTGCTAAACAATCTCATCTTACTTGTAGTCTTTGGTATGAGGACACAGCAGGAAAAATGGATTCTACAGATGGTAAAAACATAGGATTTGTTAAAAGACAGGAATTGGTTAGTGAAAGTAGGGAAATAGAAATGATTGGACATCTTCACGGTGACATTTTCAACCAAGATAAATTTTGAATTAATGGTGTTGAAATGAGTGTAAAATTAGTTCGATCAAGAGAGAGTTTTAATTTAATTGCTGGGTCAAACGATGTAAAGTTTAAAGTTTGCATTACGAACGCAACTCTTATTATCCGACGAGCACGAATTAATCCAAGTGTATTACTCGCACATCAAAAAGTTTTAGCTTCTACCACTGCTAAATATCCTATTAGTCGAACTGAAGTAAAAGTTTTAACAATTCCATCGGGTGTTCAAGGAAAAACTCTTGATAATATATTCTTAGGACAGGTACCCAAAAGATGTATAATTGGATTTGTGAACAATTCAACATGTAATGGTTCCCTTACGAAAAAACCATTTAACTTTGAAAACTATGGTATTAATTTTCAGCTTATACAACTCTGTAAAAGTATCGGAATATGTCAATAAAAAGACCCGCGTAAAAGAGGTCGTTCTAATTTTTTACTGCATGTTGGTAGCACTGTACTGATTTAGCGCGCAAAGTTTGAGCAGGATCTGTCATTTAATTTGTTTTAAACTACACTTTTGTTGGTCATAGTTTTGAGTTATCGGCGATTTACAATGGAAAATATTGTTGAACAAAGAGTGTGCCTTAAATTTTGTGTTTCGAATGATATTTCATGTGGTGAATCACTAAAATGTTGCGAAATACCTACGGCGAATCGTGTATATCGAAACAAGGGCTTATGAATGGTATAAGGCTTTTAAAGAAGGTCGAGAAGTAGTAGTAGACTTGCCTCGTTCTGGTAGACCTTCAACTAGACGACCAAAGAAAACATCGACAAAATCAAGAAGCTAGTGCTCGAAAATCGACGTATGAGTCTGAGAGAGTTGGCTAGTGAGGTGAACATATCTTTTAAGTCCGTCCACAACATTCTCATTGACATTTTAGGTATGAAACGCGTCGCCGCTCGACTAGTTCCAAAGAGCTCAATTTTGTTCAAAGAGCGCAGCGAAAGCATGTCGCTGAAGACATGGTTTCCCGAGCTTCTACGGATCCGACCTTTATGAAACGTATAATAACTGGCGACGAGACATGGGTTTATGAGTACGACATGCAAACAAGCCAACAGTTCAGAATGGCGTCTCGAAAACGAGCCGAAACCCAAAAACCGCGGCAAAGTCGCTCCAAAATCAAGGTGATGCTGACAGTTTTTTTGACTACCGTGGTGTGGTTCACCAATCCTTCCAAAGGGAGAAACAGTGAATAAAGAATATTATTTAGGCGTCATGAAGGTTTGCGAGAGTATCCGCCGAAAACGTCCAGATTTGTGGCAACACAACTCATGGATGCTGCACCATGATAATGCACCATCACACACAGCCATTATAGAAAGAGTTTTTATGAAACATTCAACAAAGTTCTCGACCAAGCACCGTATTCACCTGATATGGCTCCGTCTGACTTTTTATTTCCAAAGTTAAAATTACCACTTCGAGGAAAACGTTTTGAGTCGATAGAAGCCATAACAAAAATTCGCTGAATGAGCTAAAATATACTGCAAATAGCCTATGAAAATGTATGGAAGACTGGGTGAAGCGTTGGAGATGTTGTATTGCAAGCGATGGGGCCTACTTTGAAGGCGATAAAATAAATTTAGATGAATAATTTGTATTTTTGTTTTATTGACAAATTCTGATATTTAGTACACAGAAAGTATATTGATGGTCAACAAATACCTTCAAAATCTTTGCAACAATCTTTTAATAATAGTATATTTACATCAGCATATCATACTCTATTCTCGGGAACTGGTATTCACTTTCTATGGAATCTTTTGTGAACAGTATGCCGAAGGTTACTGTCTATTAGCATTTGATTTAACTCCTGATTTATCAGCTAACTCATCAACTAGAAGTACGATTTGATTCCTCACTAAAACAAACAATTAACTGTATAGTTTATGCTGAGTTTGATAATATTATTAAAATAGATAAAAACAGAAATGTTACTGTAGACTAAAGTAGTTAAGGTTATAATGTGTGTGTGTTAGATTTATGTGTTATGCGTAATGCATTTTGTGTGTATGTAACTATGTGAAACATTATAAAATTAAATAAAACAACTTGTATGCAACATATTATTTTTATTTCTTTATAAACCCCCTATTTAATCTTATACAAAACACTGTTCGAGTTTATATTTTACATAAGCACACTGACTAAACCACTGAACATGCTGCTGCCAAGGATCATCATCATCTTCCCAATCTTTTAAACCACCACCACAATGGAAACACTTGGTCCTGTCTGCATGGCCAGTATAAAAGAAACCGGCTTCTGCAAGATCTTCAGGCTTTTGTCGCATAACGAGAGGCTAGTCTTCGAAACTGAGCAACCGACTAGATTTTGAACTGAAGAATGGATATTCAGCTCTTGAATACTACGTATACTTCTCTTTTTCTTCTCCACTCAGTGTTGTAGTTTTGCTATTCAATGACGTGTTCTGTCCACGTATGCCACACTCATCTCTTCCTTCTGCTCTTGTCTTCCTCTCAGCAGCACAAGACGACAGCACGTTGAATCTAATGAGTACACAGAAGTAATTTAAGTAAACAGAATCACATTCACTAATGATCAGCTAATGACTGTCATTGTTAAAAAGTATTTTTTAACTTTTTCACTTTCTGCTATTGTATTTGTAATATTGTATACCAGGGCGTTTGTGTTGTCGTAGATGCTATCCTTATTAGTTTTTACATAATATTTAATCCTCGTGGAAGCATGTTTCCAATGATCAGTAGTTGGAATCTTGGATAACTTCTTCATATCGTACATTTCAATTGTTATGAGATACGCGGCTTGGTCTTCGTCGTCAGAATTAGTAGAAATGTATGATACACCATCTCTAGCGGCTCGTGCTACGGTTGACGATAACAGCTTCCTCTTTTTTATTTTTTATTCAGCTTCAAAAAAATGATCAATCGATTGCGATTTTATTTTTCGACGATCGCATGTGTTATTATTAATAACGATGTCATCACTCTCTTTTTGGGGGGAGAGTGGCGAGTAGTAATACTGTTTATAGGTATTTTCATCGAAGCTGAATGATTTCTGCAACAACACAGTTATCACATAATATCAATTTGTTTACACTTAATCACACACACACACACACGTAAGAAAACAACAAAAAGAAAAGTAAGTTTGTCAATAGAATAAACACTTACGTCCATGACCATTGATGCGTTGAAGTAACACAAACGTAGTATATGATATAATATATAAACGTAGTATAGATTCACTGCGGCCAAACGACCATACACTGACTCCATGACTGCAGCTGCTCGGTCTTATATAGCACCAGTAAGTTATATCTAATCTTAAGCATTTCCGCAGTGAAACTGGTAGTAACTTTATGAGTCAAAAATGATGAAATCATCACAAAAGAATGTGATTAAATATTTACAATACACTATAATTGATCAATCCTATGTTAACCATTGAATAGATTGGTACTGTGATAATCTACTAATGGCAGTAATATCATGGATACACTATATGTACAACAACATCTGAAAATTATTCATCCCAGTCTAGAAAATAAGGTTTATGCTGCTAATAGACTGCCCATGTATACCCATGTACCAACGTATATAATATGCAATTTGGATACAGATGATAAACCAGGCTCACATTGAATTGCTTTATATATATCGATACGAATGGCATCGGTCAATATTTTGACTCATATGGACGATCACCTGCGCGATATCATCTAGAGTTTTTAAAAAGGAATTGTAAAAGATGGGACTGGAATGTTGATAGGATTCACAATGAGTGGACTTCAGTTTTTGGTGAATATTGCTTAATGTATTTGCTATATAAGTTTCAGGGATGTTCAATGCATAGTTTTACGAGCATATTTACAGCGAACACACTGTACAACGATATTTTACTGGATGAGATGTTTCGCTCCTATTTTATAGATAATTAGCAATAACATTTTGGAAATAAAATTTGTAACAAAGTTAAGGAATGTGTTTTATTGATGATTCAGAATAGTGTGGTAGTAATGAACAAAGAAGTATAATACAATAGCACTGCTTAGCAAGGCGATTCGGCCATAAGGACTATATCGCCGGCAATTCGAAGGTGAGTGATGTACTCGCTATTCCTGTTAATACCGTATCCTTTCGCTTATTGCAGCTAGTTTTAGGTCATTTTCTATGGAGTTGTAACGAAATTTTTACTAATCCAAGTGCATTTTATAAGTTGGTCGACTATTACTCGTTAACTTCTTAATTTTACTTAGCTGTGATAGTTTTCTTTTTAACTTTATTATATATACTACTATTGGGTATACTTTTCACATTTCCAAAAACAGCGGTTTAGTTGGTAGAGGGGGGGACACATAACTCTAATGAAAAATACCACTAAAGCTAAATATTTCGCAAACGGACCCATGAATCGAAAGGATGATGTTCCATACCCCCAGTGTTTTTGAAAGACCTATCCAACGATACCCCACATGATGGAATAGACGGGTAAAAAAATCATCCTCCATTTACTTGTATGGGAAGTACCCAAAATAAAAATGTTTTTAATGATTTTATTTCACAGTTTTCTAGGCGTGATTAATATCTATAACTATACCAAATTACAGATTTGTAGCACCTAGGGTCTCTAAGAAAAACCGCGGACGGACGGACGGACGGACGGACATGACGAAACTATAAGGGTTCCTTGTTGTGAAACCTTTTTTTCAGTTAATCCCCTATACCTAAGGTATAGGGGATTAACTGAAAAAAAAACGTGAAACTTATTGAAATACCGTAAGTCTGCCGCTCACTGGCTCTTAAACCAAAAATACAAGTTTGTCTGAGCTAGTTTGAGAGAGTGTATTTGAAAGTAATATACCTTGCAAAGCTAGGTCTTCAGCGCGGTCGATAATAGAGAGGGCCCGATCCAACTGGAACTCCGAGGAACACTGTTGGCATTGTGCACGTTTCCCGCTGAATATCACAGGACTCTTACACGATTGGCACACGTATGCTGAGAACAAAAGCTGTAATGGAAACAAGATTTTAATTATAACTATCTCACTCTAGGAATATAATCAAAACGAAAAAAAATCGCTAAAATTTTCACTTTACAAGTCTAAAGCTTTCAAATCAATAATAGAATTATGACTAAGCTGAATAAAAACTGCAATGGTTATCCGCCTTTGAATCAAGGGAAAATAGACGGCTCCGTGGCGCAGTGGCTTAGCAATGAGTTGCAGCGCTGGGGGCCGCGGGTTCGAATCTCGCACGGAACAAGTATTTGTATGGCCTATAAATAATTGTTCCGGGTCTGGATATTTGTCCTTCTGCAATTTATGTTGGTAAACTACCTCCACGATACAGGAAAAAATCCTAATGTGGGGGTAACGTTTCATAAAGAAACAACTGGTAAAATTAAAAAATTTGTACAACCGACTTCAATGTAAATTATTAAGGATAACTCAAATACTACTGGTCAGACCTTGATCATTCAGTCAGTCAGATCTTGACCACATGAGAAGCACCAGCTTTCAAATAAAAAAAGAATCATCGAAATCGGTTCACCTAGAAAAAAGTTATGAGGTAACACATAAAAAAAAACATACAGACGAATAGGGTATTACACCCATTTTCAAGAAGTGTTTTAAATGAATCCTAGAGTGATAATGAACCACTATAATTTTTATATAAATTTTTAAAACCGAATAGTGCCATAACAATTATTTTTATCTATCTTTTTATTTTTTCGCGTGAAAACGATAGCCGCCATGCTGTTCAACTCGTGACGTCACTGTCCTAGAATTTTTCCTATTTTGCAAAGGAATAAGATACTTTTGGATGTTTAATATTGAGTTATCATCTATATCATTGATGTGTTGTGCCTGAATGCAAAAATACGAGCATATGAACGCCGGGGAAGTTATTGATTCAAGTGTCAACTGATTTAAATATGAGAAATACTTGGTTAAAACTGGCAAGAAGAGACCCGAAGGCATTGTCTACAAAATCTAAACTATACTTCTGTGAAGATCACTTTGATGTAAGTATGATTTATATTTAACTATCGTTTATACAAAACAAAACATCATGACATGATAGGTGCATGACCTATTGCAAGTCAAATTTTGTAATAGATTAGGTTAATCGCTCGTCTGTCCCGCCCTTTGTGGGCCATTTTGACAGCCCTTGCAAGTACAGAGCAGTGTTTTACTTAATTCGTGTTTTCTTCTATTATATGGGAATAATGACATGGTTTGTACAAAAAAATATTACAAAAAGTTTTTCTCACCTAAGCTTATATTATAATATCTATAACATTAGTGCTAAAAGCGAAGTAATAAACTCGCTTTGATTTCAAATGTCATAAAGATTATTGCACGTTTTAACTGGAAAATTACACACAATATAAGATTATGGGTTCTGTTAAACAAATCCGATTTAATAGAATAAAGATTAGTAAAATACCCTATTGAGTACCTCCTCATTTTTGAAGTCATTTAAAAAAAGGGAATTAAGCGTCATGTGTAGCGTTGTTTTTCTTTTGGGCTAATAACATCAAAAATAAATTAATTCTTATAGTGACGCAAAAGATTAACTAACCAATTATTGCATCTTGTGTGTGCTGGTGTACTCGTAGAAGCATAAAATTAAAAATATAGATATTATGCTAATAATATTCCGCATTACAGGTATAACACAATTGAAAAGATTTAAAAAATTGCTTGATACATAATATCACATATTAAATAATATTTATAAATGCTAGAGATTTTCATATAATAATTTATTGTACTTATTACTTATTGCATGTATATGTAAAGTAATTACCCTACTAGTTCATCAAATATTGTAAGACTGCATGATTTACGAGTAACAATTTGGTTTCAGAGAGTTACACATAGAAATTATATAATTCTAGATCATAATAGACGTGCTAACAATATCATATTTATATTGGATAACATAATATAAAGAGTTGTATTGTTGGATCTATTTAATCGTTTGAAATCAAACTTTTGCATTTATTTTTGAGAGACCCTAAAGCAATGAATATAGTTTCATTTTACTACTGTTGGTTTCTTCATCGTAAACTTTGTAAAATTCTATAATTTAAAAAGGAAACTTAATTTTAATAATTTTTAAAATTTACATAAATATTAATAACCATTTATTTTGTACTATGAGTGTACTTAATACTTTATTGTATTTATATATTACTAACTTTTAAATTATAATTTGAGGAGCAATCTTAGTTAGCTAGCGATTGAGATCTAAAGATACATGCATAATTACATAGATTGGGCTTAACTAAAACTACCCACAAATTAGCGATTGTTCCTATAAAGAAATTGATATGGTTAAGTGTATCACACCTTTTTTTACGTGCTATAGTCATGCTGCAGCTATATTACTGGTTTAGTTGTAGCACGTATGGGTCGGCTCGACTGGGGAAGGACCACGTTCTCACAGAATACCAGCGTAAAAAAGCAGCGTAACACTGCTGTTTCGTATGGTGAATGTAGAGAACCGGAGATCCTTTTACTGTAAACGAGGCATTCCATCTTAGTCCTCACGGGTCTCATCTGCATTTTGATTCGTAATCGAGGATAGATGTAGATGTCTATGGGCCACAGCAACCACTTACCATCTGGTGGGACTGTGTGCTCGTTTGTTGTATAAAAAATAAACCTTTTTCGTAATCAACTGGCCTCGTAGAAACGTTTACAATGAAGTACTAAGAAGTGTATTTAGAAATTTCCTTTCCACTAAGAATTGCAAGGATTTCATAATACACAATAAAAAAATATTAAATTGTGCAAAATGAAGTAACTAGCAGAAGAATAAAAGTTCAAAAATTGTATGACTTCGTTAAAGCGTAACAAGCAGAGATGTGAACCCCTGGAGGGGAAAAAAGCAAAGGTAAAAGTTGTCACCACAAAATCTCTCCGGTCGGTGACACGACACGCTGTGCACGTACACGTGAACATGTACTGGGCGCGAAGTTGCGCCTTGCGACGTGGAGTTGGCTCGCGGGCGCGGTGTGGTCCGTAGCAGTTGAGCACCTCTGCTCCGACCGACAATTCACTCGCACATCGCACTAAGAGACGGCTATTATGGAAACTGCAAAACGACAGTCTTTTTTATAAAAACTATTTATTTGAATAGTAAACATTTGAATGCCTTTCATCATTATAATTATATTAATTATAACGGATGACTTTTTTACCCCCACGAAAAGAATAATAGGGCGTGATAGGTAAATGGAATAGGAGCCTATGGAATAGTTCTTTTTTTACTAACATAGTCTGAAAATTAATCTCCCAATATACACTACTAATTTATAGTCTATTTTTCATATTAAAACATTGAACACAGGAAATTGAATAAAAAAATAAAAATCGTAAAAATAGTAACGTAATGACGTAAACCTAATGAACGCGCAACAAATTATGGTTTCATTGGAATCTCTAAAATAAATTCGGAGTTTGTAAAACCGCAACGATAGAAATGTGTAGTTACTTACGATAGTTCACTCGCACTTTTCGTACATGCGCGATCTCGGCCTTGATATAGGTATCAGTGTAAGTATCTAATTTACTATTATGCACGCGCCGTGTAGCATACTTTCTTTTTATGTATTTCTTCGGATGTTCTGAACTTTAATAATCGAAATATTCCCGTCAATAGATTCCATTCCACTAATAGAACAAACAATATTATTACCAAGACGGTAAAAAAATCACCCAGTATACATAGAATATAATAGAATCATTTTTATTCAATATAGATTATAGTACATAATACTTATTGAAAGTCATTTTTTACTTTTACCACTGGTTCGCAAAAAACCTCTGTCCTGGGAAGAACTAGCAAGAAACCCAGCGGGACTTTTTTTTTAGAAAAGCACAATTTACAATATAATATTTTATACAATTGTTATGAAAAAATTTAGAAACTGTCTGCATATTTTCTGGGACTTTGTTGTAAAAGCGTATACATTGCCCCATGAAGGAATTACTGACTCTTTGGAGTCGAGTAACTGGTATAACTAACTTGTGCTTGTTCCTAGTATTCACAGAATTAGGGAATGCAAACTCGCGAGATTTTAGCTTAGGCGAGATATCGCGAGATTGTAAAAGTCAATCTCGCGGTATCTCGCCAATTTCGAGATCTCGCGGGATTGGCAAAATAATTTACAAATTGTCATAATATGATCAGGCGTTTTGAAAGAGAAATAAAAATTCAAAAGTAATGTGTTTTAATCATTTATTTGCACCGAGTAGTAACCTACATTAATTAATAAATCAGTCCTCTCTCCTCTTCTTTAGTAATTTAAGATTATAAAAAGTTTCAGAATTAGATTCGCTACTTAACGTCTATTAAAATAATATATTTAAGAAACTAAAACAAATTATAAAAATAAAATATGTAGTTTTTCATTCAGTTAACATTTATAAAAATATTAATGAGTATCCTGTTTTATAAATTTAACAAAATAAAAATCTTAATAAGAATTACTTAATCGAAACTTTGAAAGTAGCTACGCAAGAAACATAAAGTATTTAATGTGTCGTCTGACAGACGGCTTCTAATTTTGCAAGCCAAATAACCAGCTGCAGAAAAAGCGCTTTCACCTTCTACGCTGGTAGGGACTATAGAGCGCAACTGTAACAGTTTGCAGACAACTGTTCTCCCTTGGAGCCCCCGGCTTCATAAAGATTCATTTCCTTTTGTGATCAATGACTCCAACAAACTAGCAGACGAAATTCTGCGGTCTTTTGGTTCATAAAAAGCAGACAAAGATTCTTGAAGTTCATCCTGTACTGAAATATTCCTTTCTGCCTCCGCTTCCATGGAATTGGCGATAAATGATGAAAGAGGAATGTCGTCATCATCATTGTCTCCAGCAACTTCATTAGTAGCCGCTGTAGCCGATCTTGAAGAATCTAAATTTGTAGTTGCCTGACAACTGTTTTGCGAATGCAATCGCTCAATGAGTGATTAAATTTCACTTCGAACAACACGCTTCGGGGGCAGTCTGAAAGTTTCATCATTGGCAAACTCCTCAGAATCTTCGTGGTATTTAGCAGGATCTCTAAGGTACAACAAACATGCTGTCATATTCGTCCTTCGCTCGGAAATGCGCTTCCTCAGGGCGCCAGCTAGGTTTTCTGCCAGTGGCGTTTTGAGTTCTTCTAGCTTACGAATCATAAAGCGAAGTGTGGTTTCTGCGATAGCCAAGTCAGATTCGCGACGACATAACACCTCTACAGCTAGTTTCACAGGCTGGAAGAGCTTATCTAAATTGAGTATAACCGTATCTTCTTCCGAACTCAAACAGTACTTCGGATCAGCATGAAGGCTTAGATCGATCAAAGCTTTGCTAACACATTGCATGAGTTTATTGCGCTACACGATACACGTTTTTATGCTTCTTTGCAATCTCAAAAACCTCGCGAGATCTCGTCTGATTTCGAGCCGAGATCAATCTCGCCAAATATAGCCAAGATTTCGCAATTTCGAGATCTCGCGAGAACGAGATTGCATTCCCTACTCAGAATGTACATCACTATTTTTAATAAAACTATTTTTGTTTTTGTGTACATACAATAAGTTCTCGTAAATATATTGAGAGGCCAAAGTTAATATATTTATTTCTTAAAATTTTTCTCTAATGGATTTATTCGGACCTAGGTTATAAATTGCTCTTGTCTTTTACAAAACAAAGATAGTTTCAATGTCAGTCGCATTACCCCATAGCAAGATTCAATATGACATTATGCTATGGAAATAACTAAAATAAACTAATCTAGCTGTTTCAACACATGTAAGGCATTTAATCTTTTTTACAGCATATGCTGCAGAACTAAGTTTACTAGCTAGTTTAGATATATGAGGGCCCCATTGAAGCTTCGCGTCAACTGTAATACCGAGAAAAACAGTGGATTCAACAAGACCTTTTTAACATTAGGTGTAGTGAATTTAATACATTTCGTTTTATTACCATTCAAAAGCAAATTATTGACGTTAAACCAATGTACTACTTTTGATATAGCATTATTCACTTCGTCATATTTCAATAATTGCCTTTTTAGTCGGAAAATCAACGAAGTATCATCAGCAAATAGTACTATATCATGGTTATACCCTATCAAGTAAGGTAAGTCATTAATATAAACTAAGAACAGAAAAGGACCAAGAACTGAGCCCCGAGGAACAACTGTTTGCGTTCTATTATTTAGATATGACATAATAAGTTTAAGCGCTATGTTTTTTACACCATAATGATGCAGCTTCCTGATCATCTTCCTCATCATAGAGTAATTAGACTTAGGAGTGATAATGTCATTCAAAATTCCGTTCAAAGTTGAAGAATCAACACAATGAATGTGTGCATAAGCGGCCTGTAATTACGTTTGCCCACACGCACACAAGCAAATAAGTAATGTTTGCAAGTAAATTACATTTACCCTAAAAAGTGGGAAAATGTAATATGTGTGATGTAAACATAGTCATAGAATTAATATTTAGGTTGCGTTTAGAATTATTTTTTAATTATTTGCAAAGACAGAAATGTTTCATTATTTATTTTTGTTAACTAATGTAATATTTAAATTATTTATATACGTAATATCTTGTGTTGTAATATATATTCACAAATCTATTATTTAATTATATTATTCTGTTAGAAGTGGTATATTTATATAAATTACATTAGCTAATATATTTAACATGTCCATGTGAACTTATTATTTATAATTATGATTCTATACAGGGTATTTTTGAAACGCTCCCGAAAACGAAGACAGACGAGAGTACTAACTATATCTTTGATGATGGGTGAAATATAAAATCGATCCTGATGAAAAAAAAATCATCTTTTCACAACGTTTTATTAGATTTATTCACGCTCCATCGTGTTAGTATAGTTAAATAAAACGTTAATTTCATTAAAAAAAACATGTTAATACTTAAACATAAAACCAGCAGTGGAATTACTGAATTACAATCAGCTGACTAGGGGTCAATGTACGCGCGAACGCCGAATTCGCGCGGCCCGCAACTAGCGATGGTACCACAATACCTAATAATTTACAACACTTGTCTAAATACCTAACTTATCTACTTAACCTACTATTTTGCCACTGTGCTTGTCTCCACGTAGCCACTTTAATTCAAATTCACAGGTTAAATAAACCAAATAACTGGTTCGATTCCCCGCTAATGAAAAAATACTTAAATGAAATGTTAACAAGATTAGAGTCATGCGTTTTATTCATCGTGTAGGTATGTTTATTTTTCACTTTGAACATTCCCACAGACCGTCAAATGTTATGACATTGCCAACTTTTATTTTATAAGTTTAGTTTCCATATGATCCCTACGACTAGTCTTTCATATGGAATTTAGAAGTTATAGTTGTAATTTTTTTAATACAATTAGACAATCAATTGTACCCTGACGAAACAAGCAGTTCGTTACTACAAAAATGATATTGAAATTAATAAACGTACTTACTTGGGTACTCACTTACACAATTATAAACACTATTTCATCGTTATCTTTGATTTTGTACAAGAAAATAGAAATAAAATGGTATTGAATAATTTAATAGTTAAAATCAATTGCAATTATGATCGACAGTTAATTAATCTAAAAAATAATTATTTAACTTTACTTTTATTGACTTTCCGTTTTTAATCCATCCAATACTTTGATTTGAAAAGAGGTACGTCAAAACTATTAAAAATTACTTGCAAGTTTTATTGTAATTGCCGCCTCTAATTCTTATGTCGCTTGCAAACAAATCTTAGTAGGTAAATTTGGGGAATTCCCCATATGTTGGCAACGCTGACGCGAGGTGACACACAGTCGGCCGGGCGGCGGCAGCGCGTGGTACGAAGGGGGCGCGACGGGGGAATGCTCGCCAGTATTACTGTGCGCGCACGCTATTGGTTCCTCATTCTTCCGCGCTTTGAAGAACCGATGTTTCCAATATACAGTCGCACACACAGCTTTTGCACGACGCGCGACGATGGTTTTAAAAAGGAAGGAAAGAAAAATTATTTATATCTATTGTTTTATGACTGAACTAGTGAACGAAAAGGTAAATAGAAGGTGAATGGGGAAAATTGTGCAGTAAAGTTAAATGTATTGAGGAAGAATACCGAAAAAATTACCATGTGGTCAACCTAATGACGGAAACATTTATCATTCGCATTGATGATGATGATTCTGATGAGTGATGATGAAGTAGCATCCAGTAACACCAACACACCATCGACATCTGGCTTCCATGTTCCATGTTCCAACGGTATAATGGACGGCGTGTCACCCTTAGCTTAAGTTTTCTTGTTACAAACTACTTTATTTTACGATAGAAATAAAAAATAATGCTCAAGTAAACATTATCCATTTTAATTTCAACCTCTTCCAAAGTTCTGAGTAGCTAGTAAAGTACCTATTATGATTCTACAATAAAACCATTAATTACTATTATAATATTATAAAACAATAGCCTAGTACCATGTAGTACTTTAGAACGCGACTGTACCCATGCGCAGACACACCCTCCACCGTCGCTCAGCGTTCTTTTGTACGTGACGGACCTGTACCGAGCTAGATAAAAGAGTTTGGCTTCGACGCGGATATTGACCCTAGTCAGCTGATTTTATGATTTATTTATTTTAAATTCCACTGCTGGTTTAATGTTTAAGTATTTTCATGATTTTTTTTAATGATATTAACGTTTTATTTAACTGTACTAACACGATGGAGCGTGAATAAAGCTAATAAAACGTTGTGAAAAGATGATTTTTTTTCATCAGGATCGATTTTATATTTCACCCATCATCAAAGATATAGTTTTAGTACTCTCGTCTGTCTTCGTTTTCGGGAGCGTTTCAAAAATACCCTGTATATAATACTCCAGGGCCTTAACCCAAGGGTATTGTATATAGAGAAGTGGAAGAAATGAAGGAGGCAAAAATGCCTACGTCCATTTCTTGTAGTTTTTCCAATCCAGCGCCACTTACAATTAACAAGTGAATAGTTGTCAGATAATCATTTTAGCTGTCAGATATTTTTTCATTAGTCATTCATATTACTAGCTGTGGCTGTGGCCCGCGGCTTCACCTGCGTTAATCAGGATAGAAGCATACACTGATCTCGATTCTTGCCATTCTAAGAATCTACATGCTATATTTAATTTAAATCGGTTTTAACGTAAAGGTTACAAACATACAGCTTTCACAGAAGAGATGTATTAGAAGGAATTAAGAGTGCGTTCAGCTTCAAGTCAATATTATTATTACTTTATTGGATATTACGTTTTGCATTAAAATGTAATAAGATTCGGAAGGAGAAAAGCTATTCAAATAAAACATGAAATTAAAGATATTTACTAAATAATATAAACTATACCCAAGTACTTAAACTAAACATCTCTTACTTAATGACTTGATGATTTGATGACACTATCCGCGAAATATTATCTTTTTTGGATTCATAAAAGAATCTGACTCTTAGATAACGTTCCACAATAAGCCGCACCAGATTTGTGTCGTGATGTTGTGAATTGATATGCTCTTCTACTATAGGAAATAGAAAACGACCAATGAGTTTGGCCATAATTTGGAGAGATAGCTCTTTTACTACGAATTGGGACTATTGGCAGTATGTATGTAATTTTTTCAGTATGCATTTTTTCTTATAATTATAATAATAAGAAAAAATGGGGTAAATATTTTACTATGCCTAGCAACATTTTTATTATATTAGCGTCTGTCAAATTTACGATTTATTATTTTGTTTTGATGAATGTTCTTTTTACAAAAATATAAGATGCTAAGCAGTACTTTACCCGTGAAATGAGTTTTTTTTTTTTTTTCATGATTATGTGATGACTTGTGTCACCCTTTCAAGCATAGTACATCATTTTTTTGCAAAATAGCACGAGCTCTTTACACGACTACGTGGACTCGAGTACTGACGCGTCGAAAGTCGTACGTAGCCTTAAAAGGCTAACTTGAAGTGGCTTCACTTTGCGTGCGCCTGCTGCAGTTCTAAGCCTAATAATTCTATGCCAGTATATATATTCAACATAATATCATTATGATCGCTTAAATAGTATAGGAAGAAGACATGGAAAAGAAAAACAAAAAAGTTATTTTTTATATATTAATAATATTTTTAAATTACATACGTATTTATGATGTTAGGGTCGCAAGAGTGATTCATCATGGCTGCAGACGGATAAATAGCAGTCGCCCTTCGTACTTCTCGTTCGGTTACTGTACGGCCTAGAATTAAAATATATTTAATGTTTTTAATTGAAAGAGCGTAATAAAGAAATCTGTTCCGTGGAAAATTCTTTCCGAGTTTGCAAGCTGAAGAAGCAATTAAAGTAAACATATCATGTAGTGGAGTGCGCTTGGACAAATGTGATGTGGGACGATCCCTGGCTAGGTAGATTGTTATATGACCAGAGCTTGGCGGCTGGCCACACTGCTTATAATGGTATACTATAAGCTGTATGTATCTTTAGACATATATAATATCGTTGATACGTATGTTAGTAATCGTGTAACTCCTATATGACTTGACCGATTGAGGTCACATATACACAATATATTTTGTTATGGCGATACGATGGTTCATGGGCTAGGAACAAATAACCTTTTGAAATTTTATAGACTAAAACGACCTATTTTCACAATATATGTATAATTTATATATATATGTGCCGTGTAGTGGCGGTTAAGAATATCCACTACCCCATATCTTCCCGTGGGTGTCGTAAGATGCGACAGTGGGAAACAGGCAGGAGATGGGCAGCAGCATCCTCCTGATAACAGCAATATCACAATTAAAAAAAACTGCGGTTGCCAACCCGCTAGCCAAGCGTGGCAACTATGGCAATATACCCCCCAATGAACAAAGTTACGAAGAGACGGCCCCCAGTGGCCCCGCTATTCCTGGCTACGGTGGCGTATGGTAACGGCGGGGCAGGGGGTGCTAAGAATCTCCGGTGGAGGTTCGGTTGCCACCTACGATGACTAGACCTGGCAACTTATAACGCACGCACCCTGAGGACTGACGAGAAGATCCTGGAGCTGGAAGAAGAAATAGACAAGTTGCACTGGAATATTATAGGATTATCCGAGGTCCGAAGAGAGGGGGAGGAGACGGTAATCCTCGAATCCGGCAACTTGTTCTATCACCGGGAGGGTCATCGATCATCGGAGGACCATCTGTCCCAAGGAGGTGTCGGATTTATCGTCTACAAGTCTCTCGTTAACAACGTTGTAAAGATTGGGAGTGTGTCGACGAGGGTTGCGTACCTTGTACTCAGAATCACCAAACGGTATTCGCTGAAGGTCATACAGGTTTACGCACCAACCTCGTCACACCCCGATGAGGAGGTGGAGGAAATGGTATGAGGATATCTCTAGAGCCATGCATTCCACCAAAACACTATACGGTATTAATGGGAGACTTCAACACAAAACTAGGCACAAGAGAGAACGGTGAGCTGAAAGTAGGGAAATTCGGAATAGGGCAACGGAACCCAGGGGGCCAGCAGCTGGCTGACTTCATGGAGAAAGAGGGACTCTTTATGATGAACTCTTTCTTCCAGAAGCGGCCCCACAGGAAGTGGAGCCCCGAGGGTTCGTCAAAAAATGAGATTGACTTCATTATGAAGACCAGACGAAAACTGTTCAGTCATGTCTCAGTGATCGCGAGGGTGAAAACTGGTAGCGATCACCGAATGGTTAGAGGCACACTGAAACTAAACGTTAAGTTGGAGAGGTCTCGTCTAATGAAGTCAACGCTCCGTCCCCCTCGTGCTCTAGTCCAAAGTCCCGAAACTTTTCAGCTCGAGTTACAAAACCGTTTTCAGTGCCTAGAAGACTGCAATGCAGTGGACGATATGAATGACAAGCTCGTGGAAACTGTCCATGCGGTCGGAGCTAAGTTGTGTAAGACCCGCCGCAGAAGAACACAAAAACTTTCCGATCACACTCTTAATCTCATGGCCGTTAGACGGGAAATGAAGCTGCAATCTTCAGTAGATTTGATAGCATACAGGCAACAGAACAGACAGATCTCCAAATGCATGCGGCGGGACTTACGCAACTTCAATACAGCTTGTATTGAAGAAGCGATCGATCGGAACCAAGGCTCCAAAGTCTTTGCCAGAGATCTGTTTGCTAGAAAGAGCCAACTGTCAAAGCTGAAGACCGAGTGTGGCAGCATCGTTTCCGGGACACCTGCGATTTTGAATGAGATTGAGAGGTTCTATGGGCAGCTGTACATGTCATCGTTGGAGCCACACGTAAGTGTGAGTAACGATCCAAGAGCGAGTCTTATCCGACACTATTCCGAGGATATCCCGGACGTCAGTCTGAGCGAGATTAGAATGGCTCTCCAGCACCTTAAAAACGGCAAGGCGCCAATTGAGGATGGAATTACATCGGAGCTTCTGAAAGCGGGTGGAAAACCGGTACTTGAAGTCCTTCAGAAGCTTTTTAATTCCGTCCTCCAAGGTGGCACTACTCCGGAGGCGTGGAGCAAAAGTGCGGTGGTCTTGTTCTTCAAGAAAGGCGATAACGCTCTCTTGAAGATTTACAGACCAATTTCGATTATGAGCCGCGTCTACATGCTTTTTCTGAGAGTCATTACGAATCGTCTCGTACGCAGACTTGACGACTTCCAGCCTCCCGAACAAGCCGGTTTCCGAAAAGGCTTTAGTACCATAGACCACATACACACCCTTCGGCAAATTGTACAGAAGACAGAAGAGTACAATCTACCACTTTGCCTTGCGTATGTGGACTATGAGAAAGCCTTTGATTCCGTCGAAATTTGGGCGGTGCTAGTCCCTTCAACGGTGCCAAGTTGACTGTCGGTATATCGAAGTGCTGAAGTGTTTGTACAGTAGGGCTACGATGGCTATCCGAGTACAGAATCAGAGTACGAAACCTATCCAGCTGCAGAGAGGTGTAAGACAGGGTGACGTTATATTCCCGAAACTCTTCACCGCTGCATTGGAAGACGTTTTCAAGCTACTGGACTGGAAAGGAAACGGTATTAACATCAATGGCGAGTACATCACTCACCTTCGATTTGCCGACGATATAGTCCTTATGGTAGAATCGCTGGAGGACCTAAGCACTAAGCTCAATGACCTCAATAGTGTCACCCAACGGATAGGTCTTAAGATGAACATGGACAAAACAAAGATCGTGTTTAATGTCCATGTCACACCTATGCCGGTAGTTGTTGGGGGCACTAAGCTCGAAGTTGTTGACGAGTATGTTTACCTGGGACAAATAGTCCGACTAGGTAAGTCCAACTTCGACCGAGAGGTCAATCGACGGATTCAACTCGGTTGGGTAGCGTTCGGGAAATTACGGCACATCTTCTCGTCAGGTATACCTCAAAACTTGAAAACGAAACTTTACAACCAGTGCGTGTTGCCAGTGATGACCTATGGAACTGAGACGTGGTCCTTCACTGCTGGCCGGATGAGGAAGCTCAAGGTCGCTCAGCGAGCTATGGAGAGGGCTATGCTCGGAGTTTCTCTGCGTGATAAACTTAGAAATGAGGATATCCGCAGTAGAACTAGAGTGACCGACATAGCCCAACGGATTAGTAAGCTGAAGTGGCAATGGGCCGGCCATATAGCTCGAAGAACCGACAACCGATGGGGAAAAAGGTTCTCGAGTGGCGGCCTCGTACCGGCGGACGAAGTGTAGGGCGTCCCCCCACTAGATGGAGTGACGACCTGGTAAGACATGCAGGAAGTCGATGGATGTAGGTGGCTCAGGACCGTGCTTTGTGGCATTCCTTGGGGGAGGCCTATATTCAGCAGTGGACTTGTGAAGGGCTGTAATAATGATGATGATGATATACAGATCGTTTCTTGGACTTGCCAAACATTAGGACACATATAAGAAGTATTTTATATTCATAAATAAACCAAATTTCGGTCATCGACCTGTCTTTAGATGAGCGGAGATACGGCCAAGATGATAATTGCTTATGAAGATGGACGATTCGACGTATCGAATTAAGTTTTATTAAAATTTAACTCCGAAGTTTTTATTAAAACGCAGGTTTCTATGTTTCTATGACCGGTAGTCTCCTTAAGGACAATTCAAACATGCAAATAGAGATCACACAGGGAGCTGCTGGTGTAGGCAGACCGAATGTCTCATCATAACCAGTTTCTTTATTTTTTAAATTGGTATTGAAAGCATTAAAAAATGAGCTATGCACAAGATTCCTTCATCATCGTCATCATTGCAACCTTTCACAAGTTCATCACTGTATAAAGATCTGAGCCACCTGCATCCATCGAACTCTAGCATCTCTTACCAGGTCGTCACTCCATCTAGTAGGGGCCGTCCTACACTTCACTTACCAGTAAGAGGCTGCCACTCGAGAACCTTTCTTCTTTATCGATTGTCAGTTCTTAAAGCTATATGGCCAGCCCATTGCCACTTGAGCTTACTGATCCATTGGGCTATGACTATGACTGATTCCTTAAGGATAATGAATCATTATTTAACAATTAATTTATTTATAGAATTAAAAAACATTTGGGTTATCAGTACTACGTGTTCATTTCATGAATGCCGTTACCTCCCGCCACGCTCCCTCATACCTCGCCTCAAGCGTCGCCCTTAAAGTACCGATAGCAACGCTGAAATGTATCTACGTCCAGGGCGTCCTGTATCCCCATTTTATTGCACCGCGGGCAGCGAGTCTTTTACATTAGTATAGTAAGTCTACTGGGCCAATATGACTGTGCAGTTTATATGTTCACCAGTTTAAGTTACAGGCGGGCTTGAATTTACTAGATAACTACTGGATGGGATTCAGTATGGTTCAATGGGTATGGATGTTTGGCAACGGTTACTTACCGTTCATCCCATCGTCTTCTTCAATCGTTGATAAACTTAAAGCAGCGTGTCCATTACACACCAACTGACCGAGGCTGCGCAATATAACCGCAGCAGCGAATAACTGCAACTGACTGCTCGACAGTCTGTACGGAACTTTGCTGGGCAGGTACTCAAAAAATGTAGTAAAGTGTTCGAGGTAGATAGTTAGCATTGTTGCTGTCTGGAAAAATAAATAATTGATGGCGAACTGTGGTAAATAATATATATTTTTTTTACTATTCTAAGCCAGCGTTTAACTACAATCCCACCTGATTGTAAGTGGTGAGGTAGCCTAACGTATGTGTACGCATGACGAACGATGTAGCAAATCGTTTGGTTAGAATGCGTGGTAAGTCAACAACGAAAGGGTGGAGACCGGCCGAACGTCTGGTTGTCCCATGGTGGATGGGAGAGGGAGGAATTAAATTATGTAATTCGTGCATACACTCTCCGAAATGCATCCAGTAGAAAACCGAAAGGCTTTCTACATTGCGCCTGTGTAAGATTGGTTTTAACCAGATTCGGGTCACCAATAAGCCTCTTAGCACGGCTTTCCATTGAGTCCAAAGCTGCTAGGTAGCATTTTTCAGCACTAGCCCATATATGGCAGCAATACTCCATGCACGACCGGACTTGCGCTTTTTATAGAGTAAGCAGCAGTCTCGGCGTGAAGTACCGCCTTTGCAAGGACTCCTAGCTTTCTTGCAGCTGTTTTGGCCTTGGACTCAATGAACCGCCCGAAGTTCAGACTAAATTCATTAGACTAAATTTCTTTAAAAAATGTTTTCATTGACCGTTCCGAACTTTGTCTATTCTTTTCTTCTTGCGTGGTGGTGGACAGGGTGGTCATTCTGTACCTTGTAAAGAAAAACCTGACGTTGTTTATAAGGTAATTCAGGCAAAGCATCTCTAAACTAAAACACCTGTATATTTACCATGTTTTATGCAAATAAAGATTATTATTAATATCGGTTATAAGTTTAAATTTGCTCAACCTTTTTGCAAAAGTTGGTAATAACTGTATTTACGGACTTTTAGCCAAGTAAATTACAGTGTGTGGTGTGTGTTTGTGGTAGATGTAGGGATTGTGGGACTTTGAACTATTTCATTTTCCTCCAACTGTAGGAACTTTCTCACTTCCTGCAAGTATTTAAAATCGCGGCTTTTTGTAGGACTAGCGTACGTGTTTTCTGTTAAGTGTTTAAGTTTTAGGTTATTGAAAATATTATTTGGGATAACTCCAGTGGTTGAGATGATTACGGGGACTATATATACTTTTTCTTGCTTCCTTGTTCTTCCAATTTCTTCCTTTAACTCAGCTTACTTACAATTTTTTTCAGCTATTGTTTTTTGAATGTTATGTGTGTTGGGTACTGCAATATCTATTAAGTACGTGGTTTTGTTATTTCTATCTTGTAGAGTAATGTCTGGTCTATTGTAATGATTGTTTTGTCAGTAAGTATAGCGCGGTCGTAGTAAAGTTTGTGTGAGGCATTTTCTAGAACTGTTTGTGGTGTGTATTTGTAGTGTGGTCTGTTTGTGTTTTTATTAACTTTAAGTTTGAGCGCCAGTTTTTGATCTATGATGTTTGCGAGCTGATTATATCTGTGAGTGTAATCTGTCTGTGTGAGGCTTGTATATGCTCCGGTTATATGTTGTATTGTTTCTGGTTGGCTGTTGCATTTACGGCATTTATCGTTTTTTACTGTGGAATCTTTGATAATGTGTTTTCTATAGTTTTTTGTGTTAATTACCTGGTCCTGTATTGCTATTAAAATATTATTATTAAACCGTATTAAGCACATATCGTACACGCAGTTCTCGATTTTAAATATTTTTTGTGTAAATTTAATATTTTATTAACTAAAATATTATGTCTAGGGGATAGTTAATATTAGGATCCTAAAATAAAGCACCACATTTTATATTATTATATAATTAATATATTACATTGGATAACTCACCAAGGCGTACTGTATATAATCGTTGTTGTTCATCTTATCGAAGTTAGTGACCAAATTAAACATCCTATAAAATGGCGGAGATTCCTGTTTATATATCTGTATATCGTCGACTTGGGCATAGCCCTGGAACAACTCCGCGGCAGTCGTGGGCCCCGGTGTAGGCCAGGGTACTGCTGGGAAACCTTCGCTGGTACTTAGTAATAATACTCTGAAAACATTTCACTTTTTATTTAATAGATTAATATTAATTACACTGTATAAAATAATTGTGTATTTTAAAAGAAACAAAATACACAATCTAATCAGAATAGAGGCAAGAATTAATGACATGATCTAAAATTCTAAAAGAAACGACTAAATTAGACTGAGTTTAAATGAAGTAAGGTATATTAAGACCAGAGGGATGAGAAAAGGAAGGTAAACAAGTTATCAGCGCTGTTGAGTGGCTTGAAAATAAGGGATTATAATTCCTATTGAAAAACTGACCCGGAGAATCTAACTCATTTTTGGTAATAGACAATTAGTTACCTACAATTTTTAATATTCTTGAAACTTTGTTGTTACTTCGTCACAAGCATATAATATATTATAGAAGTGTCGAGACTGCAGTTTCGAAATGAATACAGGTAGTGAGTACACAGGAAAATGTACCTTAAAGCTAGATGTGCAATGCCTATTGTGGGGAAGAGTTCACACTGGGCCCCGGCGCACTCCCAGCGGTGGAAGGCGAGCGAGGCGCGCGCGCGGCACCGCGCCCCGCAGTACACGCTGCGGGAACATCGGCTGCAACTGCACGCACCATTTGCGACTTTAAAATCTCATGACACACGTTAAAATAGCAGCTTAATGCTGCTGTGTTTCGTATAATGAGTGTAGAGAACTGGAGACCCTTTTTAATGCAGACAAAGCATCTACATTTTGATTCTTAATTGAGGATAATTATAGTATTCACTTACCATCAGGTGGACTGTGTGCTCGTTTGTCACCCTTATTCTATAAAAAAAGTTTCACAGTACGCGAGCAAACCGGGTTCGATCCCCGCCGGCACCAATGAAATTGTTAATTGCAATTTTAAGTGCTGATTTAACACGTGCTCGGCGGTGAAGGAAAACATCGTGAGGAAACCTGCATGTCTGAGAAATCAAAAAAAAAATATTTCGAAGACATGTGAAGTTCGCCAACACGCATTGGGGCAGCGCGGCGGACATTTCCTGCCCTAAAACCCTCTCAGAAATGAGAGGAGGCCTGTGCCCAGCAGTGGGACGTATATAGGCTGTAACTTTACTTTACTTTTTACTAGGTACTAGAAGAGACACCGAAACTTGGTTGTTTGCAACACGCGGTCCACGGGTCCAAAGTCCACGGGTAGAAACTTACTCCGTCTCTGCCATAAAAAGGTACTCTGTGTCTCCGACTACGCATCCCGCACTGTCGCACAGATTTTGTTCGCGGTGTCTGTTCTAGTACGTAGTACATAATATTTCAATGTGACACACGATGACCATCAGACCGAATGACGGTCACGGTGGCCAGTCTCAAAGGAGACTAGCCATCGACGCAGTACAGGATTATAGTGCACGAGTATGTGCACAAGCACATGTGCGCTCCTATATGAGTATGAGAAGATAGTCCGTTGAGACGGCAATACGAGGTGACCGAAGAGAGATCCAGCGCAAGACCAGCTGTTTTTGGTTCGACCCATGATTCTAACCCGGGACGAATAAAACCACATGAAAAATAATTTTTCTCTGTATTCTCGTCTTTCGTACATTATACAAATTAGCTTTACCATAATATGATGTTAAATTTGTCATTTTTATTGGCACTATAAATTGGCACTATTGTCAGTATTTATATAAATATTAATTGAAATTAATCCATAGTACCGCCCTCGATAACAATTTGTGCTACCAAGCAGCAGTGCATTGCACTGTTGAGTTTCGGTCTAAAAGTGTAGAGAGCTAGCAGCAATACGGTAATATAATTACAGTCTGCGAGGCATTCCTATAATATGGTAGTCCTTAGAGGTGACAAAGCATCTGTAGCCTCCTTTCCTGAAGTCGGTTGCAGGTGTCTATGGACTGCGGAAGCCAATTACCATCAGGTGGACGGTAAGTTCGTTATTTCAATTTTATAGAAAAAATCGAAATGTTTTAGTTATGATATTTGCAGGGAACATAACAGATAGCTTAATAACTTTGGGACCGATTTAAATTGTTTAATTTTCCAAAAGCTACTTAATTTGTACTAATATTAAACAATCGAAGAAGTTATATCTACCTAGCATCAAATTTATGGACGAAATAGTAAGTGGATGCTGTGGCCCATAGACACCTACCTACATCTATAGCGTCACTTAAAGACTGCAGATGTGTCGTTACCCCTGAGGATATGAAGAAATGCCCCGTTACCAGTAAACAGGCTTCCAGTTCTCTACACACATATATCTACATTATTTCTTTTATAGTAGATACGTTTATTTATTTTATTATCGCAAGCAAAGGTTGTCCTATGGTGTGCTGCACAGACCTTTACTGGCAGTTACGTGCACGTCTCTCAAAGCGGATAATTTAATAACATGCGTAAGTAGCATGCCTCTAGTCTGGTCCCATGTCTCAGGTTTACTCACGGCACTGGGTTTATATCGGGTCGACAGCACATTTCACAAGCTGGATCATCGGAAGGCAATGTGACCCATGCGTAGGGTTCCTCAGAGAACAAAACGTCACCGCGCCGGGCGCTTCGCTTAGTTACCACGTATCGACCCGCAGTTTCGTTTCGCCTAAGTAAAATAACAGTATAGAACAGAATATTTTTTATCAATATATAGTAGTAGATAATTAAAAACATATGTGAATGTCTGGGAACTCTCGGTTGGAACGAAGTTCCTTTCGTAGTATATTATTATTGATAAACGTATTATATTAATTAACAAATACAAATAAATGAATTATTAGCGTCTATTAAAATTAAGCGTCATTTAAAATAAAATAATATTTCTTTCATGGCAAGATAAGAAAAAAATCGAGGGAGATGGATATTATTCCATCTCGCTTCCTTATAGATGCCAAGGCCGTTTACACTACGTCAGAAGGGGTCGTGACGATAAAATCTTACACTTTTTCTCACCCCCATCCGCCAAATTCGTACCGTCCGATAAGGAACTTCGTTCCAATAATACTTGAAAGCCTACTTTTAATTTACCAGAAACACACCTCTAATATACATATATACATAAACACTCACGCCTGTCACCCAGAGGGGTAGGCAGAGACTAACTACCCTCTAATATATATTTTAAAATTAATTATTCAATATTATTTTTTTAACAAGCAACATCCTTACAAAGCAGAAGGGTAAGTAATAAATGCAATATAATTTTAACCACAACACCACTACAACGGTCCATACTCAGAACATGCTATGAACGTACCAGGCACGAAAATACACGATAGTCACTACTACGGCCACTAGAACGTATCCACAACGTATTATACCCGTATGCACCGCGTCCATATTGCCTTAAGGACCTCTCTAAGCTCCTGATTTGTAAAAATTATACCTAAGATGGTTGTTGTAAAAATTATTTATATTAAAATACCTATATGGTGGATGTTATAAAATTATCAGTAAAGGAATTGATGTTATTTTGGACAACGGTGAGCAAACGGGGTCACAACGTGTTTTGAGGCCTGTGCAAAGCTGTCTGTTAACGTCGCGTGATATGCACAGGTCGTATCGGTACCTGCCATATATTCTCGTCGTGAATTCGCTATTGGTCCGGACATGGCATTCTACTGTGTTCGTCAGTAACGGAACGGTCTATGTAGTGGGCGTTATTGCATATTAATTTATGCAAACAATATTTATTAGCACGTGCCGATACGGTTAGGGTCATGGTATGGAACTTTGTAGTAGGTCAGGTTAAACAACAAAAATAACCTTGACATACAACTAACTACCATTGAGTATGAGTGAATGACGATATCAATTAATGGCTTGCAGCTATTGAATGATGGGATATGTGGCGCCACCTTGAGGGGTGCCTCTGTACATATAGTTTATATAGGATTGCCGTAAGCTAATTTTGATAATATTCATTGTTACGTTTTCGGCTTACCTTAACTCAATAGCACTCGACGCGGCATTAAAGTCCAAATTGGGCCCATCGTAACATTCAGGTAATTGCACTTCGTCCTCTCGCTTGTCTACTAAATCAGGACTTTCCAGTTTCTTTTCATATATTTTCACGTGTTTCTCGAATTCCACTGCAAAAACGATGAAATCGTTAAAAGCTAGGGTGTATTTCTTCTTCTTCTTCAGCTCGTAAAATTTTTCGGCTGAACATGGGCCTTCGTTTTTGTACGGTGAATTTGCCTTTTGTCACGCTTAGCAGGCGGATTGCTGGTCCCAACACCAGACGTCTCACACATAGATGCCCGACGCCAATCTGACGTAAACGTGATTGTTATACCGATATCAATCGGGAGTCATAGGATCTTTCTGGCATCCCCTTCCCTAATGGACTAGACACCCAAGAGACTAAATGGGGTGAAAGAATCTCTTACGCTGACACCACAAGGCTTTATACTTTTATGCTACAACTACACGTCATTCAAAAGAACCTAAGTACTTTGAAAGACTATTTCAAAACTATACAATTCATTATTTTGTGATTTATCTAATATTTTTCGAAAAATAAAATAAATTAAACTTGCTGCCCCCACCGTTGCAATTAAAATATCGCTGAGAAAAATATTTTGCACATTTTTAAACAGTTTTGGGTAACAAGTTTAAAAATTGCTCTCGCGATCATCACCTAAAAATGTTCTAATCAGGAACAAAGGTGAACGAGTCAAAATTATCAGGATTGCAAAAAAAACATTTAATTTAGGTGCTGATGGCACGGAATGGTTTATGTGGCATCAGAACAAAATGATACACAACCTACGAGTATAGCGTGGATTTGCCGTTTTTTAGCAAAATAAGCGGGGCGAAATGCAGCCAGTACATCTTCTCTCATTTTAAGTTTAATTTTTTTTCGTACTGCCTTCACAATCTTAGTGCGCTATGCTATATAAAAGATGGTTATACATACACGCCATTTTTCTATAAATAAAGTAGTAAGAGTATTTACAAATGGATGAAGAATATACCACAATGGGATTTCTCTAATTCCTGCCATTTTGTATTAAGTCATATATTATAATCATTATAATGAGATTCATTAGACAAAAAGAGATTAAGAACCTATAAAAAATAGTTAATTATTAAGATAAAAAAGAACTGTCTTCTGCAAGCTCATAGATTTTGCAAGTAATTCGGTATGAAAAAAGTTAAAAGCCATACTGATTTTGAAACCCTATCGAGATTGTTTATTTCTAAACCGTATTTTGCTATTTCGGGGTTTTAAAAATAAGGGATGGTACTTATTTATTTTATTTAAAATGCATAAAATTAATTGATCTTTATTTAACCTCCAATTGACGTCATAAATATGAATGAAGTGAGGCCATAATCTAGCGATTAGGAAGGAACCATGAAACCACATTTTGCCTCGATGTCTGTCTGTCAAATGTCTCGGTTTTGTTTATAAAATACGATTATATCTTTGCTTGATTTCTAATTAAATTGATCTACAATAACCGTCGCGTGGACTATTTATTTGATGATTTGCTACAAGGGACTGTCTTCCTTCCTTTTTTTTAATTATCAACTAATTTGTGCAAGGTTTCTCCGTCAATTTATGCTAAGTACACAAAAGTTATTTACGCTACGGTACAAATAATAAAAAAATGTGTTTATTTAATGTAATATTATATAAATAAAAAGTTTACATGCCAAATTAAGAAAATATATATGTATACATTAAATATTATTTTCTATATTGATAAATATGCATAAATATGGGTTCATGGGAACCTGAAAAGGTATTCTACAAATAACGAACGAGACTCGACGAACGATGGCGAAAAATCACTTTAAAATATTAAACCCTAACTCCGAATCAGTCAGTAGTGGTGGAGGGCAGCAAGTAAAGGTATCATCTCTATTTTTTTACGTGACGTAATTACATCACGTTGGACAAGTATGTCCAAGAAACTGCCTTTCAGCTGGCGCATATATAACACGACGGCAGCGGCGTCCAACAGTGGACTTAGATAAGCTGAACAAATAAAATGTGCATAAATAGATAAGTGTACACTAACTAGCTTGTGTGGCTGATAGATTGAGCGTGCTGGCGTATTGTGTGGCGGCAGCGAGTGCAGAACGCGCGTCGGTACGTTGGCCAAGCTCTATGTGACAGTCAACTCGACGTAACAGCAACTTGTGTCGTTGCTCCGTCGGGTAACCGCCCTCGATAGCCATCGCGATGTCCGATAGGCATTCCTGGAGGTAGCAAATTCAACTACAGAAGTTTCCTTAAGATTTTTGTCATACACTGCGGCGGATAGTATGCTATACGTGGTAGATCTATGCTGCAGTTATTTTATGGTTGTGGTATAAATGGGTCGACTCAACAGACGAAAACCACGCCTCAAAGAATACTAACGTGAAATAGCAGCTTCTTGTGCTTGCTGATTGCTGCTGTGTTTCATATGGTGAGTGTAGAGAACCGGAGACCCTTTCTAATGCAAACGAGGCGTTCCATCTTGTCCTCAGGGTCGACAACGGATCTGCATTTTGATTCGTAATCAACGATAGATAGATGTCTAGGGGCTACAACATCAACTTACCATCAGATGGACTGTGTGCTCGTTTGTCTACCTTATTCTATATAAAAATGTTAATATATACATATACATTCTGTGTACTAAATATCGGGAATTTGTCAATAAAACAAAAATACAAATTATTCATCTAAATTTATTTTATCGCCTTCAAAGTAGGCCCCATCGCTTGCAATACAACATCTCCAACGCTTCACCCAGTCTTCCATACATTTTTCATAGGCTATTTGCGGTATGGCCTTTAGCTCATTCAGCGAATTTTTGTTATAGCTTCTATCGACTCAAAACGTTTTCCTCGAAGTGGTAATTTTAACTTGGGAAATAAAAAAAGTCAGACGGAGCATATCAGAATACGGTGCTTGGTCGAGAACTTTTGTTGAATGTTTCGCTAAAACTCTTTCACTATAATGGCTGTGTGATGGTGCATTATCATGGTGCAGCATCCATGAGTTGTGTTGCCACAAATCTGGACGTTTTCGGCGGATACCTCACGCAAACGCTTCATGACGCCTAAATAATATTCTTTATTCACTGTTTCTCCTTTGAAGGAATTCGGAGGAACCACACCACGGTAGTCAAAAACTGTCAGCATCACCTTGATTTTGGAGCGACTTTGCCGCGGTTTTTGGGTTTCGGCTGTTTTCGAGACGCCATTCTGAAGACTGTTGGCTTGTTTGCATGTCGTACTCATAAACCCATGTCTCGTCGCCAGTTATTATACGTTTCATAAAGGTCGGATCCAGAAGCTCGGGAAACCATGTCTTCAGCGACATGCTTTCGCTGCGCTCTTGAACAAAATTGAGCTCTTTTGAACTAGTCGAGCGGCGACGCGTTTCATGCCTAAAATGTCAATGAGAATGTTGTGACGGACTTAAAAGATATGTTCACCTCACTAGCCAACTCTCTCAGACTCATACGTCGATTTTCGAGCACTAGCTTTGATTTTGTCGATGTTTTCTTTGGTCGTAGCGGTTGAAGGTCTACCAGAACGAGGCAAGTCTACTACTACTCGGCCTTCTTTAAAGCCTTATACCATTCATAAGCCCTTGTTTTCGATATACACGATTCGCCGTAGGTATTTCGCAACATTTTAGTGATTCACCACATGAAATATCATTCGAAACACAAAATTTAATATACACTTTTGTTCAACAATATTTTCCATTGTAAAATCGCCGATAACTCAAAACTATGACCAACAAAAGTGTAGTTTAAAACAAATTAAATGACAGATCCTGCTCAAACTTTGCGCTAAATCAGTACAGTGCTACCAACATGCAGTAAAAAATTAGAACGACCTCTTTTACGCGGGTCTTTTATTGACATATTCCTGATACTTTTTACACAGAGTTGTATACGAGGGTGATCCAAAACTAATGATAATGAAAATAAAACACGGTAATTAAAGTTAAAATAATAATTTATTTTCTACATAGTCTCCTAACAAATCAATACATTTAGTCCATCTTTTTCTAAGCCCAGGATTCCTTTGAAAAAAATTCTTTGTCTTGACCTCTCAAAACGCTTCAACAGCGGCCATTACTTCGCTATCGTCTTCGAATTTCTTGCCTCGGAGGCGTTCCTTGAGCCGAGGAAAGAAGTAGAAATCACTAGGAGCTAGATCTGCCGAATAGGGAGGGTGTTCGAGCAGTTCGAATCCCGTTTCTTGAATGGCAGCCATCGCAACTGCGGCTTTGTGAGCCGGTGCGTTGTCTTGGTGAAACAGCACTGCAGCTCGCAGTTTGCCGCGTCTTTTTTCCTTAATGGCCTCCCGTAATCTTCTCATTTGGTCTGCGTAGTAAGAGCCCGTAATAGTGGCTCCCTTTTCCAAATATTCCACCATAATTATGCCTTGAGCGTCCCAAAAAACAGATGCCATAACCTTTCCCGCCGAACTTGAAACTTTGAATTTCTTTGGCGTCGGTGAGGAGGCTCGCTTCCATGTCATCGATTGTTGTTTCGTTTCAGGATCAAAATGGTGGATCCAGGTCTCGTCCATAGTCACAAAACGGAACAAAAAATTTTCTTGATCTGCTTGGAACTTTTCGAGATTGACCCTCGAAATGTCAACTCGATTTTTCTTTTGCTCGTCGATTAACATTCTGGGTACCCAACGCGCAGAGACCTTTTTCATATGCAACTCGTTCGCAAGGATTCTTTGAACGCTGCCATATGAGATCCCTGTGACCTCAGCTACATGCCTGATGGTCACTCTTCGATCTGCCAACACAACATCTTCGACTTTTTTCACGTTGTCTTCAGTGAGGGACGTGGATGGGCGCCCTTCGCGATGTTCATCTTCAGTGGATGTTCTGCCCAGTTTAAATTCCTTGGCCCAGCGTGCAACTGTAGAATATGGAGGAGCAGAGTCCACTAAGTGTTTCCACTAAGTCACTGTGTATGTCTTTTGAAGACATTTTTTTCAAACAGAGGGTACTTGATGACAGCTCTAATTTCGTTTTTCTCCATGTTGATGTTATCTCTTTGACAGTTCGTATTCAAATGAATGTATCTCCCGGAAATCGTGATCTATTTATATGATTTTTTTAGGCTGACGTAGTGAGTATATAAACAAGCAAAAAATATTTTTTTTGGATTTTTATGCGGACCTGAAGTAACCGATTATCATTACTTTTGGATCACCCCTCGTATAATAAATAAATGTCTAAATATAGTAAATGTTTTTAAAGTTACATTCTGCATAATATGCACTCTTTACCACAACAGTTTCAAGGTGGTGAACCTGCCCTTTCTTTTAGTTTCCTTACGTTACGAGCAAATACACGTATAAATCATGATATTCATCCATATATCCATCCATCACAGCCTATAATGGTCCACTGGTGAACATGGGCCTCTCCCATAGATTGCTTCACAGGGGGATTTTTTCATAGTTGCCACGCTCGGCAGTCGGGTTGTGCATCGCAGTTTTTTTATTATTTTGAGATGTTATTAGAAAAAGGCGGCTGCCCGTCTCCTGTTTCAGTTTCCCCCTACCCTTGCCTTTTACGACACCCACGGGACGATATGGGGTAGTGGGCATTCTCACACTTCTTTGTTTAATTTAGTAAATTTGATCATTATTTTCAGTCAACAGTCTTTCCCTTTCATTTCTAATTCTTTCTCTTAGCGCCTGGTTTCTATGTATTGCTCATAATATAAATTAAACTTTTTTATTGATATAATAATCATCATCATACACTGTCACAGACACAGTTATAATTGCAACGTTCCTTGTGCTCACAAAAGTAGCATGGAGAACTTTTGAGAACAGGCGAGAGTAGGGAATATAACGTCAACCTGTCATACACCTAGCTGCAGTTAGATAGGTTTCATGCTCTGGTTCCATACTCGGATAGCCATCATAGCTGGAAAAAGCAAAATCAAAGGCTTTCTCATAGTCCACATACGCAATACTAAGTGGTAGATTAGATTCTTGGATCTTCTGAACAATTTGCCGAAGGGTATGTATGTGGTCTTTAGTACTAAAGCCTTTCTGGAAACCGGCTAGTTCAGGAGGCTGAAAGTCATGAAGTCTGTGTGCAAGACGATTCCCAATGACTCTCGAAAACAGCATGTAGACGCGGCTTAGTAGGGAAATCGGTCTATAGTCTTTCAATAGAACATTGACACATTTTTGAAGAATAAGACCACCGCACTTCCACGCCATTGAAGACCTTCTGAAGGAAATTAAGTACCGATTTTTCAACATTCCATTCTCGCCCTGGGCATTGCCATTTTTAAGGTGAAGGAGAGCCATACTAATCTGGCTCAGACTAACGTGCGGGGTAATAATGGTACAATATTAAGTAATAGAGTGTTTCTTAGTCTTACAAAAACAATGATATTTAAGTTATAGATAAGTTAATGTTTCAAAATTATTGAGCCTACACACATTCTAATTTTATCAATGCTAACTGTAATGTATTGTTCCTCAAACTATCTGATGTAAAATTTTGTAAACTAAATTTTTTTCTTTTTCAAACGTTAATGTCACAATATTGTAACATTTTTTAAAAACAATTGGTACAAGAAAGGCATTTTATTAAAGATATCGAGGGTTGGAGAGTAAATATGTTATATGAGGAATACCACTGGTCTAAAAACTTTATGTACTACAAATAATTGTTCCGGGACTGGATATTTGTCCTTGTGAAATTTATGTATGTTAACTGCCCTCACGATACAGGAGAAAATCCTCGTGTGGAGGTAATGTTATTAAAAAAAAACTTTCAAGAAAATAAGAAAAATACCTGAAACCGCTTCATCCTCAACAGTGCTGCCGACCTGTTAGCTAAAGCCAAACAGTACATTGGTCCATTATGATTAGCATAAACTACACTCTTACAATAACATCTATAACTCTCTTCAACCAAATTAGCTCTAAATTTGTCGTTGCCTTTTTGCCGCCATAATAATGACACATCATCACATTTCAGAGCCGTATCCAATTCACTTGTCTTTTTGCCATAAGAAGCTTTCATTTGTTGCAACCACTGAAGCATGATTTTCCTAAAATATAAAAATGTACCAATGCATTGTTATTAAAGAAAATAATAATTATAAAAATGTTATACCTCAGCAATATACCTAGATAATATTATATATGTTGTAGGGTGACCTAGATGATAAAGTGGTGACAACCCCCAAAAGTCGATGGATAGAGATGAGAGACCAATATCATTAAATATAGTAACTTTCGCTTTGAATGGTGTTAAAATTTTACACTTCACATGCTAATTTCTACAACGAGTATCCTATAGGAATAATTCAAAAAATGTGAGCAGTCATCTTACTAAATGCTTTTAATATGTACATTTACTACTTATGCCAAGTTTAATTACTAGATCTAGAAGAATAGAAATTCTCGGCCAAATTAAATTGTTTAACAGACAGAACTTACAAAAAATGTTATTGATATCAATATCAATCCCTACTTTATCTTTGTTTTATGGTACATTTATTTATCTTTGATTCAATGATGTCATGCAATTTCTTACTACCTAAAAGTTGGCCATAGAAGTTGATAGATACTAACAACAAATGCCATCTTATTACAAGACATGGTTTATTGATAGGATTGAGTTTAAACTATGGTTTAAGAAAAGTCTTTCTCATGAAAGAAGTCCCTTAATAATGGTGATACAGTCAGTCAAATTTGTCATTTTTTGTCAAATTCCATACTTTATATTTAAATTTGCATATTTTCCATGGGGCTTCTTTATTTTAACAGACTCTAGTTTTAGCCTCATTAATTATAAACTACTTTTAGTAATAAGAACAGATAGACTTGGTCAAAAAGCAATATACCATATCTAGTACTGCAATATACCAATTTGACAAATACAGGCCCTCGACTGTAATACAGCATGACATGCTTTAGATCAGTGATTTCCAACCAGTGGTCTGCGGACCACCAGTGGTCCGCAAGAGCTTAAATATGGTCCGCGAAAGATTTGAATATTTTACCTACCTAATTGTTTTAAATAACACATTTATAATTTTCACGTCACGCGGGCATTGTAACACCGTGCGTCACATTAGTAAGTACCTACTAGCTTTTACAATAAATACACAAATAATACTGTTAATGAATACTTCTTTTCAGTTTATTACATAACTATGTTAAAACTTGTGATTATTATTTATTGTTAGATTAAGACAGTTTTTTCTTTCTTCTTGTGGTCCCTGGTCAAAAGAAGGTTGGGAACCCTGCTTTAGATGAATGATCATGCTCAATGACGATGACCCTTATGCAATGCCAACTATCATTATCAAGTTTTTATTAAAGTGCTTGTGTGTATATATCTGTTCGTGTTGAAACAGAAAAAGAAACCTTTTTTATTCAATATATATTATAAATAATACTTATTGAAAGTCACTCTTTTGTTTTACCACTGGTTCGAAAAACCTCTGGGTAAAACTATAGACATCCGGTACTCTCGTACGGGGCTGGGAGGGGCACGGGGGAGGGGGGTTCAAGGAAAGACCCCCCTACCCGTCCCCATTGCGGAAATGTATAGTTTATGAATAATATTTTTTTTTGTAAAATCATAACCTTATTTTTATACACAGGAATATTGACTCAAAGTTACTTCTGCAACAGCTTCGGTGCTGCGGGAAGTGCAGCTGCAGCCAATTCGCCCTTGCGTAGCAAATCACAGGCATCCATGCTCACCTCCGCAGCTTCGGCTTATTGCAGCCTCAGCCGCTACGGCTCACACAGGTACCTGCGATTTGCTACAGCGGGCGAGGGCTGCTCTCGCTCCGCGCCTATGCAAAATGCCTTACAAAAACACTCTAGCAGAAAGTGTTTTGTACCTTCTGCTCTGAAAGTACAAAAACACTAGGGTAGTGCAGACAAGACTACGTTGAGTCGGGGCGTTCTGATTCGGTTTTAGTACAGATTCGACCTATCTTATCTATAAAGTCAGATTGCCCTAAATTCTGCTATGATAGTGTGTAAATGAAACAATGTAATGTAAATTGTTATAATTTTGTTTTCTGAATAACCTATTTGACTGCTCTCCATTGCGACTCAATTCGTTGTGTATGAGTCCCATCTTCAGCCACAAATGGATTGTCTGGGTCTGAGTAATTAACTTTTTTATGGGTGACCCATGTCGTTATATGTAATTTTAAGTTGGTGAAATTTATTTTTATCGTAATTAATTCAAAACACATTTCCGAAATTCAAAAACAGTATAAAAGGTTCTAGCTTAACCCTGACAAATCTCCTAAACTGGAAACATAATTAAAATCAAGTACTCGACTCATACTTTATAATACTAGACCAAATTGACATATTTGCGTTTCATTATATGCAATTTTTAGTGAAATTTATTTTTATCGTAATTAATTCAAAACACATTTCTGAAATCCGAAAACAGTATAAAAGGTTCTAGCTTAACCCTGACAAACCTCCTAAACTGGAAACAATTAAAATCAAGTACTCGACGTCTACTTCATAATACTAGACCAAATTGACATATTTGCGTTTCGTTATATGCACTTTATTTTTATCGTAATTAATTCAAAACTCATTTCCGACATCCAAGAACAGTGTAAAAGGTTCAAGCTTAAACCTGACAAGCCTCCTTAACTGAAAACATAATTAAAATCAAGTACCGGACATCAGGACATCTAATAGCCAACCCAACCTCTATCCTAGGATGAGCCAGCAAGAAACCCAGCGGAACTTTAAAAAAAATTAACAGCTTACAATCATGTATGTTACACAATTATCAACACAAAACCAATTAGAAATAGCTTGGTAGCGATCACCTCATCTCAATTATGTTTGGTTGAATTTAGTAATTGATTTTAAACCAACTTCCCATAAGCTAGAGACTTGGAATTTTCATAATAGCTCGGAACTGGATAATAATTTGAATTGTAATTTCATCACATATGTTATAGTCAGTAAATTTCATAACGTCAATATATAAACGATCATGTGTGCATATGTCAATCGTAGCTTACAGGATGAAAACTAGCACACGACTGCTGTCATTCATGTTGTTTTTTAATAAAAATGTTAGTTCATGTTATGTAAAATATTATTTACTCAGCTGATATTAAGATTTTATTTGACATTTATTTTAAAAGTGGTGGTATGTAGAAACCGGACTAAATTGAGATTTTGAAACTGTAAATATTCCCTTCTCTCCCCCTCTATTTCATAATTACAAACTTAACGATCGAAAAAAATCTAATAAACTTCCATCAAGATTGTTTAATGCAACAGTTACGGTTTTACCTTACGCCTTCATTTTTGCAGAAGTAACTCATAGTGTCTATTTCATTTTCACTAGTCCGATCGATTTTTTTCTCTTCTGATGACAATAACAATAGTAATATTTCCCACTGTTTAGCGCAATCGTCAGGTAAACTTACACTATTCATTGCGTATAGGACATAAAACTTTCAAGTTTATCTAGCAGCAATTAATTTGTATAGTATACTGATAAATAACATCAAAATGAAAACAAAAACAAATCAAAATTTACAATAAATTAGATTATTCTGTACATAATATCTTTACGTACGATTTCTTTACTCATGTGTCTTTACCATAAGACCATAGATAAATAAATATGTATAGGATTAGGACTAGAGATGAAGCGTATATACTAGAACAGATGTTGCCGTAGTTACTAGTCTGATTTGCCGCTCACTCGTGTTTGCCTAAATCATTCGTGTGTCAGTCATTTGAATTTGAAATATATTTCAATGAATATAAAATGCAAGAATCATCATGTTGTGCAAGAATATATTCTGTCCTTTTTTAACTAAACTATTTAACAGTCTTTCTATCTTTGTCTGTCAATACTCGAGACTAGTCGGGACTAGTCCCGGGGACTTCAACCAAATACTAGGCAGATTTTATACATAAGGTACTTGTGAATACTCGATGCGAATTAGTCATGGGTAGCTCATCTATTTTATTTGAGGATGAAAGAGTACCTCATTTTACCTCGCGAGATACTCACGAGGTGCCCCTCATTTGAGGTGAGGAATCGCTCGTTGGCGTATTCATCTCACAATGCAAATCGCCTCCTTCCAAAAGTTTCTTGAAAGCACGCAAATAAAATTTGAGATCATCGGTTATGTCCAGTAAACGCAAAATTTGTTGATATAAAAAAGTGCGCATGATTATATAATCATACGCAAATATGTGATTTGATTGTTTCATATTCCGTTAATTAAAAATTATTTTTGTTATTTATTAATCTTTTCTCTTAATGCCGAAACCTCGCTCATTTAGATACTATTGCTGCAAAATACATAATCTCGATACCTACTTGAACTATTTTTAATCGAGTCGTTCGCTCCCTCACTCGCCATACGATTCATATAATCAGTCATAGGTGAGGTCGTGTAACTCTTTCAATTCGCCGTCACGAGGACCTTAAACGAGGTAACTCATGAGTGAGGGACACATCACTAATGCGAATGGAGACCATATGATGCAGTCGTGTGTCTAGTACGGACTCGTGCGAATGTGATTTCGGCACCGTATTGATACCAACTCGACTTATTTAGCAATAGGTTTTCGTAACGAAGTTTTATTATGTCGTTAAAAAACTTTGGATTTATTTATAATTTAGACATTAAAGTGTTTATTGTTTAAAAAAAATGGCTTCCAAAGGAAGCAGTGCCGGTTGGGATCATTTTACAGACAAAGGCCAACAAATGGCTGAGTGTAACATTTGAAAAATACAATTTAGTTTTAAAAATTCTTAAGACTGATTTTTGTAATTAAAAAAACGAAACAAAAATAATTTAAAAGAAATAAATCAAAATAAGACAAAAATCGGATTACCCTAAAAAAATAATTAATTGAAACCTTTTAAATACGTCAACAATCTAGAATGTAGATAAATCATGACGTTGACAGTCCTAAGCCTGTGTAAGTTATGAAAATATTCAGTACCTTTACGTATCGACTGTACGTAAAGAATAAAGCATACTTTAAATTTAAAGTGTAAGCTATTCCAACAATACCAAACTTTATGCGTACTTCATGGACTAGGTGGAACAGGTATTTGGATCAAGTATTTGTACGGAATTGGTCTTAGTGCACCTAGTACAAAATTTTCCTAGTACGACTCATCTCAGCGCAGCGGCCACCGACCAGCGGGCAGTGCCCGCCGCAGTGATCTTTGAGGTCGAATTTTACTCTTTGTAATGCCATGTAAGAGGGCTAGTCACAGCTTAAAGACAGTATACAACTTTGTCTGTTGGAAACGACTTTGTAGGTATTTACTATTTACGCCATCGTTGCAAATATGCTAGGAGTTGTCACGAAATTGGGAATAAAATAATTTTGCATAATTATTTAAATTTTTAAATTTTGTATAATAAAGTGATTATCATTTATTAACATTATGTACATATTTATAAGTTAAAAACGTTTGTCGTTCGAAAACGGCACTTAAAATTAGTTAAATAAGTACTTCAAATCACGATAATAATAACAATAATAATACACAACACATTACAAGAACATTAATATTCTATGTGAGGTTGGTTAAAGGTATTGCCTACTACTACTACTACGTGTTCATTTCATGAATGCCGTTACCTCCCGCCGCGCTCCCTCATACCACGCCTCAAATGTCGCACTTATGCCAGGGCCACAGTAATGCTCGGGCCACACTAACGAGAAATGCCGTTAATTATCGCGTTGGTGGGCGTTGAATGTAGGTGTAGCCACCACTTAACGCGATAATTTTACAACGGTATTAATTAATTATTAAATTAATTTGCCGTTGGGCGATAATTCGAGTGGCGGTACATCAAAGAGATTAACGCGTTGAAGCGGCCATACTACGTTTGTCTGATTGTGTACAGTGAGCGCAACTGGGTCGCACGTATGGCTATGGTAGAGTGGAATAATGAAAAAGTTATTACGTTTCTTGTGATTCTGCAAACAGAGCCATGCTTAGGCAATGATAAAATATATTCATATAATAAAAATTTACACTCATCAAATATAGAGTAGCAGCGTCAACGTCCATCCATCTTGCTTGAAATTCAAGGAACATCAACGTAAAGTGACCATACGTCCCATTTTGAACGGGACTGTCCCTTTTCTCGGTCACCTGTCCCGTTGTCCCCAAACAAAGCTCCGGGACGCAAAATAGTCCCATTTTCCGAAACCGTGCGAAAATTTAAAACTATAAAGTTTGTCAGACACGAACGGTGCGAGAGCGAGACCGACCAAAAAATAACCGAATGGGATAATTTAAAAGTTTTCGCAGAAACTCGTTGCGTAGAAGTATTCAAACACTTTCACACCTTCAGTCTTCAACATAAATTAAATATACCGGGTGTTTGTGAAACGCTCCCGAAAACGAAGACAGATGATAGTACTAAGGATACCTATGATGATGGGTCACAAAGAAATTCGATCCCGAGGAAAAATAACCTCTTTTCACAACGTTTTATTAACTTTATTCACGCTCCATCATGTTAGTACAGTTAAATGAAACGATATTTCATTTAAAAAATCATGGAAATATTTAAACATAAAACCAGAAGTGAAACTTAAAAAAGAAAATCAGCTGACAATAGGGTCAATATCCTCGCGGGCGCCGAACTCTTATCTAGATCGGTACGAAACAATGCATTAGGTATACTACTCACTCTACCCTTCCCTTTCACACACACGCTGCCTCGTGTCGCCTCGCGCTGTGGAATTTACACATGCTTCAAGGACGTTACCTCGTGCGCATTTGTTTTGGCGGGATTGATTAATAATTTTAGTTTTTGAGACAGTTCCATGTTGACTATCACGAGCGACAGTTCAATTGTGAATATATTTTATCATTACCTAAGCATGGCTCTGTTTGCAGAATCTCAAGAAATGTAATAACTTTTTCATTATTCCACTCCTTCATAGCCATACGGGGTCGCGTTGCGCTCACCGTGCACAATGAGACAAACGTAGTGTGGCTGCTTCAACGCGTTATTTCGTGCGTTAATCTCTTTGATGTACCGCCACTCGAGTTATCTCCAAACAGCAAACGGCATTGTTAATGCCGTTGTCAAATTATCGCGTTAAGTTGTGGTCACACCTACATTCAACGTCCATCAACGCGATAATTAACGGCATTTCTCGTTAGTGTGGCCCGAGCATTAGAGGTATATAATATTTATATCTCTATGGCTTGGATGTTAGCTGTCATATATCATTTTGCTATGACGTTTCCTATGTCCAATTTTTTTTCTATGTATGTTGCCCGTGGCTGAAGCTTTAAACCAACTTTAAACGACATTCTATGCTACAAATAAACTATCAAAACCAGGTGATGTGGATATTCCTAACAGATGCTGACAAAAAAACAAAAACAGACGCGGGCAAAGTTATCTCCACTTTCTTACATCTTTGGCTCAACCTAAATTTCTCATCAACTATAAGCTCTATGACTTTGATTGTAAGATATATTGTTAGCAAACCGGCAAAATTGTATACCATTACATTTTCAAATAAATAGAAGTCCATTTTAAGTTTTAATGGCGGTGGGCAATGTTATCACCACATTTAGTCACACTTTCATACTAAGAGATTTGAGGTGCTAGGGCCGTGCATCAGATGAAAGGAAAATAATAAACTGATTTTGAGGCAATAATATATATTTTATTTTTAAAATTAAAAACAACAACTAACTGAACAACAACAAGAATATCAATGTTTAGGTAGGTAACGTACCTATTAAATATTAATAAAAAAAACAAATAGGTCTCTGCCACTGACTTAGAAGTATATGGACTGGGCATACCTACAGAATTAGCGTGACTACCTACAATAGACTAACGCATAAAATGGCCGCCTTTTATAGGGTTGTAACTCAGCAATATGGGCAGCTGATATCGATATTTTTACTAATATGAATTTGTTCTCATTTCATATAATTGAATTTGTTGCTTTATTTATTTTATTCCGTAGGTATTAATATAGGTACAGGGCTATATTTTCAATCGTCAAATAACTTATCTGAGGAATAAATAATGTGTCTGGCAGTTTTATGGCTTTTGTGTAGATAATGTGTCAAATTAGATTTGGATTGCTATCCGTTAAGTTTCGCTTAAAGCTGCTTCACCAGGCTTCACCGCATATGTACACTTACGCAGTGCATACTCTGCTCCAGATTTCTTGTATTAGGTACAGTCAAACAAAGAGTTAAGTATGCAGGCAGCTAACTTGCAACTTGTTTTAAACAATGTTCTGAGTGTGCTAAGTACTTACTCAAGTTTTTACATCATTTATATAATTGTGAACAAAGTTATAACGCACACAATAAAAATGAATATTGACAGAGTAGTGGGAAAATTCTTGAGAAGATTTTTTTGCTTGTATACCAAATTTATTTACTGTACAATATTACTGGGATGGAGATCCCTGATCCCATATTATAATCCCATATTATAATCCCATATTATAGTATTTTAATATAAAATAATATATATAAAATCAGATTTTAAATGAAAAATATTATTTTTCGCAGGTAGTTACATTAATTTTGTTTAATTGAAATTCGAAAATCTGGCATGATCATGAAACATGATATTCGGGAATTATAATCTATTAATATTATTTATTCATTTCTGAACAAAATTAATCTATTAAAATAATTTCTAGTACAACACTTTGTCACTGCTTTTTGACAGTTTGACAGCAGATCTACCACAAAACTTGGCGCTTAACATGGCGGCGCAGTCACGCATGGATGAGCTAATGACGTCACACGAAAGTGTTACGAAAATAAGCACTTGACAAAGTGTAGTTATCTCTCTTTTCTATTGCAGCTACTGCTTTGTTAAAAAGAGACAAAACTGTTTTTGATAAGTGTGTGTCGATATTATAGATATTTGTATAACTATTATTTCTATAGTAGAATATGCCGCCTCCATAGGTATATCTCTATGGTCTCTGCTAACGCAAGCGTGTCTATTAGTTACCTGCGTGAGTATTTGTTTTTAAGAAAAGATAGGTAAGCAGATTACCGCTCCTCATACAAAAAAATATAACAAAATATCTCTTCTAGAACAAAAAATACAAAAAATTAACATATAACAGCCTGAAACATTATCCTTATAGTGCTAAAATTCAAGAAAAATCTTCTGAATTTGAAAAATTAAAAAAAAAACTTACTAACACTCTTTGATGTTACCTTACGATTCTAGCTAATAATTATAGGTATAAGTATATATACTTCTCATCAGAAAAATCGATACACCTCACGAGTTTATGTTTTTAAAGATTATCAAAAAAAATAGTTTTAACGTATAATATCATTTTTTTTATATTAAAATTAATGTTCACATTCTGCTTATTTAAAAAACACAAAAATTTATTATTTATTCCTAAATATACACATTTTGGGTTGGGTTTAGATTCAAGTCGCCTGAATTTGAGGAGTCAGTCACTGTGGGGGGTGTCAAGGGGACTTATCTGAAGTGCCCCCATGCAATTTTAGCTGCCGGAGCTGCGTCGAAATATTTAATATAATTTTCTAAAAATATTCATAAATCACTAATTAATACCTGAAACGGTACTTTTGACATTGAAACTTTATAATTTGTGATTGACAGTAATCAGTAACAGATATACTCGACCAAAGAGAATATAATCACTACGTTTATACTCGACTTTGCGACTCGCGTCATAAGCGTCATTCCGTTGCTTCCGAGTTTACGTGAATGTGCTCCTTATTGTTATTATTTGCCTCCTGTTTTTCGACGACTTCGCTACCCCTCTGGAGACCGATTGCTTGCTATTTTACGACGTTTTTGGAAATGGTGGAAGTAATAAAATATGTTTACTTATTAAAGTAATTATAAAAGTTAACATTTTGGTGTTTTATTTGGTGCAAAGACGAGCGAAGCGAGCTCGGGACTTGGGGCACCCCGACTCGGACAGGTCAGGTTAGAAGGGGATGGCGAACAGACCCCTCCACCCCTTCGTGGTTATTTTTTTATAAACATCCAGAAATAGCGGTAAGCGGGGCTCCGTCGACTACACTTTGGTATTACTTTGGCGGACCCCCTCCCTATTAAAGCGATTTTTCTCAGAAATCATTCAATAAAAATTTTAATCTTCAACATTTAATATGAAAAAATAGGCACGTCCGGCAGGGGAAAAAGGTGGGGGGCGAATCTACCCCTCCCCCACCCCTTTCCCACCGCCCTACACCCCCCTATTAAGGCGACTTGATTCTAAACCTTAACCCACATTTTTCAGATAATCTTTATAAAACATAACGTCGTGGGGTGTTTCGATTTTTATGATGAAAAGTTTAAAAAAATTAAACATGAATGAACTTAGTTCCAGCACTAGAACTATGACACTAGAATCACAGATTAATATAATACTCAGTCTTCTTGAAATCATAAGAATTTTCCAGAACTGTCTATAAATCTACAATGTTAACATTATAATGCTAATCAAGCATCCTCTAAATACACATTTGCAGATAATTAGAAATAAATCTTATTCGAAATCAACATTGTTGAACCTATTGTAAATAAATCTTAGGTGTACGTAATAATAATATTTAAAAATAAGGTTTTTTCCTTTTACTTTTACCTACCTACATTATATTGAAATAAGATAAGTGAGATCTAATAATCAAAATATAAGTAGTCATCATCATCATCTAGAACAAACTCTGTTTCATTGGTATTAATTGTAAGTAAATTCACGGTTTTGACAATATTCTTACAATCAATTATTTCTACTTCTTGTTTTTTGGTTTTTATAAACTTAGTATTGTCGTTTCTACCTGTTCGACTGAAAAATGATATATTTACTTTATCATTTCCTACTTTTGCTATGACTTCACCGACAAAATAATCAATTTTTTTCTTATAAAAGTATCTGACTAATATAATATCCCCAACAGCATAATTGACATTAGAACAAGCTTCACTTAAATGGTCGTCGTAGCTCGATGAAGGTTTTTCTGTTTCCGCTGCTATTGTTGTTTTATTATCTTTCATTGACTCTGTTTTAGGCTTTTTTGTATTTAAACTTTGAATGTCTTTGTCGGACTTATCACATTCTATGTCACAGATATCTGAATCACTGTGAGTACTAATTTTGATATCACTATTACTTGTTTCACTTATATTTCTCTTGTATGTTCTCCGGGCTGGTTTTGTCTTTGCTTCAATGGTTGATTTGTTGCTTTTTATTTTTTTCTTTGGTTGATTAGTTATTTTCTCTACCAAGAGTTCCGGACTTTCGATTGGTGTTTACTTTTGTATCTGCACATTTGTATATTTCGTTAAATAAATCAGTATGTTTAAAAGTTTTGTTTTCATTGCTAGTATTTTTGTCAGTCTCCAAAATAACTTTAGTTTAGTAGAAGTATTTATTTCGGTTAAAATATTTTGTTTTGAGTCTTGTAGCTTTTCGTGGTGTTTAGTATTTTTGTACTTTTTATATTTAAGTTATGTGCGTTTAATTCTTCTCACTTCTCATTTAAGTCTATAATTTGTTGTGTGCTACCATCCTCAGATGTGCTACGACGTGGTAAAATATTTACAATGTTAGGGCAAATGTTGTCAGATGCCATCTTGGTGTCATTTTTAAATGTTCTTGTTTTTTTTTTTAGCTCCTGTCACAGTTTCAGTGTACATGCCTTTAGATGAGGTTAAGTTTATTTTATATCGCAATACTGGTTTGTTGTTTATAAATTGCTTCACTCGGGTGACTATTGTATATTGAAGAACTCCAGATTTCTCATTTAGAATGCATCTTGATACATTCTCTTGCTCTTGGTCTTCAGGCTCAACAGTAAATTTATCGGCGTTATCATTGAATATATCGGCACTGTCATTGGTGGCTATTATCTTACCATTTTTATCCAAAGTGCAACTTGTTTCGACTTCGTTTTCATTGTTAACTGGCTCATCATTAATTTTATTAATTTCGTCAAAGTTATTAGTGTCTATTTATCACAGTTTTTTCATCTAAGATGCACTTTGTTACAGTTTCACCCTTTTTGCTGTCCGATACCTCAAGTTTATCAATTTTATCAAAGTCACATGTCAGATTTAAAAGTATATTGCTATCATTCAAAATATCATCTTCCAAATAATTATAGATATCAGTGGTTTCATCTTTATCGTTTATTGGCTGTCGAATAGCTGTATTGTCTAAAGAGAGGTCAAATACGGGATCATTATTTTCTGGATTATCTTGATTTGTAATAGAACTCTTTTTTTTCGTTTTTGATTTTTTGCTCCAACTCCATTGTTTTTTTAGATTTGAGTCTCTGTAACTTCTTGATTTGAACAACTCAAGAAATCGAAATAGCTTATTGAAACAGACTTTCCAGGCTCTACTGAAACTTTTTTATTGCGTTTTACACTCATTGCTTTCGGTTGTCTACACTTTTGCAAGTAATTTAATAATGCTCGGGCTACACTAACGAGAAATGCCGTTAATTATCGCGTTGATGGGAGTTGAATGTAGGTGTGGCCACAACTTAACGATAATTTTACAGCGGTAATAATGCTCATATTGATGCTCAGGCCACACTAATGCCGGGGCCATAGTAACGGGAAACGTCAATGCCCATAAACGCAACAATTATTGCCTTAATTTTAACGCGATAAAGTGAGTGGCCACACTTGGAACAGTCAACGTCATTTCAATTTCAATGCCGTTGAACGGCGTTAAATTTGGCTTTAATTAGGGTTGCCAACCGTCCTGTTTTCCCAGGACATGTTCTACTTTTTGTAGTGTCCTGGGATGTCCTGGATAGTTTTTAAGCAGCGTCCTGGGTTTTTAAAGCACCCTGATAAGATTACGTATTTTAAAATTCGCGTGGCACTTTTTTAACTTTAACTTACCTAAATTTAAAGAATTTGTTACAAACTAAAGCGTTTGTAATAATTTTATTCAATACTTTTATTAAAAAAAAATGATTATTATCATTACTTGAATTTTATTTAACCTTTTTTCACTACTTGAAAGTTTTCTACTAAAATTACGCTTTGCATTTTTAATTTAATGCCTTAAGTTTTAGTAATATATCGCAATAAATGATGAACTTTCTTAACAGAAAACACGATTTTTAAAAGTTGATGAAATTATATGTTATAGTATTTGTTCTTTTTAGGACTGAAGTGAGGCAGATCACCAGATTTTTTAGATTTAGAAGCTCGTGATTAGAACCAACCTCTATCTCGGTCTTTGCAAAAACTAATAATTACCACTTCTGAGGTAAATAAAGTTTAATTAGAAGTCGTGTCTTTACACGATAAAAAATTTATTTGTCATGTTCAGAGAATTCTAAAGTCGAACAGGATAAAAGAAATTACCATTTTTCACATCTCATTAATGAGGAACTGAAGCATATCTTACCATGTTGTATACGTACAAGATGCTACTAAAAATATTAGTTTTTTTTAAATAGAGTAGAAGGTAACCACATAGAAGAAATTGACTTTACTGATACAGAAGTTAATAAAGAAATATAATAATTTGAATCTAACAAATCAATATGATTATAATCGCCTATATTTTGCTGTCGACTGTCACCAAATACATATACTGAAAATTCTTGTCATTTACTAGTAGTTATTAATAACTCCCAATTAACTAGATACTGAACAGTATAAATCACGTTGATATTTACGATCTTGTATTGAATTATAAAAGAGAATGATTAAAAGTGTAACCAAGTTTTCTCACGCTTCAAGATCAAAATAATATAGTGATCGCTTTGGAATTTTTTACAACCTTTCATACTTTACGAATATGGAATTAAATCTATTTTAAATAAATGAATCCGATGATATTCCGGACGTCAGTCTGAGCGAGATTAGAATGGCTCTCCAGCACCTTAAAAACGGCAAGGCCCCAGGCGAAGATGGAATTACAGCGGAGCTTCTGAAAGCGGGTGGAAGACCGGTACTTGAAGTCCTTCAAAAGCTCTTTAATTCCGTCCTACATGGTGGCATTACACCGGAGGCGTGGAGCAGAAGTGCGGTGGTCTTGTTCTTCAAGAAAGGCGACAACGCTCTCTTGAAGAACTACAGACCGATTTCTCTTCTGAGCCGCGTCTACGTGCTGTTTTCGAGAGTCATTATGAGTCGTCTCGCACGCAGACTCGACGACTTCCAGCCTGCCGAAAAAGCCAGTTTTCGAAAAGGCTTTAGCACCATAGACCACATACATACCCTTCGGCAAATTGTACAGAAGTCCGAGGAGTACAATTTGCCACTATGTCTGGCGTATGTGGACTATGAGAAAGCCTTTGATTCCGTCGAATTTTGGGCGGTGCTGCAGTCCATTCGGCGGTGCCAAGTGGACTGTTGGTATATCGAAGTGCTGAAGTGTTTGTATAGTAGGGCTACGATTGCTATCCGAGTACAGAACCAGAGTACGAAACCTATCCAACTGCAGAGAGGTGTCAGACAGGGTGACGTTATATCCCCGAAACTCTTCACCGCTGCATTGGAAGACGTTTTCAAGCTTCCGGACTGGAAAGGATACGGTATTAATGGCGAGTAGATCACTCACCTTCGATTTGCCGACGATATAGTCCTTATGGCAGAATCGCTGGAGGACCTAAGCGCTATGCTCAATGGCCTCAATAGTGCCTCCCAACGGATAGGTCTTAAGATGAACATGGACAAAACAAAGATCATGTGTAATGTCCATGTCACACCTATGCCGGTAGTTGTTGGGAGCACTAAGCTCGAAGTTGTTGACGAGTATGTTTACCTAGGACAAATAGTCCGACTAGGTAAGTCCAACTTCGACCGAGAGGTCAATCGACGGATTCAACTCGGCTGGGCAGCGTTCGGGAAATTACGACACATCTTCTCGTCAGGTATACCTCAAAACTTGAAAACGAGGCTGTACAACCAGTGCGTGTTGCCAGTGATGACCTACGGAACTGAGACGTGGTCCTTCACTGCTGGCCGGATGAGGAAGCTCAAGGTCGCTCAGCGACCTATGGAGAGGGCTATGCTCGGAGTCTCACTGCGTGATAAAATTAGAAATGAGGATATCTATATAACCAGAGTGACCGACATAGCCCAACGGATTAGTAAGCTGAAGTGGCAATGGGCCGGCCATATAGCTCGAAGAACCGACAACCGATGGGGAAAAAAGGTTCTCGAGTGGCGGCCTCGTACCGGCGGACGAAGTGTAGGGCGTCCCCCCACTAGATGGAGTGACGACCTGGTAAGACATGCAGGAAGTCGATGGATGTAGGTGGCTCAGGACCGTGCTTTATGGCATTCTTTGGGGGAGGCCTATGTTCAGCAGTGGACCTGTGAAGGGCTGTAATGATGAAACAAATGAAATTGAGGTATCTGTTTGTAATGTCAAAATAACAGATTTTTACTAAATACATATTATGAAAGTTGGGTGCGTTGCTGGCCTTTTAGAAAGGAGTAAGTTCTTTTCTTGAAAGTCCCTAAGTCGTATCGGTCCGGAAAAATCGCCGGTGGTAAACAATTCCACAGAGAAGTTGAACAAGGAGTTATTTAAGGAATTATTAGTTTTATACGTGGTAGAGCCATGCTGCAGCTATGTATATTAGTAGTATACCTGTAGCACGAATGGGCCGACTCGACCGGTAAAGGACCACGCTCTTACAGAATATTAGCGTAAAATAGCAGCTTAACACTGCTGTGTTTCGTATGGTGAGTTTAGAGAACCGGAGACCCTTTTTACTGACATTCCATCTTAGTCCTCACGGGTGACAACGCATCTGCATTTTGATTCGCAAACGAGGATATGTGTAGATGTCTAAGGGTCACAGGAACCACTTACCATCTGGTGGACTGTGTGCTTGTTTGTCACCCTATCCTATAAAAAAAGGAAGAAAATGATGGAAAGGATGGTACTATGAATTTTGACGCGATGTGCGTTCGTGAAATATGGCGGCTGGAATTATCCGAACCTCAGAGTACTCCCTGTGGTAGATGTGATAGAAAATGTGAAGGGATGCAACATCCCTACGCAGTGCCAGTGAATCGAGCCGATCAGAAAGAACTCGGACGTCAACGATTCGAACCGCTCTGCGTTGGATGTGGTCAAATGGAAGGAGCTGGCACTGGGGTGCCCCGGCCTAGAGATGAGAACAGTATTCCATGTGAAGCCGAATTTGCACTTTGTAAAGTTGCAAGCGATGTGCCAACATGAAATACTGCCCCGCTCTGCTGAGCACGTCAAGCTTTTTAGAGGTCAATTTGCTTTCCCTTCCAAGTGACCACGAAACTGCACACTATTCAATATGTCCAAACTAACAGCCAATGTCTTCCCTTTAGACTCTACTACCTACGCCCATCTATGAGTTAGTTAGACCAGAAGATCACCAGCTGATCGACCCCGACAAAAACCGTTTACAATAGATTCCATTATTTTTGAGAAGAAGGAGGAGCTGACGACTTTTTAGGAATTGGGTGGACTAAAGCTGTCTTCCATGAATTCGGAACTACACCTTAGGAGTAGGAGTACCGGAAAAGACGCAAACCGAAAGTAAAAACCGGTGCCAACTTCGGAGCACACGTGTTCAGCACAATGGGTGGGACTCCATAAGTCCCATACGTCTTGTTGACGTCCAGGGAGAGGATTGCTTTACGAACCGTGCGCTGTATTAACCGCACATCCGGCATGGAGCAATCACACCGCGGGATGGTCGGCGGTGTGTTCCCCCCGTCATCGAGAGTCGAGTTGGAGGCAAAGAGGAAGATTAACAGATCGGCTTTCTCCTTTGCGGTATGGGCCAGTGAGTCCCTCTCTGTGCTGAGATGGAAGAGATGGCTGACAGAAGTTCCGTTAGACAGCCTTGGCAAGAGACCAGAATGCACGGGTTCCCGAAGGAAGGCGAACTACGAGGGGTGATCCAAAAGTAATGATAATGAAAATAAAACACGGTAATTAAAGTTAAAATAATAATTTATTTTTCTACATAGTCTCCTAACAAATCAATACATTTAGTCCATCTTTTTTTTAAACCCAGGATTCCCTTTGAAAAAAATTCTTTGTCTTGACCCTCCCAAAGCGCTTCAACAGCGGCCATTACTTCGCTAAAGTCTTCGAATTTCTTGCCTCGGAGGCGTTCCTTGAGCCGAGGAAAGAGGTAGAAATCACTAGGAGCTAGATCTGGCGAATAGGGAGGGTGTTCGAGCAGTTCGAATCCTGTTTCTTGAATGGCAGCTATCGCAACTGCGGCTTTGTGAGCCAGTGCGTTGTCTTGGTGAAACAGCACTCCAGCTCGCAGTTTGCCGCGTCTTTTTTCCTTAATGGCCTCCCGTAATCTTCTTATTTGGTCTGCGTAGTAAGAGCCTGTAATAGTGGCTCCCTTTTCCAAATATTCCACCATAATTATGCCTTGAGCGTCCCAAAAAACAGATGCCATAACCTTTCCCGCCGAACTTGAAACTTTGAATTTCTTTGGCGTCGGTGAGAGGCTCGCTTCCAAGTCATCGATTGTTGTTTCGTTTCAGGATCAAAATGGTGGATCCAGGTCTCGTCCATAGTCACTAAACGGAACAAAAAATTTTCTTGATCTGCTTGGAACTTTTCGAGATTGACCCTCGAAGTGTCAACTCGATTTTTCTTTTGCTCGTCGGTTAACATTCTGGGTACCCAACGCGCAGAGACCTTTTTCATATGCAACTGGTTCGCAAGGATTCTTTGAACGCTGCCATATGAGATCCCTGTGACCTCAGCTACATGCCTGATGGTCACTCTTCGATCTGCCAACACAACATCTTCGACTTTTTTCACGTTGTCTTCAGTGAGGGACGTGGATGGGCGTCCTTCGCGATATTCATCTTCAGTGGATGTTCTGCCCAGTTTAAACTCCTTGGCCCAGCGTGCAACTGTAGAATATGGAGGAGCAGAGTCCCCCAATGTTTCTACTAAGTCACTGTGTATGTCTTTTGAAGACATTTTTTTCAAACAGAGGTACTTGATGACAGCTCTAATTTCATTTTTCTCCATGTTGATGTTATCTCTTTGACAGTTCGTATTCAAATGAATGTATCTCCCGGAAATCGTGATCTATTTATATGATTTTTTAGGCTGACGTAGTGAATATATAAGCAAGCAAAAAATATATTTTTTGGATTTTTATGCGGACCTGAAGTAACCGATTATCATTACTTTTGGATCACCCCTCGTAGCTTCTCGCCAATTTTGCCGATGTGCTCTGACCTTGCCTTGGCAATGACTTTTTTGAAGGACCTGGAGGCGGAATTATACTTCTTTTTAAGAGCGCTGGTGTTTACATCCCAAGATGTTGATGCGTCAGTCTATGCCCAGTAGCACTCCTGCTTATAGTGTGATGCTATTTTACAGGAGCGACCAAACCATGGCTGAGATCTGCCTCCGATGGGTACCACAGAAGTTGGAATAAAAAGTTCCATATCCTGAAGTACCACATCAGCAACAACCCTGGGAGTGTCCAGCAAGAAGCAAACCCGCACCCAAGGGTAGGATGCAAAGAAAGACCGCATTCCGTCCCGCCGCAATTCGCCGACCTGTAATGCCAAACACGGCGGCTGTCTGCAGAACGCAACTGCAAGGGGAGCGTGAGTGGCACCACACTCCGGATAAGACAATGGTCCAAGGAGTCAAGAGGGGCGTCTTCAGAAACCTGATATCCGTCCGAATGAGAGGTCAGCAGAAGGTCCAACAGGGAAGGTGTATAATCCTCCACATCTGGAATCCGAGTAGGCGAAGTAACCAGCTATGTAAAACCATATGCCGAGGCAAAGTCATAAACAGATCTCCCCGTATGATCGGTTAAACGTGAACCGAGCCATTTAACGTAGTGGGCGTTAAAATCGCCAAGGATAACGATCTCTGCTGTAGCAAAGAATCTGTAACCATTTGGACGTGTTCAATGAGTCGGTCTGTTTCGGCATTACCGCTATGGAACCTATAGAGGCACACGTAGACGCGGGGATGGTCGTCGCAGTCTACGCGCAGCCATAGGATGGACAGGTCCGTATCTTCAAGACTGCCGAGGAGTTGAAAACAGATGTCTTCTCTGACGCATACGCAAACTCTCCAGCCCGGGACCCAAAGGAGTGTTCTAATTTGTTCCCCGGGTAGGTCTATGAGGGATATGAAGTATCAGCCTTTAAGCGACACTTAAGGACACCAGAGTCTCGGTTAAAAAGAGAAAGGTCGGCTTCGTCCTCCCCCCCCCCCCGTATACGCGGGGCAGCCTAAGCACCCACCCTCAGGAAGAGTAGAGTAGCTTGGGCGTGGATGCTCAGCGAGGGATTCGTCCATCCGGACGGACAGGATCCGTCACCAGGGGTGTTGGTACCTCCTAGGGTAGTTTTTTTTGATTCCGATACTATTCATGGTATTCTGCAAGGTCGTGGTATCACCCTGGTTCGGGCCGGCCCATCCGTGCGACATCAAAAGTTGCTGCGTGCCTCTACCACTGTTAAAACGTAAACATGGAACAAATTCTATTTACTTTTTTTTCTCCCCATCATAAATAAAACATCATAAATAAACAACCGATACACAAAAATAAATTATTTTCTTCGTATGAGACAAGTCCACTCTTAACTAATAAACCAAACACAATAACTGCCTTTCCACCGGGCTCTTTTTTGCGCAAATACTTCTCTAATACTTTCACGTTTTTCGTAAATGCCAAACTCCCACTAGACACTCTGATCGCGAGTGAAAGAACGTGTCGCTTAAAGGCAGATAATTGACCATAAGCCCGCATGCGGCGACACGGCATAAGCACCTCACAACGTGAATCTACCTATCCCATTCATAATTACTTTTACGTTTTACGGAATTAACCGGTTAATTTGGGTGTCAAAACCGTAAGGAACCGGTAACCTTTACCGTTTAGGTTAGTTAAAAACCGGTTACTTGTTTAACCGGTAATTGAAGGAGCGATATATTTACCGGTAATTATTCGAAATTAACCGCTCTTTTTAAACCGGTTCCGAGCCCTGCAATAGAGTAGTCCTTGCCGGGATACCAATATTTTTTTTTTGGAGTTTATGGCCTGGTATCTAGACCTTTAGGCCAAGTCTTAGGTATTTTTATTCGGTTTATTATAATTTCTCCAAATGTTTATTCATCCTTCCTAGTACACTGCTTCACAATATGTTGATGCGTCATATTGTGCAGCCCTTTGGAGATTTTGACGGCAACTTGAATCAGCAGACAGCTGACAGTTGGCGATGGTATCTCAAGGCGCCTAAGCAGATAGACACCTTATCTTGAGAATCACATCACCATCAGAGCACTTGTTTCACCGTTTCCACTAATAGTTTACATGCGCAGACACTTAATACACAAAATCGCACCACTTTTACATATCAAAATCCACTTCAAACAATAATACAGGAGCAGCAAACCGCCGCCGATCAAGTTCCCGCCAAAACTCCGGGATAGCAATAGTTTAAGGTTAGTGTTGCTGATGATTCTCTATTTTTATTTCCTTGATTTTTGGGAAAAGTAAATCCTGTTTACTAATTATAGGTAGAATCAATACTCAGTGTTTCAAAAATATGTAAGTAGTACATTAACCTCCTAAGATATATCTTATTAGGTTAATAGTAGTTCATTAACTTCCTAAGATATACATATTAAAAGGTTAATGTACTAAATTGAAAAATAAAACAATTTTTTTATTATATTTTAAATCGCTTTATTTTGCGTTTTGTCTTTTCCTTGTTATTATAATCAGCTTTTTTATAAATTTTTTTGCTATGTATAACAGATTACGCAAAAACACACAAAAAAACTATAATAAACTTGAAATTAAATAGTTTAAAAAACTTACCTTTCGATATATTATTACCTACCGATTTTTTTATCGGTAGATAATAATATATCCACAGGTATGTATTCAATTTCGAATGAAACAACAGAAATAATACAAAATATTTATGTGAATATTATTTAAATAAAACAAATAATTGAAACAACGTTTTCGGTTTGGTAACGCATGCTTGAAAACTAAAGGATTCTAAGTAAATATTTTTTCATCCCGTTCTGAGTCTGTAACCCTAAAGAAGAACGGGCAAGAAACTTTAGGGAACTGTTTACAATCAGCTAAACTTACATACGATTACATATTTATTATTGCAAACATTTTTATAAATTGGTACATGATATGAGTCGAGCAAATCACACCCATGGTTGTATATCACAAAAAAATCATTTATTTTATAGAAATTATAAATTACGTCAATCATGGAATTTATAATTTTTATAGACAGACCATGAAGGAATTTTTAAAATCACTGACCCCTAAACAAAATCAATTTGTTGTAAAAGTTACGAACCTTGTCGTCATTAGAAGAAATTTTCTTTGCTGCGTAATGCATTCTCTCTTTTAAGTATTTTAAACAAATAGATTTTATTAAAAGTGGGTAACGGCAATCTAAAAATTCCTGACTGAAAATGTAAAATGACGAAATGTAAATAACGACCTGTTTGGAAAAATCTGTAAGTCTGCTTGGGTCTGTGATGTAGTCATGATCATTTATGGTACTAATTATATATTTACTTTCAAAGCTTTCATTTTCAGAATTTGCATCATTAATTAATGTTATTTTGCCTGTTGTTTTATTAATTGCATCTTCAGGTTTTCTATATGTCAGAATATTAATTTCATGTAAATGAGTACAATTTCCAGTGGTAATGTGTTTGAGCTCACCGTGTACGAGCATTCGCCTAAAAGCAGATTTAAATTGTCTAGCAGAAGGATTATTATTAAAACCACCCTTTGCTCTTATAGCACTAAAAATATTCTAGGTGGTCCTGGCTAAATTTGTATGTAGAATCACTTCTAGCATGGTTTTCATAAAGATAACAGATACTTTTTATTTAAATTAAAAAACCCCAATACCCAGTTTTTCTGCCAGTTTTGCACAGAGACCTGCCATCTAAGTTTAGGTGAGCTAAATGTTGTAACATATCATCTAAAAAATTTTGTTTTTCTACAGTTTCCCTCAAATAAAGGTTTTTGAAACCATGTGCGTTCATATTTCGCGAATTTAATAAATCAAATAAATCGTTTATTTTCCTTATGAACTCTACTGTTGCCTCAGAGTTTTGAAAGTCGTCAATATTAAGTTCATTAGCACAGAATTCAATAAATAGCATCGGCAATTGAATTGATAAATGTCTGGGCGGCCAATTACACCTTCATAATTTGTTTACTGAAATTTTCATATAATCTTGTCAACTTGCCCAAGTGCAACAAGTTGACAAGATTATATGAAAATATAATCTTGTCAACTTGTTAAATTATATGCTGTAAATCTACTAAGAGTTTGATATATCCCCACGAAATAGTGCGGCCGTGTCGATCAGAAATTCTTCCCTTTTGACCTAATGCAATTCTTACCACTTTTTTGTCTCCGATGCAAAATGATGGATCAATTTCTTCATCTTCTAACTTACATCCTAAAATTTTTGCCATCGCAAAGTTCGTGGGGCACCCATCAAAAGCTACTGATATGACATCAATTCCACATTCAACGTGCATCTTTTCAATGCACGTCTTCACAAGATTAGCTTTCTGGTCTGCAGATATACCGTTTATCAAGAAATAGCCTAATGATATTTTCCATGATCCATTCACACACATTAACATAAAAACTAGAGCATCTTTGGCTAATTGGCCACTGTTTAAATTATTGCCACAGTCAACAAATCCTACACAGTCTTTGCCATCGAAACAAACGGACTTACGAATGGCCATCTCATCAAAAGATAAGGCACAAAGTAATTTACGCAAAGGATTTTTTATACTGTTAGCTCTATTAAGGAGTTTTATAGCATGAAATGACTCTTTGCTAAAACCCGGATTACCATCTACGCCTTCATACCACCGTGTAACGTAATCGTAGGCCCTAGGGCTAATAAAATGTAGAGTCAAAGCAAATTTTCTTAGCTCCGCAGAACATTTTCTTTCTGCAGTCTCTTTACTAATTAATCTTTTAAAAAAATCCTTATTCTTTGAACCAATAGAAGACAACCTTTCAGCGGATTCTTCACTAATCATTAAACGAGCTTTCAATTCTTCTATAATAGTCGAAAGTACTGCAGTTTTTTTCAACCTCCAGGCTCTCGACCTTAATACTGCAATCTTCTTTTTTCTTGTGTCAGCTAAGCGGGTTTTCTCGCACAAAATTTTTCTTAGCTTTCGTTTACGAGGCGTTTCAACCAATTCACTAGAAGGAAGAACGCTAGGTATGGTGTTTTCACCCTGCAATTTAAAAAAATTCACATAAACGTTTTGGTAATATATATTAATTATTTATGTTATTAATTCAAACGGCTATTAGTTTTTTAACTTATGGAAGGATTCTCAATTTTCTTAGCAACTTCCTTGGGTCCTTTAGTATTATGCAGACTAAATTTTTGTTCAAAAATGGCATTGGAAATATTTATGAAATAAATCTCATATAAAATAATTGCTTTATAAAAAAATAGCTGCTTTTAAGAACCAAATTTAAACTATTAAATTGAAATCTTTCAATTAAACTACAAACCTTTGCGTCATACAATTATAACATCAGTGGGGTTTATTTTTGATACGATGCATTAAGGTTAATAGTAAAAACAGGGTAATACAAAAAGGTATAGCAATAAACAGCAATTTTCAACAAAAAGTATTTATCGTTTTTGTAACTCCCTGTATAGTTAAAAAATAGTACCTCGTACAAAAATTAATAAAGGGATTCACTAATGCTTACCTCATGCACTGGTTCAGAATGTTTTGTTTTTTTACTAGTACTAGGTTGTTCTAGAGCGATTTCCTGAAAACAAAACTAGCTTTAAAAAAAATCCATAATATTTTATTTCATAACTAAAAGTGTCCTACTTTTAAGTAAATAATATTTACTATAATATACATGCTATACCAATACAAACTAATTGGAGGGCAGACATCTTTACAGGTATCTTATTTTTTATTGCACATTACGAAAAGCAAAAAATATCGCATTGGATGTATGTACACAGATATCATTTAAATTGATAAAGATAAATATTTAAATGTTTCTACATTAACACTAAGTACCTACCTCCATTCTCTATTCAACATTTTTTGGCATGTTAATAGTACTAGGACAAGTGTGCTGAACTGTACTTTCTGAAAATAAAAGTAAACTCTTAAGTGGGTCCAGAAAATTAATATTGTACCTACTCAGTTATTTATCAATTACTCTTACATCAGTTACTCGATTTTAGTATAACTATGAGCCTTATCACCAACTTATAAAGAAACCGTGCGGTAATTGAACCCGCGCGGTAATTTCGATTAGGGACCAATAGAAAGAAATAAATGGGCTAGTTTCTTTGCGGACACAACTTTATTACTCACAATGGTGTTGAAAAACGTCGTATGACACTCGTACGCTATTAAAAATTACGTATTCGGCTGAAAATTAAGCACTCGCCTGTGGCTCGTGCGGCACGAGCCGCAGACGAGTGCTTAATGCCCAATGTCAGCCTCATACATAATTTTCAACTAAGCGTACTTGTATCATAATGTATGTACTATTATTTTACCTCAAGTCCTGGTTCGACGATTTTCAGTTGTTTCGTAGTACAAGGTCGCTCATCAATAATATCCTGAAAAAATAAAAATTGAGCATGTAGAAAAAATATCCCTATAAAATTCAAAATTACAACAATAGTCAACAACACAAATTCAAAATCAAAATAGGTTACTCACTGGAATAAAAAGTGTTGGAATCGCATTCGGCAACAAATATGTCCTCTTGTGCGTTTTACGAAAATAACGCGACTCAAAATGTTTCGAACATATGCGGTCATTCTTCTCAGGTTGCCATTCCTTTCTCCCAGTAGCTACAATCCACATATTTATAATGTTTGCTTCTTTAGGAAATTTAAAATAAATAAATAATATTGGTAATTAAATTAAGGCGCTGTACATAGTCAAACTAGGCTTTACAAAACAGTTTTTAACAAAATATATACATTTTAGAGCTGCAAAATAAATATATGTTAATCTTGATCACATTTATGGGTGGAACATTGTTTTCAAAACACGTTTTCGGTAAATTTTCTCGATAGAAAAAATCATAAAATAGCTATTGAAATTAAATTTCTAGCAATTGTAACTGTATTATTTATAAGCAAATCTTAATAAAATGAATAACAGTGGTGTAATATATAATAATAAGGGAACTGTTGTTTTATTTATCGATTGAAATGAAATATTTGTAAGTATTAATATATTTAATGAAAAATAGCTCCAACGAATCGATGTTTCACATCGCGCCATCGTGGCGTCTTTTCGCTTCTCTTTCATTTCTACGCGGAGCGACAGTGATCGTTGAGGCACGCTGCTAGACGGACCTGTACCAATTTGTTCAAAATCATTTACGTATCTGTTTGTTCTAAAAGATATTTTATTGTAAGTTGGTGTAAACTTTTGTTCGATTTCGGTTTTAGTCGTAAGTTGTAAAATAAACAATCAGTGACGGTACATTATAAAAATGGGCAACAATAAAATATACGGAGGGCAATAAAGAGATCTTATTCGATGAAACAAAAACACATGATGGAAGTTGTAAAGTAAGTACACCAACTTTTTGTGCACTCTTTATTTTGTTTATATAGATTATCTATACAGTAGCGCGTTTGGTATAGCGGTCCCGTGCATTGAATTAGTTTTTGTATCAATGTCTATCCCTGGTTCTAATCCCACATAACATGGGTATACTTTTTGCTGATTTCTTATTTAAAGTAACTGTTTTTTTTTTCTTAATTGACATAAATTTTCAGTAATTATTATTTTTTTTGACTTTCGTATTTTTGAAATGATTATAATGCAATTTTATTGTTTTTTTTAATAGTAAAAAGAAACGGTTATCGAGCAATCCGTCAGTATATGAAACATCGGAGAAAACTTTTCATGGGTAAGTTTATACATACGAGTATATGATGTTTATACAAATTACTCAAAATGAACATTGTTGTAATTCCTCATTTTCTAAAAAAATACATGATATAAAAATAGCCATGTATTTCAATTTGAAAACTTATTTGTTTAAATTTTAGATTACAAAAAGATTCTGAGCACGAAAACCCTGGGACATCACTTTCAATTGCATCAGTTGTAACTCCAGGAACCAATTCAAAATTAAATTATGATGAGTAAGTATCAACAGGTGGGCGAAGCTTGTCACACAATGGGAGCCGACAGACAGACGATGAACTTCACGACTTCCAGCCCAATTGTTGTGAATCAATAATAGATATTGTAACACAAGGAGACTAACCCTACCGAACCGTAGATTTTCAGCTAAGGTGTAGATAACTGTCCACCCGTCTGTCTGTCCACCCACTTGTTTGTCCACGTATTGTATTCGTACACACCGCGTAATTGCCATGACTTAGATTTTTTTGTTTGTATTAAAAAGTTAAAGTTACAGCCTATATACCGTCCCACTGCTGGGCACAGGCCTCCTCTCATTTCTGAGAGGGTTTTAGGGCAAGGAAATGTCAGCCACGCTGCCCCAATGCGTATTGGCGAACTTCACATGTCTTCGAAATATTTTTGTTCTTATTTCTCAGACATGCAGGTTTCCTCACGATGTTTTCCTTCACCACCGAGCACGTGGTAAATCAGCACTTAAAATTACAATTAACAATTTCATTGGTGCCGGCGGGGATCGAACCCGGGTTGCTCACGTACTGTGAAACTTACAGCGAGCGCTATACATCTGAGCTACCACGGCTATGTTTGTAATAAAATAAAACAAAATGTCGTTTTTTTATTCGTCGACGGAATCTCAAATAGATAATATATACCCACCAGCCAGGTTAAAAATTTGTTCGGAGTCGTTAAGAAATTAAGGATTTTTTTTTGCCAAGCAGTGGTATCCCTGTAGTGATTATACAGCAAATTTAAAACGACAAAAAATAAATAGCGACCTTTAAATAAAAGAACGCTTCTTAATTTAGTCGTATAAAACGAAAAAAAGTTGTAGGTTATTTTAGCAATTTATTGTATTTTTTCTGATAATTATACACTAGAGATAATGAAAATTAATCAGCTAATCGATTTAGGTTATTTTAGCAATTTATTGTATTTTTTCTGATAATTATACACTAGAGATAATGAAAATTAATCAGCTAATCGATTTCTATAGACAATTTTACTTCAAATAAGCTTACTTACTAATGAAAGGTTATGTTTGGTATTTTTTGTTCTGGTCGGTTTTTACAACCTAACACACAACAACGCACCATAATTTCACATAAACTCTGTCTAAAACAAAAAACTTTAAACGTCACGTAACTCAAACGTCAATAATTTAGCAAAGAATCACATGAAACCACCAAAACAGTTGACGACAGCCGTTTGTGTGGAACATAGTACCTTTGTTCCAAACAAAGGAAACCGCATACGGTGAAAGAAACAAAAAAAAATTGTTTGACTTGCTTGCTCTTAACACAGATAAGTGTTTCTCTCACGCATTTCCTGTCATTTTAGTGACGCCTCTTATAGTTTATTCTCTCTCTACGGTCTAGACTTATAGGCCTGTCTCACTCTGGTCTAGTGTTGCCAACTCGAATTTTTCCAAATCCGTAGATTGGTATAAAAAATTCCGTAGAATTCCGTACATGCGATTTTTAAATATCCGTAGATCTGCAGACTTCTAAAGAGGATCGAAATTTTTGTTTTTGCCATAGAATAGATGAATTTTATGGAGAAATTCTTCCTGTCATGTAAAATTCTTGTTGTAAGTTCAATTGTAGTATAACATCAAATCAAGCTGCACATACAAGAAAAAAGTACCATAAAATATTTGATTAAAAATTAATTGTTTTCTTTTAATTAAATTATTTTAGTAGAAAACAAATAAAATAATTAACATTTAAATATTTGTGGATAGTTATACTAAAAAAAATTACGTTACAAGCTTGATGCTGGAAAATTTTGAAGCAATAATTAAACTAATATAAAACAACGGACCATCTTCCCTAAAATTAATATAGATAATTTTTTTTCTGATTTCTGTTAGTTTATTTGATAAATTACGGTGTTTCAGACTTGGATAATTTATTTAACAGTGAAAAACTATACAACTAATAACTTTTGAGAAATTTGAAAAAAAAAGTTCGAAGAAAAGCGAAGACTTATAAATTTTTTAATAATTGTAAAAACAATTGGGACAGCCTGGATTAGAATTTGAGACATAAGTGACAATTTAATCATCTAGAAGAATTTTATAAGCGTTTATATAACTGCCTATTTTCCAAGAAGTATTCGAAATCTATCTAACCAATAAAATAGATATTTATAAGCAAAATGTTTTTTTTTTAAATACAGACAGCATAGAAGTAGAGAGAGAGAATGGCATTGTCGGCTAAGTTCACACTCATGATTTAAACCTCAAATCCGTAGAGTTGGCAACACTGCTATGCTTCGCGCTTTAGGCACGCTAGAGGCTAACTGACTACGTGACTAACGTGACTCGCGCCTTGCATTAACAAAAAGTATTTTTCTCTTAAAAGTATTCAGGCACTTTGATATTTATTTTTCTGTTATGATTATGGCTTACTATATTAAATAAAAATGTATATGCCTACTGCTAATTTTATTGGATAAAATGACTTTAACATAAACATTGATTGAAAGACATTATTGATGATTGTTTTTAAAATCGAAAGTAAAATCGGTTTTTTATAAAAGATTTAGTGGCGATTGTGGCGCACCACCGCAACACAAGTATGACACCGTTTTTGTGTTATCCCCTTTCTTATCTACCTCATTACCTATTTCATCTTGTTATAATTAAATAAGTTTTGGTATATACCGAAGGTACTATTGTATTTGAACAACTATTTTAGAGATGTTATTACAAAGTGAAGCGTCAAAATCCCTACAATAATTTATTATTGTTTGTCGAAAACGTGCGTCAGCTCCTAGACTATTATAATGTTACAAGTCTTATAACCTACGATCCTGGGCATGGTACCATTTTTTCATGTACAAATAATATACTTAAGCAATCTAAAACTGTTGTCAGTTTTAATTAAAAATAACGTAAGATCATCATCATCATCAGCCTAAATATTGACCCACTGCTAGGACACATGGCTCCCCTTATACGGAGGGGGTTTGAGCAATAGTCCACCACGCGTTACAATGCGGATTGGTGGACGGAGTACTAGATAATCAGTACTTGCTTAGATTCCCTTAAGGCTTTAAGAAGCCTGAATGACCTTGATGAAACGGTGACCGCAGAGATTTTAGCCGACGTCAACACCGTCTAGCGACTACTTTCTGTATTACTTAGAATAGTGCAAAGATTAATAGACTGCAGAGGTGACAAGTATATAAGTGATATACTGCCTATTATGCTTGCGCGTCACTGAGAGTTATGTCGCGGTTAAACATCTTCAATTACATTGCACGATGTGGTGCTGTAGCTTCGTCCGGTAGGCATCACGAGCTATCAAGTGTTTAAGTTTTAAGTACGTAAGAGTTTTTATTATATTCGTTGAATCGTATTTATTTGTGTCGTATTAGTAGCTCTGGGTCTAAGCCCTCGCTGTAAATTTCGCCCGAAATTTTTAATTGCAATTTTAAGTGCTGATTTAGCACATGCTCGGCGGTGAAGGAAAACATCGTGAGAAAACCCGCATATGTCTGAGGAATAAGAAAAAAAATTCGAAGACATGTGAAGTTCGCCAACACGCATTGGGGCAGCGCGGCGGACATTTCCTTGCCCTAAAACCCTCTCAGAAGTAAGAGGAGGCCTGTGCCCAGCATAGCGACTTACATAGCCTGTTACTTTACTTTTGTATCGTATACATATGCAATATTCAGATTCGTTTCAGATACACAAAATATTTACAACAAAAGACATCAAGCACCCACGCTTTATTGCAATAAAATGATTTTTTATGTTAATCACTATTTTCTTATTTTAAACTTATTGAAAATAATTTTCTACTTTTTAGTTCGGTTATCTACAAAAGCGTGTTTATTTAGGTTTTTAAACCATTATTTATTTTCTATTTTTTAGTGCGACAAACTACAAAAGCGTGTTTTTTTTGGACCGAAGTTCTTTTACGCGGCTTACAGTAGATTGAACTAGCAGAAATCGTAGTTGTTTTATGAATTAATCGCAAATCCTACAGATCCTGGCAAGGATAATGGGACAAACTATTTAAATTATTGCATTGTCATCGGTCCTTGATAAGTGCGAATTTTTAAATCAATGTGACGTTTCGAAGGGGATGAAAATCACATTCAAAAATTCCGTTACATACATAGATACATATCAAGCTAATAAAAGTGTGTTAAGAATGATGCTGGCTTTGGTATTTCTTATTTGAAATAATTCGTAGGCGTAGTGCTGCAGAAAACTGTCCCAAATATGGATGGCCGCTACCGATGAATATAATACCTGCTATGTTACACCTATTTACATAGAAACTTTAATTATCTTATTATATTAAATTCTAAATAGCACTTTTTACACAAAAAAGTAAACTTTGAGATCAGTCTCTCTTGTTTTTCCCTAATTAGGTGAATAGTAAAACAAACCAAGAAGTCCGTGATTTAAAATTTCTTGCAGCTTATAGAAAATACCCTATCATAAAATGTTGGTTTATATTTAGCGATCTGACATGAAAACTTTTAAGTGTGCCGGTCATACCTTAATGATGAAATTTGGGTCATTATACTGGAAATAGTCTATTAAATATTTTATAATACAATTAATCATCTTCAGTATGATTGACCGTGTGTATGAATTTTATAAGTCTACGCTATTTTTGATGAAAATTATTATTGCAGATAAAGACCTTTCACATTTATTTTAGTCTCGAATTTAAGTTAACAAAATAAAAATTTGAACTTCTTAAGAAGTCTTATCGGTAGCCTTCCTTATATGAACATGAACTCATTATATACGAACTTAGTCGTGTTTCTTTGAAACTGACAAGGTTTGTTTTACCCAAAACTAAGAATGACGCTGATGAAACGACGTAAAAATTAGGTAGGATAGATTTCTTTTTTGCAAAATGTCCCGTTAATAGCTCTTTATAACCGATCTTCAAATGTGAAACACCGACCGAAAACCAAATAATTATTGGTAAGTAGTTAATTTTTTTTAATTCATTGAATATTTTTAAGATTGTGTTGAAGTTCCACTGGTAAAAAATCCATATATATATTATAGTTGTTGACGAAAATAAGGTACCTACATATTCATACATCACATCCCACCAAGAATTTCTAATGTAAGCTAAACTGTGAAAATAACTGTAAACAATTGAATAACAAAATAATGAAGACCTTTGTAAATACTTGCTTTACAACATTTAACCGTAATAAAATAAAACAAGATAGTCTTTGGCATGAAAGTAAAAATAAATATTTTCGATTATTTTTGCAATACCTTAACAGCCGGGTTAGCGCGCGATTCAGATCCGTTTCGCCATCCGAGACTCTAAGTTTCAGCCAGCACTATCAAATTCAATAGGATTGACAGATAAAACGGTACTTGGTATAGAAGGGCAAAATAAATTATTTAAATTAAAGTAAAATCACTTTATTAAAAATCAAAATAGCCCAATACCTTTATTAACATGTGACACATAATTGTACTAATTATACTCAACATTATTTGATAGAAATCTGAGAAAATTGAAAATTTAAGTATTTTCAGAAGCTACTTTGCAATTATTTTCTATTGAGTGAATTTTGTGGGATCGCGTTTTGAGAACCGTCACCTGGAATACGCTCAATTGTAAGTAGCTACAAGTTTTTTCGATAACGATGTGAAATCACAAAACGATCCCCATGCAGATCAATTTAGCTCTATTCAGCCTCTTAATACCTCGGGATTCAGAGATTTTAAAAGTTATTATGCTTAGATACTGAAAAATATAATATTATATTATTACTGTCCCGTGTGAGACAACCTTTATTCTTATATACATATTTCCATCACACGATTTTTATGACTGGTTAGAAAAATAATATCTACGCGAAAACTTTCACAGAGTAAATTTCTTTTTTTTTTCTCTTAGCTAGCGCTAACTACAATTAAACCTGATGGCCTTCCCAATAAATGCCGCAAAGCATGGTCCTAAGTCACCTGCATATCTTACCATGTCATCCCTCCATATAGTGGGAGGCTGCCTTGCACTTCGCTTACTGGTACGAGGTGAGGTTGCCACTCGAGAACCTTTCTTCCTATTGTTTATCGGTTTTCCAAGCTACATGGCCAACCCATTGCCATTTCACTTTAATAATCCGTTGGGCTATGTCAGTTACTCTGGTTCTATTGCGGATATACTCATTTCTAACTTTATCACGCAGAGAAACTTCTCTCCAATGTAACAGTTTTATATTTTTCAGATGATGGTTTGTCTAACATTTAAAGAAAACATAAACACAAGAATTTCTTTATTTTTCTTTATGCACTTAGGCATCACTATTATTTTATTTAAATTGTTTGATATAATTTTATAATAGTGTACCTAAATATAAGTATCTGTATCTAGATTTCCCTCCCCAATAATGTTTTCTTAAAGTCATACTCATAAAAACAGCGTTTTATTGTAATACATAATTATAAAATTCAGTATCACCTTATTAATAAAAATATGCAACAATAAAATTACATAGGTTTAATACCTATGTAATTTTATTGTTGCATATTTTACTATAGAAAACTATAGAAATCTAAGTAACAAGAGCATGTTGGTCGTTCCACATCTAAATTATATAAAAATGCATTTTTCAATTTCACTAATCAAGGTCGCCGCGAAAATTTCTTCTTTGGACACTTTAAAAATTTATTTATTTAGAAAACAATATTTACAGTTACCAATGTACAGATATTAACAAAATTAAGTATTTCTATTCATAAAAATATTTATAATTGAGTATAAACTCTTAAAAAACTAAAATATATTTGAACGAAGTCGCTCCAACACCGACGCGCGGTCCACCCTCGACGATGTCCGAATGTACAGTAATCTATGACGGATTGTGACGGACTGCTACAGAGCTCGCGGGTCTGCGCAGGGCGACGGAGCAGGCACGCTCGCGCTAATATATTCAATTTCGAGGAAAAATGATATTTTCTCGAGTAAAACGGGGAATAAAAATAAAACTCTCAATTAAAAATATTAATATTTTTAAGACTTTTTTTTTAGTGTAAAAACTATTTAAAGGGAAATTTTGCAAAATATGACAAAGATAGTCTCTTTGGGGATTTTTTTTCTAATAAGAGGTTGACAAAAATACAACTTTGTTCAATTAAAAACATTTATTATATCCTCTTCTGTTCCTTGTATTTTTTCTTTGCGGATTAAATGAACAGTTATTGTGATTTTCTTACTTAAATATCCAAGAATTTAGGCATTTCAACCGTACTTAAGGCCTTAAGTCGCCTTTTACGACACTCACAGGCAGACATGGGGTGATGCTATCTACTCTACCGGCATCACACATCACGTAATAGTAATAAAATATAAGTAGGTACTACGCGTTCATTTCGAGTTTGCCGTCGTCGACCGTTATGACGTCACAGCTGCCGGTACCGTAGAAAAAACTATTACTGTAAGGCCGGCCACATACATACGGAATTCCGAATCGGAATATCGAAACGGAATCCCGAAACGGAATTCCGTGAACACATCACACACATACGTTTATTTCCGTTCGGAATAACAAGGGTCAGTTGAGAGAGGTTAGCCATTGAGTATAGACATTCTGCCAGCCAATAATGACGACGATTTTCTGATTGCGATTCCATTGTTGCTGTATCATTGTTACTGGGTGCATCCCCTTATCACCCTAAGCTTGCAATATAGTCAATATTATGTAAAAAGATCTATCTGTAAACTCTTTCGACGAATTATTAAATAAAATAAGATGAAAGGTTACGAAAAGCCATACACCCATAAGATTAAATGTAAAAACATACATAAATACACCTACTCACTTCGGTCGTGCGAAGAACATTGAGCGCGTTCCGTACGGAATTTACGTATGTGTGTTGCGACTCGTACAAAATCTATGGAAGACTTGCGTTCGGAGCGGCTTTTTTCCGTTCGGGATTCCGAACGCACAGGCGGTCATACGGAATCTCGAAACGGGTAAAATTCCGTACGGAAAAATACCGTACGTGTGTGGCGGGTCATAGATTTTATATGGACTTGCTGCGTTCGGAATCTCGAATCGGAATATCGAAACGGAATCCCGAAACGGAATTCCGTATGTATGTGGCCGGCCTAAGTGTTTAATTGTAAGCAGTTCTATTTTTTGTTTGTTGCCCTGTACAGAGAAATAGAGGGCAAGCAAGTTGATAAAATGCATAAAGTAAAATAATAACACTGAATAGAAACGTATCCAATAAAATAAAATATTTTTATTATAGTTTTATTATACATTTTAAATTAATTATTTACGAAAGCGCGAACAAAAACCGGTAGGTAGATATTTACGCATTCATAACTTCGATACCAGTTATTTTATCGAAATCGTTCGTTTCTGTATCACTGCCATCACTCCATTCTGTGTTTATCACAAATTAACAAACGTAAAAAGTAACAAACAATCAACGGTAACAAAAACAGTAACAAACTAAAGATAGCACAGGAGTACAAACAACGGACGTACGATATACGAGGGCGACACTGAAAGTTTTTAGAACTGGCCACTTGTAAACGATATAATAAAAAAATAAGTTCAAATTTTGAAAATGGAACTCTTTGCCATGTATGTATTGTATTAATTTGTCATTTGTTTACGATTTGGCGGCAAATTGAAAATTGTCTGTGTCACGTCAGCATGAATTTAACGCGAGAAAATTTTCGTACAATGATTTTTTATGACTTTCGATGTCATCTAAGTCTACAAGAAAGTTATGATAGACTTCGATTGACCTTTCACGTAGAAGCCCCATCTCTTGCCACTGTTTACAACTGGTTTAATGAGTTTAAACGTGGTCGCACTCATCTCACCGATGATCTGCGTGAGGGGCGGCCTTCTACGGCGACGACTGAAGATAACATCAGTGTTGCGCGGCGTATGATAGAGACTGACAAAAGAGTGACTTATCAGCAGATTCGGACAAGCTTAGGTATCGGTATGAGTCAAGTGCACAAAAACCTCCATGAACATTTAGCGGTCAGGAAGATATGTGCCCGGTGGATACCTCATAATTTGACAGAGGCTCAAAAACTCCGTCGTGTTGATTGGTGTCGTGAAATGGTTCAAAAATTTAACGGAGGTGACTCAAATGCTGTGTTCGACATACTTACGGGTGACGAAAGCTGGATTTATTGTTATGATCCTGAAACTAAGAGACAGTCTGCTGTCTGGGTGTTTCCTTCCGAGGAGTTGCCAACTAAAGTGAAGAGAAGTCGTAGCGTGGGAAAAAAGATGGTGGCCTCGTTCTTCGGAAGGACAGGTCATTACGCAACAATTGTTTTAGAGGATCGAAAAACAGTTACTACAGAGTGGTACACTAACAGTTGTTTGCCACTTGTCTTGGAAAAAGTTCGGGAGAAACGACCCCGCAGTAGGATCCTCCTTCACCACGACAACGCCTCGTTGCACACCGCCAAGCAAACAATCGACTACTTGGCGACGGCAGACGTGGAATTACTGGGTCACCCGCCCTATAGCCCCGACCTCGCACCTTGCGATTTTTATTTATTTCCGAAAATAAAAGAAAAACTTTGAGGAAAACGTTTTATGGACGCCGAGGAAGCAGTGGCTGCGTTTCAAAATGCCGTCGAAGAAACCCCTAAGGACGAGTGGGCAAAGTGCTTTTCTCAGTGGTTCCATCGGATGCAGCGATGTATTGATGTAAATGGACACTATTTTGAAAATATATAATAAAACTAATAACTTGCTAGTTTGTTCAGTTTTTGATTTTCTAAGAATTTTCAGTGTCACCCTCGTATTTCAACGTTGCTATCGGTACTATAAGGGCGACACTTGAGGCGTGATATGAGGGAGCGCGGCGGGAGGTAACGGTATTCATAAAATGAACACGTAGTAGTAGTAGTAGGCAATACCTTTAACCTACCTCACATAGAACAATAATGTTCTTATTATTATTATCATTATCGTGATTTGAAGTACTTATTTAACTAATTTTAAGTGCCGTTTTCGAACGACAAATGTTTTTAACTTATAAATATGTACATAATGTTAATAAATGATAATCACTTTATAATCCAAAATTTAAATTATTATCCAAAATTATTTTATTTCCAATTTCGTGACAACCCCTAGCATATTTGCAACGACGGTGTAAATAGTAAATATCTACAAAGGCGCTTCCAAGCTGTATATTGTCTTTAAGCTGTGACTAACCCTCTGACATGGCATTACGAACAGTAAAATTCGACCTCAAAGCTCAAAGATCACTGCGGCGGGCACTGACCGCTGGTCGGTGGCCGCTGCGCTGGCCGAAGCAGCCGCGAGCGCTTGAACTGATCGATTTTGTTTATTTTTTACATAAAATAAAAGCTAATTTGTAAAGTTTGTTCTCAACATTACCCAAAAATATGTGATCACACAAAGCTAATAGAATATCAGCTTTACTCCTAAAATATTTATGGTTATACCAGGTTAGTATAAATAAAAATTTCCTGAATTTTTCACACAAACTTATTTTAATTTCAGTTGCAGTTTCCAACTGAATACACAAACACTTAATTAAATATTAGGGTTATATAATATGTAAGTAAAGTCTTCCCTTACGTATTAATTTATAGATGTATGACAAATTTTTGAGTTGCAATTTTTTTATGAATACATTGAATTATCAGTACAACTCGTGAAACATAGACTTAAGCAATGATGCATTTTTTTTTCTAAAACCTCGAAATAATGGGCGTTAGTAGTCCCGGTAAAATTATGTAAAATTAATTTGGTAATTATAGTGAGTCCAACAGCTTAATACGAAGTTTAATTTGTAATCTGTTATCAATTATCATGAAATGGGATGTAAAGGTTATGGTCTTGATTTTGAATCAAAATAATTTTCTAGTACGTATTGACAGAACGATGGAACGTTGGCGCAACATTGCTTAATCTACGTTGACAAATGCCACACAGACCGAATTCGAGATCATGAACAAACACAGATAAAAGTAGGTAAACCCTCAGTGAATGAACAACCCCAGTGAATGAACAACCCCAGTGAATGAACAACCCCAGTGAATGAACAAAACACATTTATTTTATTATAAGAATTTAAACCTTTTTTACTAAGCATACATTTTTTTTCAGTATACAATATTATTTTCTTAATTTGGTTACATACCTTTCATCTGTCAGTCTTTTAGTTACAATAATATGGCATCTTTGTAATAACTAGGAATTTAGTTTGTGATAATTTGTACGGATAAGTCTAATTTTCAGGCAAGAAGTAAGTGCTTTTGGCTTTAAATTTATAGTATGATTTATACCAATACTGATCGAATTAGTAATTTATTAAGTAGAACATTCATTAAACTTTAAACTAAATATACACACTGGTTTTGAATAAATTATTGATTGTTTAATTACTGGTCTAGTAAAATGTGCAAAATTTGTGAATGAACGTTATTTGTGCTGGGGTAAAATGAAAGAATTATATATTATCTGTATTACTTATTCAACATTAATATGTTTTTGTGTGTGTATATAATAACACGTTTAGATTCCTTGAGTCAGTATTGGAACAAACGTAATTGTTAGACTATAAAGTCTAGTTAACGAATACTAGTAATTTTACATCACCGTTCAATTTCCAGTAAATGAATCAGAACCAGGAGCAAACACAAAGTACTTTGTATTTGCTCCGTGATCAGAACACTTCACTTGTTCATTTACTGGTTTATATATGAAACATTATTTTAGGTAGTCATGGATCCTAATAAATAACATAATCGTAATATTATCGTAGTATTATAGTATATATATTAGCATATATTATATAATATAATATATACTGAACAGGCTATAGAAAAAGCCTTAGACGCGATTAAGATTCGCCTATTATTCCTTAATAAAGCGAGTAAGTTTTACAATATACTAAAATAGACGCTACATAACAAAGTAACAAGTTCCGCCAGGAGGAAAACGAGGCCATGGACTGAATTAACCACTTCTGAATAAGAAAAAATAGTTGAGTGGATCATGAATTAAGCAAAACTAGGATTTTCCATGCATCCATATGAAATAATCAATACCGAACAAAATTATCTAAATAGAAAGCAACGGGTTACAAAAGTTACTAACAACTGCTGATCTTAGTGTGGTCTTATCTGGCTGATATTAATGTTAATGTCAAGGATATTGAGTAGAATATTCACTAAGTATTAAGCAACATATTAAAAGTTGATCTCTTTTATTATAAATATGATTTACCCACAATTTTAGACGTATCTTGTTTATGTTTTATAAGTCAATTATGTTTAGAACTTGACTGATAACTTTAAGACTAAAAAGTTTTATCCAAGAGATTTGTACAATTTATTTTATGACATTTTTTTATGTTGTTTCTGAACCAAATGTTTTTAAATGTATATTATATTTAATTATGTTATAGAACATAAGCGCGTTATGTGACTAGATATACCTGAAACACTTATCTAAACGATCGAGATCATGATTTGTTTAATTTATAATATTACCTAATACTTTTTTTTACTTTATTTGATTTATAAAATACACAATTACAAACGTTCATTCCCTGGGTTTCACTGTGTTCATTCACTGGAAATATCTGTTCATTTATTGACTTTTAAGGCATTTTTGATGTTTTGCTAATTATTAAAAATCCAGGCAAATTATTTCGAAATCCAGGATTTGTTTTCGAGCCTAATAACTGAGGATGGTAGGAATTAAAGAAGTAACCAGCTTGCTAAAGACTGCAACTTACTCAAAAATATTTTATATAAATAAAATTTTCTTAACCGTTCATTCATTGGAGGGTTTATCCTAACTAGTACTCTAATACAATATTTAGCAATAATAACGGGTGTCTCACAGCAGAGTTAGGACTTTGATATAATTTATACGGAAACGAAAACTAATTATTACAGATTTAATTAAAAGATTTTAATACCTATCATATAACAAATATTACATACTTATTACGGTTGAAGTTCGAAATTACAAAGTTCCTATAGAAAATAAGAAAAATAATCACTTCATTATGAAAAATATTCTATTCTAAATAAACAAACGTCTATTGAGAGTAACGCAGTGTAGTTATTTATTTTTTTATAAAATTAAACTTTACAATTTTTTTTATAGAAATAGGGTGACAAACGAGCACACAGTCCACCTGATGGTAAGTGGTTGCTGTGGCCCATAGACATCTACATCTATCCTCGTTTGCGAATCAAACTGCAGATGCGTTGTCAGCCTTGAGGACTAAGATGGAATGCCTCTTTTCCAGTAAAAAGGGTCTCCGGTTCTGTACACTCACCCTACGTACGAAACACAGCAGCATTAAGCTGCTATTTTACACTGGTTTTCTGTGAGAGCGTGGTACTTCCCCGGTCGAGCCGACCCATTCGTGCTACAACTATATTATAAATATAGCTGCAGCTTGGCTCTACCACGTAGAATTTAGGCATAATAAAAAAGCAAGTAGTAGTAAGTACATTTTTTAACTAATCGTTTGCGTAAACTTGTTTGACTTATCGGTACAGTTACTCGTGCTCATTAGTAGACTGGCTACTAATAAAATAAATCAGTAAATAAAAAAGTAATACTTACGATAGTATATAAGAAATCAAATTCACCATCATCATAATTACAGCCTAAACAGGGTTATTTTTCAAAGAATAGCCAAATTTCAAACTTCAGTTCAAATGTATAAATAATAATAAACCGTTATTGCGAAAATACGAGTAAATAATGCTTTTACATTTATTTGAAATTATCCTAAATTGAATGTGATTTATGGGCAACAACTACGCGTACCCGCACTCTTCTGTGTGCGATACAATTCACGTTTTTGCCGACCGATCGACTCTTACTAATGTGTGCGTGCGTAGTAAAATAGTAAACAATCAGTTAAAATAATGCATTACCACGCATTTTGAATTTAAAAGATAAAAAGAACAGAATGTTTGAGATTTTTTTAAATTAGTTTTTCTTCACCATTTGGCTATATTACTTATTCTGATCCTTTTCTGCAAATTTGGCTGGTTATTGCAAAATAACCCTGTATAAAACCCAATTCCCATTAGTGCGATACAGTTACAATTGTCACACTTGAAGGGGCGGTTAGCAGCCGCAAGTTTTATTATAATAAGTTAAATTAATACAACCATTATTACCTAAAATCTTAACCTAAAACGACTCCTTGAAAGTTCTTAAATAAACAAATGGCATTTTTCATCTTCTTTTTCAACCGACTTCAAAAAGGAGGAGGTTGTAATTCGTCGGATTCGTTTATGTATGTTCACCGATTACTAGAAGACGCCTAAACCGATTTGGAAAATTCTTTTTTTTTGTTTCAAAGGATATACTTCCCAGGCGGTCCCAAATTTAATCAAGGTCTGACCAGTAGTTTTTGAGTTATCCTTAATAATTTATATTGAAGTCGGTTGTACAAAATTTTTAATTTTACCACTTGTTGAATATTTCCTCACTAGAAAATATCTGCTATAACGTGGAGTCGTTTCACATAGATAAACTGCACGTGGATACACACTTAGACACAAAACTGCACACGGACAAACACCTAGGCTCAAGACACGGAACAATTAATTATTCTTGGGCCATGCCATACAAACATTTGTTGTTCTGTGCGGGATTTGATCCCATAGCTCGTAAGCGTTGCAGCCATACACTGAAGAACTGCGCTATAGAGCCTTAAATTTTTAATACAATGTTAATTTTGTCTTTAAAAAAATTGACAATTACATAGTATCTTAAATTTATATAAAGAAAATTAATCGTCACACTTCTATTCTAGAAAAAAATATAATCTCTAATATTTGGCGTAAAGTTGAATAAAAATGGAATACTTGAATTGTGTTGGTCACCAATTTAAAAATTAGCTTATTAAATGCTATGAACTATTATATAATATATATTACAAAATAAATGAAAACATGAGTGGATGAAGGTGATATGTCGCATTTTTGGATTTTCGCTGTTTTATGCATGAATAAAGGTATTATGTCCATACCAACAATTTAAAACATTAAAACAACCAGTTTTGTAGCTATTTTAGAAATTAACTACTCGACGAAGGTGTTATGAACACTATTTTCTTAAATCAATAATGGAAGTAGGTTGTATGGGGACATAACAATTACCTTTCTACAGTGGAAGAAGGAGCTGTGTGTCGCCTCGCACTCTACTTCAGTGAATGAAGGTGCTATGTGCTGAATATATTCCCTTCATTCACTTTGGAACTCGGACGCACTTGCTGCTTGTTGTTGTAAAAATAAATTTAACTGTTAATAAATCGATATTACTGACTCCCAAAAACAATGGCAGGAGCCAAATCAAGAGTAAAACAATTAGTGGAAGCTGCGCTTAACCACAATTTGGTTGATACACCTGTGAAGAACATTGTTTACGAAAATTATGACCTAAAAATGTCCGCAAAGGTAATTCTTTATTTCTTACTAACTGTTCGCCGCGGTTTTACCTGCATTTACTAAGGGTCTTAACGTAATGATATATAGCTTATAGTTTTCCTCAATATACGGGCTATAACACAAAAATATATATTTTCATTGGGACTTTGAGCAACAAACATGCAAGCCAACAAATTCTTCAGCTTTATAATATTAATAAAACACTAATTTTGATGATATATTATAATTTATATGAATGATTTGGGAACGCTTACAGGACGAAAGATATTCATTATTTTTAGTGATAATTGGGCAAATGGTCAGTTAGATGCGTATAGACGTCATATCACGCTTGGTTTTATAACGTATTTTAACATTTTTATTCATTTGTTCTTTGTGCACTAATTATTTTCGTCTTTGCACGCATGCTGTTTCTCTCTGCTTAAGGGCTTCTTTTCCCTTCTAGATAAATGCAACATGAAGTTAGCGTCTCAGCGTGAGTATGAATGTATTCAGCAAGAACAAGACCCTGTACCTTCAATTTTTCATTTTTCTAACGATCAAGAAATAAGTTCCGGAATTAATGAAACACATACATCGAGTACTTTAGTTGTCGGAGATCCAGATGTAATAGACGATTCCCAATTTGAAGTAGTCCACACTTACAAACTAAAAAAATTATACTGTCCCTAACAATGTACCTATTTCTTATGGAAATAATGAAGAGTTTTCTTCGGGAAGTGATGATGTTTTTGTACCGGCAAGCTCTTCAAGCTCCTCCACTTCTCAAAGTTGTGGTAAGATCGGTGACAGAGCTTATCAACAAGAGTACCTTGTACTTGCTCATCCATCTACCAGTAGAATTTAGGAAAATACTGTTAAACACCAAGAAAATGCTGACAGTGCTAATCATAATGACCTTGACATTGCTTACCCATCTACCAGTGGGAACGAGGAAAATGAAGACCGCCAAAAATATGATATATCTACAAAAACGAAAAATATTCCCGTCTAAGGACAAAAATAAAAAAACTATCCAAAAATTAAAGCACTTAGAAAAAAAAGCTGCAGCCATTGCAAGAGAAAAAGGAGAAGAGTACATATCGTATAAAAATAAGGTCATTCCAAAAAAAAAAAAATCCAAGAAGAAATTTTGTGTCATGAAAAATGTCCAGTGTTCCACTAAATTTGCAATAGATGACAGGCAGGCTATTTTACATAGCTATTATTCCTTAGATGTGAATAGCAAGAATGCTTTACTTTTTAACAGCATTGTCAGTAAGCCTGTCGTAAGACAACGCAATTATTAAAGTAATTTGTTAAATTTTCAGGGGTTACAAAACAAGTTTGCAAGTTAGGAATGTATGGATTGTACCAAATTAGACATGAAATGACACCATTCAAGAAGGTTAACATTTAAAAAAAAGGGGTGAAGTTAATCCATATTTTGAGGTGCCACGTGTGGATGGGAAATATGGTACTGTGTCGGTTGGAAAAAAGCTAATATAAAGGAGCAATTAAAATTTGTTAAACCGGAATACCGTTATTATTATGAGTCGATTTTAAAAGAAGAATAATCGTTTTTCGTTTGTTTTCCTAATTTCTCAAAGAACTTGTCTATTTCAGACTTAATTTTGTCAATTTGTTTAAATTTTCTTTTGCGGAAGGAGTTATGTTGAGTTTTTTTAAAATAAAGTATTAAAAATACATTTAATTTTTTAATTTCTCCCTATTATAAAAATACTGAACAGCTTACGCCGCTTGACACCATTTCTGCATAAATGGTGTCAAGCGGCGTAAACGAAACTTTTAACTCAATTTTCTCGAAATAAGAATTTTGCGACATATCACCTTCATCCACTCATGTCTTCAAATATAAAAACTTATAAATAACCTTATAAATTTGGTATATAATAAAATTCAAGTACCCTGTTGATTCCAATTTCTCAGAAATAATGTTTAATGATCCCGTGAGTGCCATACCACCCCGAACAAACAAAGTATTGTACCCATTATTAAAATAAGTTTTCAAACGTGGTAGAGCCACGGTGCAGCAAAGAAGAAAAGAGGCATTCCATCTTAGTCCTCACGGGTGACAACGCATCTGCATTTTGATTCTTTATTGAGGATATAATTATGTAGATGTCTATGGGTCACAGCAACCACTTACCATCAGGTGGATTGTGTGCTCGTTTGTCACCCTATCCTATAAAAAAAATCACTTGTATGAATAATATTTTTTTCTCCGGTCAAAGCAAACTCATTTCAAAACGATAGTAGAATTTGAAAAAAAAAAACATGGTACAAACGAAATTTGAATTCCTTAGGTCTGAGAAATTAAAAGATTTCATTTTATTTTAACAATTTTGTTGACAACTTACAGAAAGTAAAATGTAGGTAGAAATCCCTGATTATATTATAGTCAAACGATAAACGATATATAACGCTAAAACATGTTGGACACGTTTTAGTATACCAATCGATCCTGGACACCTTGTAAAACGGTGTCCAATTCGTTTTGGTAAAAAATATATCCAGCTCTACTAGAGCCTCTCGCTTGCTTTGTCGAGAACTCTCCAGTAAATGTCGGGCGTGTTGGAGACAAACGGCATTCCCTTTTCATGATAGTCCTCGTACCTGGGAAATAAATAAAGCATAAATAATTTGTGAGCTAGAGAGACAAAAGGGTACTGCGTTATGATAGAAAACCGGGAAATTACAATATATGTTAGGGGGTTAAAGTATAAAATTGCCGCTTTATTCTGAAAAAAAAAAACACGGCCAAGTGCGTGTCGGGCCACGCACAGTGTAGAGGTAAGGTTCCGTAGTTGCCCGTCACAATACGTGAACTTATTAAGTGAGTTCGCGGTTTGACCGATATAATGAGTAAAAATGGGCCCAAATACGTAAGTTACGATGGTAACTGAAGGACTTATTTTTCAAGCAGATTTATAGGGAATGGTATTCAAAAAAGATTAAAAACTTTTCGATTTTGAAAATAATACATTCTACATCAAATCATTCACATGCCAAGTCCATACAAAAATGGTCATAATTTCCGGCAGTGCAACCCTAACATATACAAGACCGGT